>CM053625.1:88990139-89104081 GCA_028646595.1 Phalanger gymnotis | reverse complement strand
AAGTCGAACCGCAAACTCCGATCCCGTCCCGCTGCTTTCCCCACTGACCTTTTGCTGTTTGTGGGTTGTGAGGTCTGGTACATGCCACAGCGCGAGCTAGAGCACCCTCCGCTCCACTCCAGGTCTCGTCAGTCCGCGGTCTGCTGCCCCGGGCCGTGCCGCCTCGCGCACTGGGCTCTGCTTGGCTCAGCTCCGCTCCCCTCGGCTGGGGGCTGGGAGTTCTGTTCGGGACAGACCTTACCCCGAGACCATCCAGGCAGACCTGGGCTGGAGTCCTGCTTCCCTCTTCCCCTTTGTGGGTTCTGTATTTCTAGAACTGGTTCAGAGCCATTTTTTCATAGGTTTTTGGAGGGACTTGGTGGGGAGCTCACGCCAGCTACTGCTTTCCAGTCGCCATCTTGGCTCCGCCCCTATAAACACTTTTTAATGTGTAAGTCATTGCAGGTAATTTGCTGTAGCAAATTGTTTTTCCCACGGCGTCTTTACGTTGTGTTTGGGCCACTGCCATTGTATTTCTTCCGAGGTGGCGATATGATCTGAATCTGGAGCCATATTCAAGTACAGTCCTGGAAGCAAACAGCACTTCCTCTTTGAGAACCAGTGTAGCTAAGTGCAGAGCAGCCAAGTGGTGCAGTGGATAGAATGCTGGGCCTGGAGTCAGGAAGACTCATCTTCCGGAGTTCAAATCTAGCCTCAGACGTGTACTAGCTATGGGACCCTGGGCTCCCTGTTTGCCTTAGTTCCTTATCTGTAAAATGAGCTGGAGAAGGAAACAGAAAACTACTCCAGTGTCTTTGCCAAGAAAATCCCAAATGGAATCACAAAGAGTCAGGCACCCCTGAAACGATCCAACAACAACAACAACATAGCTAAGTGCTCATCGATCAAGGGAGTCCTCTAGGTGACGTTTTGCTGTGGAGGCTCCAGCAACCCATAAGGCAGATTTGTAATATGTACTCTAAATGTTGCATTTATTTGCAATGTCAAATAATAAGAGCCATGTTTCTTTACCTTTTCAGGTACCTTTGAATGATGACCTAGTAGTCAGCACTGGATTTAGTGAAGGCTTAGCCACTGTACATGTAAGTAAGTGCTCATCTGGAAAATATTAGGGAGCTAAATACTTGCTTCTGCCATTTCACAACCGCCTCATAAGGGAGTAATTCACCCAGGGAATTCTGTCTCTTATTCCATGGAAGCCTCCATCCACAGGGCTAATATAAGGCTTGCTGTTAATTCTGTCTGGAACTATAGTAGCTTCTTACATAATTTTCTGTTGAAGAAAATCATAGCATACAGAGAATAGTACATAGTCAAAGGTTCTCTCCAAATTTTGAATATTTGTGTAAATACATGGATCAGTTTTTGTACATTATTTTTTTTCAATGCTTTAAGGAGCCCTGGTTTCATATAAGGTTTCATGAAATAGTAGAGAGAATGCCAAATCTGGAGTTAGAATACCAAGGTTTGCATGCTGTGTTATTTATTCCTGGTATAACCTCAGGAAAGTCTCTTGGCTTCTCTGGGCCTTAATTTACCCATCTATAAACTTAGAGGGTTGGACTAAACTCTGAAGGTTCCTTCCAGTTTCAAGGCTATGTAATCTTACGCTCTCATATTCAATGTAGAAACTCTTTTCATAAAGAGGGATTACTTCTCGAGTCTGGGTCTGAAAAAATGTTTTGTTTTGTTTTTTTTCTGGTGGTCAAACTTTCAAGGATGAGCCTTCTCTGAACTTAGCTAAGTCGGTCCTTTGGATTACAGACAATCAATGGCCAGGCCTGTAATTAAGACTGTAGCTTTAAAGGAGTTTGTGCTATACTGGCCCAGACTTTGAGGATCCAGAATGATTTTCATTCCATGATGAAGCAATGGAGTATGACTTAAGTAGAAAGTTTTTTTTAAATCTATTTTGGCATGTTGAACACAGGCGGTGTGGAGCAGCTGATAGAGAACTGGCTTCGGAATCAAGAGTACTTGACTGTGAGACCCTGGGCAAGTCTCTTTCACCGTCTCAATGCCTTTGGCAACTCTCTAAGACTACGAGTTGCACAGAAAATACTGATCTTCATTGGTAGAATAGATTCCTCACCTGGAGATCCTTTCCCCAATGAAATTACAGATCTAGTAAAAAAAATTGAATACACTATTTTGCTAGAGATTTTTCTCAATTATGTTACACATATGTCTATGTTGTTGAGTAGAACACAAAGAAAATAATTTTAACTTTTCTTATTTGCTCATAGTCATCGTTCTAAACACTAAACCTCCTTGGTACTGTACTGCAACAAGGCCTTCAGAGATGCTTGAGCTAAAAAGGCCTATTTGTCCCTTTACTAAATGGCCACAGACTATTGAACTTTTGGAGTTATTGTATCTGCTTTTTATTGTTGTTGTCAAATTGTCAGAAGTCATTTTTCATCATTAATGTTCTTGTTTTGCCCCCACTGCCCCCCGCTCCAACTCTTTACTCACTTGCTGGTTCTAATCAGTTCTGAGTGGACTAGCTTCATCTTTTGCCCTGACATTCTGCCTCAGATTCCCTTGTATTCCATTATTCCATGCAGAGATTATTGGTGGGGGGGAGAAGAATTGTGCCATTCAGATATACCACATCTGACAGGACTCTTTTTATCACTGTCCCCGGAACTGGAATTGCTCAGTGGGAAAAACAGAATCCCAGGCCTGCTCAGTCTGACCAATTGGACACACAAGCTAGGTCTATCTGCCTGCTCATGTTACCTAAATTCTCCACTCTCCCAAAAATATATCCCGCTTTGGCATTACTCCCAGAGTAAACCTAGACCTCCAGAGATTCAGAAAGGGACGCCTCCAAAACATTGACATTGATTCACATTCTCTCAGCTTCAAATAGTCCAATTACTCTCTAACCATCTTTGATCTCTAACAATTGATTGTCCTAAATATAACTCTGATCCTTTGCCTGCACACCATTCTCCACATACTCTATTCTCTCCATCCCGAGGGGCCATTTATCTACTCATACCTACTCAGATGATTGACCAGGAAGAATGAATGAAAAGCTAAGTTCTGAGGATACAAATAAAAAAAGCAAAGACAATCCTTGCCTTAAGTTGCTTACATTCCAATAGGGGTGGAGACTTCAAATATAAGAGAAATAGTGGCTTAGGATAGGTATTCTGGGTTGGAAAGTAACAGAGATGGTAAATGAAGCTATAGAAGAGGAGACTGGCACACCTTTCTGAGGAGGTAAATTGATTGAGGCAGCTAGGTAGTGCTGTGGTTAGAATTTTAGGCCTGGAGTCAGGAAGACCTGAATTCAAATTTGACCTTAAACATTTGCTAAATACACTCATTTTCCAGCCTTGACTTTGAACTTTATGCTAAAGTTGGGGTCTGCTCACCTGGGGGTGGGAAGCACTGAGCCAAACTTTGGGCTTTTCATGTTGCTGCCTTCAGAGGTAATTCTGGGGGTCTGCAAGTTTTCAGTACTTCCAGAGTGGTGTGGTCTGGAGAGAAGTGTGGTCACTGCTCTTCTGGCCTGCACTCTGCTTTTTACCCAGGAAAGACCCTGCTCTCCTGCAGCCACAAGTGCGAGTCCTCCTCTTGGCCCCGAAACTGTGATCAAGGCCCCTCCTCCCTTGTGACTGATCACAAACGCCTTCTCTCTGTCCTGGAACCACAGCCCTGAACTACTTGTGGGCAATAGGGTAGCCACTTAGCACAAGCTGCACCTAGTGCCACAAAGGGTCCCCTGTAATCTCTTTCTGACCAGTTGTCCAACCTCCTTAGCGTCTCTGGGCTGAGAGCTCACAAAGGGGCTGCCCCAGTTGTTGAGGAGGCCTTCAAGGCCCACTACAGTTGTTCCCGCCCCATTCCAGGCCGGCACCCACCCCATTGTTACAGGCCTCTCCTGCAGACATTCTAAGTTGTCTTAGGCTAGAAAAATGTCTCCTTCTGAACTTTCTTTGGCTCTACCATTCCAAAATTTGATTTGAGGCATTATTTTAAAATTATTTGGAAGGAAATGTTGGAAGAGTTCAGCTGGATCCTGACATTCTCCCTGCCATCTTGGCTCTGTCCTCTCTTCTTTTTCTTCCCTTTTAAATCTAAAATCTTTATTTTTCTCTCTGTAGGTAAAGACTGTTGTTTATAATATTGGTACTTCTAAGGAGATCTGTAACTTTGAGTTGAGAATTGAGTCCCAGGAGATGGAAGGTAAGTCAGTCACATATAACATTGACTATGTTTTGGATTAAGCACAAGATTGCCTCTGTGAAAATCTACTTTGGATTAAAAAAAAAAGTAGTCCAAAGTTAAACGTTCTCAGCTCCATTCTCCAGCCTGTAGGATTGTGGGTTGAGATTCCAGATGGGCACTGCTACTACAGCTAAATGAATTATTTGCAGTAATCACTGATCAGGAATTATTCTGACCAATATATTTGATGGCTCAGCAATCTCAGTGGTACTGTTACTTCCATTATTGCAGACTGGAATTTCATCATACTTTCTCATTCTGTGTAATCTTTCCACAAATCATCCTCCATTAGAGATTTATGATACCCCCAAGGAGCTGATAGTGTCGTAGGACAATGAGACATCAACACAAAAGCTATTATAATTCATAGTATTACATGACAAGTCCCTTAGAGGATTACAAAATAAAATCCTATATGAAGTTTGAACTCAACTGAGTTTTTTTTCAGGAAAAGTATCTTATTCTAATGAGTTAAAATTATCTTGAGCATTTAATTTGGTGCCATGTAGGGTCTTACGATATAGATTTCAAGCTGAGGGCAGAGGCCATCCAGTTTAATCCCATCATTTTACAGTTGAGGAAACTGAGTCCTAGGGAGATTGTGACTTGCCCAAGGTCATACAGGTTGTGAGTATCAGAGGTGGGATTTGAGCCCAGATGCTCTGACTCCAGAGCTAGCATTCATAATTGATCAAAATAACTCAGTCAACAACAAGCACATATTAATCATTTATTATGTACTATGTTCTTTACCAAGTATTGGGGATACAAAGGAAGGCAACCCTGCCCTCAAGGAGTTCTCATTGTAGTTATGGAGACAAACATGAAGATAACTGAGTGTGTACAATATATCTGGGAAGTATTCTCAGTGATAGAGGCACTAGCAGCTGGAGAGATTAGGAAAGGCGTCCTTTTGAAGGTGAGATTTGGCTCAAATCAAGGAAGCCTGGGAAAGAAGAGGAAGAGGTGAGGAGGGAGGGTCTTCTGGAGACAGGAGACAGCCAGGGCAGAGGTGTGGAGGTGGGAAATGGAGTGTTGGAGGGGTTAAGATAGGGAAAGATGGAGGGTATAACTAGTATAGGAGTAATACCCTGGGAAAGAAGCAAGGGATGGAACAGTTGGAGGTCACAGTGAGAATGAATAAAAAGGTTAGGTACAAAAGGCAGAGGGAAAGATAGAATGCAAAGAGATTATGATTTGGAAATAGAATTGCAGAGTTGATGAATATTTAAGAAGAACATGTGTAGGTGATGGCAAGATCAAAGATATGACCATGAATAGCTAAGGTAGATAAATATATCTATAATATATGTGTGTATATATATATGTGTGTGTGTGTACATATATCTCTATATAGATATCTACAAACATGCATATACACATATACACACAAACTATATATAGATATATGCGTATATATATGTAGATATAGAGATATCTACACATATGTGTATATGTATACACATTTATATATATATGTATTGATATATTATTAATGTTAATAATATAGTAATATATATTCCTTAGTATGAGGGCAGGAGTTGTGATGAAAAGAAAGACTGAACCAGTCAGGACAGGAGAATGTCTCCTAGCTCAGTAGATAATGGCCACTAGGATCTGACTAGAGTGATAAATTTGAATTGAATGAACCTCAAAGGAGAGGTTTCCAAGTGATAGTGGTAGACAGAGCATTGGGGAACAAAGAGTATTCCAATTCTCCCCAAGACAACTGAGTCAGGAGGTATATAGTAGAAAGGGTGTGGAGGAAAACAATAATCATCTGAAGGAATTCGGGTCTCAGTGAATGCCAGAGAACGGACCGAGTGAGAAAAGAAGAGTTTTAAAGTGAAAAAAGCTAATTAGTTATGAATAGAGCAAGCATTCCAGAGAGCACCATGGAAGGCATAGGCAGAGCTGAAGTGGGACATTGGGAGAGGAGGGGTGAGGTGGGTAGGAAAGTTGGAAATGGGGACTGGAGTTTGTACACTAGAGCTGAGAATGGAGGATCACTAATCTGGGGAGACCATCAGGGGCTTGGGAACAAGCTAAGCATTGAGAAATGAGATCAAGAAGGGTGTAAGAGGTTGGAGAGAGGTTCATGGAGGGATACAGGTGACTAGACTGCAGAAGGACCTCCCTCGAGGGCCTGGCTTAAGTTCTTGTGGATGAGGCAGAAGTCAAGAGGTGGGTAATAGGTAGAGGCTAATCGCTGGTCTAGTCACAAGGGCTTGGCTGAGACTCTAGGGAAATTCAATTTTATATTCAGATATAAATGGAGGGGGAGAGGGATAGTCAAAGTTCTTATTCTTCTAGAACCCATAAATTTCTATTAAACTTTACTATCAATTTCCAAATGACATATAAAGCTTCATATCATATAATATTTATTAAGGGGAATACATATTAAATGTAACTCAATTCAGTAAAACTTTATTAAGCACTTACTATGTAAATGACCCTGTTTACTTTTTATGTTTTCTAAATAATTAAGAAAATGATGTTTCTATGATTCTATTTTTGTGTGTGTGTTAGTTGACAGCTATGGAAAATCTAGTGAATCAGGAGATAAACTCATAATAGCTTGTGCCAGGTAAGTTCAATTCCTTTCCTATAAATAGAAGTTATAGGGCTGAATTTCTCCTTTAGCCAACAATATTCTCTTCTCTATAAAAGTACTTGGAATCATGAAGTACTTGAACTACAAGGGAAGGGAACAAGTGTTCATAAGGACTTACTATGTGCCAAGTATTGTACCAAGTGCTTTACAGATATATTATTTTATTCATACAACCACCCTGGGAAGTAGGCGCTATTATTAGCATCTCCACTATACAGTTCAGGAAACGGAGGTTAAGTGTCTTGCCCAAGGTCACACAGCTAGTAAATATCGGAGGTCAAATTTGAACTCTGGTCTTCCTGACTCCAGGCCTAATATTCTAGTCACTGAGGCCCCTAACTATGAACATAGAATATTAGCAAATAAAGCATGAAATATTAAAGCTAAGAAGCATCTTAGAAGATAAACTGTAAAAGCATAGATTATTACAATGGAAGTTTCCTTTGAGGTCATCTCTCTCACATTTATAAATGAGGAACTGAGGATCATGATGGGGAAGTGACCTCTTTAAAGTCACTTGAAAGTGGAACACAAGCAAGATAAAATCAGACAAGGATCCAGGACTCCAGACTCTCAATCCAGGGCACGTCCACTATAAATGTCCTCTTTCTGAGGAGGCAGGTGAGCTAAAAAATTGGGAATGCCATAAGAAGTAGAGACTAATGCCACTTAAATGTACTATTCAATATACCTAAGCTGTCTTCACAGATGATATGTAGAATGTTAGATGCACAAGAGCAGAGACAGGTTTTTTGGTTTGTTTTCATCCCCAGTTCCTTGCACATTTTTTGCATGTCTCAACCTACGAGTACGTTTAACGAGTCTCAACCTACGAGGAATTCCTGGTATAGACATCAATCCAATCCATCAACAAGTGTACACTGTGAGCTTACTCTCTGGGGATAAAAGACAAAGATGAGACTGTTCTTGTACATGGAAACATACATCTATTAAAGGAATGAATAGTGATAGGAGAAAGCATCAAGGGGGTCAAAAGTATAGCAGAATGTAATATTGAATGACAGGGTCAAGATTGGGAAGGGAGACAAATGTAGCCAAAGGAGGCACTATAGCCGAAGAAAGCCTGAGGGGTGGAGAGACCGGAGGTCACAATGTGGATTAAGTAGGTGAAGTTAAGAGCAGAGAGATGTGGAGAGGACTAGCATGACAGGAGGCTATGGTCAGAGAGAGGAATTTCATAATTCTTAATCCTTGGACCCTTTTAGGTGATTTTAGGGCCCACTCATCCTGTAATCCCTACCCCTATGCAGATCAGCTGCTGCCTAATTTACAGTTTTAGATAGCTGCCTGAGAATTCTGGGAGTTTAAGTGATTTGTTGTTAGCAACACAGTTAGTGGGGCAGTGAGGTGGCACAATGGATAAAGCCCCAGGCCTGGAGTCAGGAAGACCTGAATTTAAATCCAGCTTCAGACATTACTGGCTGTGTGACCCTAGGCAAGTCCCTTAACCCTGTTTGCCTCAGTTTCCTCATCTGTAAAATGAGCTAGAGAAGGAAATGGCAAACCACTCCAGTATCTTTGCCAAGAAAACCACAAATGAGGTCACGAAGAGTCAGAAACAACTGAACAACAACAAAAAACACACTAGTATGCATTGTAGAAAAAAACTGAACCCAGGCCTTCATGATTCCAAGGCTAGCCCCCTGATCTACTATGACACAGTACCTGTGCGTAAATGTTTATTGAATTGAATTACAGTTTCCTTTCATTGTCTTTAGACTTCTCAGAAGATGTGGGAAAAATTATACTTTTTTAAGCTTAACTCAACAAATATGTTACAATAGAATATTTATAAATAGGACCCATATAAACCGTGTGACCTTAAGCAAATCCTCTCTTAGTCTTTGTCTGTCTAAGCCTCCATTTCTTCATCTGTTAAACGAGGGAAAATCCTTGCGCTACCTACCTCACAGAGCTTTCATGAGGAAAGTCGTTTGCCAGCCCTGGTGCCTTAGAAATGTTAGTTACAAGGGATTTGATCACCAAAGAAGCTTAATTGCCTATTGTGAAAATGAGGAAAGGGAGCCAAAAAAAAAATGTGATTCTTCATTATTTTAAAGTAATATCTTTTGATTTTTACGACTTTGGGACAATGTGTTCAATGAAGGCTGAGTGAATATGGTTTTGGCTCAGACACAAAAGTTGGATCCAGTGAATTCCAAGAGTAACTGAGCCGTTCATGTCAGAAACTCTGTCTTCAAGTTTTCTGATGATCTTTCTCCAGATTAAAAACATTGTCACACAATCAGTATGTATGTCCAGGAGGACTTCTTCAGTCATTATCTCTCTTTGTTGCTCCTCTGGCAAGTTCATAAGAAAAGAAAAAGCATTTCTCCCCTCTTCCCACTCCTTCTCCCTGAACAAAATTGCCCTGAGGGAGGAGTCCCGCCATCTTTGGCACCAGCCCTGAAAGCTTTGAAAAGAAGGCTCCTTTTCCACAGTTTAAACATTCTCCATGGAAACCAGTCATAAGGGCTCCAGCAACCTTTTCATAGAAACTCTGCCCACAACTCCGGGGCCCCTTTTGGGTATGGCTAACAGGAGAGTTTGCATCTGTGAACTGGAAATAACTGGCTGTTCCACAAATACTTCACTCCAGCTAGGAGAGGCTGAGGTGCCCTACAGGTGTGCCTTTAAATTTCTAATTTGGCTGAATATCATTAGTCAGAGAATTTACAGTCTAAAATCAAGTCCTTACCTTAGAGAGCCCAGCTCAACTGTCAGAGAAGGCACGGTGTGATTTAAGGATCAGCAACCTTGTCCTTTGACTCTGACACTAGGCATACAATTCTTGGCCTAGGAACCAGGAAAAAACCAGTTCTGCTGCCAAGTAATCGTGTGGTACTGAGAAAAGTCATTTTGCCTCTGTGACCTTCAGTTTTCTCATCTGTGAAATGAATTGCTAAAAAACAAACTTTAATTTTTCCTTTTATAATACCGGTTTACCTTTATGCAATGCTTTTAAGTTATCAAAGCCTTTCACACGCATCAACACATTAGGTTCTCACAACAGGGCCATGAAGTAGGCCATACATGAATTATTACTCCCATTTTACTGAGGCACATAGAAGTCAAATTACTTTCCAAGATTCACAGGGCTATAAGTCGAAATCAGCTCTTCTGACTACAACTCCCATCTAATTTTGCCACATCAGGTTATAGTCTATGAAAAATGAAGGTGAGTTTAAAAGTTCATAGTCAAAAAGAGAGGAAGGTCTTTAGTTTTCCTGAGGTATTCTATCTACTAAAATATTTACTTTCTTATCCAATTTAGCTACAAGCCCAGTGAGGAAGAACCATTGTCTGGGTCTTCCCATGCTGTGATGGACATAGCTTTGCCTACTGGAATTGGTGCAAATACAGAAGACTTATCTACTGTAAATATCAACAAAGCTTTTAGTTAAATATTTTTATGGGCCCTAACTTTTATAATGTATTGGATTTAATCTTCTTTTAAACTTTTTTAAATTCAATTTTATTTTGAGTTCTCTTCCTCTGCCCTTCTCTACTCCTCATTGAAAAGGCAAGAAAGCAAAATCCATTACAAATATGTAGTTATGCAAAGCACATTTCTATATTAGCCACACCCCAAAAAGAAAGGAAGAAAGAAAGGAAGGAAGGAAGAAAGAAAGAAGGAAAGAAAGAAAGAGAGGAAGGAAAGAAGGAAGGAAGGATGGAAAGAAGGAAGGAAGGAAGGAAAGAAGGAAGGAAAGAAGGAAGGAAGGAAGAAAGAAAAAAAGAGAATAAAATATGCTTCAATTTACACTATTAGTGTTCTCTATCGGTAGGTGGGTAGCAAGTTTCATATTGAGTCCTTTGGAACTGTGGTTGGTTCATGAGTGGATCAGAGTTAAGTTACCAGGTTTTTCAAAATTGATTATCTTTACAATGTTGCTGTTATTTCATAAATTTTTCTCCTGGTTCTGTTCTTCGCTTGGGATCAGCTCATATTTCTCAGTTTTTTTCTGAAACCATCACCTTTATCATTTGTTACAGCACAATATTATTCCTTGAAATTCATATGCAGCTACCTATTCAGCTATTCCAACTCATGGGCATCCTTTCATTTTCTAATTCTTTGCCACTGTAAAAAGAGCTGCTTTGATTTCTTTATGGTATCAGCTTTGTAACAGTATTGCTGGGTCAAAGAGTACATACAGTTTAATAGCCTTTTGAGGCATAGTTCCTTCCAAATTGCTTTCTAGAATAGTTCGACTATTTCATAGCTCCACCAATAATGCACTATTGTACTTGTTTTTCAACATGCCCTCTAGCATTTGTCATTTTCCCTTTTTGTCATCTTAGACAGTCTGATGTGCACCAGTTATTTTAATTTGCATTTCTCCAACTATTAGTGAGAGTATTTTTTATATGACTATAGATAGCTTATATTTCTTCCTCTGAAAATTGCCTATTTATATCATTTGATTATCAATTGAGGAATAGTTATTTTTCTTAAATACTTTAGAAGTGAGACCTACATGATAGAAGCTTACTACAAACATTTTTTCCAATTTCCTCCTTTCTTTTAATTTTAGCTGTATTAGTTTTGTTTGTGCAAAAAACATTTAATTTCATGTAATCAAAATTATCAATTTTACCTTCTGAGAACCTCACAGTCTCTTGTTTGGTTATGAACTCTTTCTCTATCCATAGATCTGACAGGTAATTTCTTCAATGCTCCACTAATTTGCTTATGATATCATATTTTGTGTCTAAATCATGTACCCATTTTGAGCTTATCTTGGTATACAGTATAAAGTATTGGTCTATACCTACTTTCTGACAGACTACTTTCAAGTTTTTCCGACAGTTTTTGTTTACCAGTGAGTTCCTCCTGGGATCTTTGCATTTATCAAATATAATGTTGCTATGATCATTTGCTTCTATAAATTATACGCCTAATCTGATTCACTTCTCAACCTATCAACCTCTATTTCATTTTTCCCCCAAACCGAAACTGGCCCATTTATTATTTGAAAACTGACCAATACAAATAGGCTGAATGTGAAAAAAAATCTTAAGTAAGCTCACACAATTAGTCAGGGGTCTTGATGTCAAATTTCAATCAACTGGTTACATTTTCAACATTTTTCTGTTCTATTATACTTGCTATTTCTTTCATTTTTTAAATCGATTTTATTTTTAGTTTTTTCTTCCACCCCCAACCCACTCCCCACCCATTGAGAAGGCAAGAAATATAAAATTCATTACACATATGAAGTCATGCAAAGCAAATTTCTTTATTAGTGATGTGCTGAAAAAAAAATGCATTCTTAGTCCATTAGTTCTCTATCTGAAGATGAGAACTTTTTTTATGGGTCATTCTGTTAATCAGTTACTAATTCTTTCACAATTTATTATCTTTACAATAATGCTGTTACTGTGTAAACTGTTCCCTGGTTCTGCTCAGTTCACTCTGTATCAGTTTATATAAGTCTTCTCAGGTCTTTTTTGAAACCATTTCCTTTAATATATCTTATAGCACAATAGTATTTTATCATGTTCACATACCATAACTTGTTCAGTCATTCCCCAATTGATAGGCATCCTCTCAGTTTCCAATTCTTTGCCACTACAAAATAAGCTGCTATAAATATTTTTGTACGGATGGATCCTTTTCCTTTTTCTTTGATCTCTTTGGGGTACAAATCTAATAGAAATATTGTTGGGGAAAGGGTTTGCACTCTAATTATTTAGATCTGTTTTTGTTTGTATGAAGAGTGTTTTATGATTGTGTTCATATAGTGCCTGTGTGTGTCTTAGCAGGTAGACTCCCAAGTAGTTTATATTGTCTGTAGTTATTTTAAATGGAATTTCTCTTTTATCTCTTCCCTGTTAGATGGTAATATAAAGAAATGCTGATAATTTGTGTGGGCTTACTTTCTATCTTGCAACTTTGCTGAAGTTAATTGTTTCAAAGAGTTGTTCAATTGACTCTCTAAGGTTCATCTACAGAAAGTGATAGTTTTGTAGACTTATTCTTTCAATTTCTTTTTTTTTAATCTGTTGCTTTAACTAGCATTTATAGTACAACATTGACTAGTAATGGCGATAAGGACATCCTGTTTCACCCCAATTTTATTGGAAAAGTTTCTACTCTATTACCATTACAGATGATACTTACTCTTGGTTTTATATAGATATGACTTATTTTAAGAAAATCTACATTTATTCCTATGCTTTCTAGTGTTTTTAATAGGAATGGGTATTGTATTTTGTCAAAAGTTTTTTCATCTATTGAAATAATGATTTTTGTTGATTTTGTTACTGAAATGGCCAATTATGCTTATAAGTGTATATATTCTGTTCTTTGATCAACCCATTCTTTAGGATTAAGTTATTTAGTTTTCAATTAATTTTTAATGTTTTTAATGTTTAATTGTTTTAAAGGACCTTTATTGAGTGTAATTGTATGTGTTCCGGTGGGGAAATAATGCACTGAATAGTTCTGCTTTTCTGCATTTTGTTGTGAGGCTTTTATGCCCTAATATGTGGTCAATTTCTGTGAAGGTGCCGTACATAATTGTGCACAGGTATATTCTTTTCTATTCCCATTTAATATTCTCCAGAGGCCAAATATATCTAACTTTTCTAAAATTCTATTCAAGTCCTTAACTTCTTCCTTATTCATTTTTGGTTCAATTTATTTAGGTCCAAGACAGATAAGTTAAGATCCTCTACTATTATAGTTATACTGTTTCTTCTAACTCATTTAACTTTTGCTTTAAGAATTTAGGTAATATGCCATTTGCTGCATATATGTTTAGTATTGATATGGTACCTTTTAGCAAAATGTGGTTTCCCTATTGAAGCTCTTTTAATTAGGTTTATTTTTGCTTTGTCTGAGATCACAGTTCAGCTGAAGCATAATAATTCTGCTCCAGCCCCTTATTTTAACTCTATGTATATCTTTCTGTTTCAAGTGTGTTTCTTGTAAACATTGTATTGTTGAATTCTGGTTTCTAGTGCATTCTACCATCCACTTCCATTTTATGGGTAAGTTGATCCCATTCATAGTCACAGTTATGATTACTGTGTATTTCTCTCCTTTATCCTTCTCTTTCCCCTCTGTTCCTCCTTTAAGAGTTTAGTGGCTTCTGACTAATGCCTCCCCCAATCTACCCTCTCTCTTACCCACCTCTCTTCCTTTACCTCCTTTCTTATTTCCTTTTTGGGTAAGAAGTATTTCTGTACCCACCTGTGTTACTTGTTTTTTTCCCCTCCTTTAGCCAGTGAAGATAAGAATGAAGTTCAAGTGTTATCCATTATATCCCACTGACCCCTTTTTTAATATAAACTTCTCTTTCCTCACCCCATTTATGTGAGATATTTTCCCCCATTTTCTCTTCCCTTCAAACCTCTCCCAGTGCATTCCTGTTCTTCACCTATTCCTTTATTTTTTGATATCATCCAAACCGCAACAGAATCACTCAGGCACTCTGTCTAATTAGAAATCCTCTACGACACCTTGTTGATTATGAAGTTCTGAGTATCACCTTCCCATATAAGACATAAACAGTTTAATCTTTTTAGTGCCTTATGATTTCTCATGCATGTTTGCTTTCTTATGCTTCTCTTGACACTCTGATATACCTGTCGTATATCAAATTTTCTACTCAGCTCTGGTCTTTTTATCAGGAATGCTTGTAAGTTCTCTGTTTTGTTAAAAATCCATTTTTCCCTTGTAGTACCATACTCAGTTTTGCTGAATAGGTTATTCTTGGTTGTAAGCCTAGCTCCTTTGCTTGTTAGAATACCATATTTCAAGTTCTCTGCTCCTTTATTGTAGTAGTTGCTAAATTTCCTATGATCCTGATTGTGGCTCCTTGGTACTTGAGTTCTTATTTTCTGGCTGCTTGCAACATTTTTCCTTAACATGGGAGCTCTTAATTTTGACTGAGAGTTAATTATATTGTATATTTTATTTCTTTCATTTGGGAGATTCTTTCAGGAAGGGGCTGGAAGATTTCTTCATTTTCTACTTTGCCCTCTAATTCCAAGATACCTGAACAGTTTTCTTTTAGAATTTGCTGAAATATGATGGCTAGGTCCATAGCTTTCGCTAACTCTTAAATTATTTCTCTCCAATCTGTTTTCTAGACAGTTGTTTTTTCTATATTTCACATAATTTTCTATTTGTTTAGTCTTTTGACTTCGTTTTATTATTTCTTGATGTCTCATAGAATCATCACCTTCCATTTGGCCAATTCTAATTTTCAAAGAGCTATTTTCTTCAGTAAGATTTAGTACTTATTTTTCTGAGCTATTCTCTCTTCATGTCTTTCTTCCCTAGTTCTTGCCTCTTTTCTCATTCTTTCTTCTACTGCTCCCTTTTGGTGTTTAAAATAATTTTTAGCTCCTCTTTTTAGCCTTGCTTTAGATCTTCTAGGAATTTTTGTTCAACTTGTGTCCAAGCTGCATTAATCTCTGAGATTTTGCCTTGGATTTTTACAAGTCATTCTTTTCTTCTGCATTTGTGTCCTGAGCTTCCCTGTCACCAAAATAGCTCTTTACGCTTGTGTTCTTTTTTAGTTTGCTCATTCTTTTAGCCTACATTTTGACTTTGGACTTTATTAATTCTGGGCTTTGCACACTTCTGGAGGGTGAGGGATGTCTGGCCTGTATACCCTTCTGAAGCTTTCAGAGCTCTGGTTGGGAGACTGCAATATTTCAGTGCTTCCAAAGTGATGGGATTTGAGGGGAGGTCTGTTTACTGCTCTCCTGGTATGAATTCTGCAAGTTCCTGACCCATATTTGAGTCTACTGGCTTATTTTTGGTTGGGAATTTCAATATTGTTGCCTGACTCAATCATTATTGGTCTGCTAAGAGACTCTGCAGGTTCATCTGCTGGCTTCCCTTTGGTCTGGGACTTTGTTCTCTACTCCAGGGATCAGAGACATACAGCTACTATTTGCTTCCCAGAACTTCTTCTGCACTCAGAAGACAGCTAAGGCCAATGCTCCCAACCCCTCCTCTCTACTGGTTAGTGAGTGATGGGCAACAGAGCTGCCAGATGGTATCTGTTCCTGAACTAAGTGCTTACTTAGGGATCCTCAGTCATCTCTTCCTGGTGTCCTGTCTCAGCTAACGCTCAGTCCCAGGCCACTGGAATGCTGTATGCCAGGTGCACTTAAGGTCAGACCTCCTTCCCAGAGTTCACCTCTTTCTCCATCTCCCTAAGCCTCCCTGGGATGGAAGAAGTGACTTTCTGTGACTTTTTGGCTTTCCTGATCAGAATTCAGTCTGGTACATTCTTTACATCTTTTTAAAAAAGATTTATTTATTTTTAGTTTTCAACATTCATTTCCATAAGCTTTTGAGTTTTAAATTTTCTCACCCTACTTCTTTCCCTCTCTCCTCCCCAAGATGGCATGTAATCTGATATAGGCTCTATGTATATCATATTAAACATATTTTCACATTAGTCATGCTGTAAAGAAGAATTAGAATGAGAAAGATTAGAAATTAGAAAACTAGAAATAAGAAACAAAACAAAAAGAGAGAGAGCAAATAGTATGCTTCAATCTGCATTCAGACTCCATTGTTCTTTTTCTGGATGTGGACAGCATTTTCCATCATGAGTCTTTTGGAGTTATCTTAGATCCTTGCAATACTGAGAGGAACCAAGTCTATGAAAGTTAGTCATTGCACAATGTGGCTATTACCGTGTACAGTGTTCTCCTGGTTCCACTCACTTCACTCAGCATCAGTTCATTTAAGCCTTTCCAGGTTTTTCTGAAGCCAGCCTGCTCATCATTTCTTATAGCACAATAGTATTCCATTACATTTATATACCACAACTTGTTCAGCCATTCCCCAATTGATGGGCATCCTCTCAACTTCCAGTTCTTGGCCACTACAAAAAGAGCTGCTATAAATATTTTTGTACATGTGGGTCCTTTTCCCATTTGTATGATCTTTTTGGGACACAGACCTAGGAGTGGCATTGCCGGATCAAAGGGTATGCACAGTGTTATAGCCCTTTGGGAATAGTTCCAAATTGCTCTCCAGAATGGTTAGATCAGTTTGCAACTCCACCAACAATGCATTAGTGTTCCAATTTTCCCACATCTTCTCCAACATTTATCATTTTCCTGTTTTGTCATGTCAGCCAATCTTATAGGTGTGATGTGGTACCTCAGAATTGTTTTGATTTGCATTGCTCTAATCAATGGTGATTTAGAGCATTTTTTCATATGACTACAGAAAGCTTTAATTTCTTCCTCTGAAAACTGCCTATTCATATCCTTTGACCATTTATCGATTGAAGAATGACTTGTATTCTTATAAATTTGACTCAGTTCTCTATATATTTTAGAAATGAGACCTTTATCAGAAGTACTGGCTGTAAAAATTGTTTCCCAGATTTCTACTTCCCTCCTAATCTTGGTTACATTGGCTTTATTTGTGGGAAAACTTTTCAATTTAATGTAATCAAAATCACAAAAAAACATTTGCATGTTCTCTATCTCTTGTTTGGTCATAAATTCTTCCTTTCTCCATAGATCTGACAAAGTAAACTATTCCTTGTCCTCCTAGTTTGCTTATAGTATCAGCCTTTACATCTAAATCATGTACCCATTTTGACTTGATCTTGGTATAGGGTGTAAGATGTTAGTCTATGCTTAATTTCTGCCATACTATTTTCCAGTTATCCCAGCAAGTTTTGTTAAATAGTGAGTTCTTATTCCAGAAGCTGGGGCCTTTGGATTTATCAAACAATAGATCAGTATAGTCATTGACTATTGTGTCTTGTGTACCTAGCCTATTCCACTAATCCACCATTCTATTTCTTAACCAGTACTATGTAGTTTTGATGACTGCGGCTCTATAATATAATTTAAAATCTGGCATGGCTATGCCACCTTCCCTTGCATTTCTTTTCATTAATTCCCTTGATATTATGGACATTTTGTTCTTCCAGATGAATTTTGTCATTATTTGTTCTAGCTCAATAAAATAATTTTTGGTAGTTTGATTGGTATGGCATTGAATAAGTAAATTAATTTAGGTAGAATTATCATTTTTTATTATATTAGCTTGGCCTACGCATGAGCAACTTATACTTTTCCAATTATATAGATCTGACTTTATTTGCGTGAAAAGCATTTTGTGATTATGTTCATATAGTTCCTGAGTTTGTTTTGACAGATAGACTCTCAAATATTTTATTATGTTGGAATTAAATGGAATTTCTCTTTCTATTTCTTGTTGTTGGGCTTTGTTAGTAATAAATAGAAATGCTGATGATTTGTGTGGGCCCTTCTTTTAATCTTCATTGAAGAGATATAGAGGGAGAACTGGACTCTAATGCTTCCTCTCACTCCAACATCTTGGCTCCACCTTTTAAATTGTTTTTAAAGATGCTTGTTGTTTCCTAGAATTTCAGTAGTTGGGTGTAGCCCCGTATAAAATTGCCCTGACCAACATTATTCCACAATAATTGTTAATACATTATAACCAAAACCTCACTGTAAAGTTGCAATACCCCCTCAGTGATGTCGTTTGGCCAATCACCCTCTTATAATATTGTTCCTGTGGAAATAGGTTGTCCCACAAAATTATTTCACCTTGTTTTCCTGGAATCAATTAAAGATAATAGAGAGCTCTGTTCCACAAAGCTGGTTGAAATTTGCTATCCAGGGCAGAATTCCATCTTAGATCAGATTGCTTTTGTGGATAATCTGCACGCCTAGTGTGTAAAGATCTGTGGGATGATTGCATGTGCAAATGTAATGGGACTTTTTCAAAATCCATAAGGAAAAGATGTGTAGCTCTCCATCACCTTTAGAAGTTAAATTAGTGCTTTAAGATTGATGAATACTTTACAAATGTTGTCCTCCTTTGTTCCTCACAACAACCCTAGGAGATAAATGCTCTTATTGTCCTGATATAAATGGCTTGCCCAGGGTTACACAAATAAAGCAGGATTTGAACTCAGGTCCTGAGTTCAAATCCAGTACTCCACCCACCGAACCATATTGTTGCCCTATAATTACTGTGCCATAGTTGTACGAAGAAGTAAAAGCAAGATAAAATTAAATTTGTCTTTCTCCTTCCTCCATTTAGCTCACCAATGGGGTTGATCGACTATTAACAAGTTATGAAATCAAAGATGGGCATGTAATTCTGCAGCTGAATTCAGTAAGTCCTTCATTTATTTTTTTATTGCTGTGATTAAAATATATTCAGCCTAAAAAAGATATTTAATGAAGCTAAATTTTCTATGTGATTTCCTTAAATTTTTAAACTTGTTAAACAGATTCCATCTGATAAGTTCCTTTGTGTTCGATTCCGGATCTTTGAGCTTTTTCGGGTTGGACTCCGTAGTCCTGCTACGTTCTCAGTATATGAATACCACAGACCAGGTACCTGCTTCTACTAAAAGTTTAAAATTTCCTCAAAGCTATCTTTTGTAGTAACAGAACATAGAATATGACAGCTAAAGAAATCATTAGAAGACAGAATGTGAGATCTAGTAGGGATTCTCAAGAGCAACCCCTCTACCCTTATCTAACAGACAGGTTAGTTGAAGCCAAAAGAGGGTACATGGCTTGTCCAAAGTCTCATGATGAGCTAGGGGAAGTGCTAACATCAATGCCCTCATCTCCTAATTCTTCCTATATTCTAATTCTTCCCTTGTTCTGTCCAACATATGACACTAATTCTCTTCAAATCAACCATCACTAAGAGTGTGAAGCTGATGACATTTGTTTTGGGCACTACCCCTGCTCAGAGTCCCCTTCTCCACATTAGGATTTCCTTTTTCCTTTCTGCACCAGGATTCCCCCACTGGGCCCCTCCTAGGCCTTCTCACTCCAAGCTGTGTGCTGGACTTTGCACCTGTTTTTCTATACTTTCCACCAACCCAAACTAATTTGCCCTATGTCCTATTCCGCCAGCAATTATAGTTGGAAATTGATACAACAAGCTAAGCCCCTGCTAATGTGTTAATAGCTAGGAAAGATGGAATGCTTTACTCCTCTGGGAAGGTATTTATATTTTTATAGAGAAGTTCTGGAAAAAAAACAAGTAAATGAATGAATCTTTAATAGTGTAACTGTAGGCATTGAGCCAACCTGATAAAGAATGTGTTTGGGGGCAAGAGAGACTTTCTTAGTATCCTCAAGAAGTGTTTGTTGATATCTGCCTAATCTTTCATAGTGTCTAAAATCTCTCCCTCCCCACCACACACACACTCAAATCATTTCATTCCAACAAACACCTCAATACCTAGCATTCTCTAGCATAGAAGTAGGCAAGAAGTGGAAAAGGTTCACTCATATTCTATTCTAGGGCTCCCTCGCCTTGATGAGCTGGGAAACAGCCACCATCTAATGGCAAAACAGGAAGGACCATGCTTCCTTTCACCCCATGACAAGCAATGATGCATTTCTTAGCCCAAACCATTTACTCCAACCTCAAAACATTGTCATCTGATATCCTCAAAGGTCTTGTCTCCAGGGCTATCTCCATGCTAGGACATTTGGCGATTGTGCCCCATAGGAGAATGCCCAAATCCCAATTGTAGCATGCCAACTTTCTACCTCCTCCACCCTTTGCTCATCCCTACTCAGTCTCATACTTTTTATTTACCTGGGAAAAACCCCATAGCTCTCCACCAAATCCAGGATAACCTTGGGGATTTGGGTCACATATAGCTCTGGTCCTAAGGGGCCAAAGGGATTGTCTGATTTCTTTCCTTTTAATTCTAAATATCTGATCAACCCTCTTTAGTCTGATTCCCAGTCTCATTCTCTTCTTTGTGATACCCTCTCACTTATACATTGTGACCCTAAATATCAATCTGCTTGGACATTCAATGACTTTTACACCTTCCAGACCCAAGACATTGTTGAGGGTTTTTTACAAGATGGTCAAAAAAAAAAAAAAAAGAAATCAGAATCCTTAACAGTTAACTGAACACTAGAATTAGTTGGTTCTAAGCTTCCTAATCTAAAATAGTCTCATCTCAAATACTGCTCCACTCTTCTTCCAAGCATCATGCCATCAACCTCCTTCTTTCTTAGATATTCCCCCCATTTCCTTAGCTTTGCCCTTTTTCTTTGAGAAGACAGTGGCACACTCATTACTACATTAACATTTGTCCCACCCATAATGGTTGGAATAATCGTTCATATTTCCATAGGGTTTTAAGATTCACGAAGCACTTTCTTCACAATAATTCAGTAAGACAGTTAGTACCAGTATTTTTATCCCCACTTTGCAGATGAAGAATTTGAGGTTCGAAGAGATTAAGTGACTTGCCCAGGATCATACAGCTAATGCTGAAACCAGGATTCAAACCCAAATCTTGGGGCTTCCAAAGCTAAGGTTCTTTCCTTTACATCATGCTTCTAGCAAGGTTTCAATATGCATGTCCCAGAGGATAAAAATGGTGAATGCTTTTCATCTATGTTTGTACAACTTCCTAGGAATATTGTGGAACCAGCTTGGAATGGTTCACAGAGATAATCGTTAAATTTTCATTGTGAGCATTTATATTTCAAAAATCAGCAAATGCTACAAATCAGGGCTTGATTTATTGTTTTGTTGATTGTTTTGACTTCAAAAAGTGATGGGAAAATGTTAACATTACAGATTAAACTTTAAAGTATGTAATACATAAATTTTTTGAATACCTGGTTTTTAAACATTTATCAGCATACCACTGAGGAAAACCATGTCATTATAGGAACTCCTACTATTTCCTGGGCCCCCAAATTACAAAAGCCTTCTTTGTACCCCTATCCTTCCCTCTATTTGATAGGAAGTAAGGTAACTACGTTAAACATTTGAAATCCTCTCCTTATTATCTTCCCAATTCTTTCTTTGCTTCAGATAAACAATGCACCACATTTTATAACCTTCTCCAGAGCAAACTGGAAGAAGTATGTGAAGGATCAACCTGTGGTTGTGTGGAAGGTAAATTCTACTTAAAGTGCTTATTTTTGTGCATATTAAGGAAGAGCAAGGGAAGGGAATAAGCATTTATATAGGGCCTGCTATGTGACAAGCACTATTCTAAGCATTTTTTCCTGCATACGTGTATTTATTTATTTTAAAATTTATTTTATTTTTAATTTATAGAATAAAACAAGCATTTCCATAACATAGTATAATAAAAAAATGATTGTACATGAAACTGCAAATTTATTATGTACAACTTGCTATTCTTTTTAAATATACAATAATGTTATCATGTAAATTTCTTTTTTTTCCCTTTTTTTCTTCCCTTCCCCCTGCCCTGTCCTAGAGATGGCTATCATTAGACACAAATGTATATATGTATGTATAGATATAGATATAGATATGCACGTATGTATGTAAAATTATTCTACATATTCTTCTCTTTATCAGTTCTTCCCCCGGTTGCCAATAGTATCTTTCTTCACATGTCTTTTATTTTTAATTTGTACATTTATGATAGTCAAAATGACCTAGTTATTCAAAGTTGTTCTTAAAACAATCTTGCTGTTACTGCATACAATGCTCTCTTGGTTCTGTTCACTTCTCTCTTCATCATTTCATGCAAGTCTTTCCTGCCTTTCTAAGTTCACTGAGTGCATCATTTCTTACAGCACAGTAGTATTCCATCGCAACCATGCACAACAACTTGTTCAGCCATTCCCCAGTTGATGGGGATCCGTGCAATTACCAGTTCTTTGCCATCACATAGAGAGTTGCTACAAACATCCCATTCACATTCAAAGTTATGATTACTATTTGTGAATTTCTCTCCTTCATATTTTTACTCACTATTTTCATTCTCAGCCTTTCTTTTTATCCTATCCCTGCTACCTTATTTTCTCCCCCGACTCTCCCACTCTCTATCTCACCTACACCTTCAAAAATCCCTCCCCATCCTCTTCCCTCGATCTTTCAAATCCCAATCTACACACCCCTCTAAAAGTCCCTTCCGACCCTGTACCCCAGTTTTTGCACCTCTCTCCATGTTCAGAAAACTTCTACACCCTTCTGTTAAAATTTTTTTTTAAGATCAGTCTTAAAAAAGAAGGATGAATTCATCCTAGGTTTGCAGCTTGAAATCATAAGGGGGAGGTTTCTTCTTCAACCCAGATGAGAGTAAGGTTCCAACATTGCCAGCCCTCCACTCCCACCTGCTTCCTCTGTTCTTCCTTTCACTCTCCATTTTTATAATACAATTGCTTCATTTTACCTTTTTTTAACCCAATTTTGCTTTTTAGAATCACCCCATCATATGCAATTTGAGCTCCTGGACAGAATAAGGAGGATCTGAGGCGTAGGGCAACACATACTCACAATTTGGGATTAAAATCTGATTATCGTAAGCATTTTTGACAAATAGTATCTCATTTGATCCTTACAACAACCTTATGAGATAGCTTCTTTTACTATCCCCATTTTACAGTTAAGAAAACTGAGGCAAACAGAAGTTAAGTGATTTGCTCAGGGTCAGTGTCTGAGGCCATATTCGAACTCAAGACTGTAGTGATTTGAGATCTTCCTGACTGAAGCTTCTATCAGAAATTTTCCATGTAACCTGGGGCTCCAGCATAATCCTCCTCATTGATGGAAAATGATTATTCAATGCTTCATTCCTGTATGAGAGGCAGAGTTGTTGAGAGCTTGGGAGAGGAGAGGTCCTATTTCTTCTGGCTTTTGACATTGAGAAAGGACACACACGGGGCAGCTAGGTGGCACAGTGAGTAGAGCACCGGCCCTGGAGTCAGGAGGATCTGAATTCAAATGCGGCCTCAGACACTTGACACACTTACTAGCTGTGTGACCTTGGGCAAGTCACTTAACCTCAATTGCCCTACCTTCTTCCCTAAAAATAAAACAAAAAAACAAACGAAATAGGACACACGTAGTTCTAGGGTCTCTCCAGGGAGAAGTCTCAGGAGGGAAAGAGACTCTGAAAAGACGCCAACATGTAGAGGTGCCAGATACCTGAAGAAAGTCTAGAACTTCGAGTATCTTCTCTCAGAGTCAGAGGCCAGAAGAACTAGAATCTCTCCTCTCCTATACTTTCAACAACTCTGCCGCTTACACAGGCATGAAGCACTGAGTAATCATCTTCTACCAATGAGGAGAGTCTCATGCAAATAGTTTCAAACTCCAGTTTATAGTCCAGAAGAAGTGACATTTTCTTAGCCGAATATGACCCACTGGATATTGTCAGACCTCCTCTCTAAAATACCTAAACAAGCAAGCGCTTCCGTCATTTCCAGGAAAACCTGGTCAGAGGAGTTGTGAGGCACCAATTTTTTCACCCTTCAGCAGGTGTATCAGCCAGTCAACAAGTATGTATTAGATTTTTTAAACATCTCTACGCAGCCCAGAGTCAGTGGTGTGACAGTGGATCCAAATGTATAGAATGTGAGTGCTAGGAAGAAATTTAATAAATAAATTTGGAACTGGAAGGAGCTTTTGAGGTGATCTAGTCTGCCTCCCTTATTATACAACGAGGAATCTAAGTCTAGGAAGTGACATGCCTTAGTCAAGGTCACACAGTGTGTTAGTAGTGGCAGAGCTGAGGGTAGAACTCAATTCTTCTGCTTCACTACGCTATGCTGCCTGAACCACAGGTTGCACGGTGCTCCCCAAAGGAGATGCTTGATAAGCATTTCTTGATTGGTTGTTAATTGTGACAAGACCCCTAATCAATCTAACTTTTTTAATGATTGTGATCCTATCCAGCTAGTCAGACACCACTAGTGTGCAATTTAACCAAGAATTCACCAAGGGCAAGGACACTGGTAAAGAACTGAAATATTTTTTTCTTCCAAAATGTCATTTCCTGACCCCAACCCTTACTCTCCTCAACGTACCCTGTGATCCAGCTACACAACACTCCATCTCTTGTCTTCATGCTTTTATCTGTCTGGAAGGCTCTCCCTCCTCATATCTGCCTCCTAGCTTCCCTGGCTTTCTTCAAGACTCAGCTCAAATTTTACTTTCTATAGGAGGCTTTTTTTCATTTCCTCATCTGCTCATGCCTTCTCTCTGTGATTTCCGTTTATTCCCACTGTGTATATTTTCAATGTACCTAGTTATTTGCATGTTGTCTGTCTTATAGTATGCGGGCTCCTTGAGAGCAGGGACTGTTTTTGCATTCCTTTGTATTCTCAGCATTTAACATAGGTCTGGCACATAGTAAGTCCTTAATAAATGCCTCTTGACTGATTGATTCCCACTAACTTGTTAGAATGTTTCCTTCTTTTTATATTATAGCATTTAGTTCTTTTGAAGATAGGACTTTTAACCAAATTATCAATAAAACAATTCATTCGAAAACCCTTCAGTTGCCATAATTATGTGCAAGGTCTTTGTTAGGCCCCAGGAAAAGACATGAAGATTAGACAAAGTCCCTTTGCCCTCAAGGAATTTATGGTTCAGTAGGGGAGATAAATCTATGCCCAAATAACTTATACAGAGTAGAATATGACAAATATGTGAGGGGCATAAAGTGGTATGTACTCAGGTGTGGAGAGGTCGATTCTAGTCTGACATACAGTGAAGTTTCACAGAGGGGTGTGATTTGAGCTGCACCTTGACGAATATGTAGGATTTCAACATATAGGGAAGGGGATAGGCATTCCAGGTATAGGGAGCACTATGAGCAAAGGTGTAGGAGCAGGAAAATATGTTGTGTGTTTGGAGTTAGCAATTGGTCCAGTTTGATTATAACATAAAGGACATGATTGGAAGTAGTGTGAAATGAAGCTAGAAAGAGAGTCATAGTGGGGAGGACCTTCAATTCTAGGTTGAACATGTGGACTCCAATGTAACGGAGTGATAGGTAACCATGAAAGTTATATGCCTTCTAGGCCAACACAACAAAAACTTATGAAGTACCTACTGTGTGCAAGGCACTGGGCCAGGCCCATGCAATGGCCACTTCTGCTAATGATATAACTACTTGCTCCTTCAGAAATGCTATACTATATTGGGGTGGGAGCTCAGGAATTGAGGGATTCCAAAATTATATTGGCTTGAACATGAGTCCATGGGAAACCCTGTTCTCTTGCAAAGACGTTGTGATGTTATCGCCTCATACTGACTCTACATATTTCTTGAAAAAAACCAACAACAACCAAAAACCACACCAACAGCGGATTGTGGGCAAATGAAGAAAAAGTTAGACTTGACAATCTCTGCAGATGCCAGAAAGAAAGCAGCTTGCCAAAAAGACATTGCATATGGTAAGTCTGAGCAATAACTCACATTTCTATAGCCCTTGGTGTACATTATCTCATTTTGTCCTCATAACCGCTTTATTAAGTAGGTAGTGCAAGTATTATCAAATCCATGATATGGTTCTGATAATATACATTTCTGTCATGCTTTCCTTGCAACAACCCTATAAGTCAGACAATGAAAAGGTAATATAGCCCCATTTTACAGATGAGGAAACTGAAAACTCAGAGGGGTAAAATAACGTCTCCAAGATACCAAAATGAGTAAGAGCTAGGATTTAAATCCAGATATTCTGACTGAAATCCCACTGTCCTTTCCACTACGGCATTTTACCCAATTTACCTACTCTCCTGTGAAACTGGAGCTCAATAATACAATATTTTGAAGGACATTTAGAAGGACCCAAAATTAAGTACAGAGATTCTATCCTATGTGTTCTTTTGGAAGGAAAGGCCATCATTTCCCAATAGTGTGTCCTTCGGTGCAGAAATGTGATTTTCATTAGTAGTAATAAGACTAACATGCACGCACAACTGAGATGCTTTACCCCACTGAATTCCTTTGGATTGCAAAGATGAAAATATATTCCAAGAGAACTTTTCAGAAACCACAGAGAAATAATGTTAGCGGAATGTGTGCTGCCCACTGATTCAGAAGGGGCAAAGGCAACTCGGGAATTTCAATTTAAAAAACAACACTTCAAACATAAAATGTAAAAAGAAAAAGCAGTAAATAAATCTCATACACATTTATAAAGAAAACTGCTTCGTTTCATTCCTCTCTCCTGCCCCAAAGGTCTGGTGTATTTTAATGTACATTTTAATGGAAGAATGGCATTTAGACAGATTTTTGTACAGATACACAACATGGGTGGTTTATAGTTGCTTTTATTTGTTCTTCTTGCCCCAGTAGGAAGGCGGTTGTCCTAGAATGTGAGAGCACGAAGGTTCTTTAGAACATAAAATGTTGGGCCACAAAATGTATGAGCCTTTAAAGGCTCTTAGTGTCCAGCTAATCCAGACCCCTCATTTTGCAGTGCGAAAAAGAGTCTTGGAGAATGGCAGAGTCTGGCACAAGAACACACAAGTAGTTAAGAGCAGAACAATAACTAGAACCTGCCCTCGGTGTCCTTTCTTTGACACTACACTGCCTCAGATACTGTACTTAGCAAAGATCCTTTGCAGACTTTCAAATAAGTTGAAACTGGGGGGCGGGGTGACGTTGTCTTATTGTGACAGTCACTCTCCTCAATCTATTTCAGCAACAGATCATCTCTTAAATATTAGCAGTATAGTTGAGAGCAAAAGGAAGAATATCCAATGTGGATTTATTTGACTTGGTTAATTTTTTCTAGAGACAGCAGATTCACAACAGAAACAGAATTTAATCGCTCCCTTTCCCCTCACTAGCAATGGAAACACGTCCTACTCCCCACTCTCTAAATTCTCACCCTTCCCATGCTCACCGTAAAGAGAAATGGTCTAAAATCCAGAAGCTCCATAGATTTGTTGGACATATAGAACCAGGAGGTACCTCAGGTCATGGAATGTTAGAACTAGAAGGTACCTCCTAGTGTAATAGAGGAGAAAACTGAGGCCCTCCCAGCAATGGGTTTGTATATCCTTTTTTTTATTATTTTTAAAATTTTATATTTTATTTTTCCTCAATTACATGTAAACAAAAAATGTTAATATATTTTTGAAAAAATTTTTGAGTCCCAAATTCTGTCCCTATGTCTTTTCCCTCCCATCTACTTGAGAAGGCAAGTAATTTGATATAGATTCTAATGTGCAGTCATTGCATGTCCTTTAGATGAAGTCTTCTTGGATGTGTCTTTATATTTCTGAGCCTAGAAAACCTAGGAAAAAGGTATTTGAAGTTAATGAGACCCTTATTCTTATTAGCCCAAGCTGAGGTTTACAAAAAAGGTAAGAAAATCCCGAATAGAGGGGTGTGTGTGTGTGTGTGTGTGTGTGTGTGTGCACGCGCGCGTGTCCATGTGCATGTGCATGTGTGTGTGCGTGTGTGTGTGTGACTAAGTCTCCCTATCTTACCCGAACTGATGGATCCTTGTTGACCCACATAGAAACTTTGACCTGTGCTATTTCTGATCTGGGCTAGTTCCCTTCTCCTTAGGCATCCTAGTGTCTCCTGCTCCTGGGGGCTCACCATCTTGGTGCTGAACTCAGTGCAGATACCTGATCAGCTTTGGTCCTATTGCAGCTCAGAACTCCTGAGCTCAAGCAATCCACTAGCTTCCACTTCCCCAGTAGCAGGAAGTAGCAGTTAGGGGGCACAGTGGATAGAGTGTGGAGCTTGGAATCCAGAAGACCTGAGTTCAAATCCAACTTCAGACACTTACTGGGCTGCGCGACCCTGGGCAAATAACTTAACTCTGTTTGCTTTAGTTTCCTCATCTGTAAAATGAGCTAGACAAGGAAATGGCAAACCACTCCAGTATCTTTGCCAAGAAAACTCCAAATGAGATCATGAAGAGTTGGAAGCCACTGAACAACAAGCAGCCACTATGTGTGTCTAAAGTGATATTTTAAGAGCATAAGAAATATGTCCATGGCCCTTAAAATATACCAATTTATTTAACTTCCCACCCTCACCCCAAAACAAAGCATTATCAGTTTAATAATTATCCTGGCTTATAGGCCATTAAGATATCTCAGGATTTTTAGAAAAAAGCTTACTAAACTTGTATAATATCATTGTTGTATCAGAGGAAGTGTCTTGACTGTTTGTTTTCTTTTTTAGCTTATAAAGTCAAGATTTCCTCTATCGCTCAAGAAAATAGTTTTGTTAAGTATACTGCAACTCTTGTGGATGTCTATAAGACTGGTAAGAACATATTCACTCATGTAATAAATGTCTGTCAAGTACTTGCTACACTTCTCTGCCAAAACTAGGGCTTGGAAACTGGAGCTTTCCCCAAAATTTGCAGGGTATTACCCTTGTACTCCTTTAGCTGGTAGATTCAACTGAACTTAGCACCTGGCTCAACAATTACATAAATATGCAAGCTTCCCTTCCTGCCCCCTGCCTTCTTCACCCTGCTCTGCTCCATGTCCCCAGCAGCAACCTTCCCAACAGGGGACCCGGGATCTCCCTCTATCCCCACCCCTTTGGTGGTGGTATGCCCACGTGCATCTTGGGATGCTTGCCCCATGTGCCAGAACCCCTAGTTACCATTCTACTTCTCAGCATAGGGCACTGGGAGATTTGTAAAGCAAAACTTCTCCCCATAGATGAGGATCCTGAGGCTTATAGTGGGTAAACAACCAGACCAAAACCACACGGGTGATTACAGCAGAGCTGACATTCAAATTTAGGCTCCAGCGCACTTTATGCTATATCTTGATGCCTCCTTGCCCTCAAGGAATTTATAGACTAATGGGAGAGATAAGACAGAGACCAAAGAACTTTTAAAAAGGACAATGTGTCGGCCTCGTAGGAAAGACAGAAATAGAGTGCTATGTAAGTGCCGAAGGAGAGAACACCTCTGGCCCCTGAGAAATCAAGGAAGGATTTATGAAGGGGGTAGGATTTGGGCTGGTTCTTAAAGTGCCAACTCAAAGGTTTCCAGAAGGCTCATTGATTTAGAGATGGGAGGGCTACCTTAGAGGTCAGCCAGCCCAACCCCCTCATTTCAAAGGTAAGGAAACTGAAGCTGAGAGGATTTAAGTGGCAGTTAGGCTGTGAAATAGATAAGAGTTCCGGACCTAGAGCTAGGGACATTAAGTTCAAATCTTGCCTCACTTATTAGCTGTGTGACCCTGGGAAAATCACTTGACCTGTCTTAACCTCATTTTCCTCATATATTAAACAGGGCTAAAAATAGCACCTATCTCCCAGGATTGTTGTGAGGATCAACTGAGATATTGTGTGTAAATTGCTTTATAAATTGTAAGGTGCTATATATGTCTTAGCTGTTATTATTATTATCATCACCACATGACTTGTCCAAGGTCACACAAGTTATAAGTAGCAAGGGCAAGATTTCAGTCTAGTTGCTATCAGACTCCCTACTTCAGCTAGGGTCAGCTGCGGAGAGCATGATGCAGATGGGTACAGGGGGACAGGGGAGGAAGAAGGGGTGGTACCCTTGCAAGCTCAGGATGTCAGAACATTCACTTTACTACTTTGTATTCCAGGGGAAGCTCTTGCTCAGAAAAATGCTGAAGTCGTCTTCATTAAGAAGAACACGTGTACTAGCATTGACATTGAAAAAGGGAGTCAATATCTGATCATGGGAAAGGAAGCACTTCAGATAAAATACAATTTCAGTTTCAAGTAAGTCACTAGTGCTTGGAGAAGGGGAGCTCTCCTCCAAAGCATAACTGAATTGACAGGAAGATGGTCTCCATTCTGACCTGCAGGAAATCCCTGAAACTTTAGTGTTAATCACTTAAGTGAGGTCGATTCTGATATAACTACAATTTACCCTCGTTAGTATTAACAACATGAGAACTGCCATAAATGGCAAGTTCATTTTTTTATAACTTTGGAAAAGAGATGTAGCAATGCATCATTTATCTAGGATCCCCTGGGAATGAAAATTGGAATCTAAGTGAGTTCTTCAGTTGCCTGGAACCCTTCTATATCTCTTCTATAAAATGTTATACACTTCCCCCTTGCCTTATTAAATAGTATATGTAGAACACAATTTAATTTAATTGTGATGACTTAGGGTCACCACTAGTACAGCAGTTACTACACCATGCAACAAAATGGGGGTGGTTGGTGGGAGAAACATGTGGATACTGATGTGTGAGGACTATTTCCTCGTATGACAACTAATTCTTCCTGCTTCCACTGCATTGCATCTCCATTGTCCTGTCTTCTCCCTCTACTGTCAGCCTGTCCTGTGATCTTTTTAATCTTACTTTACCAATAACTGTATGGCTGAAGGCCTAAGCATGGTTTTATGCCTGTTCTGCTGAGGAAAATGCATGATCTCGAAGACTTTTTTCTCATACCTGAATTCCCAGATGTGTTCTGCAAGATGGCAGCTTTTGGGAGTCAGATTCTTGCTAAAGGGGATGTGTGAGCACTCATGAAGAATGAAAGATATCAGCCAAAGCATTTGTTGAACACCACTAGGCACTAAAGATAGAAAGCCCCAAACCAAAACAGCACCTGGTCTTGAGGAGCTCAAATGCTAACAAGGGAAACAAGAACATATGGAAGGATATACAGAATGAATACAAATCAAAAGGCTTCATGTGGAATGTGCTGCTTGAGCTGCATCTTGAAGGAAGAGTGGATTTCTTTGAGGCAGAGGCCCAGAGATGGAAAATGGAGTCTTGTATGTAAGGAACTGCGGCTGCCAGGTATTACAGTGGAGAGAGTGCCAAGTCTAGATTCTGGAATACTCACCTCCCTGAGTTCAAATCCAACCTTGGACACTTACTAGTTGTGTGACCCTGAGTAGGTCACTTAACTCTTTTTGCCTTAGTTTCTTGATCTGTAAAACAAGCTGAAGGAGGAAATGGCAAACCCACCCAGTGTCTTTGCCAAGAAAACCCTAAATGGGATCACAGAAAATGAGACACGACTGAAAAACAACTGAACAACCACAAAATGTAAGGAATATTGAAGAATCCAGTTGGGCTGGTTCACAGGGTGCAGAAGGATAAATAATGTCTAATGGGACTGGAAAGAAAGTTCAAGGAAAAGTTGTGAAGCTTTCAAAGCTAAACAGAGGAGTTTATATCTTAAGACCCTGGAGTTGATCGAGTAGGGGAATGGCACAGTCATAAGGAAAATCATCTTGGCAGCAGTATATAGGATGGATTGATGCGGGGAGAGACTTGAGGCATGGAGACCAATTAGGAAGTTGTTGTAATCATCTAGGCACAGGGTGATGAAGACCTGAACTAGATTTGTGTGTAGAGAAGGGACTGGATATGAGAAATGTGGTGGAGCTAGAAACGGCAAGATTCGACAGCTGATTGATCATGTGGAGTGAAGGAAGGTGAGCTGAGAATATCACCAAGGGCACAAATCTGAGAAACTGAAAGAGTAGTAGTACCTTGGACAAAAATAAGGGAAGGTTGAAAAAGGAAGAATTTGGGGGAATCTTTTAGATAACAAGTTCAGTCTTAGATACGTTGAGTATAAAACTCAACTTGTTTCTGAAATATCCAGTTCGAAGTATCTGATAGACATCAAATGGGGTGTGTGGGTTATTAGGGATAGCTAACACCTCTGGTATAAGAGCTTGCTAAGCCCTTTTCATGGGTACTCATCCACCTTTGGTCTCCTCCTGATTTACCCAACTCTCACCTGTGGCTCTAAGAAGCTCTAGCATGCACAGCAGCCACACCCCAGTAAATCCATCTCAGCAAATGAGCTAAACCAGGTTGAGCTAAACAGGCCTCAAACCTGTCAGTGAGTTAGGGGGATGTCTACCCCAACCATGTGAAGATGTCCCCTAGGTGAATGAGAACAATTTGTTCCAACACCATGAAGGTGGTTGAAGCAGGTGCTCTGGAGCACTTAAGAGGTTGGTCAGCCATTGAAGAAGCCACCATCATCTACAGCGTCCTAGACCATCATCTTGACTTTTGTCTTGCCACTGTACTCAGTGACTCAGGAAAAGAGAGTAAGACTGATGACTTTGTTCCATACCGCCTCACTTATATCCAGTTATCTCCAATTCACACCCAAGTTAAGACATCGCCCATTACGTCATTGCTCCTCTTCAAAAAAGGACAATTGTTAATAAGGGACTGAAGTTCAGGGAAGAGGATGGGGCTAGATATTCAGATATGGGAGGTGTTAACTAAACACAAGAGAGCTGATGGTGTCTGTAAGGGCGTAGAACAGAATAAGAAGAGAAGAGGGCCCAGGGCAGAACCTTGGGGAACTCCCGTCATCAGAGGACATGATGTGGATGATAATCCAGAAGAGGAGACTGAAAAGAAGCAGTTCTTTAAACAGGTATGAGGAGAACCGGGAGAAAACAACGTCACAAAAACTCAGAGAGGAAAAAACTATTCTGGAGGAAAATGTAGACAACAGTGACAAATACGACACAGAGGCTGAGAAGGATGAAGACTGGTTTAAAAAAAAAGCCTTTAGATTTGGAAATTAAGAGATTGTTGGTAACTTCAAAGAAGTGAAGAGATGAGAAGGCCAATTGCAGAGTTGAGTGTGAGTAAAAGCAAAGGCAATGTGTAGACTGTAGCAGTAGTCTGGCTGTGAAAGAAAATAGATCTATAGGATGAAAGCTTAAGGGGAGAGCTGGGTCTAATGAGAGGGTCTTGTGGTTGTTTTTTAAGAATGAGGGAGAGTTGGATATGTTTGAAGTCAGTGACTAAGGAACCAATAGATAGGCAGAAGTTGAAGATTGGAGCAGGAGGCATGCTTGAAGTTAAAATCTACTAGAGAATATAGAAGATGAGATCAAAGGTACTTGATCAAGGGCCCATGTGAATGGATTAGCCTAGGCAGGGGAAAGGGCCACCTAATTGTCAGAGACTGGGGAAAAGAGGGAAAGAGAACGGAAAATGATGTCAAGGTGTTCTGAGATGAAGCAAATGAGAGAAGAATGAGCTCACATCAAATGGTCTCAACTTTCTCAGTAAAATAGTAGACAAGGGCTTCAACTGAGAAAGAGGACAAACATGGAGATATGGGAGTTTTGAGAAGAAAAGGTTTGGGAAAAACTATTGTCAGAAGTGGACTAGATAATCAATTAGGGAAGAATAAATTGATTGCCATGTTGCAGTTGAAGATGGATGACATGAAGTAATAATGTATCCAGCCAGCACTTCCTCCAGCTCTCTTCAATGGCATGTGAGAAGGAACAGAGGAGTCAGATGGTGGGAGTGATCTAAGGCTGAGGTGTAACATGGCAAAAATGTCAATAGGACAAGGGGGCAAAGGATTGGAGAGTACAGAGAAATGTTGAGTTGAATTGGATCAGAATTGGAGAGGGAAGGAGGTGAAGTCAGAGCAGGGGTAATGGCCTGAGAAAGTACTGAGGGATAGAGGGCATGGAGGCCTTAATGAGGGTAGAGAATGAGTTTAAGAGGTGAGAAACACAGGAAGAGATGAAATGTTAGAAGGTTATGGTCAGATAAGGGAATACTGGAGTTTTTAATTAAGGAAATGGAACATTTCTGGGTGACAGTGAGATCAAATGTGTGACCATACCTATGTCTACCCGAAATGAATTGAAAGAGTAGGTCATGGGATTTTAGGAATTGTTAACCCGATATTTTATCACAGAAGCTGGCTGTTTCTTGCATGCCAAGTTATGGCACTGTTTTCTCAGGTTTTTGTTTATTTTCGTTTGTTTGCTTTTCTTAAGCAACACTAAGAGGAATTTAACTGTTCTGGTATTCTCTGTTCATGGTCACAGCTGACAAAAGTCTTCATTTCTCTTGGCAGATACGTGTATCCTTTGGACTCCCTGACTTGGATTGAATATTGGCCTTCAGATGAAACTTGTCCATCGTGTGCAGATTTTATAACTAATTTAGAAGAATTTTCTAAAAGCATCTTTTTATATGGTTGTTAAAACACCTGAACGAATCCAGCTCTGTTTGATATCCACATTGGGTACTGCAAGAAAATTAACCTAGGCAGAAAGGAGGACTTAAAATTTGTGGCCAAACCTAGAGGATGCTCTTTATTTCCTCTTTATCTGACCTGAACCCCAGGGCTGTCATCAGAGCCTTGGGATAGAGGAGAGAGCAAAGGGAGGCCATGTGTCTCTCACAGAACCGCTGACTGGTAAACCCAGGCAGGCCAAAGACCAACCCTTCCCATCCAGAGCTGAGACTTTTCCTGCTTGGGTTTGTTACTTTCCAGGCTTCCTTAAAACTATAGTTTCATTTGTTTTTAGCCATTTTCTCTGACCTCTTTAGCATTCAAACCTGGACCAGCTTGGAAAGCCCCCTTCATTTCTATTCTGTGGTACTTGCTTTGATAAGATAATGATTTTAAGAGCTGTAACTTTCTACAATAACATGGCCTTGGGGGACAATGTAGAAAAATATACCCAAGTCATTGGAAACCAGAAGCAGTGAATTGGAACCCCTCCTAAAATAAACTGCTCAGGAATGCTTCATTGAGCCAAAATAACAGATCCATTGAAATGTAGTATCTTACCCAAACATGCCCACTCCTTAGAGGAAAATACAGGGAAAGAGAGAAGTGATCATTAAAAACTGTTCTTGGCATTTAAACTCTGCTTGAAAAAAATGTGTTATTTTACGCAAGCTCAGCACCATCGGTACAGACCTTGGCAGAACAAAGCAAGAACAAAGGCATTGCTTTGGAGGAGGAACAAAGTTTCTAGAAAACTGAGTGCTGGGTATCATCGGTGTTTTGGATGTACAGTCTAAACAGGTCCAAGTCAGCTCACACGTCACCAGGGAATGTGGAAATCACCTGTCCCAAAGTCACAAAGAGTTCATTCCCTTAAGTCTGCTTTGTTAAAGTTAAGAATAAACCTACATTTTTACAAAGGGAAATTAACTACTTCCTGAAAGCCTACAGGGTGGGGGGGGGGGCTTCCACCTCCAGATGTAGTAGATTCCTCTTTCTATGTGACCTTGGGTGAGACACTTTCCCGGTCTGGCCTCAGTTTCCCCTTCTATCAAAAAAAGGCACTTACTGTGTTTGATGATGTCATTTCCCTTCCAGATCTCAAATGCAATAATATAGAAAGATAGGGTGATAATCACAATTGGAACCAGTGGATCTGGATTTAAATCCTGAGTCTATTGCTTTATTAACGATGACACAGAAAAAGACACTTAATCGTTCTCAAACATTAATTTCCTCCACTGTAAAAGGGGAATGGGGAGTAGAAGGGAGTTTTATTTAGTATAGTTTCAAAGCATCTTTCCAGTTCTATGATATCATGTAACTAGTACTGCCCACCTATAAAACTGTGCATTCCCTTTGACCCAGCAATACCACTAGTAGGTCTATATCCCAAAGAGATCAAAGAAAAGAAAAAAGACCTCTATGTACAAAAATATTTATAGCAGCTCTTTTTGTGGTGGCGAAGAATTGGAAATCAAGGGGATGCTTATCATTTGGGGAATGGCTGAATAAATTGTAACATATAATTGTGATGGAGTACTACCATGCTGTAAGAAATGGCAAGGGAAGCAGTTTCACAAAAAACAAAAATAAACATGGCAAGCTCTATATGAACTGATGCAAAGTGAAGTGAGAAGAACTAGAAGATTATTGTTCACCATAACCGCAGGGTTGTAATGATGATCAATTGCGAAAGACTTGGCTACTCTGATCAATACAGTGATTGAAGACAACTCCAAATGACTCGTGAGGAAAAAATGCTATCCACCTCCAGAGAGAGAACTGATGAATTCTGAATGCATATTGAAGTGTAATTTTCTGACTTTTCTTTTTGCTTTTCTTGAAATATGGCTAATATGGAAATAGGTTTTGCATGATTTCACATGGACAATGGATATCATCTTGCTTGCCTTCTTAATGGGTAAGGGAAAAGGGGGAAGGAGAGAGAGAATTTGGAACTCAAAATTTTAAAAGAAAAGAATGTTAAAATAAAGAATAGTAATATATGTAAAATATATAATGTATAAATAAAAAATATAATATAAGGGTTGGGGGGTGGGGGAGACAAGTAGGCCTAATTTATGAACAGCCATGATATGCAAGTCTCTATTGGATGCTAAATGTGGGGAAGAACACTCTCCATAGCTGGATTTCTTAAGACAATATTTTCCCTTTGCCTAAAATCCAGGAAAAATCAAGAGGACCAAAAATCATAAAGACTTGAAGAGCTAGAATATGTGTAGCAATACATTTCCCAAAGTTCTTGGTAGACCCCATGGAAGGAGAATCACGAAGTCCTGGATCAGCTAATGCTTATTTTCCCATCTCTCTGCTTATTCAAAAGTCATAAGCAGAAGTCCCCTGAAGGCCAAAGGGATCGGAAACCTGGAAACGTATGATCACACATATTGTAGCATTTTGAAAACCTTTAATATTTATATTCATTCACTCATTAAACAAGCATTTATTAAGTACTTACTGCATATAGGACACTTTGCTAGTTTCAGAGGGAAATGGAAAGTTTAAGACAGACATTGCTACTGACCACATGGAGCTTACTCTCTAACTGGAGAATCAGTCACCACATGGACAATTATGTAGCACAGCTTCCACAGGATTCATTCAATTCATCCATTTAGCAAGTCTGAATAAGCACCTACGGTGTGCAAGGCTCAATGCTAGGAACTTGAGAAACAAGCAAAAAAAAAAATATGAAAGCTATCCTCAGAAAGGACAGCTAAAAGGAGCAGTAGATAGAGTGCCAGGCCTGGAATCAGGAAGACTTGGACGCTAGTTGTGTGACCCTGGGCAAGTCACTTAATTCTGCTTGCCTCAGTTTCCTCATCTGTCAAATGAACTGGAGAAGGAAATGGCAAACTACTCCAATATCTTTGCCAAGAAAACTCCAAACAGGATCATGAAGGGTCAAACATGATTGAAAAACAATAAAAACAATCCTCAAGAAACCTGCATTTTACTTAACTTCCCTAGGTACAGTGCGGAGAATTTTGAACAATCATAATCACACAAATGAAATTGTGTGATTTATCCATAGAATCTGTATGCTACATAGAAATCATAATTATAAAGAATGATACTCAATTGATCGAAATAGCATCAAAAATCCTGAGAATTCCCCCCTCCCCCTCAAGAGTTGTGCCTGGGATTTCATCAACCAAATTGAATACACTTTTCAAGATCACCTGGTTTGTCTTGGAAAATATTGATTCAGACTTAATGAAGTAAGAGTTTTTTGAGAGAAGTTATTGTGGATATTTAGATCAATATTACTAGTATTTATAAAGTAGTAGTAGTAGTGGTTGTTGTTGTCATTCCTTTCAAACAAGACCAATGACATCACTTATGAGTGGGGTCTTGACTTGGTCCTGAATTGGATTTCAGTGAGGCAGAGTTGCACAAAGTCGTCAGCCTCACTCTCTTCCAGAGTCATTGAAGTCCACTGGCAAAACAAAAGTCATGATGGGATGCAGTGGATGACCTTGAGGCCTTTGATGTCTGACCAAGCTCTAAGCTCTTCACAGCACATACTTTAGTCACCTTCCTAAGGTACTATAGTTCGACAGACCGTGAGTCAGGAAGACTGAGCACCTTTACTGTCACACTCCGTGACCTTTGGCAAGTCATTCACCTTCTCAATGACGAGTTTTCTTATCTGTAGAATGGGAAACAACGCCTATGCTGATTATGACCCAAAAAGAGGACAAAAATGTGATATTAGGAAATACTCTGAAAAGAGTAAAATGCTGCATAGATGTGAGTGAGGTAGGGACTGTGCCTGATCTGTCCTGGCATCTCCTCCAGACTATTGCAGTGTTCTTCTTGCACGGGAGAATGAATGAATAGATGAATGGCTGAACTGGGTTAGCTACAAGTTCATCATAACAGAACTCTAATCTTGACAGTAATATTAATATTGAATCTTGAATGATTTTTTTCCCCTGTAAAGTAAGTGTCTTCGAAATTTAAAGGAAGGATTAAAGAAACATTTCCCTTGTTTCAGGAGAGAGGTAGCAAATAGTGAGTATGATATTGCCTATGCTTAAGACATTGTCATTGTGTCACTTTTTTTAAAATTTTATTTTTAATTTATAGAATAAAACAGGCATTTGCATAACATAGTATAATAAAAAAGATGATTGCTGATGAAACTGTAAATCTATTATTTACAACTTTCTACTCCTTTTAAATATATAAGAAAGTTATCATGTAAATTTCTTTTTTTTTCCTTCCGCCCATCCTAGAGATGGCTACCATTAGACACAAATAGGTATATATATATATATATGTATATATATATATATAAAATTATTTTACACACCTATTTATCAGTGCTTTCTCTGAATGTAGTTTGTTTTGCTAAATTTTTCTTTATTATAAGGAAGGATTCACATCAAAAGATAAGTTACTAGGACGTGACTGTTATAAAAAATATGTATATATACATATGTATAGTATCATTAATAAGGTATTTTTTTTAAGTTTAAGGTAAGAGTTTAAAGTAATTCTCAATAGAACCCTCCAGTAAGTACTCTTTTGGGGATCCCTTCTGGTCAAGAACTCAAGAAAGCTCTACCTTTCTTCAAGTTTGATACATTTGAAAGACCCTTTCCATGAGATGGGCTAATCTCCCCATTACCATGGCAGGAAATCCTCAGGTACTTGGAGGCTCAGAGAAGCTTGTATCTGGATTGAGGCTTATCCGTCAGTGGCTGCTCTGTTCCCAGTGGGGCCATGGAGAGGTTGCTGACAGAAATTACTGCAGAATGAAACTAAATATTATGTACATCTAGGACTCTATGAGTATGAATTATGAATCCTGTGAAGTGGTCACATTATTTAAACTCATACTGCATATTTCCATTGGGCTGGAACTAATTACCATGTTATATATAATTATAACTTTGAAAAACATGAATTCAAATATATATGAACACCTTGTGTTCACACATTAATCACATTAACCAGGACTTGGATATAATTATAATGGCCAAGATTGGCTCTGAAAAAAAGTTTAGCAAACACACCTCCCTTTACTGCAGAAGTAAAGGACTGTAGATGTGGACTCTAGCATACATTTTCAGACACTGTCATTTATTGGTTAGTTTTGCTAAAATGGCTTTTTTTTTCTATTTGCTTATTAACCTTTGTTATAGAGGAGAACTTGTTGAGTAGGGGAGGAAGAGGGGATACATTTGGAATTAATGTGACAAAACAAAAGGTATCAATGGAAAATAAGATTTTATTTGTTTTATAAATTCTACGGAATATATTTATTCTCTCTGCAAAAAAGTCTTTTGTAGATCCCAGTCCAGATCCCATTTGGACATTACTGAGATGTGGCCTATGATAAGTGGGTAATAACAAAGACAGATTTTTACAATTACTGTTATAGTAACCTTTACAGAGCTGGTGAATGTTTACTTTGGAAAAATTAAGATTTAGGAGGTGTAGTTATGAAGTTCAGGGCACTCGTCAGAGCATAGGTCTGAGAAGGTTCCATGCCCAATGAGGGGTTCAGGGGCAATCAGAGGACACTGTTCTTTTGAGAGGCAAAGAGAAGGATGTAGAAAGGGAGGTTTGAGGGTGTCAAAAATAAACTTGACCCTGGCTCAGAATTTTGTCAGCTGATATGATCTTTTGTCATCTGAGTTTAGAGTTTGTGAATCGTGAAAATGAGTTCCAAAACACACACACACACACACACACACACACACACACACACACGAATTCTAGGCAGCTGCTGGGTTGTTTTATGCATGTATGTGGAGTATCTGTGTTTGTGTTTTGCTTTTATTGTGTCTTTTCAGTCCTGTCTGACTCTTCCTGAGGTTTTGGGATTTTCTTGGCAAAGATACTGGAGTGGTTTGCTGTTTCCTTCTCCAGCTCATTCTACAAATAAGGAAACAGGGTTAAGTGACTTGCTCAGGGTCACACAGCCAATAAGTGTCTGAGGTCAGATTTAAACTCAGGAAGATGAGTCTTCCTGACTCCAGGCCTGGCTCTCTATCCACCATACCACCTTGATGCCTAGCGCGAGGACGGACCTTTGGAAATAAAATGCTGGATTAACTGGCATCATGGTATAGTAGAAGGAGCACTAGAGTGAGAGTCATAGGATTACATTTATTTCTGCGATTTATTTCCTGTCCTGAAAAATCCCTTGGTTGTTTCTTCTATTCCTGCTGACCATTGTCCTCTTTCCCTTCTGCCTTGGTAGCTAAACCTCTCACAAAGGTTTTCTAAATTGGTGCCTCCCCTTTCTTCCTCACTCTCTTCCCAACCTCTTACAACCTGGCTCTGACCTTATCATTCCACCCAAATGCTCTCTCCAAAACTACCAGTGATCTCTTAGTTGACAAATCCAATCGCTTTTTCTCAATCCTGATTCTCGTTAACCTCTGTAGTTTTTGACACTGTTGATCTGATCACTGTTCTCCTATGTACTCTGTTTAGGTTTTGGGGAAACTACTGTCTCCTGCTTCTCCAACTACATATCTGACTGCTTTGCTGGATTCTTTGTTAGATCTTCTTCCAGATCACCTCCTTTAACCATAGGAGTCCCTCGGGGTTCTGTCCTGGACCCTCTTCTCTTCTCCCTCTATGCTACTTCACAGGGTGATCTCATCAGCTCTAATGGATCTAATTGCTGCCTTTATGCTGATAACTCTCAAATCTACCTTTTCCGCCCCAATCTCTCTGCTGACCTCTAATGTCACATCTCCAGCTGGCTGCCTTTTAGATATCTTGAACTAGATGTCCAGTAGATATCTTAAACTCAATATGTCCAAAACAGAACTCATTATCTCTGCCCCTAAAACCTCCTCCTTTCCTCTTTTGTCTATTACTATAGAGGGAAATCCTATCTTTCCAGTCCCGCAGGCTGGCAGCAGAGGAGTCATCCTGGTTTCCTCATTTTCTCAAGCTCGGCCAACCCCTCCCCACAAACCCAAGCTGTTAACAAAGCCTGCCGATTTCACCGTTGCAACCTCTCCTAAATACCCCTCTTCTCTCCTCTGACACTGCCACTTTTCTAGTGCAGACCCTTGTTACCTTAAGCCTCAATTACAGCAATAACCTGCTGGTGGTCTACTCACCTCGTCTCTCCGCATTCCAATCCATTCTCCATTCAGCCACTAAAGTGATTTTCATAAAATCCAGGTGTGGTCATGTCACCAGTAAACATGTCTCAATAAACTCCAGTGGCTCCCCATTGCCTCCAGAAGCAAAACCACAATGCTCTGTTTGGCATTCAAAGCCCTTCATAACCTAGCCCCCTCCTAGCTTTCCAGTCATCTTACACCTTACTCCCCACCAGTGGTGGGGTTCAGCAAGTTCGCAGCTACCGAACCAGTACCTAATTTTAGGTTCAGTTTGGCGAACTGGTTGTTAGCTGGGGCATGCCCGCCACATAAGCGGCGGGGGTGGCACCTCTGATTGGTTCCCTGGAGGACCTGTTGTTAATTCATTTGAATCCCACTACTGTTCCCCACCACATACTCTTTTATCTAGTGACACTGTCCTCCTGGCTATTCCACAAACAGCCATCTTTTGTCTCCAGGCAGGAATGGTCTCCCTCTCCTCCAATTACTGACCTCCCTGGTTTCCTTTAAGTCCCAACTAAAATCTCACCTTCTACAGGAAGACTTGCCTACCCCCTCTTAATTCCAGGGCCTTCCTTCTGTTAATTATTTCCTACTTACCTTGTATGTAACTTGCTTTGTATATATTTGTTTGCATGTCTTCTCTGTTAGATCGTAAGCTCCTTAAGGACAGAAGCAGTCTTTTACCTTTTTGAATTCCCAGCACTTAGTGCAGTGCCCACATAGCGGGTGTTTTACAAATGTTTACTGAATTGAATTCTTACCTGTGTGACCTTGTGCAAGCCACTTACCCTCTCTGGGCCTCAGTTTCCTCATCTGTAAAATGAGTAGGTTGGATTAGATGACCTAGAAGATCCCTACAAACTCTGAAATCACAGGCATGTAGGTTTGTTAAATCATTCTGGGCCTGTTTCATAATCTCCAAAATGAGAGGGTCAGACTAGATAATTTCTAATTTCTCTTCTACCTCCTATGTTCTTATAATTTAGAGTTGGAGAGAAAACTGAGGCCTGAGAGGTAAAATAAATTGGCCCAAAGTCGCCCAAATGGCTGAGCTGAGATTAAAAGTGAGGCTTCCTGATTCCAAGTTCAGGGAGCCTGTCATTAGAATGCCTCCTACTAACTGCTCCTGAAGTTTCTGCAACTCTACTGGAGTTCAGGGAATGGACGGCTGCTTGGGGGTCGGGGGAAACCAAGAGGAATGAATACTGGGGAGAGAGAAGTCAGGCCCTTTGTTGTTGCTCTTCAAGCTGAACTGTAGAGTTCAGAGAGAAGAAACCAGACCTCATGGCAGGAAAGTAGTTTGAGGTTGTGGTGTTTTGTTTTAACCAGAGAGAGGGGAAACCAGAGCAGAACCTGAAGATGTTTTGAGGACAGGCAGAGGTGGAGAGACGGGAGATCTGCCCCAGTGAGGATGGGGATTGGGAAGGAGGAGGTGCCTAGGAATCCCTCAGCACTGTCTTCCATCATCCTCCCCTCCTCGAGACCAAAGAACATCACAAGAGGGGAAGCCTGAAGGGGTGGGGCAGGGGAGGGTGGAAGGAGGAGAAGAAGATACATGAGAATTGCCTATCAGTTTGTGGCATGCGAGTTTGAGGGTGTTTTTAATGAAATGGGGTGGGGGTTGTTCTTTCTTTGTTCGTCTTGTTCTTCTGAGAGACCTTAAATTGTCTTCATCTATCCTATCTCCAAGATCAATATGTTTTGCTTGAGTAGAGATCATGTTTTCTTTTATTCTTAATGCTTTTTGCTTTGGTTCTTCTAGATCAAAGGTTCTCAAACTTATTTGGCCTACTGCCCCCTTTTCAAAAAAAATTACTCAGTGTCTCCCCGGAAATCTACTTTCTTTAACACTTTAACAGTTCTTTTCAATTTGCATAATTACAAAAAATACAATTTTTTTAAAATGATGCAACTTAAATGTAATAATTTATTGTAAATTTGTGGGGTTTTTCCTACTTTGAAATTTTGATGATCCAACGTTGCGTCATGTAACGATATAGTATATTGTAAACAAGGCATTACACACACATATTCCTGCCAATGCATGCTGGACTTCCTGACAATGTGTGACACAACAATGCGGGTCATGCTTGTCTGACAGTGCTTGCTTGTTAAGACCTGTTGGCAGACTTGACCACTGATCAGTTCTAACTTGCATTTTGTGTGTTTATTTGGAAAATAATATAATTACTAAGACTTTAACTCTGTTATACAACAGATGAAACATGTGTGAACAGTTTTTCAAAATTTTCTTCTCTTCTTTCCTTATGCTTCCACCTCCCCGTTATTTTTATTCAACGGCCCCCAATTGCACCTGAGGCTACTACCACCCCCCTGGATCTCTCCAGTGCTCTCCAGGGGATGGTATCACCCACTTTGGGGATCTATTCATTGTCTTCCACTTCTACGTATTTGCATTCCCAATCACTTGCCTTCTCTTTTGTTTCTTTAGTAATATTAGCTACCATGGTTTTAAGGTTTTTTATTCTGCCAATTATTTCTGCTGTGCAAGACCTAATTTCTGCTTTTGCAATTCTTATTTCTCTCTTGAACCACTGAAAAACATCCAGTTGTTTCCATGCTCACTTGAGAATCCACAGAGCCCTCCGTGTCTTCAGGTATTGATTAATTTATCCTTTGCCTAGCAATATTCATTCAGAGATGTTTGAACTCATTTAGATAGCTTGGAAGCCATCTTCCCCTCTGTTATCAACTTTTTCCTTGTTGGTTTAACTAAGTTTCCTTCTTCTGGAGATCTTTGGTAATTCAATTTCCTCATCAAATGTAGATCATAATAATTGTAGTACCTACATCATAAGATTATCATAAGGAAGATGATTTATAAACATCAAGTTTTGTAGAAATATGAGTTATTATCAGTTGTCAATTAAGCTAAGAACAAGGCCCTGTTCTAATGGGATGAAGATCAGGCCTGATGAGACGTGATAAATCTTCAGGAGTTAAGGAGGAGGGGTGGAAGTACAGTTAGTGGGTAGGGCCAAAGACACACTTCCTGAAGCCACCCTTGTGCCCTGGAGGAGAGAGGCCTATAAAATGGGAGATATGGTGACTTGCCTGAGAGATACGTGAATACACAATATAATTATAGCTCACATTTTTTGTGTTCTGAAGTTCTCTTCTCACAACATTCCTGTGAGGTAGGTAGTATAGATAGATTATTAATGTAGCATGTGAGGCACTTCTCACATGTGGGATCCAACAATACCACCCTGAATCTGAGCCTTTCAGTGGGTCAATACCTACTCGAACCCATGGCTAACAAGCTTCCACTAATATGTTTACTTTTCTTCGGCCAACCAGAAGATATATTATTCAAGAGCAAAAGATACTTAATCAAACAGCATAGCAAGTTAAGTGACAAGAACATATTCCTCTCCCATACATAACATGGTTTATAGTCCTCCACAGGTTACCATATCACCAGGGAAGCCCCACATGTGAAGGACACAGATAACAAGGGAAGGCAAATGAAAGGCTTACATATACAGAACATCTTGCCAACAAAATTTTACAAATCGGACATAGACATCAGGAACTGATATGACCAGGGCATGAGAAAGTGCTTATATGGTATTGGAGTTAATTCTTATTTAAGTGTTTGTTAGAATTCACTTGTAAATCCATCTGATCTTGGTTCCCATCCCCAACCTGCCTAATCTCCCTGCCTCCCAAATGTTCCCAAAGGGAACATTTATGACTTGTTCAAATTCTTTCTCTAAGATAAGTATTCCATTTCCTGTTCTGTCGATCTGGGCAATTTGAGTTTTTGTAAATATTCATCTATTTCTTTAGATTGTCAGTTTTATTGGCATATAGTTAGGCAAAATAGCTCCTAATAGTTGCTTTAGTTTCTTCTTCATTGGTTATAAATTCACCTTTTTTTTTCATTTTTGATTCTAGTAATCTAGTTTTCTTCTTTCTTTTTAAAATCAAATTAGCCAATGGTTTATCCATTTTATTGGTTTTTTTTAAAAAAAACAGCTCCTACTTTTATTTATTAATTCAATGTTGTTGTGGTTTTTACTTTTAATTTTGTTAATCTCTCCTTAGACTTTCCAGATTTCTATTTTGATGCTTAATTGGGCTTTTCAAATTTGTTCATGATTTAGTTGCATGCCCAGTTCATTAATCTGCTCTTTCTTTTATTAATGTGAACAGTTAGAGATATAAATTTTCCCCTGACTATGGCTCTGGCTGCATACCACAAATTTTGGTAGATTATCTCATTTTTGTCATTACTGAAATTACTGATTATTTCTATGATTTGTTCTTTGACCAACTCACTCTTTAGGATTGTTATTTAGTTTCCAATTAATTTTTAAATCTATGCCTCAGCAGCCCTTTATTCAATATAATTTTAATTATATTACGGTCAGAAAAAGATATATTTAATATTTCTGCCTTTCTGCATTTGTTTGTGAGATTTTTATGCACTAATATATGATCAATTTTTATGAAGGTGCTATGCACAGTTGGGAAATAGCTATGCTTTCTATTACAATTTGATATTCTCCAGAGGTCTAGCATATCTAACTTTTTAAAAATTTTATTCCAGTCTTAAACTTCTTTCTTATTTATTTTATGGTTCAACTAATCTAGGTCTGAAAGGGATAAATTGATGTCCCTCGCTATTATAATTTTACTGTTTCCTCCTGTAATTCATTTAACTTTTCATCTCAGAATTTAGATACTAGGCCATTTGGTACATATGTTCTGTATTGATATTAAGTCATTGTTCATGATACCATTTTAGAAAAATGTAGTTTCCCCATTTATCTCTTTTAATTAGGTCTCTTTTCACTTTTGCTATGTCTAAGATCACAATTGCTACCACTTCCTTTTTTTCCCCTTCAACTGAAGTGTAACAGATTCTGCTTTAGCTCCTTATTGTAATTCTTTGTGTTCTATTTCAAGTAAGTTTCTTGTAAAGAATATATTGTATACTTGGGGAATCCTAGAGAATCAACTAAAAAACTGAAATAATTAACAACTTTAGCAAAGTTTCAGGATATAAAATATACCCACATAAATCATCAGAATTTCTATATATTACCAACAAAGTCCAGCAGGAAGAGATAGAAAAAGAAATTCCAGTTAAAATAACTGCAGACAATATAAAATACTTGGGAGTCTACCTGACAAGACAAAACTGGAACTACACAGACACAATTACAAAACACTTTTCACACAAATAAAGTCAGGTCTAAATAATTGGGGAAATATTAATTGCTCATGAGTGGACCAAGCCAATATAATAAAAATGACAATTCTACATAAATTAATTTACTTATTCAGTGCCATGACAATCAAACTTCCAAAAAATTGTTTTAGAGAGCTAGGAAAAATGAAAAAACAAAAGGTCAAGAATAACAAGGGAATCAACTTTTAAAAATGCAAAGGAAGATGGCCTCACTGTACCAGATCAAAAATTTTATTATAAAGTGGCAGTCATCAAAACTATTTGGTAATAGTGGTAGATCAGTGGAATATGGTGGTAGATGACCATAGCAATCTAGAGGTAAATGACCATAGCAATCTAGTGTTCAATAAACACAAAGATCCTAGCTTTGGGGACAAGAACTCACTATTTGACAAAAACTGCTGAGAAACCTAGAAAGCAAGTTGGCAGAAAGTTAGGTATAGACCAACATCTCACACTGTATACCAATATAAGATCAAAATGGACACGTGATTTAGACATAAAGGACATACCATAAGCAAATTAGGAGAGCATGGAATAGTTTACCTGTCAGATCTAGGGATAACAGAAGAATTTTTGACCAAATAAGAGATAAAGAGCATTGTGGGATGTAAAATGGATACTTTTAATTACATTAAATTAAAAAGGTTTTGCACAAACAAAACCAATGTACCTCAGATAAGGAAAAAAGCAGAAAGCTGGGGGAAATTTTTTACCGTTAGTTTCTCTGATAAAGGCCTCCTTTCATCTATATAGAGAACTGAGTCAAAATTATAAGAAGGCAAGTCATTTCCCAATTAACAAATGGTCAAAGGATATAAATAGGCAGTTTTCACAAAAAGAAATCAAAGCTATCTATAGCCATGTAAAAAATGCTCTAAATCACTATTTATTTGAGAAATGCAAATTAAAACAACTCTGAGATCCCACCTCACACCTCTTAGATTGACTATGACAGAAAAGTTAAATAACAAATGTTGGAGGGGGAGTAGGAAAATTGGGACACTAATGTGCTGTTGGTGGAGTTGTGAACTAGGAGAGCAATTTGGAACTATACCTAAAGGACTATAAAACTGTGCATACTCTTTGATTCAGCAATACCTCAACTAGGTCTATATCCTAAAGAGTTTTGTTTTAAAGGAAAGGGACATATCTGTACAAAAATATTTATAATATCTCTTTTTGTTGTGGCAAAGAATTGGAAATTCAGGGGATACCCATCAATTGGAGAACGGCTGAACAAGTTGTGGTATATGATTGTGATTAAAAACCATTTGTGCTATAAGAAATGGCAATTAGGATAATTTCGGAAAAACCTGGAAAGACTTATATGAACTGATGTCAAAGTTAAGTGTACAGAACCAGGAGAACATTGTACACAGTAACAATAATAATGTATGATGGTTATTTGGGAATGACTTGGCTATTTTCACCAATACAATGCCAAAGGAATTAGGATGAAAAATGCTATCCACTTCCAGAGAAAGAACTGATGGAGTCTGAATGCATATCGAAGAATATTCCTTTTTACTTTCTTTATTTTTCTTGGGTTTTTTTGTGAGGAAGGGGTCTGTGTTATCTGTGTTATAATATGGAAATATATTTTGCATGACTGTACATGGATAACCTATATCAAATTACTTGCCTTCTCAATGAAGGGGGAGGGGGGCAGAGGGAGAGAGAGAATTTGGAACTCAACATTTTTTTAAAGTGAATGTTAAAAATTGTTTTTACATGTAATTGGAAAATGTATTTTTAAGGAGTATTTTGTTGTATTCTGGTTTCTAATGCATTCTGCCAGCCTCTTCCATTTTATGGGTAAGTTTATCTCATTTACATTCACAGTTACGATTGCTTAACTGTGTATTTTACTCCATCCTGTTACACTTATCTTTCTCTGCTTTTCTGCTCCTTCTTTAAGAGTTTCTTTGGCTTCTGACTAATATCTCCCTTTATCTACCCTGCCTCTTATTTCCCCTCTTCCTTTACCTCCTTTCCTTCATATTTCCTTGTTGGTTAAGATTTATTTCTGTACTGACTGTGTGCACGTATATTCTTCACTTCTTTAACCAGTTTAGATGAGAGTGAGATTCAAGTGTTAGCCACTACATCCCACTGACCCTCCTTTTTTGTATAAACTTTTCTTTACTCACCTCATCTATGTGAAATGTCCCCCATTTTTCTTTTCCCTTCAATCATCTCCAAGTGCATTCCTCTTCTTCACCTGTTCCACTCTTTTTTGAGCTCATCCAAACCACAGCATACGCCTAAGCCCTCTGTCTAATTAGGCATCCTCTATGACCTATTGTTGATTACAAAGTCCCGAGAAGTTACATGTATCATCTTTCTATATAATAATGTTAAGAGTTTAACTTAAGTCTCTTACAATTTCTCACTCACATTTATCTTTTTTATGTTTGATTCCTGTAGTTATATGTCAAATTTTCTACTCAGCTTCAGTCTTTTCATCAGTAATGCTTGAAAGTCCTTTGTTTCATTAAAGATCCAGGTTTTTCCAGATGGGTTATTCTTGGTTGTAATCCTAGATCCTTTGCCTTCCAGAATATTATATTTCAAGCCCTCCATTCCTTTATAGTGGGGGCTGCTACATCTTGTGTGATCTTGACTTTGCACCCTGATATTTGAAATTATTTCTTTTTGGCTGCTTACAGTATTTTCTCCCTGATCTGAAAGTTCTGGATTTTCAGTACAATATTCTTAAGTTTTCATTTTGAGGTTTCTGTCAGGTAGTGATGGGTAGATCCTTTTAATTTCTACTTTGCCCTCTGGTTCTAAGATATCTGAGCAGTTTTCCTTTATATTTCATTGCAACATTATGTATAGACTCTTTTTTTGTTCATGGCTTTCAGGTAAAGCAATGATTCTTAAAGTATCTTGCCTTGATCTGTCTTTCCAATTGATTTGTTTTTCCATATCAGATATTTGATATTTTCCTCTAATTTTTTAGTCTTTTGACTTTGTTTTATTATTTCTTGATGTCTCATGAAGTCATTGGCTTCCATTTAGCCAATCTTAATTTTAAAAAGGTTATTTTCTTCAGTCAGGTTTAATTATGTGTTATAGAGATACCAGATGGATCCAATCTTGTTCCAGATTCAAAGGTTCCCCCGAGATCACTTTCTGCCCTGGTACTTCCTTCCCTGGTGTTCTAAGTTCCTGTTTTGTCCTTGGGTGCTGGAATATTCCTGGTCCCACCACCGTCTCCACTGCCACCATATTGCATTCCTGGCCAGCCTCCACCCCACTGTCTGAAGACCTCTCTGTCTGTCTTCCTAAGCTGCCCTAGGTTGGAAAAAATTACTCGTTATGACATTTTCTTGACTTACCTTGATCAGAATTCTGCCTGCTGTATTTTCTAGGTCGTTGTGGTGATGTATTCGAAAGCTAGGTAAAAAATGTTTCTTCTCACTCTGTCTTCTTAACTCCATCCCTCTGCCTCAGTTTCCTCAAGTACAAAATGACAAGTTTGTATTAGATGACCTCTAAGGTCCTTCCAGAACTATATCTGTGATGCTATTCTTGTGAACAATACTAACAGAATACTGGTATTAAAAATATAGACATTTTTGTGAGAGGAGTTTGGAGTCTTTAAGTGAATTCTGTAATTTCCCAATAGCAACCCAGCCTGTTTTCCTTCTCCTACTCAGTTATGAGATCAAGCAATCAGTCAACTAACATGCATATATTAAGTATTACGTGCCAGGCACTCTACCAGGCTTGGAGAATGCAGGGACAAAAATGAACCTTCCTGCTCTTGAGAAGCTTACATTTCGTAAAATGAGACCAGTAATTCTCAAATTTTTTAGTCTCAGGACTGGTTTACACTTTTAAATTATTGAGAACCCCCTCCCCAAGAACTTTTGCTTATGTCAGTTATACTTATATAGATATTTATAGTAATATAAATTAAAATGTCCTAGTAATATTATGAAAAGAATTTTGACTTTATAGACTCCATGAAAAACTGTCGGGGACCCCCCAGAGTTCTCTGAACCACATTTTGAGAACCACTGAGATAGATGTGTACATAAATAAATATATACATGATAAATACAAAATAAATTAAAATAATTTGTGGATATAGGAAAGCACTCACAGCTGGGAGGGTGAAGAATGGCCACTTATAGAAGGAGGTACACACTGCCCATTTTAAGAATCTGTCATATGAACATATATGTGTGTATATATGTATATATATATAAGTTACATATAAGTATACATCTACAAATAGGTATATATGTGCACACTGATGAACAGTGTATGTATATATGTGTGTGTATATATGCATATATGCTTTTGAAATGTAAATATATACTGATAGAACTACTTTTACAAATGTTCATTCAACCGTATTGCATAGTCTGAACAAAAACTATTCTTCAACAACTTGATTTTTCTTGCATAGATAGCTAGGCCAAACTTTTGAATATTTATGGCGCTTATCAAGGTGGCTTTATAATGTTCTAGGACTTGATACAATGAAACTACCCATATCATCTGCAAACAGGAGCACCTGCAGAATCTCACCATCTATAAAGAATCCCTGTTACCCCTGTACTCTTCCCTGGAACTCCTCCATGACAGTAACAAATGTCTTTGGTGAGCTTATATCTCCCTGTTTTATACCTTATCTGATATTAATGATCATAATATCATCAAAGTAATCCCTGTCTCTAGATCTTTCAAAGAATTTAGTACCATTCTAATACATACATAAGAGACATTTTGTTAGAGGAAAGTCTTTGAGGCAATGATTTGCTCTAAGAAACAACAGCTTTTTTTATGGTCAACAAACAATCAAAGTCAAAGTTTGTATCCTCTACATCTCTCATTCAATTTTAGTAAACATGTGATTTAGTGTGTATTATCACTTGCAAAAATCTGCATAGTTTTTTCTAATACCTTCATCAAGGATGCCCTCTATGAATGTGGAGATTATTTTAATAAAAATTTTATATAGATGAGAAAGTATGTATATAGGTTACTAATTATTAGTGAAGTTCTCTCCATTGCCTTTCTTTCTTTCTCTTTCTTTCTTCCTTCCTCCCTTCATTCCTTTCTCTTTCTTTTTTCTTTCTCTCTTTTTCTTCCTTCCTTCTTCCTTCCTTCCTTCTTTCCTTCCTTCCCTCCTTACCTCCCTCCCTCTCTCCCTCCCTCCTTCCTTCTATCCTTCCTTCATTTCTTCCTTCTTTCCTTCCCTCTCTCTTTTCTTTCTTCCTTTCTTTCTTTCCTTCTTTCTTTTTTCTTTCTTCCTTCTTTCCTTCTTCCTTTCTAACTTGTCTTCCTTTTCTTCTTCCCTTCCTTCCTTCTTTCCTTCCTTCCAGAAGGCCTGAATTTTTTCATGTTTGGGGGATCATCTTCTCCTTCAGAATCTACCCCCTCAACATTTTTAAACTTCATCACTTCTAGCATAAACCTCTGATGTATGCTGGCTCAAGTCTAATTGCTTTTCCCATCTTTGTTTTCTTTGGTACCACTTCCACAAGAAGTACATCTGGTACTCTACTGTTAGGGTCCAAATGTGATGGCTCTGTTCTCCTTAATGATGAAAATTCTTTGTATAAAAGTTTTTATAGGTCTTTTAAAATTTTTTGTTGGTAGAACCATATGCTGAGCATTGCTATAGAGATATCAGGCTCTTTCCCAGAATTCACCAGTTTGGTGACATGAAATTTAATCTCATGAGTAACACTTGTGGTAAGAAGATGGAGGAAAAGTATCCATCTTCCCAATTTGCACTGAAGGTGTTGGAAAGGGTCTGAGTTCCAGGCATGCCAGGCAGTGGCATGAAAGCTGCGGATTAGCCAGCTGGCCAGCCAAGAGCCCAAAGTGAAGACTGGTGAGACAGACAAACCCATATGCATCCATATACACACACATATATACCCCAAACCCTTAACACCTTCTTTTCCCCTTCCTCTCTCCCTGGCAGGAGAGCCCCCCTCTATTTATGGTCTAGACTGTCTCATTCTTGTTCTCCCTTCCTAAAGAGAGAAGAATTAAGCAAAGGAGCCAATTCTGTGCCTCATTGCAAGCAGCTCAGACAGCTGTTCTCTTAAAAACAAATTGTTCAATTGCTAACCATTGTTATTATTATTTATGAATCTACTCCCCTATTATGTAAATGGAAAAAATTAGGTCATCACTAAATTCTTATGTGGCATGATTAATGATGGCAGCAAAGAGAGGTTTGGGAGAGGGGGCTCCTTCTGCCCTTCAAGAGAAAAAGTCATGACCCTCCCCTAACAATTGTTGGTGGTGTATTTTTACTAAATAAAGTGAAGTAACTGATAATATATTGCCCCCCACCCTGACTCCTCCAGACTAGAACAACCTAAAGTGAAGTAATTGATAATATATTGCCCCCCACCCTGACTCCTCCAGACTAAAACGACCTACTGAGGAGACATTAAACCTCAGAGAAACAGACAGAGCACTGGAAAGCTACAGCAGACAGTCACTTTATGCTGGACAGATTCCGAGCATTTAAAGCCAGACCTCACCAGATCCCGTCTGTGGGGCAAGATAAATGTGCATTTCTATAAACCCAGCACCAAACTACACAGAACTGGGATCTTTATTACACAGAGGGTCCAGACCTAGTGGCTCCCATTTGCCTTTGTGGGCATTCTACAAACTCCAGTAGTACTGAATTCTAAACTTCTCTTAATTTTTTATTTTTCACATTTAAAAAATACATTTTTACTGGTTTTTTTTTTATGGCCTACATTTCCCCCTTTATCCCTCTTCTTCACTGCTATCAGAGAGTTATCCTATATAACGGGATTTTAAAAAAGAAAATAGAAATAAGAAAGTATTTTTTAAAAATCTGATCGGAATATTGAAAAAAATCTGAAAATATAATTGATGTTCCACTGTGTTGATCTCCCTGCATTGGCGTCCATCATGGCGGAGGGAGATATAATTCTCTGGCACTACTTTAGGACCCGCTTGCTCTTGGTCCTTTGGCAACGTTCATTTCGATGGTTTGGGGAGGTTGTTTCTGTTGACGCTATTGTGATGACTTTGCATGTAGTTTTCTTGGTTCATCACTTGGTATCAGTTCAGGCAAGTCTTTCCACGCTCCTCTGTAGTTGCATTTGTGGGTTTTTACTGCACGGTACTATGGTGTTCATGGACCAGAGTTTATTCTGTCACTCTCTAACGATGAGCATCTCCTTTGTTTCCATAAAAAAAAAAAAACGCTGCTATATTTTAGTGTATGTAGGGACTTTCTTTTATCAATGACCCCCTTGCGGTGTATGGTTAGCAGTAAATTGTTTTTTCTAATTTATTGTATATTTAAATTTATTTTAAACACTCTTTTCTTTTTCAATTTTGAATTTCAAACTCTTTCTCTTTCTCCCATCCTTCTCTCACCCATTGAGAAGGCAAGCAAAATTTTATCAATATATGTGAAATCATGTAAAACATATTTCCATATTTGCCATATTGCCAAAAAAAATAAAGCAAGAAAATTATACTTCAGTTTGCACCTAGAGCTCAGCAGCTCCCTTTCTGGAAGTGGATAGCATTTTTTCATCAGGAATTATTTGGAATTGTCTTACATCACTCACTTTATTGATCGGAGTAGCCAAGCCTTTCACAGTTGATCATTATTACGACATTGTTGTTACTGTACACAATGATCTTCTGGTTTTTCTCACTTCACTTTGCATCAGTTTATGTAGGTCTTGCCAGGACTTTTTTTCCTGAAACCCCGCCCCATTGTTATTTCTTATAGCACAATAGTATTCCATCACATATGCCTCAACTTGTTCAGTCATTCCCCAAATGGTGAGCATCCCCTCTATTTCCAATTCTTTGCCACCACAAAAAGAAATGTTATAAATGTTTTTGTACATATAGGTACTTTTTCATTCTTTTTTTATTTCTTTGGGGTATAAACCTAGTAGCGATATTGATGGATCAAAGGGTATGCACAGTTTTATAGCTCCTTGGGCACAGTTCCAAATTGTTCTCCAGAATGGTTGGACCAGTTCACAACTCCACCAATAGTTAATCAGTGTACCATTTTTCCTCATCCCCTCCAGCATTTGTCATTTCTGATAGTAGTGAGGTGGTACCTCAGAGTTGTTTTAATTTGTATTTCATCAACGGTGATTTAGAACATTTTTGCATCTGACTATAAATAACTTCTCCCTCTCCCTCTCTCTCTCCCTCTCCCTTTTCCTCTCCCTCTCCCTCTCCTCCTCCTTCTCCCTCTCCCCTTTCTCCCCCTCTCCTCTCCCGTCCCGCCTCCCCCTTCCTCCTCCTCCTCTTTCTTCTTCTTCTTCTTCCTCTTCTACTTCTTCTTCCTCTTCCTCCTCCTCCTCCTTCTCCTCCTCCTCCTCCTCCTCCTCCTCCTCCTCTTCTTCTACTTTCCAGGTCAGTTGTTTTTCCAATGAGCTATTTCACATTTTCTTCTACTTTCTCATTCTTTTGACTTTGTTTTTATTGTTTCTTGAAGTCTCATGGAGTCATTAGTTTATACTTGCCCTATTCTAATTTTAAGGAATTATTTTCTTCAGTGAACTTTTTAAAAATGACATTTTATTCCCCCCCCAACTACCTGTTAGAACAATTTTTAACATTTTTTTTAAAGTTTTGAGTTCTTATGCCCAAAGGGCTATCAAACTGTGCATACACTGTGCATACACTTTGATCCAGCAATACCACTACTAGGTCTGTATCCCAAAGAGATCATAAAAAAGGGAAAAGGACTCACAGGTGCAAAAATATTTATAGCAGCTCTTTTTGTGGTGGTAAAGAATTGGACATTGAGGGAACACCCATCAATTGGAAAATGGCTGAACAAGTTGTGATATATAAATGTAATGGAATATTATTATGCTATAAGAAATGATGAGCAGGCAGATTTCAGAAAAAACCTGGAAAGACTTACATGAACTGATGCAAAGTGAAGTGAGCAGGAGAACATTGAACACAGTAACAGCAACATTTTGTGATGGTCAACTATGATAGACTTAGCTCTTCTCAGCAACGCAACAATCCAAGACAATTCCAAAAGACTCATGATGGAAAATGCTATCCGCATCCAGAGAAAAAACTCTGGAATATGAATGCAGATCAAAGCATACTATTTTGACCTTTTTCTGTTTTTTTGTGGTTTTTCCCTTTTGTTCTGTTTCTTCTTTCACAACATGACTAATGTGGAAATATGTTTAACATGATTACACACATATAACCTATATCACATTGCTGTCTTGGGGAGGGGAGAGAGAAGGAGGAAGGGAGAAAATTTGCAACTCAAAATCTTATAAAAACTGAATGTTGAAAACTATCTTTACATGTAATTGGAAAAAATAGAATACTATTTACATAAATATGTAACTTTCCATTCCAAATCCTATCTCGCCCTCCCTTCCTATCCTCCTCCCTTCTTGAGATAGTAAGCAATCTGATATGGTTTATACATGTACAATCAGGTAAAACATTTCCACATTAGTCATTTTGTACAAGAAGACTCAAATTTTTAAAAAGAATGAAAGAAAGAAAGTGAAAAATAGCATGCTTCCATCTGTATTCAGACAGTATCAGTTCTTTCTATGCAGATGGACAGCATGCTTCATCATGAGTCCTTTGGGATTGTATTGCTGAGAATAGCTAAGTCATTCACAATTCTTAATTATACAATATTGCTGTTACTGTGTACAATGTTCTCCTAGTTCTCCTCACTTGACTTCAGTGAGCTTTCATACATATTTTTGCATTTGGCCAAGTCTGCTTTTAAAGGAGCTCTTTTCTTCAGTGAATTTTTCTGCCTCTTTTACCATTAGGCCAAGTCTGTTTTTTAAAGTGTTATTTTGTTCAATATTTTTTGTGCCTCTTTTCGTAATTTTTTTGCATTGCTCTAATTTATTTTCCCAATTTTTCCTCTAATATCCGGATCCTTGTAACTCTTTCAGAGATTCTTGTTGAGTTTGGGTCCAATTAGCATTTTTCTTTGTGGCTTTGTTTGTAGTTGTTTACACATTGTTGTCTTCTTCTAAGTTTATGTCTTGTTTTTCCCTGCTACTGTAGTAGCTTTTTTATGGTCAAGTTCTTTCGTTGTTGTCATTGTTTGATTATTTTTCCAGTCTATTTCTTGATTTTTAACTTTATTTTAATGTTGGGCTCTGCTCATTTGAGGTTGAAGAGGCACTGACCCAAGCTTCAGGATTTTTTGTTCTGCTCTTTTCTGAGCTAGTTCTGGGGATCCACATGTTTTTGGTGTTTCCAAGATGGTGTGATCCAGAAAGGTGTGGTCACTGCTGTCTTACTTAGAAAGGACCCCTGCAGCCGCAAGCGCTAGTGTTCTCCTTGGTCCTAAAACTGTGACCAGATTCCCTGCTCCCCTGCAGCCATAAATGCTGGTGCTTCTCTCTGCCTTGCAACTGTGACCTGGGCCCCTATTCCCTTGTGATGGACCAGAAGCTATCCTCTCTGCCTTGGAACTGTATATGTACAATAGTTACTAATCAGTGCCAGCTAAACCTATGGCCAGCAAAGGGTTCCATGCAATTCCTTTCTGATCAGTTGTCTGACCCTGTTCCCATGCCTGGGCTGAGAGTTCCTGAAGCTGCTGATTATAGCTACCTTAGCTAGCTAAGACCCACCCACCGCTGGTGCTGCCACCACATGCAGTCTGGACTAGTCCTCCACCCTGGTGTCATAGACCTCTCCTGCTGACTTCTAGTCTTGGGCTGGAAAAATGTCTCACTCCTACTTTTTGTTGACTTTGCCACTGCAGAATTTGATTTGAGGCATCATTTTACAGATGTTTGGAGAACGTTGAAGAGTTCATCCAGGTTGCTGCCTGTGTTCAGCCATCTTGACTCTGTCCCTCCAAACTACTTTACACAGGGGAGTTGGATTCCCTGCCTGTTTTAAGTGCCGCATTCAGGTCCTCCACACTGTCCCCAGGCATGCTCCATGCGACTCAGGTGAGGGAGCTCACGTTTCTGTTTATTGTCCTACCAATTTAACCCTTATTGGAGTCTCTCACCACACTTTGATTAAACATCCTTCTCCTCTCATTGCTTCTTGTTATTTTGCTTCTTGTTATATGGCAATAAATATTGCTCACGATCTTAGGTAATCTTACTCTGGAAGCCAGCATTGCCCTTGGCTGCCATATCTCTCTGTTTGGGAAGGTGATGGAGTATTTGTTCATACATACACACACACTAAACTTCTTTACAAAATTGTTATGGTAAGTGTCGATATTTTCTTCCTCAGTCCATTTCTCATTTTGAGGATGTCGATAACTTGCTTTAGGTCAGGTTCCACATAAAGGCCTTATTAGGCGTGTGTGCCAGAAAAACACTGCCGTCTCCTGTGTTGAATTCTGGGTAGCACAAAAGTGGTGGTCAATCCATATTATTATCCCCATTTTAAAGATGAGGAAGCTAAAGTTCAGAGATGTGAAGAAATTTGCCTAAAGCTTTATGGATAGCAGTAGTAATGGTAATTATAACCATAATACTAATACCAGGAACAACCACGATGATTATGCTAATAGCCAGGCATGGCTGTGCTTGGTCCACGCTGTAATCCCAACTACTGGGGAGACTAAGACAGTTGATCTCTTGGGCTTGAGAGTTCCAAGCCTCTAAAGGCCAAGCAGATCAGGCGTCAGCACTAAATTTGGCATTATTAGGGTGAGGTCTGGAGAACAGGGGTGGGGGTGGGGAGTGGGGTCTATCATTTTGCCTAAGGAGAGCCGCTCCGGCCCAGTTCAGAAAGAAAAGGTCAAAACTCCTGGGGAAAGCTCCAGAGTCAGACGGGGCCTGTGAGTAGTCCCTGCAATTGCAGCCCGAAAAAGGCAGGGGGACCAGTCTTAATAACAATAGTAATATTGTTATGCATCAATGACTGCATAATTTATAACAATTTCTTCACTCATAACCCTGTGAGGGAGGTGGTACAATTAGCGTTAGCCACATTTTATAGAGGAGGAAATGAAGGCCCACGGAGCTTGAGGGCCTTCCCTGTAGTTAATTTCATGGTGTGGCCCAAGCCTTTCTGATACGATGTTTCTTTGTTTATGATGTTCGGTGTTCTTTCCATTGCACCATCCCAGCTTTCTCAGGAACCTGGAGCAGACATTATCCAACAATAGCCACAGAGAAGACGGAACCTTTGAAGTACCCACAGCCTTAGAAACCCTGGGAAGGTAAGAAGAGAATCTTCCTTCATGGGAATATAGCTGGGCTATGCTGCTGAGCTTCTAAAAAGGACCATCTTGGAACTCTCCCCTCCGCCCCTGAGTTTCCATTGCCTTGGTGCTTTTCAGCCTGGCTTCTCTGATCTGCATGCTGAGTTACATAAAGTAGTTCTCTGTTACCGTCTGGTTTATATCCAGAGGCATTCAAATCACCCAGTGTTCCAGACTATGTGCCGACAAGAAAACTCTAAAGATTCCTAGAAAGTAACTTTGAAATGGGGAACTCATGAATACTCCCCAAACCCTGTACCACTCCCTACTCACCTCCACCCATCATTTCCTGTCTCTGCCCATGGTGTGGTGCCCCCCATTCAAAGTAAAATGCATTAATCAGAGGCGTCTTCTCCTTTCCCTGGCTCCTACAGAACCAGCTAGCCAAAGAGCTGCCTAAAAAGAATCGTAGCTATATCAGGGCTACAATTCTATCATAAAGGTCAGCAAACCAGCGGCCGCTTTGGCAAGGTTATCCTTCAGTTTCTGTTCAGTGACACTGGCTGGTCATTGATCAACCTCTATGAAATAGCTTTTACCTCTCTTCTGCTTTCAAGGGTCCTTGGCTGGGATCACCCCATTTCCTTAGAGCAGGGGTTCTTAGCCAGGGATTGGTGAACTTAAAAACTGACAACTGCATTTCAATATAATTGGGTTCCTTTTGTAATCCAATGGACATTGTTTTATGCATTTAAAACATTACTCTTAAGAGGAATCCACTAGGAATCACTAGGCTTCCAAAGGGAACCGTGACACACAAATGGTTAGGAAAACCCTTGCCCTATAGAGACATCGTTGCCGCCATCCCCGTCCACCCGCTCCCATCAAAAGGACAGAAGAAAAGCTTTCGACCGAACACTTAAATCTCAGTCAGCTCCCGGGGCCAAAGATGCCAGGACCAAATGATAAGTTGTACATTGAAACTGTGATCTGCGAGATCCAGAGAATGTTTTCTTATTTCTGGGAAGATTCAAATATTCAACTCTCCAACAGATCGGTGATCTTGTCAACATAAGTATTCACTCCAACAATGAAGAACACAACCCATTCCTACCTGTCCATTCTGCATGATTTTGTCCACGTTCTCCCACAAGTTTGCCATGGGGGCTCCATCCAACATACTGAACATCTTTCTTGTTTTCACTCGACATCCCAAGGACACCGGTGAAGCACACCAGCTATCTCTAGATTACTGCTCACTCTCACCACGCGACCCACCCATTTCCTTTTTTTTCCTTTTGCATTTCTTCACTTAAATCTTTTACTCCTCCACAGTTCCCCCTTGTAGTACGTTGCAGCCTACCTCCTTCTTCTATGTGCCTATCCGTGTCCTCAGTGTCATATTCACTTTCAGTTCTTCAGAGGCTATGATGTTCTGTCTCTTCATCAATATCGTTAGAAGACATAAATATATTTCTTATGGAAGAAGCCTTCAGTAGACATCTAGTAAAACCCAATGTAAGCATCCTTGCCAGGACATGTTGCCAATCTCCACTTAATGCTCACTCCACCCAGCTCCCAGTTATGAGACGCTTACTGTTGATTATTAGAGCAAACCGTTTCACTTTTGGACGGCTCTGGTTGTCAGGAATATTTTCCATACATTAAGCCAAAATCTGAATGATCTTTTTTTCCCCCACCCAACCCACTGCTCTTATGCCAACCTATGGGGACCAAACATAACAAGTCTAATCCTTCTTACACGTGACAGCTATTTAAACACTAGTAGACTACTATAATATCCTTCCTAAGGCCTCACATCTCCAGGTTAAACCATTGCCAGTTTTTCTAATCAGCCCTCAGTATTGTAAGAGTTCCTGGATATTCCACTATCCTGCCACCACCTTAGCTCAGGCCCACATCACCTCCTGCCTGGACTATTGGAATAACTTGCTAATTGATCTCCCTACTTTAAGTCTCTCCTCAATCCAGGCCATTTTCCACTCAGTTGTCAAAATGGTCACAGGGCTGACCACGTCACCCCTTCCCTATCTGATAAACTCCAATGGCTCCCTCTCACCTCCAGGATCAAATATAAAATCCTTTGTTTCTCATTCAAAGGTCTTCAGAACTTGGCCTCTCTTACTTCTCTAGTCTTCTTATGCCTTATTCTCCTTTGTTTACTCTGTGATGTTGTGACACAATGGCTTCCTTGCAGTTCCTTAAATATAATATTCCATCTGACCACTCTGGGCATTTTCTTTTTTCTTTTTTGGAGGGGGGAGGCAGGGCAATTGGGGTTAAGTGACTTGCCCAAGGTCACACAGCTAGTAAGTGTGTCAAGTGTCTGAGGTCAGAAACTCTGGGCATTTTCACTGGCTATCCCCCATGCCTGGAATTCTCTCCTCATTTCTGCCTCTTGGCCTACCTTAATTCCTTGTGTCTCAGCTAAGATCCCACTTTCTACAAGATGCCTTTCCTGATCTTCATTAATGCTAATGTCTTCCTTCCATTGGTTATCTCCAATTTTCCTGTCTACATCTTGCTTGTGCATAATTGTTTATGTGTTATCTATCCCATTAAAATGTAAGTTCCTTGAGAATTGAGACTGTTTTCTGCCTTTCTTTGAATTTACACAGTGCCTGAGGTGGCCCAGTAGATAGAGTACCAGGCCTGGAGTCAGGAAGACTCATCTTCCTGAGTTCAAATCTGGCCTCAGACACTTACTAACTGTGTGACCCTGGGAAAGTCACTTCTTACCGTGTTCTCCTCAGTTCTTAATCCATAAAATGAGCTGGAGAAGGAAGTAGTAAACTACTCCAGTTATCTGTCAAGAAGACCCCAAATGGGGTCATGAAGAGTTGGACACAGCTGAAATGACTGAACAATGATGAATGCTAGTTGACTGTATGACTGACCACTCTCTTCAGGACATGCTCCAGTCTTTCAGCCTTTCTCCTAGAAGTAGAATGTTGACCTAGAACTAGGCGCAGTAATCCAGGTGGCTCTTCTCTCCTCCAGGCAAAGTATGACCTATCTTTCTTCCAGAATTGATTTTTTCCCCTAGCCTCATTAGCCAATCAGTCAATAAACCACATTCATTGAACACCCATTGTGAGGGCCACTATACTTGTCACCGATGAGTGAAGAGGATAGAGAAAGAAATGGATAATATAACCCATGCCCTCCAGAGATTCATAGTCTGGTAGCAGAGGGCAGGGGAAGGCACACATGAAATAACAAAAGAATTTACAATCTAATCTGATTGTTCAACCTCTCTGACCCTCAGTTTCCTTATTGTTAAAATGAAGGAGTTAGACCAAATGATCCCCAAAGCCCCTTCCAGCTTGAGATCTAGGTACCCACAAACAAGTGTAAATCAGTGGAGTACAAGCTGAACGTGAATGTAGAAAGGAACCCCAGAGGGAAAGGATCACCAGAGTGGATGATGCCAATAGAGGAAGGAGACTTGCTGTAGGTCGTTGAGATTTTCTTTTTTCTTTTTTTTTTTTTTTTATAAAAATGAGCCCTATTCAATTTTCTAAAATTCTAAAAGTCAGAGAAGGTGCTGCCTGCATTAGGAAAGAAGCTTCCTTGCCTGGTAGTTGCTTAGATGCTGAGTTCCTATCCCTTCTAAAGGTTGAGGTACTGGGGACCTGGAGACAAAAAGAAACAGACCTAGTTTCAAGCGTGTTACGTTCTATTAGGGGAGAACACAACAGTCTATCATTGTCTCCTCTTAAAAGGTAGTATAACATAGGGAGGGGATATGGTGAATAATTTGGAGTCACGAAGACCTAGGTTCAAATCTTACCCCAGTGCCAGGATTATATTAGAGCCGTTCTCAAACCTGCTGTTTATATTTCAGAAATCAGTTAACACTACAAAATAGGATTTGATTTATAGTCTTATTGATTGTTCAGACTTAAGAAAGTGTTAGAGAAAAAGTTAATAATACAGAATAAATTTTAAAATGTATTAAACTTTTTTGAGAGAGCCGGTTATTAAGCATTTACCAGCACAACAATAAAATAAAATGAGGCCTATCTATGTTTTCTGACCCTACCTCACAGTCATTTCCAGACCCAGTACTCCCTCCCTCCCTCTACCCCAGCACTGAACCCTCTCCAGTAACAAAGAAAAACAATTAAGTGTAAGCAATGACCATATCAGACACTGTAACTATTGCCCCCCAAACTCCCATCCTCCAAACTGTCTGTCTTCTGTCTACATAGAAGAGAGAGAGCTCTGGCTCGTTAACTGTTCTTCCAAACCAAGATTTTGCTCATTATAGTGACTCAGCGTTTGGCTTCCTTTTAGAGTTCTCTTCATTTATATTATTGAAGTCATTGTGTATATTATCCCCCCTCTCATGTCTCTCTGCATTTCTCATATTCGTCATTTATCACAGCACAATAATTTTCCATCACCTTTGTTTATCATGGTATGTTCAGCCATTCCCTAATCAATGGGGTCCCACTTTGTTCCTCGGCTGTTGCAACCACCAAAAGTGCTGCTATCAATATTTGACACACGTGAGGTGGTAACTGAGTTTTGAACTGGGTTCTGAAGATTAAGACACAGTCTGGTGAAGAAAGGAGGGTGTGTCCAGGTGCAGAGGTATTATTTTTCTGCGTACATAAGCATACTGGGCATAAAGTGGTCTCCCCTCCCCAGTGTTACATTTTGCAATTCGATAATACAATTTACCAAACATTTATTGAACGCCTGCTAGTACAGAGCGGCCCACCCCAGACCCTGGGGGAAATAAACAATGTAGAAAAGACAGTATCCTCTGAAAGCCAACAATCTAATGGGTGATAAGACATAAACACAAATCCTGCTAACATACAATAATAGAGTGCATTAGAGATTTATAACATAAAGTATAAATTGGATTATAAAAGGGAAGATCGTTCCATTATCTACAGGGAGAGAATTAGAGGAGATTTCCTGTAAGTGATAGCCTATGAGTTGGGGTTTAGAGGATTAGTAGTAATTCAACAGGCAAAGAAAGGGAAGAGGCACATTCCAGGTATATAGAATAACAGAAATGATGTGCTGAGAGCATGGAGAAGAGGAAAATGGGAGAAGTCTTGAATCACAGGGTGGTGCCAGATGGTAGAGGACTTTGAATGCCAACAATGACAGAATAGCAGCATTCATCATTATAACCAAACCTCAGTGCTAAGAGAGAAAATCTTGCTTAACATAATCCTTAGCCAGGATGTAAATCAGAGAGTCAGTAACAATCTGAGCTCATGTTCCATCAGTATTAACACTCTAGGAATTATTCTGCTTAATATCCCACTTAGAGCATTGTTTCTATGGAATTCACTGCCTTCCATATGGCCATTTTGCCCTACATGTGCCTACAGAATCAATTCACGAATTAAAGGTGGGGGGTAATATGCCTGTATGTTATGAGCAAATATTTAACAACTAGATTATAAGCTCTATGAGAGCATAGAACAGTCTCATGGCTCTTTGCAACCCTACATAGTACCTTCCACACATGAGGCGATGTAGTATAGTAGTAGTTTGACTAGACCTCAAATCAGGAAGAACTGGGTTCAAATGTCACCTCAGGCATCTACTTAGTTGGCTGAACATGGGCAAGAACCTTAACTTCTCTGAACCTCTGTTTCCTCATCTCATAGGTTTGTTGTGAAAATGTGGATATGCTGCTTTACAAGTGCATTATATAAATAGTAGTTACTGTTACTTTAGCAGATGTTTAATCTGTTGACCTTTCAACAAATCATTATTTTTGAACTCAGAAAAAATGTCAATAGCTGCTAATTACCACAATTTTATGTTTTAGGTGTCTGCTCTACAAACTAAGTTTTGCAGCTGAGGATCAATCTACCTATACCTTCTAACACGTAAACTTTTTACTACAGGAAATAATCCACAGCAGATCAATGTTGTCACCAGGAGCCAGTTTATCAACCCCACTGGCACCAAGAGGCCATCGAGTCCACCAGATGGTTGGTAAACTCTGGAAAACTTTCCTCTGAGCCCTAGGGGTTCTGTAAGACTGCAGATATCCTAGAACTCAACATTCTCTAAATGGAAGCAAGACTCTGGAATCTGGAGAAGATATTATCAACAAAAGAGTGGAGGACCATTACTGATGATTACCATTGGTTCTGCAGTCTGAAGCTAAAGATACCAAGATGTGATATGGTCCTAGGTTAGTTCCCACAGTTCACATGAGCCTCTGAAGATGTATAGTACTGACTTTCAAATTCATCCAGAAAAATCAGTCATTCTAATGAACCACAAAACTGATTTATTACAGTCATGGGAAATATAAAGCCCCGATTAAGTGACCCAGCACCAGTTGTCCTTGTTTCTAGTTCTGGAGCCCTTGCCACATAGCAGGGACTAAGTCGATGCCCATTGATCAACTGATTCACTAAATCCTCCTCCTTTTCGAAAAAAAATTTTGATTTTTTTATTGCCATATTAGTCATGTTGTGAAAGAAGACACAGACCCAAAGGGAAAAAAAACACAAAAAATACAGAAAGTGAAAAATAGTACACTTTGATCTGCATTCAGACTCCACCAGTTCTTTCTCTGGAGGTGGACCATTCCTTTGGAATTGTCTTGGACGACTGTATTGCTGAGAATAGCTAAGTCATTCCTTCACAAGTTGATCATTGTACAGGGTATTCCTAAAGTCTGGACACATAGGCAAAAAGAAAGAAATGAAATGAAATGAATGAAATTTTCAACAACATTTTATTTAATTGGAATATTAACAAATAACATCTTCAACATGATTTCCATCACTTGTCATGCAAAGGTTGATGCACTTTGCAAGATTCACGTGAACTTGCTGCAATTAACTCCACATTGCTGTCAACTTTAGCACATTCACTCTTTATGCGTTAAATCAAATATGTTGCATCTGTGATTTTCATTGAGTACATTTTCTCCTTTAGCATACCCCAGAAAAAGAAGTCAAGGGGGCTAAGGTCTGTTAATATTCCAAATATTTCAAAATATGCTTTTTTCCTATGTGTCCAGACTTTAGGGACACCCTGTACAATGTTGCTATTACTGTGTACAATGTTCTGCTGGTTCTGCTCACTTCACTTTGTACCAGTTCATATTTTTTCCAGGTTTTTCTGAAATTATCCTGCTCATCATTTCTTATAGCACAGTAATATTCCATTACAATTATATAACCACCACTTGTTCAGCCATTCCCCAATTGATGGGCATCCCTTCAATTTCCAATTCTTTGCCACCCCAAAAAGAGCTGCTATAAACATTTTTGTACAAATAGGCCCTTTCCCCCCTTTTTATTGTGTCTGTGAGATACAAACCTAGCAGCAGTATTGCTGTAAGTCCTCCTCCTTTGAACCTACAGACTTGGAGCTACAGGCTGTGAAGGGTTTTATTACAGAATCATAGCTGTAGAGTCAGAAGTGACTTTAGAGGTCTAAATCCTTCCTTTTAAAGATGAGGAAACTGAATCTCATAGAGATGAAATGAGCTGACCAAGGTCACAAAGGTCCTTTGGCTCCAGCGCTGTTTTTATGATGCCATCCAGCTTCTCATTAAAGTAGCTTACGGTATAATTTTCCACGATATGTTTTTATGAATGATGATTTTAACCACATCTTTCATACGATGATAGCTACCTCTCATACTTTTCAGTTTACTAAAGTAAACATTTATTAAATGCTTACTGTTTTCAAGGCCCTAGGAATACAAAGATTAAAAAAAAGTGTCTACCATCAAGGAATTTACATTCTCCAGGATAAAGACATTATGTTCCCTGGATTCCGAGACTGGTTGATATGTAAGGTTTGGGCTGTGGAAGGGCCTGACCCTTTTCCTCACATGAATCACTGGAGAGATAAACAGCAGCACAGGAAGGAGAGACTTCTCATTCAAGACCTACTTTCTTCCTTTTTCCTCATTCTCTCTGGCAGCCCTTTATGCAGCTACATACACAAGTCAGTATGGATACAAGATACTCTTCCTGCTTTTCCTGAATGGAGCCCATCTGGAAAAGAGAAGCTGCATCTCCACGACTATCCAGCTGTTGAAAAGCAGCTTTGATGCCTTTATGTTGCAGCTGTTCCAAGCCAAAGTAATCGAAGCTGGGACTCAAGAGGACCAATTGTTTCAAGAATGAAATAGCAAACAGTTACGCAAATGTCCTGCCCTAGCTAAACTCTCTCAGATTTATCAGTGGTGAAATTCTCTCTCAAAGAAGTGTCAGGGTTATTCTATGTCAGTCAATAAACATTTATTAAGTGCCTTCTGTGTACCAGGCACTGTGTTAAGTTATGTCTAGGGGAAAGGGGGTGGGGGGTGGAAGTGACAAGGAGGGAGATCTAGGGTCAAATAGAAAAGAACTCTTTAATAATTTGAGCTGTCCCAAAATGAAGTGGGCTGTCTTTATAGGTAGTGAGCTCCCTGTCACTGGATATGTTTGAACAAAGGCAAAATGACCACCTGTAGATTTTATTCGTGTACTGGGTAAGAGGTTAGACTAGCTAACCTCTCAGATCCCATTAAACTTTGAGATTCTGTGATCTTTCTCCTGAGATCCCAGACACTAAATTATTTTTTGGTTGCTGAATGGTCTGACAGCCATATAAGAAAGGGGAGGGGCAGGGGAATGAGGAGGAGGAAGAGGAGGAGGATAGGTAGCAGGCAGCTGAACATAGATTTCCAAACCATAAAGCTCCATTTCCCAAGATAAAAAGAAAACAAACTGTGACCTTTTGTGCTCCTTCTGCCCTCCAGCGGTTCCAGAATCAAAAAGAGAAAACAGACAAGAGAACTAAACACACACTGTGTTCTCTTTTCTGGGGTTATATTTTATTATCATTTTAAGATAAACTCAGGCAGGGTGGCTAAGGAAGTACTGGCAGGATGAAAACTGGAATTTGGAACACAAAATTTTGACACTAGAAGTGACCTTAGGAAATATCAATCAGACACTCAGTCGACAAGCGTCTGAGTGTCTACTCTCTATAGGCACTGTGCCTGTGTCACTCAGGAGACCCCTCCACCTAAAAAAACTAACAAACCCTGCAGGATAGAATGTTAGAGCATCAAAAACTAGAAATGGAAGGGAATTAGAGGTCATCCAGGTATTTGATAAGAGAAGAAATTCAGGCCCAGAGAGTGGTAGTGGCTTGCCCAATGTCACACAGCAATCACCATGTCTTGTGAGTCCCAGGGCAGCATAATTCCATAGGCAGGACCCTACTGTCTTCCCCTAAGCAAGCCCTGGGGCCTCCAGAAGCAGGGTGCTTTCCATGGCCCTACCCACCTATTTCCATTTCCACGGATTAGACTTCTTATGTTGGCTTCTCTTGTCTCCAGGTGACAGCCCAGACACAAGGGCCTGGGCGGTATTTCTGACCGAAGGAGACTTAGAGTGACAGGTGAGGGGAGAGGCAGTTGTCTGGTAACTGCTTCCCGTCTGTATAGTCCTTTATTATTTCTAGACACTTTAAGGCTTCATTGTATTCCCCCCAAAGCCCTGTAAGAGAGTAAGGACAAATATAAAAAGGGAGGCTCAAAGCAGAGACTAAGTCAATAGAGATTGACTTAGTAACACCCACACACAAAAATACTCAATCAAAAAGCATTAATTAAGCACCTGCTGAGTGCCAGGTATAGTAATAATCATGGAGATACAAAGACTTATATACAAGTATATACACTTAGCATATTCTCCAAGGAAGCAGCTAGGTGCCCAAGTGGCTAAGAACTGGACCCGGAGTTAGGAAGACCTGAGTTCAAATACTGCCTCGGACACTTACTAGTTGTATAATCCTGGTTAAATCACTCGCCCTCTCTGTACCTCAGTTTCTTCAACTGTAAAATGGGGATAATAATAGCACCTATCTCCCAGGATTGTTGTTGGGATAAAATGAGACACATTTATAAAGTGCTTGGTGCCTGGTACGTAGTAGATTTTTTGATAAATGTTTGTTTCCTTCCCCCTCCCTAAGGGTTGTCCTCTCAATTCACACTCATGGGTGAGGTCCCCCTGTAGGCTGCTACTAACCTTGAGTTCAGAGGCGGTCTGTGAGTCTACATTCTCAAATCCCTCATGAGCTTCCACCTGTAGCCTTACCCTTAATAATCAGCCAGTCTAATCCTTGCATTTTAGAGAAAAAGAAACTGAGTCCTAAGGACTGTGTCTTGTCTATAGTCACAGAATTAGTAAGCGATGGAGCCAAGATCTAGGTTTTGCTGTTCAAGCCCAGCACTCTTGCCACACCATCATGCCACGCCACGCCATGCCATGTCACACCACTTCACCACTCATAACTACAGACACAAACACATAGACACACAGCAACATACAGACAGACATATGTACAGAGACACAAACACACAAATATAGGGGCTCACACACATATACACACACAAGTAGCAACCTGGTTCATTTGTACAGCTCATTTGTTATTGAGAGTGGTGTGAAGGAGTTAATGGTGTGAATTTTGTCATCTATCAGAAAGGCCGAGGAAAGGAAGGGGACATTCCTCTGCATTTTCATTAGAGATTTCAGTTACTGAGCGTGTCAAGGAGACCAGGACTGAAGCCAGCTGGCCAGGCTTGGGCAGTGACTATCTATTGGTGAAACATGTTCTCGATCTCCTCTTTGACTCACACATGGAAATCTGCCAGGATAAGATTTTTTTTTTCCTAGCCAAAAAGAAAAAAAAAGCACCTCCTGGAGTTTCCTCTATCTGTAATTTATGATCATATTTTAGAAAGTTTCCTCCCTCTCACCATGGTAATTTTGTTCTGGAACTTTCCCTAGCTTGAGAGGCCTTCTCCTTTCTCTACTGCTAGTTCATTCCCAGGACCCCTAGGCCCAACTCTAAGGGAATAAGTTTTAAGTTTCTACTGGATATTAGCCTTGGATACAAATCTGAGGAGCAACCACAACTTCCCTGGAAAACATGGACATGGAGTAACTCCCACTTCTTATGGGGGAAGAACACTGACAGCTCAGCTCCAGATAAGTCCAAGAATGATGATTGTAATCCTGAAGATGCATTTAACTCTCAGCACCAGTGTAAACATGGATGTGCACAAGAGCCCAGGAAAATAAAGGGACTTATGTACTCTAGACTACCCAAAACCGATTTCCACAGCTATGGTGGCTAGGATCTCCTTATGGATACGGAAATTAGGCTGGATTGTTTTATAGGACTAGGCTCCTAGGATTTGGAGCTTAAAGGGGCCTTGGAGTTCATCTAGTCCAAAACCCTCATTAACAGAAGGGGAAACTGAGGCCCAGAGAGGGTAAATAGCCTAACCAAGTTCACATCAAACTTGGTCCCATCAGCCTAGACCTTTTCATCTCCCTTCAAGCCTCCTCCCACCCCAGCAACCGAGAATTAAGTTTCATATTTCACTGAAAAAATTTGTAGAATGCTCTCTCTTCATCCCTCCTCCTCATCTCACATCATTCAGATGCCTAATGCAACCAAATCCTCCTTCACCCCAGTGGCCCTTCTCCTTGCCAAGGCAAACCCTTCTACATGCAAAAATGATCCTATTCCAACCCATCTTCTCCAGCAGATTGGCACCCTTGTCATGCCCACTCACTCGTCTTCAATCTCTTCCTCTCTACTGGCTGCTTACATCCCATCCTCCAAAAACCCTCACTCAATCTGCCCGTCCCCGCTAGCTTTCATCACATATTGTCCCCCTTTTGTGGCTAAACACTTGGTACCTTCACTTCCTCTCCTCTCACTCTCTTCTTAAGTCTCTACAGCCTGGCTTCTGAACTCACCACTCAATTGAAACTACTCTTTCCAGAGTTACTGATCATCTCATAGCTCTAGAAGGACTGGAATTTAAGAATACTTCAAAGACTCAAGCCACATTAATAGGCTGCATTTTTTATGCACAAGGCAAAGAAAATAGAGATAGTAGGATAAAAATATTTATTTCATAGTAAAATGATAATATCTGCCTATAGTTCTTTGTGCTTACAGTGCATTTGCACAGACAAGAGAAAGTATGTATTAGCGAATATATTTCCTTGTAATTGCTTATTTAGGAATTACGTTTTGCATACTTTTTCATCGTGCATTTGCTACAAGTGGGCGTTTTGCAAATGATAGTCCCGTCCTGTTTGTAGCATCACAAGTAAGCCTCATTTTGAGTGGAAATCATCCTTGACTTCAAACATGGCTACTCTAGCCTTTGATTTGCTGGTTAGACAATCTCCAGAAGGCTCCTCACTTCCCTCCTGGGTGCATTCTCAACAGCTGTTTGAATTACAAACTTCTCAATACATAACCCAGCTGTTGATGAGGGCCATATCTAGAACATTGTAGGAAAATGCATAGGCCATCTCCTACTTGCCTCTTTAACTGAGTTACACCTTGTCATTTGGTCAAGAACATAAATTCTTAACCTTACTTTTATTGTAAAGTAGGACAGTATCCAGCTTTTGCTTTGGGTTGTTCTTGGCTGGAATCTGGACATCTGGAAGGAGGGAACTCATAATAGTTATAGATTTGGAACTCTTACACTGGTATGAAGTCACTGTACGCTTATCCGTGAATTTCAAAACCAGATTTTCATGCAGTGGCCCTGAGGCTTTAGTTACGTGCAGAGGTTCTCTGTGGTTCTGGTGAATAGTCCCAACTATTCTGTACCCTTGCTCTGCAAGTCTCAAACAAAGATCAAGGGATATAAAATAATTGTCACAGGTTAAATTATAGAACAGCTAGATGGGGCATTGGATAGAATGCCAGGTCTGGAGTCATGAAGACTCATCTTCCTGAGTTCAAATCTGGCCTCAGACACTTACTAGCTGGGTGACCCTGGGCAAGTCACCTAACCCTGTTTGCCTCACTTTCCTCATCTGTAAAATGAGCTAGAGAAGGAAATGGCAAACCACTCTAGTACCTTTATGAAGAAAACCCCAAATGGGGTCACAAAGAGTTGGACACAACTGAAAAATGGCTGAACAATAGGTTGTATTATAACTTCGGTTGAATAGTGATTGCATGAGCTTCAGCACTATATCTGTAGGTACACTGGTATCATTGCTCCTAGTAGCATCTTTTCCCAAATAAGGGAATCCATTGAACGTGTGTTTATTTTCAATGCCTACTGCCAACCAAAATTTGAGGCTCCATTTGTCTGCTTAATTGACATGTTAAATAAATTGCCTTGCAAAGCTGAAATCGCTCATCAACCATAATATATATTATGTATAATGCTACATAGAACATAAAACATCGTTATAATATATTATATATAACATTATTATATGTAACAGTATGTACAGCATAATAACATTACATAATTTTATTGAATAGAGGACCCCCAGGAGCTATCCTACATGCTTTTTATTGGGAGAGTTTTTCCACTGATAATGCCATGGGTAGCAATAAGACTAATGCACTTTTCTAATTAATTTCATGTAACAGAGCAGTTAGCATTGCCTGTTACGTGTTGGCCTTCATTATTTGTACATCTCTGAATGTTTCTAAGCATTGGTTCACTAAATAAAATGCAGAAAGAAGAAATGGGACTTTTCTTGATGACCTGGGTTATAGACTATGTCATGGGTCCAGAGGGAAGTATAGCAATGAATATTTAGCTGTTGCAAGTGCCCTCACGGTGACCGAGAAGCAGCTACACTCATTGTGGACTTTCAAACATTGAAGCTCTCCATCCCTTGTCGTGAACTCAAGTCCAAAAAGAAAGTGCATTCACTGCTTATGGCTTTTTAGATTGTTAGCTGTAGAAGGAACGTCGCCGATAGACTCAGTGGAGTCTGGAATCAGATAAGAGATATTCTTTCTCTGTCTCACATATTGAAATTGTATCATTTGTGTCCACAAGTTCACCATCTGAAAGTTCATCGTTGGATGAGTCAGATGAGATATTTCTTATTTGTTCTAAAATCTGTTCATGAGAAATTTCTCAGATATTTTATCAGTAAGGATGCAAACAAGCTATGTTATCATGACAATAAAACTATAAATGCTGAAAACAGAAAAATAAAAAATAAGTTTGTAAAATGTAAAATATTCACAAAGATAAAATTTTATTTTACTCTATAAATATATTTTTCACAAGATTTGGTGAATTTTTTTTTGGTGAATTCCACTTACACTCACACTTCCAATTCCACTTGTACTCCAAGGGGCAAAGAAATGGCCCAATAGAAATCAATGTGGGAGTATTTCCTCTTATTTACAACAACAAAAAATAAATAAGGCCAAATCTAATGACCTTTTCTTAATCCACGCCCTTCTTGATCTCTCTGCAGCCTTTGACATTATCAATTACCTTTTTCTCCTTGACGCTTTTTTTCTCTCTAGGTTTCCATGACCCTGCTCTCTGCTGATTCTCCTCTTACCTATCTGACCACTTCTCAGCTTTGCTTGCTGGATTTTCATCCGGGTCACACACACTAATAATGGGTGTCCCTTAAGGCTCCATCCTGGGCCTTTTCCTCTTCTCCTTTGTCATACTATTTCTCTAGGTGCTCTCATCAGTTTCCATGCATTCCATTATCATCTTTACCTAGTTGGTTCTTGGATCTATTTATCCAGGCCCAATGTCTCTCCTGATCTCCAGACTCACAACTCCAATTGCCTTTTGGACATCTCGAACTAGGTCCCCATAGACATCTTAAACTTAACGTACCCAAAACTAAACTTATGTTTCCCTCCCCACAAACTCCAACCCCCTTTTAAACTTTCCTATTCTTGTCAAAGGCACCGCCACCCTCCTAATAACCCAGGCTCACAGCCTAGATGTCATCCATAACTCCTCACTCTGTCTCACCCCTCCTCTCTAATGTGTTACCAAGTCCCGTTGATTCTACCTCTGATATCTCTCCTGTACACAGCTTTCTCTCCTCTGACACTGCTCCCACCTCGGTGCAGGACTCATGTCACAACTGGATTCTTGCAGTAAGCTTCTAGTTGATCTGCCCACCTCAAATTTCTCCCTATTCCAGTTCATCCTTCACTCAGCTGTCAAATTAGCCTTCCTAAAGCACAGTTCTGACCATGCCTTTCCCTATTTCAATAGGGAAATTTCCATTTCAACTTTCCCTATTCAAATAGTGGCCCTGTCACTTCCCAGTTCAAATATAAAAGCCTCCATTTGGCATTCAAAGCCCTTCATAACCTGTCCCACTCCTACCTTTCCAGACTCCTCCACTCTCCCTGTGATAGTGATAGTGGCCTCTTCACCACTCTTTGAACAATATACTCCATCTCCCCATGGACTGTCCTCCATATCTGGAATTCTCCCCCTCTTCCTCTCCTTCAAGTCCCCACTAAAATCTCACTTGCTACAAATAGTCTTCCCCAGCCCCCCCTCAATGCCAGTTCCTTTCCTCTGTTGATTATCTCGAATTTATCTCATACAGCTTGTTTGTACATGGGTGTTTGCATATGGTCTCCTTGTGGATACCTTGTGAGCAGAGACTCTCTTTTGCCTTACTTTGTAATTCTAGAATTTAGCACAACGTCTGACACATAATAAGTACTTAATTAATGCTTGTTGACTTCATGCAAAGGTGGAAGACAATAGGTGTGTAGTATTGTGAAAACTATCAGACATAGTTGAAAAATTGATTGATTTCATTGAACTGCTTTTCTGCTCTTTGCTTTTTAATCTTTGTTATAAGGCAGAGATCTCTAGGTTAGGGGAAAAGGTATATATTTAGAAATGAATTTGAAGTCATGGCAAAAATCATCAAAACACAAATTGAAAAATCAAGCAAAGAAAATGTTTTTCCTCATACTGAACCAAAATCTCCTTCCTTTTTCTTTTCTTTAAAAATATTATTTGTTATATAGAATGGCTTTCTGGGAGGTAGAAGGGGAGCGATATTGGGGGAAATTATGGTGATTAAAAACATCAATAAAAATTTTATTTTTAAAAGTAGAACTATAATTACAATAATATATTCCACTACACCCTTTTTCCTTTCAGGAAGCTTGTTATCAGATACTGCTCTCTTTCTGGATCCGCAACTCCTCCCCTCCCATACACAAATACCCCCTAAACCCACCAGAATAATTGTTTGCCTGAAGAGAGACAAAGAGGCCCATCCCCAGTATGGATGAGCTCCAAAGTCTGGTTTTTCTTCACATACACATATACACACTCACACACATACACACACACACACACACACACACATATTCCTCGGTAACAAAAATGTCAAAGCATGTTTAGTTCACTGGAATGTGCACAAACTCCCAGACAGCCCTCAGGCACTGGGGAAAGATGACAGAGGCTGCCTGTCCTGGGTGGCCCCAGACTCAATATTCTCCATCCTTTGCCAAGCTCTGTGACACTCTTTCCTCCCCATGAGGCAGAATCAACTTTGGCCCCTGGGGAAATAATTTCAGGCCAGAGGGGAACACAGGGAATCATCAAAAGTAGATAGCCTCTGACTCAGTCCTGTCCCTTCTTCCTTTCCCCTTGTTCCTCAACTACGAGAATTAAAGAAACATATAAGATGTTAGAACCAAGAGGGACTTTAGAAATCATCTCTTGCTCCCCCTGGTTCCAGAGGCCATACCTGAGGACCAAGAAGGGGAAGTCGCTTGTCCAAGTTGTTAGTCCCAGCACTCCACTGTCTCCTGCTGCCCCACCCAAGGTTATTTCTACTACTCAGTGCTGCCTCTGTACGTTTGGTACATTTTGAGTCAACCTGTGACTAAACAACACCAACTGAACTTTCTCAAGGGAAGATTGCTTCTGAATGCTAATCTTTTGGCTAGCATCAAGGTAGAGAATCCCCAGGAAGGAAAAAAGCATGGAAGGTCCCCTAAAGATAATAGGATTTAGAGATGGAAGGGATTTCAAATATAACTAGTCTAGCCTCATCAACTCTGATCACACTTTACAGAGAAGGAAATGTTGTTGCTGTTTGTCCTTCATTCTTGAAGAGGACCAATGACATCACAGGGTGATATCTTGACTTGCCCATGAATTGGATTTAAGTTAGACAGAGTTGAACAAAGTCATCAGCCTCACTCCCTCTTTCTGACTCATCAAAGTCCAGCGGCAGGACAAATGTCAAGACGACTGGCAATGCCCCGGGGTTGTGGTGGATGACTTTGGCACCTTCGATGTTTGACCAACCTCTAGGCATTCCGCAGTGCCTGCTTCACCTACCTTCATGGACATTGGAACAAATTGTTCCCATCTGCCCATTGTGCTGAGAGAAGTCTTTACATGCTTGGGATAGACAACCTGCCCCCAACTCACCAATGGGTTTTAGGCCTGTCAGTTACTCTCAACCTGGTTTAGCCCATCTGACAGAAAGTTGTGTCCACTGTTCATGCTACAGCTTCTTGAAGCCACAGATCAGAGTTGGGTGGCAGGTAGACACCAAAGGTGGGTGAGCAGCCCTGAAAAGGGTTCAGCAAGCCCTCACACCAGAGGTGCTAGTCCTCCTTGAATACCCCATGCACCCCAAAAGGTGCATAAGGAAATAGGGAACCATAAAGGGGAAGATGAGATCACACAGGTGAACCAGAATCTGCACACAGGTCCTCCAACTTTAGGTGCCATGTCTCAACCCTATGTGTCCTGATTGGACTGTGGTAGTAATCTCCCTTCCTGCATGATTGCAGGTCCCCTGTGGCCAAGATAAAATTAGTGTGTAGACAAAGCAGCTACGTGATTTCCATGTGCCGGGTACTGTGTTAAGAATGCAAATACAAGCAAAAGGAAAGAGAGTCTGTGTTTCAAGGATTTCTAATAAAGGAAAATAACATGCAGAGGAATGAGCATAAAAAAGCCAGAGAGGAAGGAGATGAGCTGGGTTAAAAGTGATCATGGTAGGTCTGGGTACTTCTACAGATAATAGTTCTGGGCAAGAACTCAGCAAACGAGCTGATCCATTTCCTTTATTGGTTCCTAGAAAATCTGTTTTATAATTCATAGCCTTGCTAAAGGAAAGCAGTATTTTGTGAATTTGGAGTCCTGAGGACCTGGGTTTGAATATTGATTCTAGGACCATAGTCATCTGTGTGACTTAGAGCAAGTCACTTAACCACTCTGGACCTCAGTTTCCTCATCCATATAATGAAGGGTTTGGGTTAGACAGCCTCTGAGGTCCCTTTTGGTACTATATGTATGACCGTATGAAAAAGCACAAGGTCTTTGGTTGAATATTGATGTCCATGACCAGCAAGTACATTGCTTTACCTGTGTAAAGCTATTTAGTCATTGGGGAATCACAAAGTAACATATTTGAAAGGGACTTCAGAAGTCAACTAGTCCAACCCATATCTGAGCAGGAACCCTTTCTACAGTAGCCCTGACCAATGGTCTTTGAGCCTCCACCTCTACACTGCCAGTGACAGGGAACTCAGAACCTCCTAAAGCAGCCCAGTCTAATCTAATTGCATTGCATCACATCTAAATCTACCTCCTTGTAACTCCTCTCCTTGGTTCGTAGTTCCACCCTCTGCAGGCAAGCAAAAAAACAAAAACATCTATTCCCTTTTCCAAAGAACACTCTTCAAATGCTTGAAGACAGCTCTCGTTCCCAGCACATCCTCCTCAAGTCTTCTCCAGATTAAGCATTTCTAGTACTTTTAATACACACATAAAATAGTAATAAAGTATGTGGCATAGTAAAGATAGCACTGACCAATAAGGAAAACTGGGTTCAAGGCCCACTATTTCATTAAGTTCCTTTGTGATGATGGGTAAATAACTTCCCCTTCTTGGCTTGGGCTTCCTTACCTATAAATCAGAGATCATAATGACTGCCCTGTGTCCCTCTCAGGGTTGTTGCAAAATTCCAATGAGGGAAACAAAATGAAAGTAGTTTACAAAATGTAAAGGGCTCTCTGATTGTAAAGGGCACACACACACACACACACACACACACACAGATAAGACCCACATAAGGAAACTCCAATATGCAAAAAAAAATACAGTCTAACAGTACAAACTGGGGTAATTCTTAGTATGTGAAAGCATTATTTATTTCACAAAGCTATTCACCATAAGGTGGTTGTAAATAAGATGTCACATTCATTTGCAATATGAGAAGCAGTACATGGCACAATGTAAAAACTCACTGGCCTGGGAACTGGGAGGCCTGCTAGTTCTGACTGCCAGCAATGTGGCTGTGTGAGCCCCAGAATGCGCCTCACGTTCACCAGCCTCACTTTCCTCCCTTCCAACCAGAAAAAGTTGGTTTAGACGTCTTCAAGGTCCCTTGCAGTTCTGAGCACTAGCTTTCACTCTCCCCAGTGTCTCCCTGGGGGCCCCTTCTTCCTCTCTCCTCCACTGGGGAAATTCCTAGTGGTCAGAGACTGAGGCCCCGGCAGAGGGCGCTCTGGGAGAACCCTTCCAGAGTGTTTGTGGCGCGGGGAGGGGGAGCCAGCCATCATTAGAGTGGAAAATATGAGACCAAGCTGCTACTTTTATGAGTCCCAGACTTTGAAAAGCAAAAGTGCTGAGTTGTCTTCCTGAACCTGATAGAATAGGACCCGGCAGCTGCCCAGTAATTTCCAGGAAACCATCAGCTAAAGTGCTGGCAAATACTCCAGGGGAAACTGCTTGGAGTCCAAGCCCAGTTTTTGCTGCACTGTACGCTCTGAGTGTGTATTTATGTGTGCTTATGTATGTGTGTGCATGCACGGAGTTATGCACTGTGCGGGGGCCTCTGCGCACACGCACATGGTGAGTGGATGTGCTTGTGCATATGTGTGTGGGGCACACATGTGCTGTGCATTCTGGGTATGCATGCTTATGAATAGACTGGGTGCCTGCATACATGTGTGCACATGTGTATACATGCATGTGTTGGCTCATGGTGCAAACATGGATCATGTACATGCATAGATATTGCATGGTATGTAGGGGCATTACATATATCCCACATGTGTGAGCATTCTGGTATGTTGAAAGAGTTATGCATATTTGTGTGCGATAAAATATCTGACTCAATAGCTGATGTCCTTTCAACTGCACCATATTGCATCTCATTGTATGTGCATGGATATGTAAGCATGTTTACATGTGTATTCCAGATGTGTATGGTATACATGTGTGTATTTGCATGCACATACTTGTTACACATGGTTGTATGTGTGTTTGTGTGAGACCTTTGTGGCAAAAAATCCCTTCTGACACGAAGGGCCCAAGTGCACTTTGGAGACCTCTTGCTTATCTAACTCATTGGTCCCAACACAAATGGCTCATGAGGACTGCGAAAGCTGACATTTCCCCCATGGTCACAACATAATCATTCAAGTTCAGGCTTACAAGAACTCAGAACAGAACAATTTTATTTACACAATTAAGCATACACAAAGGACTCATTTATGAGCTGATAGAAAGATCTCAAGAACACCACCCTACCATCTCCAATGGGTCACGTTGTTCTGACAACCTAGATAATACCTGTGGCCTATAGTTCTACCCTGGGTGGGCCCCAGTAAGAGGGAAGACTGGGTTCCCTCTTCCTCCATTCTCCTGCACTCTCCTTTCACGAATAACTCTCCTCCTTTTTGGGCTTTGCCACCAGAATGGGGGCAGCAGAAATACATCTGGTCCCAGGGGTGCTTCCTTCCCTCCACTTTTACTTTCTTTACTGCTTTTTGGCTGCTCCACATGTCTTTGATCTCTTCAGCTGAAGTCAACAGTGTGAGATCTCTTTCCTACCTCTGGGGCATTACGTGCCTTCAGACTATTTAGACCACGGCCTGTTTTACTCATGGCTCCCACAGCTTCACTTCCTACAAAAGGGTCTTTTGGGGTCAATGTAGGAAAATTTCTTACTTGGTCCACTCAACCAGGTTTTTGTTTTGAGTGTTGGGGAGTCCACAATTATTTAATGCCTCCTTCTCCTGCTAGCCAGAATATGTGCTTCTCATTCATATAGGCCCTTCCTACCAAGTCTTAGGAGGTTTAGAAAGGCAGTCCTACTCTCTTTACATTTTTCTTTCCATCTCTCCATCTTCCTGTGGGCAGTTGGATGGGTTTGTGCAAATTGCATTGGGAGGCTTCGTTTTTAAGTTTTCTAAAAGGGAAGGAGAACAGCAGAGCCAGAAGCTTCCACCAGCTACTCCTAGTACAGACCTTATTACTCAGAAAGAAAGGGGCAGCCTCTCTCTAAATGTGTATTAAGTGTATATCTATATGTATGTATACACAAATTTGTATGTGGATTTTTTGCGACCACATTTGAACATGTGTGTTTCTGATTCCCATCAATGGATTTATTCATTCTCAACCATCAGAAGAGAGAATAGTCCATCCTGAACACAATGCCTGGCACATAGTAGTCACTTAATAAATGTTTATTGATTGATTTATTGCCCAGACCATTCCTATCGTCTTCAGGGGGTAACACCAATGTTCCTATGCTTTATTCCAGGCCCTTTCCATGTTTGTCTCCAATAGGAAGTTTTAGGACTACTACTGGAAGTTTGTATGTGATGCTTTCCTTTGCAAAAATCGAAGCAAAACCAACCACTGATGATATCATAACGTACTTCTGATTTCAAAAGCGGATTCCAGTTTCTGTAGGAAGCTGTCCATGGAGATCTGTCTTGACTTCATGATATACTTTTGGTTTTTAGATAGAACACTCACTATACAAGATGCCATGATACCCCAAGTAGAAAGGAATGCATTTAAATTAAGTGATTTCTGAGCAAGGATCATCCAGCCAACCAATATGGAGAAGAGCTGATCACACCCATAAGCCTTTCCAGGAAATGCAGTAGGCTACCAAGAGTTACTATGATGGTGTAGGGGAAAGCATGCTAGACTTCGCATCAGGAGACGGCTGGGTTCAAATTCTATCCTCTGACACTTGCTATGTGGCCACAGGCAATCATTTAAACACAGTTTTTTCCTCTGTGAAATAGGCATAATAATAAATGCTTGCACTACGTACTTCACTTGCCTGTCTTGGGAACCTTAAAGTACTGTAGTTACTGCTAAATGAATCAACCAGACATTTTGGGACTCTTAAGTATATATGGTCCTTCTGATTTCCCTAGAGCTTGTCACAGTCGTTTTTAATTAATTAAAAAAGCATTTATTAAGCGCCTACTATGTATGAGACTATTTCATTACACGCTAGCATGAACCTTAAAATAAATCCTGAAGGACAAAGAATGCCTTTCTCTGCAATATTCTCAGACTCTATGGATCTAGGTTCTATGTGTCGATTTCCTTTCCATTTTCACAAAAAGACTAGCCCAAAAGAGTAGACTCCAAAGGAAAGCCTTCTATATGTCTTGCATAGATTCCTAAAGCCTAAGTCCAGAGCAAGCTTTTGAGTGGGTAATGTCAGCTCCCTAACATTCGTGTCTCCAGCCAGATTTTATCTCAAGGTTATATTCATTCAACAAACGTGTTCAGCGCTTAGGCTGTTCCATGCACAGTCCTTTCCTCAGAACTAAAGGGAATCCTGAGGTGATTAAGACATGCTCCCAGCTCTCAGTCAAATTAGTAACAGGGATAAGACATGGATGTAAATAATTTCAATATAAAGTAGGTTTTAATGTGTGCATAGGAGAAGTACAAACCAGGCACTACAAATACGCAAAAGAAAGAAAAAGAAGTTCTGACTGGATGGGGAGGGGAGGTGATGAATAAAGTTCAGGAAAGGTTTCCTAGGGGAGATAATATTTGAATTGAGTCTTGAAGGGTAGGTTAGATTTCAAGAGATGGAGGTGGGAGAAGGCATTCTAGGTATGAAGAATGATATGAACAAAGGTATGAAGGCAAAAAAAAAAAAAGAATGTGCTTGGAGACAAACTGGACAACTTTCCAAATTATCCAACAAGGAAACAGCCTGCCATGTGAAGTAATAACTTTTGGAAGTATCCACACAGGCACTTGATTATCAAGAATGCTACAAAGGCAATGCCTGCATTGAATCTGAGGATGGACTGGATTAGAGAGCAGAGTGGAATGAAAAGGGCCTTGGAATTAGAGTCAAATCACATGGATTCAAGTCTCCATTCTTCTGTTTTTGAACAGTATGACCTTGAATAAGTCACTTCTTCTCAGTCTCAGTTTTCTCACCTATAAAATGAGTGTATTGGAATCAATCCCCGCTGTGATGCCTTCCAGCTCTAAATCTATGTTTGTCTGATTTCCGATGCCCATTTCAGCTCTGAGTCTGCTCCCAAATCTAGCATTTTCCTCACATACAAAGGTTTCTCATAGAATGTAGACCATGAGATCCTTTCCACTCCTAAATAGGTGCCCCGCCTAGCATAGAACAGAGAGGTGCTCAATTATCAGAGCTCACTATAGCCACAATGACATCTTAAATCTCTTTATAAGCCACATCCTGTTTTTGGTTTACTAAGTTTATGGGGAGGGGGAGAGGGGGAGGAAATTTACCAGAGGAAATAGTTTAATTTTGGAAAGTACCAAAAACTCATGTTGAATTTCTCAACTTAATTTTGGGGGTCCTTAAAATAGAGAGGAGTAAAACAGGAGACCATCAAAGAGCTCAGGGAAGTGATGGCTTACAGAATAGAAACCGATTCCCACAGGGCCTAAAATTGACTCAGCAGAGGCAATGAAACTCTTAGGATGTCCCCTAATAAACAGAATTCACATTTCTATAGTTTTAACATTTACAAAGGGCTTTCCTCACAACAGCCCTATGAAGTGAGTAGTACAGATAGCTCTCATTATTCCCATTTTAAAAATGAGGAAACTGAAGCTCAGAGAGCTGAAGTGATTTGTACCAGGTCCCATAGCAAATACGTATCAAAACCAAAACCTGAACTCAGGTCTTCTGACTCTTAAGTATTTTGACTAAGGGTCTAGCTAGCACTCTACCACTGGTTGTCAGTGTAGGAGGGCATATGAAAAGTCCACGTGGACTGGCACAAAATGAAAGTGTCTAAGGACTGAAGAACCAAAGCAACTGAGAAAGAGCAAAGTTTGATCCCCAAACTCTGGCTTTTTTGTGTGACCCTGTAGGGGTCCAACCAGATTTTGTGACTTGCTATGTTATACTTAAAGGAGTAACTGTATTTTAACAAGCAGGACCACAGAGATAAGGCAATATTTAATTCCCCCCCCCAAATGAAATTCTATGGTTAGAATTTTAGGCACAGATAGGATGAATATTTTGAGGGGGCAACTTTCCAGTGCCCCTCAAATCCCACCAGTAAGTGATAACCTACTTCAACCCTTATTAGGATATAATAACCTTGAGGACAGGAAGCCTATGCTATAGCACTGAGTATATTGCCTTGCAAGTGGTAGATACTTAATAAATTTACAGCGGATAGATGGATGGATGGATGGATAGATGGATGGATGGATGGATGGATGGATGTTGACCCAGCCCAACCATCTCTCTACAAAGTTGTGAAATTGGCTACATTTGTTTTTAGATACTCCTTTATCCTCATTTCTATGCCTCTCTTGTCCCTTCCAGGAACTGGGAGTCAGAATGCTAATGTCTGTTAGAAGGTAGATCTTTTACCATCCTGCCTGTAGATATGTTTATTCTATTCCCCAAATCTGGAAAACTCTTCCTTCCCAGTATAAGTTACTTGTTGAAACCTTACCCATTTTCAAGACCTAGCTAAAATCATGCTTTACCCAGGGAATGTTTGCTGATCCCTCCACCTCGAAAAATAGGAAAATAATTGGGTTTGCTTCTTATCAATTATGTTATCTTAGATGTCAAGCTTTCTGAGCTTTCATAATCTATTAAAAATAGGATAATACTTTGCCTTCTCCATAGGACTTTCAAGAGCATCAAATGAGAGAATGGAGGCTCTTTGGATACTTTATAGTATAGATACCTTTATAGGGCTGTGGCAACATGAGGTATTATTATTAGGCTTAGGCTTGTACAGAGTTGCCTCTCTCCCACCCTTCACGAGCTGGTCCTCCCTAAGAAGCGTTCCATGTCCCAGACCTTGCCTTTGTCCCCTTCCCTTTTCAGCTTCTTCTTGAGGTCAGGGACTGACTTCCTTTCTGCTTGTATTTGTATTCCTGGTGCTCAGCACAGTGCCTGTCCTATAGTAAGCATTTAAATGCTAGTTGACTAATTGGCTATAGTTGACTATAAATTAATTGACTATAAAACAAAAGGATTAGACTAGAATCGGGGATTCTGAGGTCTATGGCCTTATTCTTTTAAAAATATTCTTATAGTTCTATTTCCACATAATTAGTTTCTTTGATAATCCTTCATATTTTATTTTATGTATTTAAAAACACTATTTTGAGAAGGGGTCCATTTGAGTGGCTTGACTGTCAAAAGAGTCCATGATGCAAAACATGTTAAGAACCTTGAAACAAGATGATGTCTAAGGCCCCCTCCAGCTTTAAGAGTCTATATTCTAAGGACCATTCCAACTCTAAAATTGCATGCAAAGTTAGGTCTTGGAGATACAAAAACCAAATGAAATATTCCTTGACTTCCAGAAACTTACCTTCCTTCTCCTGGAGAAAGGGATGGTGTGAGTTACATTCAGGTAAGTAAACAAATACAAGATAATTTAAGGAGGAAGAAAGCATAGAGATAGCACTCCAGATGAACAAGTCAACTAGGAATTTGAAGAGGTGGAGGAGAAGGAGGGAGGGCATCCCAGGCAATGGGGATAGCCTATGCAAGGACACAGAGCAGAGACAGGAAATGCAATGTCAAATTCAAGAGACAGCTGGTAGATCAGTTTGGCTAAAATACAGAATGTGTGTTTGGAGAGTGAAATGAAATCTATTGAAAGGTAGTCAGGAGGAGTCAGATTGTTCATGGCTTTAAAAGCCAGTTTGTACTTCATTTGGAAGAAAAAGATAGCTGGGAGACAGGAGGCCTGTGTTACTGGAGGCAGAGGACATGGGGCAGAGGTTGGTGAGGGGGAGTGGAGGGGAAGAAGAAAGTGTAAGACTGGAAAAGGAGGGAAAGAAGGTTATAAAGGGCTTTGAATGTTAACCAGATGATTTTATATTTGATCCGGGAGCCTTGAGAAGAGCCAGTGAAGGTTTCTGAGGATGGAGAAACATGGTCAGACTTGTGTCTTAGGAATACTCATTTGTAGTTGTTTGGAGGACCAGTTGAAGAAAAGATGATCTTCCAACTCTTATATATAGTTCTAACATTCTATGTTCTAAGGTTCCTTCTAGCTCGAACATTCAATGTCTTAATATTCTGTGTTCTCAGGTCCATTTTCAGATCTAACATTCTATGATTCTATAACCTCAATATTCTATAAATGGGCTATTTGTAGCTGTATCTTAAAAGCAATTGTTGTTTAGGAGTGAATATTGGTGAGTTTGTTTCAGGGGAACGAAAAGGAGGGAGGGAGGGAGAAAAAGAGGAAGGGAAGAGAAAGAGAGAGAAAGAAGGAAAGGAAGAAAGAAGAAAGAAGAGAGAAGGAAAGGAAAAAAGAAAGAAGGAAAGTGAGAAATAAGGAAAGGAAGGAAGGAAGGGAGAGAAAGAAGGAAAGGAAGCAAGAAAAAGAAAGAAAGGAAAGAAGGAAGAAAAAGAAAGAAAGAAAAGGAGGAAAAAGAAAAAAAGAAAGAAAGAAAGAGAAAGAAAATGTGACCAGCTGGCAATCTGTTTATGTTCTGGGAAAGATACACCATCCAGTCCCCCATAAACACTTTTTATTTGGTTTGGTTTGACGAATGTTTTTCATCTCTAGTGGATGTTGAAAGAACCCAGGGCCTTTGGAATACCAATTGGATTCTCTGTGAGCTATTTTCTTCCCTGTTCCTATGAGAAATGGAAATGGTCAAGGTATTTTGGTGGCCTTCCAACATCTATTGCCTTGCACACTAATGAGAATTGAAGACATCATTGTAGTTCCAGAGATAAGATGTGTTTGTTTGTTCCTAGTTTCCAAAAGAAACATAGAACGGGGAACATTTATCCTGGCTTTTTTTTTTTTTAACAAAGCAGACAACATTCCCAATTAAATGATAGGTCTCAGAGGAAAGTTCAATTGTATTCCTTAACCCAATGATTCCCTGATCTGATGAATCCACATCCTCAATCTTGTATGATTTCAAAGGGCTATGTAAAATTCTCCAAAATTCCCCATCTCAAAGAAAAATATTTAACCATGTTCACTTTTTAAAGCCTCCATAATAGTCCTCCTCCAGGGACTATGGGAGATGTGCTGGACCCCTGAGTTCAAAGGATGATAGATTTACAGTTGGAAGGGATCTTAGAAGCCATCAAGTTCTCTACCCACTAAGATGGTGCCTGCCCCAACTCATACAGTGCTTGTGTGTGTGGCCACTAAGAGGTAGTAAGTATTAAACTTGGAGTCAGGAAGGCCTACATCAAAATTCTGCTTCAAATGTTTACTATTTCTGTAACCCTGAGCAAGTCACAGCCTCAGTTTTCTCATCTGCAATTCAGAGACTATTAATAATAGAACCTCCTGCATGGGGTTGTTGTAAAAGTTAAATGAAATAACGTATGTAAAATGTTTTGCAAATCATAAGAGTGCTATAAAAATGCTAGCTAACATGATCATTTTTAAGGTTTGCAAAGCACTTTACATATATTATCTCAAAGGCTATGCCAGAGGAGCTCAGGATGGGCCAGGATCTACCAAGGAAAGGCTTCATCAACAGGCCTGATGACAGACTGGATGTCTGTCCTTTAAGGGCAGCTCAGCTAAGTGTGAAAACTCAGCCCCAGAGAACTGAACTCCAGGTGAATTTATTTAGCCACGGTTGCCTGTCATGCTGACCATCTATCAAAGTCTGAGGGAAGGGGAGAGGATGGGGAAGGGGTTCCTATCTGCCCAGCCAACAGAAAGATCCACACCAATGAAACCATGGCTCCTTGGAAGTATTGAAAAACAGCACCGGGGGCACAGAGAGGGCACTGGAGTCAGATGATCTAGCCAGAGGTGGGGAACTGTGGCCTCCAGGCCACGTGGGGCCCTCTAGGTCCTCAAGTGCAGCCCTTTGAATCCAAACTTCACAGAACAAGTCCCCTTAACAAAAGGATACCTTCTGTAAAACTTGGAGTGGGTCAAAAGGCCCCACCCAAGGATCTTGAGGGTGACATGTAGCCTGGAAGCCACAGGTTCCCCACCCCTGACACAGTTCAGCTAGTAAATGGCCAATTTTCTTGATTTACTCTCTTGACAATTAGAGTCACAAAAATAACGGAAATAAACTTTAAAATGTTTGTCATGGCTTGAAGAACCTTAGACATTTGCTGTAAACGCTGCTCAGCATTTTACAGATGAGGAAACTGAGGCCCAGAGAAGGGAAATCATTTTGCCCAAGATCACAGGGTTAATAAATGCCAGGACCCTGACCAGACTCCAGTTCTCTCCTGGCTCCTAGCCTAGGGAGATCTTCACTGCAGTACTCAGTCAATTGGTTAGGCAACTAGCATTCATTAAGACTGTGTTGAGCGCAGCAAGGTAAAAAGCAGAACCTGCTCTTAAGGAGCTCACAGTCTAATGGGGAAGACGAAGAAGCAAACAAGACAGGCACGGGATACACGGAAGGTGGCCTCAGAAGGAAGGCACTAGTAGATTAAGGAAGGCTCCTCGCACACGGTGAAAGTTTAGTAGAGACTTGGCCGAACCAAGCCAGGGAAGCTCCACTCCGTGGGGGCACACGGCCGCAAAGTATGAGTTCGTGGAAAGGGGTATTTCCCTGGGGGTGGCAGGGAGTTGCTATCGACTAATAGGGCCAACACTCCCTCCTCCACATTCCCCAGCCCCTCCCTAGGGTCCCACCAGGCTCGGCCTCCCTTTTTTCAGGCCGCACCCTCCCGGAAGGGGGTGGCGGGGGGAGGAGGGGGAGGTCCGCGGGGGAACCCGCCAGGACCTGTGACAGGCAGATGGCTGAGATGCAAATACTCCAGGTAAGCCCGATCCCTGCGGGGGCAAAGGGTTGGGGTAACGGCTCCCTCGGTGCGACTCCTTAGTCTCTCTGATCTGCTTTCAAGGCCACTTCGCAACAACTGGCCTTCCCTCCAACCCCTCCGACTGAGCACGACTGCCCTCAACTTCCCCCCAACTTTCTTCTTACATCTGGACCCTAGTGTTCGCGCCCAGAGGCCACAGCTGGACCCATGTTCCCCAGTTGAAGGAGTCCTCCTACACATCTGGACTTCTGCCTCGTTCGCTTGACTTCCCTGGTCGCTGAACATCTGGTCTCCTTCTGCCCGCTATCGACCCCCCCCCCCACCCCGCATCTTCCAGATCATGTCTAAGTGACCTTAATCTTTGATGCTGTGTCCTCCCCGATACTGGTCTCCTGAGCTACCCCACTCTAGCAGTGGCTTAGGGCAGCTCTTGACAAGTGTTAGGACCTATAAACCAGCAAACATTTTAGGCTGAAGTAAAACTAGGTGGTTTTTCTCGTCGACTGTAAGAACACCCTCTTCACAAGATCACAAGTACGCATAACTACACCGCCCCCACTCCCAGCTCCCTCAGAATCTTATTTTTCAGCTGCATACATCTTTAACTGAAATGAGAGGAACACAGTTAGTTGACTGAAAGGGAAACCAAGGGTCCGGGGCAGGAAGAAATTTGGCCAAAATCACAGAGGAAACTAGAGCCAAAACTGAGACTGGCACTTACTACCCGGGCAGTGCTCCCTCCCCTATGCCGCAGGAGTGTCTCCTGTCGTGCAGCGTTGTTACTACATTGTTAAAGTTTTTCCTATTATGATTTGATACATTTTGTCGCATATATTACTTACGTACAACATGTCCCCAAAGTCTTAGTGCCGTTTGAAGCTTTGATAGCCATGGGGGAGCCATTTAAGTTTTAATGGCTTCAAACAGCACTGAAACTTTGGGGACACCTTTGTATTTGAATATAAGTTCCAAGGCTACACTTCTCACATTCTCATTAATGAGTAATTTACCGTATTTGTTACATGGCCATTTTTCATGTTTGCTGTATCGCTTTGTGTTTCAGACACTTGGGCAAATTTAAAAAGTTTTTAAGTGTGTACCATCTGTGCTAAATGGCTACAGAGATAAAATCTGACAACAATCCTTGGTCTCAAGGAGTTGAAGTCAGCCTGGGAAGCAGCAGGCCTGCTTAGAATAGCAGTGGTAGCAGTTTAAGAGGAGGCACTATTGGCAGGCTTTGTTATTGTTTAGTTGTTTTCCAGTTGTGTCTGACTCTTCATGACTCCATCTGGGGTTTTCTTGTCAAAGATACTGGAGTGGTTTGCTATTTCCTTCTCCAGTTCATTTTATAGATCAAGAAACTGAGGCAAACAGGGTTAAGTGACTTGCCCAGGGTCACATAGCTAGTAAGTGTCTGAGGCTGGATTTGAACTCAGGTCTTCCTGATTCCAGCCCCAGCACATTGTCCACTATGCTACCTAGCTGTCTATAGGTGGGCTACTTGTGTGCAAAATAGTGAGACCTGATTATCAGAACTGGAGAACCAATAACATTAAATTGGTATATCACTCCTGTCAGCTGATCAAGAGTAGATTTTCCAACCTAATCTACCACTTGAATTTTTAAATAAAACATAGAATGTTAGATCATTAAGGCACTTTAGTACATAGAATGTTAGAACGTGGAACAATAGAGAAGGAATGGACTTGAGGAGGCCCTGACTGAGAAGTAAGCTACTATTCAGGGCTCCATATAGCTCCTCAGCCTAGAGGGCATGAATAGAGCACGTTCCCCCTGGGGAAGATGCCAGGCCAGACTAAAGATATCAGTTGATCATGATATCTACACTAGACCAACGTTCCTTAGCTCTGCAACTCAACCTTGAAGGAGTTAGGGCAATGAACTTGGGTGGCTCCAGCTCAGAAGAGGGACCTGTGCCACCTCAAAGCCACACCTCTTTCAATGGGAAAGGGAAGGAAGCACTGCCTTCATCTTTGTATTGGTATTTCCCCTCCTCCACTCTGTGAGAAGCATTAGAGAGCGATGTACTCACCTCTAAGTTTTTTTGTACTTTTTTGGAGAAAAAAAATAAAAAATTTAATCCAGAAAAAGTAAACAACCAAGGGAGAAAGTGTTCTAGTCAAACTGGACAGCTAGCTGGACCCTGAACTTGACATTCTATCTCCCGTGTCAATAACCAAGCCCTTCTCCATACCTGGAATGTGCTCCCACTTCATCTTTGTCTTTCAGAGTCTTTATCTTCCTTCAAGGCTGAGTATAGGTGCCATCTCTGCTAAGAAACTCTCCTTGATCTCCCTGTCCAGCTTCCTCCTCAGATTTTACTAATGCACTTTTAAGTCTTGTATTCCAATTATCTGCATACATTTTATATCCATACCCCTTCAATCCCCATAGAATATAAGCTCATTGAAAACAGGAACTGGTTACTCTTAGTACCCAACCCGCCCAACACAGTGGTTGTGCTTAACAAATGCTTGTTGAATTGAATTCAAAAAGAGAGAGATCAAAAAACATAAAATGTCAGCGTGGGAAGGGACAGTCATTAGAATACAGAATGTCGAGCTGGAAAGGATCTTATGGCATAGAATATTAGAACTGAAAAAAGACCTTACATGGAGAATGACTGTCAGACCTAGAGAGGACTTGAGAAAACAGAATGTTAGAATTTGAATATTAAGCACCAGATCTAAAAGGGACTTTAGAATAGTCAGCCACAGAACCACTATTTTAAAATATTCTTATTGCCACAGACCCACTGGTGACATCACCATTTGGCTGGAAAATTCTCTTGAGTTACCTACTGGGGAGTTACTGGGAGTTCTGGCCTGATGCTGTCTGGGACTTTCTTAGCCCAACTCCTGCCCAGGGGAAATGATTCTGCTGAAGCAAGGAGGGGCTCTGGTCGAGGTTCTCAGATGATATGACTTGGTTCCTAAAGTCTTCGACAAATTTCTTTGTCTTTTTTTTTCAATCAGAAGGAAGACTGGACTTTTTTTTCTTTTTTTAACCATTACAATTCAATGTCCAGGGGACTTTTCCACCCAGCAGGGTAATTTCTTACTCATACTTATTCCCTCCCCCTCCCCCCATGACATTTCACCATAGGCTAGGACTCATCAAGTGGCTGAACAAAGACATCAACATCTCACCTCACAAGAGAGAAAGTGACAGGAATCACCTCTCCTCCAAACTCCTGCTTGCCTGCTCCTTGGGACCGGTGGAAATCAGAGGACCTACTTTCATTTGCCAAGAGCTCCCCAGATGGCAGAGAACCCTACTGATATTGCCCCTGTGGGCCCCCGCCTCACCCCTGATGAAAATGAATTTCCCTTTGGATACCCTACCAGTATCTGCCAGAGGACCCCTGAACCCAAGTACTTGTGCTGTGGTTGCCACAATGTTCTGAAGAAGGCCCAGCAGACCCTATGTGGCCACCGATACTGTGCTGCCTGCCTCTCCTGGATAGTGAGGTGAAGGGGGAGGGGAAGGAATGGAGGAGGAACTGGCTGATCTGTCTGTCTATCTCTCCAGGGCCTTGGGTATCAGGGGAAGGAGAGAAAATGGACTGGCTTAAGGTTTGACAGAGACAACCCCTTGAAGAGAGACAATGGTCTCCTTCCCCTGTTCTACATATCGATGCTTAAAACCAGTACTGTAGTTTAACATTCCGTGTTCTGTATTCCAACATTTTTTGTCTTTCAGCTGCTTTAGCTTTGACATTCTGTGTTCTAACATTTTATATTCTGAAGTCTTTTCCAGCTCCATGATCTAGGAAATACAAATGTCTCTGAGAAAGGGAACTCACTGACTTTTATTCATGTTCAGATATAAATGTCTGATATTAGCTCTCCTGCTCAGAACTGAAGTCAAGAGGGCTGTGTTCTAGGCCTGGCTTTACCACATACTGTGTGGCTGTGAGCAAGTCATTCCAATTTACTGAGCCTCTTTCCTCATATTATAGTTCTGATACCCTATAAGTTAACATTCAATGCTCTAAGCTCCCTTTCAGCTCTAATGGTCTATTTTCTAAAGTTTCTTTGTACTCTGACACCGTATGTTCTAACCTCCTTCTAAACTCTAATATTCTGTATTTCTGTAATTCTATGGAGTGATCAAGAGCCAGTCTTGACTCTGTGCTCTTTATTATGAGTTTAAACCTTGAAGTTAAATAATAATAATAATGAATATTTACATAAAGCTTACTATGTGCCAGGCACTGCACTTTACAATTCTTATCTATGTTATCATCTATCCTAAGAACCCCATAGTGCTTTTGGCCCAGAGTTTGGTCTTGCTTCATAGCTTTGGTGCTTCTAAATCTTTCTTGGACAGGGCCTGGGGTAGTAACCCATCTTTATTTGTTCCAGAGGGTGATTTCTAGGTTTTCCAGTTTGGGATCAAGACAGGTAATGAAAAGGACAAGTTGTATAAACCAAACTTGCTGAATGTATTTTGCCAGGATCAGCAAGAACCCCATATGTTCAAGGTGCAAGGAAGAGAATCCGCAGGCTGTGGAAGAGGAAAGTTTCTTATCGGAAGAGAAGGTATGCTTGTGTGAAAAAAATCCTTATGCTGCCTTTGTTTTGTCCCGTGAAGAGTATGAGACAGGCCTTCCTTAGCTCATCGACAGTCACAGTGCCCAAACTGTCACTATTTATTCCTTTGGTAATCAAAGGTTTTTTGTCCCTTATTAAAATACCAAGCCCTCTGGAGGGGGAACATATTATCAAAAATGAATGATTAGAGAACAAAGAACCTTTGAGGATGGCATACATTATTGGTTTCCTAAAAGGGAGGGAGACAAAGTACAAAGAGAGACATGAGCACTGAAGGGGAGATGAGAGATTTACAATTGTTCCTCAAGGGAACTTTTGTATATGTTTGTTTGTCCTAAGAGCAGGCAGAGTCTTTTCAGATAATTTATTCCAACTGCCTCATTTTGCAGATGGGAAAACTGAGGTCCAGAGAAGTGATGTGGCTTTCTCCCTTTTCACTCCCCTCCCTTCCACATACATTAGAGTTCATTTCCCCACTTTATCCTGTCTGGAATATAGCTTCTTGTACATAAGTGTAGACCATGTCCAGGCTCTCCCAGAGGAAGGCCAGATTAATAGACAGTGGAGGTTAGAGTTAAGTGGGAGAGGGGATTCTGACAGAATCAGGAGCAGATCCGGAGTCTCCCAATTCTCCCACCAAACTGCTAGCAGTGCTCTGCTCCCTCCCCATGTTCTGGACCGCTATCTTATGTCCTGTTCTTTCAAAGCTGTGCTAGATGACTCAAGTTGTTCATGTGTTAGACTGAGTGACTAGTAATGGGCTGTTCTTCCCAGGTAACCCAGTTACATTTTGACAAGGGCCTCCCTCAAAGGTGACACTAGTGGGGGAAACCCAGGCACTGCAGTCAAATTGGTCAGAGAGATAGTTTGAGTGTGGGGGTAAGGAGGAGGGAGACAGTTTTTAAAGTAGAACCCAAATTACACTCAAGTCCATCATTCTGCATAGGGTGAGTATGAATGAAACCAATGGTTCAGTCTTAGTCACAGACTCTGTGGGGAAGTACCAGGGACTTCTCTGACTCCTGACCCAGGCCTGCACTTGTGTGAGACATTTAAGGATCTGAAGGCAGCAAGACTATATTACAGTGTTTTGCATAATGGATATTTCTTGGTTATAATGGATATTTCTCTAGCTTGGGCCATAGAGCAAGACACAAAATGGAGGTCATCTACTCCAACTGCCTCATTTGATAGAGGAGGAAAACTGAGACTTAAAAAAGTTAAGAAACTTGCCCAAGTTTACTCTGCTAAGAAGTAGCTGGAGCAATCTTCAAAGGCAGGGCTTCTGTCTATAAGCCCAGTTCTTCCCATTACATCAAAGCACAGAAAAGTTCACATCCACGTGGCTCAGACTAAGCTCTTTGTGAAAAGACTTCGCTTACCAGCTAGTTATCAGTTTGTCCTTATCCTCTTATCTCATTAAGCAAATTCTGCTCTAAAGTGTACTTAGGATTCATGAGGCTGATTGGCTGAACAGAGGACACAGACATGAAAGGATTAATTTTAGGCCTCGGTAGAAGCTTAGTTTGTCTGAAATGATGTTCCAGTTGCTGATAGGGTCTACATTGTGCGGAGATGTGGCCAGGCCAGGTGATGAACTGCTTTTTTCAAGGTGGCCCATACTGTTCAGTGTATCTGAGACATGTGACTACTTTTCTTCATCCCTTCCCCCGCTTCGTGTGGCTCACAAAAGGGACAGTGTGGTACATTGGAAAGACCACAGGATTTGGAATTAGAAAACCTGGATTCAAATCTTGCCTTTGCCATTTGCTACCTCTAATCCCTTTCTCTTCTCTGGGCCTCAGTTCTTTGATCTAGAAAATAAGAGTTGAACTAGGTCAAAGGTTCATAACCTGTGATCTGAGATTTTTTTAAATATATATTTTGATAATTATTTTTGAAAGAATTGGTTTCCTTTGTAATTCTATGCATTTAAAGTGTTTAAAAATATTATTATGAAAAGGCTTTCCCAGACTGCCACAGGGGCCCATTACATACACAAACATGTTAAGAACCCTTGACTTGGGGCAGCTAGGTGGTACGGTGGACAGAGCACTGGCCCTGGAGTCCGGAGGACCTGAGTTCAAATCCAGCCCCAGACATTTGACACTTAATAGCTGTCATTTAACCCTGATTGCCTCAAGGGGAAAAAAACAGAATCCCTTGACTAGATGGTCTCTAAAGGCCCTTCTAGATCTAAATCTTATAAAATGGTCAAATGATGTTGAAAATTTGTCCGCAAAGTCGAGGAGCCTTGGCTTCCATGGCGTAGGACACCAAGTAGTGGTGGAGAGAGCTCTAGGATGGCCACTAGAACACTGGAATCCTGATCCCCAGCTCAGTCATTGCCTTGCCGTGTGATTTCAGACCAGTCTCTTTCTCTCTTTGAGCTTCTGTTTCCTTATTTGCAAAACTGGGTAGTTAAATTAGGTGGCCTTTTAGGTCCCTGTGATTCAGTTTCGCATATTGGGGCTTGGGGCATTAGACTGGACAAGGTCAGGACTGTCCTCTGATTGTCTTTCCAAGTTCTCCCTCTGAAAACTCAGCTGAATGGTGAAAAATTACTTTGACCATATTAGCCAGCTCAGTTTTGTTTGTCATTCAGTTATTTCACTCTTTGTGACCCCATTTGGTATTTTCTTGGCAAAGATAGTGGACGGGTTTGCCATTTCCTTCTCCAGCTTATTTTACAGATGAGGAAACTGAGGTGGCCAGGGTTAAGTGACTTGCCCAGGGTCATTCAGCAAGTAAGAGTCTCAGGCTGGATTTGAACTCAAAGATGAGTCTTCTTGACTTCCGGTCTGGCATTCTATCCACTTCACCACCTAGCTTAGTTTTAGGCAACAAATTAAAATCAGTCTCTGAACTAAAAGAACAAAGGCTGGGCATTCTCTGATCACAGCCCCCTAGAGGCAACTAGGTGGTATGGTGAATAGAGTGCTGATACTGGAGTAGAGAAGACCTGAGTTCAAATCCTGCCTCAGATCCTTCCTAGCTGTGTGACCCTGGGCAAAAATCACTTAGCCTCTGTATCTTTCGGGTGTAAAATGCAGATAATAATAGCACTTACCGCTTTCCCGGCTTGCGACCCGTAGGCAGCCGTGAGCTGCAAAGTCTCTCAGGACGCGCTCTACGAGGCCGTGCGGGAGGTCCTGCATGGAACCCAGCGCAAATGGAGAAAGTTTTCGGAAACTGTGGAGCTGCAGATCAGTCTGAAGAACTACGACCCCCAAAAGGACAAGCGTTTTTCTGGCACCGTCAGGCTCAAATCCACCCTCCGACCTAAGTTTTCTGCGTGTGTGCTGGGAGACCGGCAGCATTGCAATGAAGCCAAGGCTGTAGAGGTCCCCCACATGGACATCGAGGCCCTGAAGAAGTTAAATAAGAACAAGAAATTGGTCAAGAAGCTGGCTAAAAAGTACGATGCCTTTTTGGCCTCTGGGTCCTTGATCAAGCAAATCCTTCGAATCCTGGGCCCTGGTGTGAACAAAGCCAGCAAGTTTCCATCTCTGCTCACCCACAATGAAAATATGGTGGCAAAGGCGGATGAGGTGAAATCCACTATCAAGGTCCAGATGAAAAAGGTGCTGTGTCTGGCGGTGGCCGACGGCCATGTGAAGATGACAGGCGATGAGCTCGTCTACAACATCTATTTGGTTGTCAATTTCCTGGTTTTTCTGCTGAAGAAAAACAGGCAAAACGGGAGGGCGTCAGCACCATGGGCAAGCCCCAGCGGCTCTATTAAGTCAGCGTGCTGTCTATAAATGGCGGAAGCTGCTAGTGAAAAAAAAAATAATAATAGTACGTATCTCCCAGGATTGTTGTGAGGACTAAATGGGATGATATTTGTAAGGCACTTGGCACGATACCTGGCACATAGTAGGTTCTGTATAAATGCTTATTCCTTTCCCTTCTCACAGGCAAGACCACCACAAGTGGCCCCAGAGAAAGGAAAGGGAAAGTGATAAGAAGACTTGAGAGATTTTTGGGGGAAAGAGTTCCTGTGAAACAGAAGGGAAGTACATTTAGCAGAGCACCTTCTTTCCAGAGGGTTTTAGAACCAATATGTTGTAGCAGAAAGAGGGCTAGATTTGGAATCTGGCCTTGAATACTCCTTCTGCTACTTACAATTTAACCTTGGGAAAGTAACTTTGTTTGTTTTGGACTCAGTTTCCTTATATGTAAAATGATGAAGGTGGACTAGATCTCCAAGGCCCCTTTAAGCTTTAAATCTCTCCTAGGATAAGTATTATGTCAGGTCTTAAGTATAATATAGTTCTCTGTATAACATGCTTTTTCATTAATCAAACCTCCTTAGACAAGATTTTTGGAAGCAGAGTCCATTCTAATAGTGCAAAGCATTACAGTGAAGTCTATTAAACTATTCCACCAACCTGACTTTTGGTTGACTCCATGGGAAGACCATAGTATCCTAGGAGCATGGGATGGTAGAGAACCCAGGTTATAACAAAATGCTAAAGCTAAAAAGGACTTTAGGACACAGATTGTTACAGCTGGAAAGGAACTTAGAACATAGAATGTCAGAGCTAGAAGGGAGCTTAGAACCCACAATATCAGCACATACATAGAACAAAAGAGCTACAAAGGGCTTTAAAATAGAATGGCAGAGCTGGAAGAGAGCTGTTAGGATCCAGAATGTCAGTGCCAAATAAGAGCTTAGAAAACGGAATGTTAGAAAGTAGAATATCAGCTCTGGAAGGGATCCTGGAGCTTGTTTAGGCCAACCCCTTCATTTTACAGTTGGAGAAACTGAGTCCTCTAAGTGAAGTGGCTTGTCCTGGCTCATTCAGTGGGATTACTGCATAGCAGTGACTAGAACCTCCTTCTCTCGATTTTCCTTCTAGACTGCTTTATAGAGGAGAGGAGTATTTAGCCAGGTCCTACAGGATAGGTGGGATTTTGCTGAGCAGAGGGTAACAAAGTTGAGCTTTCAGGGCTCCAGGTGGAGCAGCCCCAGAGAAGGTGCACAGCCCTCCTGCAGGTCCTTTGCCCTTGAAATGGCACCCAGTTACCCCATCAGGGCTTCCAAAAAGAAGTTCTTAAAGCCCTTGGCAGTTCCCAAACAAAGTAAACAACTCTGGAGAGACAAATTCTCAGGCATAGGGCCAAGGAGCCCCCTACGCCCACTCCATTCTCTTTGGGGACAGGTACCTTTGCTAAGTCTGTACAAAAGCAGTATTGACACTCCCTTTACTTTATAATACTAGTATTCATGAAGGCAACAGCCCTGCCTAAGCAAGGCACTCCTGGCCAAACCCCTCCAGCAGACCCTGAAACTGTAGCTTTCTCCAGCACTTATGAGAACACACTGGGAATTCGTCCGTCATTCGGAATAGCCTAGACAGAAGAACAAGTGTTTTCCGTGTGTGTGTGTGTGTGTGTGTGTGTGTGTGTGTGTGTGTGTGTGTGTGTTCACCTTAGAAAGTCCACCCAGACTTTTATTTTTAGTGATCTCCAAGTATCTGGGACAGTTTATGGCATTGAGCACAAACCCCATTGACATAATGGTGGCATCTGTCCTTGGGAGGATCCAGAAGCCTGAGGCCCTTTTTCCTAGGGCACAAAGCTTGGTGTCCTCAAGCTTCTGCACCCCAGATATCATCATAGAAGTCAGAGCTAGCAGAGTCCTTAGAGATCATCTGCTCTAGAGAGGAAGAAACAGAATACAGAGAGAAGTTCACAAGTGTTAAATCTGGGACCCCAAACTCAGGTCTCCTGAAACTCAATCCATCAAACCATGCTGCTTCCTTTCGCAATGCTGTCTAAGACAACAATATCACCACCACCACCAGCAATAAGCATTACTGACATACTAACAACTGGTTCTGGAGTTTATAATGCATCTTATACACATCTGTCTAAAGTTCAGAGTGGCATTGTAGGGTTATGGAAAGATCATTGGCTTTGCAATCAGGCAAATCTCAGCTCTGGTACTTAAAAAGTGACCGAGGTAAGTAACTTCTCCATTTCCTCATCTGTAAAAATGGAGGGAGGGAAATAGTGTGTGATCAATATCTACATTATTTACCTCAAAGAGATATGAGGGAAAGACTTTGTAAACTTTAAAGGGCTTTAGAAATGTGAGCTACTATTGTAACCTACAACTCAGAAAGGTATGTAAAGTACTCAGTATTTACCTGAGTACATGAAGTATCTCCCCGGTAAAATGCAAGCCCCTGAAGAGCAGAAACAGTAGTGGTATTTGGTGTCTTTAGATCCCCAGCACCTAGTGCAGTGTCCTGTATACAGCAAGATGTTTGCTGAATCGATACACAGTTGATATGCAAATGTTTGCTGAATCGAACTTTAAATTGTTCAATTGAGGTAGGTAACACATTTTACAAAGAAGGAAACTGAAGGTCTTGCCCACTGTCACATGGCAGTGCCCACATTAGAGCCCAAGCCTTTCCTACTTCAGATTCAGTGCCTTGCCCCACCCTGCCCTGCCCTGCCTTGCTGGGGTCTGAATGTGCGTCCTCCACCCAGCCCTGCCTCCCCTGTCTGGGTTCTGCTAAATATTCAATAAGATAATGGATTATGTAAATATAAAATATTATGTATTTTACATAATATAAAAGTGTTTTTGCAATGGGTTATGATTCTCTCTATTCTCCAGGCTTTCATTGATGCTGCCATTAACAAGGAGATCTCTGAGCTGAGCGTGCATTGCGTGATTTCTGGGTGTGGCTGGACTGGCCTCATGAAGAATTTTGAGGTCAGTTGAGTTCATGGGTGGTTGGTTCAACATAGCCCCAGAATTCCAGGGTGTCTGAGTAGAAAGGGACCTCAGAGATAATCTAATTCAGCCCATTCTTAAAATAATTCCCATCTACAGTGGGCAAGTAACTACTCCCAGCCTCCTCTTGAGAACCTCTTATCTCCTAGTGCAGCTCATTCACCTTTGAGGTACTTCCTACACTTTTCGCTCCCAGGAGAACGGTCTGTCAGTGAAAATAGCTAGCGTTTACATTGCTCTTTAGGGTTCCAAAGCGTTTTACAACTTCGTGAGTATTATTTCATCTGATTACCACAACAACCCTTACAGGTAGGTGCTATTATGCACCTCTTTTTACAGATAAAGAAAGTGAGGTTGACAACATTTCAGTGACTTGCCCAGGGTCACGTAGCTAGGATGTGTCATGGGCAGGGTTTGAACTCAGGTCTTCCTAACTCCAAGTCTGGCAGGCCTTCTAGCCACCGTCAGAGAAACTCTTGGGTGCTAGACGCTAGCAAAGGCAGAGGAAGGCAGGGCAATTGAGTAGACAGAGCACTGGACTTAGAGTCAAGAAAACTTGATTTTTAGTCCTTCTTCATACACTTACTGTGTGACCCTTGATATGTAACATAACCTTTCTGGACCTTGTTTCCTTCATTGGGAAATTTTCAGGGCTGGACTTAATGACCCCTGCGGTCCCTCCTAACTTTAAACCTGTGATCCTATGGGAATTCTTATCCTTGTCAATAGGAGGCTTCTTTTTGGCTCAGAGTAGATGGATCCACACATTGACTTATCGAACCTGAAGGGTTTGGGGAAAGTTCACTTGGGGTCAGACCCGGATCCTGTAGGAGGTTGTTTCCCCTGCTTGGAATCTCTCCCTTTTCTGACGCTTATCCACACCCTATTCAGAGATTAAAGTCCCCTGTTCCATTCTCCATCCTGATGCATGACTCCTCCCTACAACATCCCTCACCACTACACAGTGAACCTCTCTCGGACCCTTTCCAGGGACACAGAGCTCACCTTGTCACAAATCATCCTATTTTGCTTGTGTACAGGTCTAATTACTAGCAAGTTCTGCTTTAATCTCAGGGAATGACATTCTAATAGTAAAATTTAAGCCAGCATTAACATTAACATACCAGTATATAGTAGGGATACTTGCAATGAGCAGGCCTCCCCGGAAGTCCTCAAATCATACCAAATAGACTAAACTGAATTATGTATCAATTATCTATCAATTAGAATTATTTATCAATCAGCAGTCATTTTGAAAGCACCTACTCAGGAGTCTGGTACAGGGCTAGGGGTACAAAGACAAATATGAAATAGTATCTGGCCTTAAGGATATTCTATCAGAAAAGGCAGCAGGCACATATAATTGTTCTTGTTTAATCATTTCAGTCATGTCTGAATTTCTGTGAACCCATTTGGGTATTCTTGGCAAAGATCCTGGAGAGGTTCACCATTTCCTTCTCCAGCTCATTTTGCAGATGAGGAACTGAGGTGAACAGGGTTAAGTGACTTGCCCAGGGTCATACAGCTAGCAAGTGTCTGAAGCTGGATCTGAACTCAGGTCTTCCTGACTCTTGGCCTAGAGTTCTATCTACTGTACCACCTAGCCACCATATATAGAGAGAGAGCTATAAGCCAAACAAAAACAAGGTAACCTTGAACAGGAAGGCACAGCTCTTGCAAAAGGTGGTACTTAAGCTGAGTCTTGAAGGAAATTATATATTCCAAAAAGTGGAGGGAGGAGGGAGACCTTTGCAGGCGTGGAAGATAACCAGTGCAAAGTCCCAGAGAGGGGACATAGAGTGTCTTGTGTGAAGAAGAGCAAGAAACATTGTGACGTTTAACAAATCTGGAAAGGTGGTAGCCGGGTTGTGAGGAGCTTTAAATACAAAACAAAGGAGTTTATATTTGATGCTAGAGGAAATAGGGAGCCAGTGGAGTTTATTGAGGCATCTAGGTAGTTCAATGGATAAAGCACTAGACCTCAAGTCAAAAGGACCTGAGTCTACATATAGTCTCAGCTACTTAGCAGCTGTGTGACCCTGGGCAAGTCACTTAACTTCTGTCTGCCTCACTTTCCTCATCTGCATATTGGGCATAGTGACAGAGCCTACCTCCCAGGGGGTGGCTATGAAGATCAAACAAGATAATATTTGTAAAGTGCTTTATAAAGTTTAGCATGCTATATACGTGCTGGTTATTATTAGTTACTATAAAGTGATATAATCAGGCCTGCAATTTGGGAAATTCACTTTTCTGGCTGTGGAAATGAAATGGGGCAGTAAAAGACAGAGACAGAGACCGAAGAATTAGGAGGCTTCTTCTACAAGGCAAGCCACAGTAGAAGTAGGGCGGCAGCTGCATGATTGGAAAGAAGGAGCCATCTGGGAGAAGGTCGTGAAGCCAGCAAAACACGGCAACTGATTAGATATTTGAGGTCAGTGAAACTGAGGAATCCAGGCCAATACCATGGTTACCCACCTGGGTGATTAGGAGGATGGTATGTACCTAATGGATTCTAGTCCTGGTTCTGACACTAGCTAGTTGTGTGACCTTCAGCAAGTTAGCCCCTCTCTGTGCCTCAGTTTCTTCATTTGTGAAAAAAACATCATGGACTAGAATATTTTAAGGCCCCTTCCGGTTCTAAATTCTATGTGCTGATATTCTGTGCTCTAAGGCGTCTCCTAGCTTTTATTATTTTATGGTTCATACTCTAAATGAGGTAAGCCATGATAGCCCCCTCCCCTTTTAAAAATTCTTAGTTCTTCTACTAGTCTCCAGTCCCTCAGCCTAGTGTTGCCAAATACCACATTTTTTTTTCCTATTTATTGGTATCTGTGGTTTCCTGTTTGAAAAGGTAAGAGGCCAAGTCTTCTTGCTCAGAAATCAAGCTTTTTTGCACTTTGAGCTAGTGTGCCATAAGCACAGGCCCCAAGGATGATATTTTCCCTGCATATGCTCCAGGTAGCTTACCAGAGGGACAATGCTCACAGGTAGCTGAAAATGAAGCATGCAGTGCTCCAGAGAGCATGGCCACAAGAAGAGCCAAGGAATAGGGGAGAGAAGATGGGGCCCACAGGGGTATTTTGTTCTAGTTAAAAGCTAGAATTTCTAGGGTTTGGTTTAGAGCCCTTCTGAAAGATTATAATGGTTTGAATCAAAAGTTAAGTCATTCTCTGAAGAAGGCAGCCAGATAAAAGCCCATGTCACTTCCATCCTGGAGAACCTTTAATGGTTCCCTATTACCCAGAGGATAAAAATCATTCACTGTCTTTTCTCTTTCCCTTTTTAAAAAATGATTCCATAAACTTTTTTTTGAAGACACATTTGGCTCACTTTTTTCCCAAAAAAAATTTTGACCAAAAAACTCCGAATATATCCCAGGATCTAAAAGGACAAATATTAGTGTTTTCTCCCCTTCTCTTGGCTAAGACAGATGTTCTGGGGTCTAGGGCTAGAAGGGATCTTAGAGATTGTCTAGTTAAACCCTCTTATTTTATAGAAGAGACTTGGCTCAGAAAGGTCATAGGATCATAGATTGAAATTTTAGATGAAGAGGCCAACCCCTTCATTTTAGAGATGAGGAAAGGGGTGCCTGGAAGCGAAGAGACTTGCCCAAAGTCATACAGATAGTGAATGTGAGAGGTGGGATTTGAGCCTAGCTTCTCTCACTGTGCTTGCTATAAGATCAACTCTGCCTCCCCTATGGGAAGATAAAGGGCTTTTGCCCCAGATCACACACAACTAGTGTCAGAGCCAGGACTAGAAATTAGATCTCCTGACTCCCCTCTTTCCAATACAACACTCTGCCTTATATCTGGCAGGTACTTTCCAAGATGTACACCAGTGTCATTTCTGGAGGCCTTTGGTACAAAAGGTAAAGTGTAATGGTGCTGGAGTTAAAGGCCCTGGGTTCAAATTCTGCCTCTGACACTTCCTACCCACATGACCTTAAATAAGTCATTTCCTTCCCCTGAGCTTTGGTTTCATCATCTGTAAAATGTCAGTATTGGATTAGAAAGCTTCTAACCTCCTTTCCAACTTGAGTTCTGTGATTCCATGATTCTGTTGCCTACCAAATCAAACTTAAACTCCTCTCCTGGCTCGCAATGCCCTCCCCAGCGTGGTGCCAACCTCCCTTTCCAGACGTATCTCATATCATTCTCTGTCACTCACTCTCAACTCAATCTAAATTTAAATTACTCTGAATATGGATCAAGCTCTCCTACTGTGGTCCCAGCAGCATTTTGAAGATGCTCAGTAGAGACGGGTTTCAGGCACTTCACCTGAAGCAATGCCAATGATTTTTGGAGGGCACAAAAGGTGGCTTCAAAATTCTGTGCAGTGCCTTGGGGGCAAAAACACCTTTGTGCTGCTCAGGTTGCTGGCATCGCTTCTGGAGGAGGGTACTATCTGGATTTGCCTCCAGCTGTACCTACAACTGTCTCCACTACCTGCCAGGATTGGCTGAGGCATAGCAGACTTCCTGCTTTGGCTCAAACCCCACCCCCTCCAACTGCCCTCCTTCTCTGCCCCCTCCCCGAGGCTGCCCTCCCTCCCCGCCTCCCCCCCACCCCTGCCAGAACAGCTGTTTTGAGCTCCCTGCTGTTTTCGGCTCCTGCGTTGAGAACAGCATGTCCCTGGAAGGGGGAGCGGAGCCCACGGGGAGGCACCCAAACACGGTTTCCTGCGACTTTGGCTGGGCTGGGTTCCACATCCTTACCCACTTTGCTTAATCGTCCACAGAACTTTTTTCCTTATTCCACTTTTGAAGGAGAACTAACAGTGTTGCTACGGATTAGTTCAAATTCAAAGCCTATAAAATATTTGGTTCCTTCTTTTTCCTCTCCACCCCTTCCATTTAAATCCTTGTTTTAAATCTGCCCCAGAGGCTCCTTGTCCAAAATATTTACAGAGGGCCCACTATGGGTACAACCATGTGTTGGGCATTATGGGGGATATAGAAGACATGTGAAAATCACGGGCCCCTCCCTTCTAGGAGCTTATAGACTAGTCAGGGAGACAAGACATTCACATGGAAAATTAAACAATACCAGGCAGACAGGGTATAATCTAGTACTCAGTGAGTGCCATAGTGAGCACTAGAGGAGTTCAAAGGAGAGAGAGCTCAGTAGGGGCATGGCTGGTGAGGGAAGACTGCACAGAGCATGTGGCATCCGAGCTGGGCCCTGCACAATAAGCAGGGCTTAGCTGGACTGAGAGGAAAGGATGAGAGGTGGAAGGGGGCATCATAGGAGGTGGATTTCAGCAGATAGATGGGGGCCAGATTATAAAGGGACTCAACATCTCTAGAGTTTCTATCAGTTCTGAAAGCCCTTTCACAAGTCTCTCATTTAATTTTCACAGCAGGCCTGTTAGATAGATAGGGCAGAGACTGTTATCCTTATTTTACAGACGAGGCCTAGGGAAGTAACTGTAAACTTGCCCAAGGCTGCACAGCCAGGAAGTGGCAGAGTCAGGACTTACTCTATCCACTAGATCAGAACTTGCTGGAAAAGTTGGATCTTTGAGCATCCAGATATTAGTGCCTCAAGGAGCACTGGATGAGAAGTCAGAAAAAGACTAGCTAGCACCTCAGCTTCTCTATTTACAAATAATAGCTAATATTGATGTGGTGAGAGGTTTGCAAATCACTTTACAAAATATTATCTCATTTGATCCTGACAGCCCTGTAAGGTAGGCACTGTTATTTCACCTAATTTACAGATGGGGAAACTGAGAAAGGCAGATGTGGAGTGATTTGCCCTAGGCCACACAGCCAGTAAGTGTCTATGGCAGGATTTGAACTCTTCATGACTCGAAGTCCATTTCGTCATCTAGATCTCTAAGCCTTCAACAGGTCCCTTTACATCATTGGGCCTCAGTTTCCTCATCTATAAAATAGGAATTGGACTAGATTATTGTTGTCATTCATTCATTTCAGTTATATCTGACCCCATTTGGGGTTTTCTCGGAAAAGATACTGCAGTGGTTTGTCATTTCTGTCTCCAGCTCATTTTATAGATGAGCAACCAAGGCATATGGAGTTAAGAGATTTGCCCAAAGTCACACATCTAGTAAGTGTCTGAGACCAGATTTAAGTCATGAAAATGAGTCTTCCTGATTCCAAGCCCGGTGCTTTATCCGCTGACTACATGATACCTTAAGCCATTTTCTTCGTTATAAACCCGGTATTAGCAACCCTGTTTGTCTTGGATGCAAGAAGAAACACATTCACTAAAGATGATGGGGCAGGGTGGGGAAGAGGGAAGGAATCTTTGTTCCTAATTTTCAACAATTTTCTTTTCCACGATCCCTCTAGTGAAATGGTCTCATTACAGTCTCCTTTTCACCTATGAACAGACACATGTATGTGGGGGAATCTCCTTGAAGGACCACAGTCAGACGATGACCGAGATCGGCACAGAAGAGAAGGTAGATAAGACCATTGAGATGCCTTTTTGCCTTCCTTGGATCCTTCACACTGCTCAGCCTAGGGCTGGACACCAAGGAGAATTTGTTCACTTAGACTTTGTAGAGCTATCTCCAGCTTTCTGGGACCATGTCTGGAGGGAGAGTTTCACAATGATTTGGCCTGCGCCGTGAGGGTATCTGGAATTTCCAAAAATGCAGAAATAGTAGCTCTTTCTGGTGATTGCCACAGACCAGGGAAGATTTGTAAGAACATTACCCAAGTGATGGTACTTTGTTTTTTCCAGGATGGTTTGGTGCCGGCTGAGGTCCAGGGTAGGTGCTCCTTTGCAGATATTGGCTGTTCCTTTAAGGTAGGCATCATTTTGAACTTGGGTCCCAACATAAGAATAGATAGGCTGGGCAAATAGCTCTGACCCCCAGGCCCAATCCCTTTCTCCCCACCTTTTCCTCCCATCTTTCTTTCATAGGCTACCAGATTAATCTGAAAGTACAGCTTTGATGATGTTCCTTCATTGAAAAAGAGCCTTTTTTAATGTTTCCCCATTGACCACAAGATCAAAATGACTGTATTTTGTCTTACCATTTCTTTCTCCTTTTGAAGTATTTCTATAAATTCTTTCTCTGAAGCCATAATTGGCCCAATCTATCTCAGAATCTTGGGTGGGATTTCCCAAATATCATGATAAAGTCTCTCTCCCGGGAGACAGCACTTAGGATATTTGAAAGCTGTGCTCATGTCAAGTCCTTTCGTACTTGATTCCTTCAAATGGCCCTTATGACATAGTTACAAGCCCCTTAATGCTTCCAGTACTGGATTTGCAGTCAGTTTTGCTACTGTTATTTAGTCATCAGAATACCTGGGTTCAGACTCCAGCTTTGCAACCTACTACCTGCGTGACCTTTGCTAATGGCATTTAACTTCTCTGGGCCTCAGTTTTCTTATCTGTAAATTGGGTAATGGGCTATTAATCTTTCAGATCTTTTGCTGCTGTGACCCTCCTCTTGAGGCACTCCACTTTATCAATGTCCTTAAAATGTGGTACTCAAGACTAAACTCGGGTGATAGGGAATACTCTACATGTTGAGTTAAATAAGATTTCACTGCTGCTTTGTTACCTAAAAGATCCCACATGACATCACTGCTTTGTTCTAATTCTCTCATTTGCTGTAATCTTTTAAAGATCTTTTAAATACTGAAAACCTTTGGTCTATCATTTCTGATGTGATGTTCCGTATTTAACATTCCTAAAATATAACATCAAAGTGTCTCACTCCCCCTTCATTCAGATGTTCTGCATGTTTGATGACCGCCCTCCCCCATTTCAATCAAAGCCCCTTTCCTTTGTAACTTTGGCAGTGTATCCAAGTTACTGAGCTACTTCTGCCCTTAGGGATAAAGCAGTAAGCTGTTTCTCTGGGGATCTTCCCAGATGTGAGCTGTCTTTCAGTCTTCTCTACCCTCTTACCTTGACCACCTCCCTCCCGTCTCTCAGCAGGGTAGCCAGGAAATGGTGAAGGAGCATGAGGCTTCCTCATTAAGAGACCACCTAAGGCTGCTGTTACAGCTCGTGAACCAAGTGAAGGCGCAGTCAGATCCCAACAGAGGGAAAAGGAAATCAGGTCTCAGTCACACCAAGCCTAATGGGAATCCCCTGGAGGGAAACCTGTCCGACCTACAACTACAAGGAGCTGTGGAGGTCAATGGTGACTTGGAGGCTGACTACTTTCATGGTACCTCCTCTGACTCTGAGGAAGAGCTGGCCCTTCAGAGGTTCATGAAGGAGAAGCTTCTTGCTGAGCTGGAAGTGAAGCTGCACGTCTTTGAGAATATTGTGACCGTCCTGAACAAGGAGGTGGAGGCCTCCCACCTGGCCATTGCTGCCTCTGTGCACCAGAGTGGACTGACCCAGGACCTCATCCTGAGCTTAGAACAGAGGGTGAGATGGCACGGGTGATCCAGCCATACAGTCTGTACCAGCCAGAGACAGGCTAGAGCAGGCCAAGTTCATTTGTTCTAGACACGAAAACATTTGTTTGGTGCCAACAAGGTCTTGTGCCAACCATAGGGGGAGTCACAGAGATAAGGGAGACCTGGGCTTATAATCTAGTGGGGGAGATAAGATATGTGCAGAAGTAACAGTTCTCTGTGTGTGTGTATATATACATGCACACACCTGTATGAAAACATACGTATGTTTGTATAGAGTATGCTAATGTACATTAGTATGTTATATATTGTATTATTTGTATGTTACTGAGTGGAAAAGAAAGCTAGATTTGGAGTCAGGTGATCTGGGTTAAAATCCTGACTTAGCTTGTATAAATTACTTAACCTCAGTCTCCTTATCTGTCAAATAAGGTGATGGAACTGAATGACCTCTAAGGTCCATTCCAGCTATAAAACTAAAATCCTCATATGCTATAATTTATATTATCTTAATTATATATGATAAGTCTTCTCTGATCCCCTCACTTGGCAACCCCTTCCCCTCTCCCTCCCTAACCTTGACTTTACATAGTACTTTCGGACATTTCTAAAGCATTTATCATATAATATCATATACAAAAGGTATTCTTTAACTTCTTTTAGACTATCCTCTCCCTGAGGAAAGAAGCATATTTTATCTAAACCTTGCATCTCCCCCAGTCTGTAGCACAGCATCCTTAACACAAGTGGTGCTTATAAAATAGTTGTTGAATGTTGTTGGAATAATGAGAGGCAGAAGTCCTTGATTTGGAATCTGGAAAAACCTGGGTTCAAATCAAGCACTAGTTATATAACTTTGGGGCAAATTGGTTTCCTCATCTGTAAAACATGCATAGTAACACTTTCACTGCCCACTTCACAGGGTTTCTGTGAGGAAGTCAGTTTGTAGACTTGAAAACGCTACGTAAACATGAGTTAGCATAATATGTGTTATGCTATCTATCTGTGTAATTGAGGCATAGGGATAAGAGCCAGCCTCAGCCAGGAAGATATGGGTTCAAGTCCAGCCTCTGACATATACTGGCTATGTGACCCTGGGTAAGTCACTTCACTTCTCCATGCCCCAGGTAATTCCCTGAAATTTGTTACAGATGAGCTGCCTCTCTGAATTGACAGAGTGAATTTCTCTACTTAGAGTTTCCTTCACTAATGAAATCCAAGGGATAGACTCCCCCAAAGTTACATAATAACTAACAACTGGAATGACAGAACTCTTGGGGTAGCTGGGAAGAAAGCACTTTTCCAACCTTTGAATGCTATAGAAATGTATGCTCTTCCTATTATACAAATTAGGCTCTGTGTGTGTCAGAATACTAACAACAGCATATGCAGCTATGATTGAAGACTCACAGAGCACTTTCCCCACAGGATTATTTTCAGGGGTATAGTGAAGATATTATTATCCCCATTTTGTGGGTGAGGACATTAAGTCTCAGAGTGCGGAAATCATTTTCTCAGAGTCACACAGCTAGAAAGTAGCAGAGATAAGACTGAGCCTAGGTCAGAACCAGTACTTTTTCCATTTCACTTTTAATAACTCACATTTCCTTGGTGCTTCACAATTTACTACAAAGCTTTTTTTTTCCGTAACAGTCCCACAGTTATTATTTCCCCTGTTTTTCATATGAGGCAACTGGAGCTCAGAAAGTTAATTAAAATTGGTCCATGGTCACATGACTGGTGAGAGCCAAGACTTGAACCTAGGTATTTTAACTCCTAAGTACAGTATTTTTTTCCACCACTGTGTTGCTGACTTCTACTATGCTCCCAAGAAGCCATGGGGCTCACCAGAGGGTGGATAATATTGGAATGCCCCCAGAGCTGCATAGGTTGATCTGGGATGGGGTCCCTATATTCCAGGTCATGGATTTGCAACAGACCCTGGCCCAGAAAGACCTTGCCCTGACCAAGTTGGAGCAGAGCCTCCATCTCCTGGAGGAGGCTTCCTATGATGGTGTCTACCTATGGAAAATCACCAACTTTACCAGGAGATGTCATGAGTCTGCGTGTGGAAGGATGGTCAGTCTGTTCTCACCAGGTAACAGCTTCACTATTTTTTAGTATGAAGCACAGACACGGGCATTTATCTATCAGTGCTTCTAAAAAAATAAGGGCTCACATTCCCATGGTGCTTTAGAGCTTACAAAGTGCTTTCCCCACAATAACCCTATAAGATAGATGATACAAATATTATTATACAGATGAGAAAACTGAGGTTCAGAGGTAGTAAATGATTTACTCCAAAATGATGGAACCTCAACTCAAGCCTAATTCCAAGACTGTTCTATATACCAATGATAATAGAACCAACCCAGTATCTCTGAAATTCTTTTCTAACATATCTGGACATGTCTATGGTGGCATTAATTGGAACATACAGACAGAATAAAGAGGATGATGAGGTTTTTCACTGGGAATGTACTTGGAATTTTGGGAGGGAGAAGGAAGAGGAGGTAATCCTTAGCTAATAAGTTTGCCCAGGAGTAAAATTGGTCCTATTAGGAATGTGGTTAGTGAAATGTTTATGGACTGGCATGATTCCAGCTGCCTAATTGGACATCTACACCCACCTGTCCCATGAGCACTTTAAACTCAATATGTCCAAACCCAAACTCATTATATTCCTTCATGATTCCCCTGTTCTCTACCACTGAAAAATAACCCTGTTCCTTTTTATCATTCCCCTAGTTTTCTTTGTGATGCCATCCTCCCAGATACCCAAGGTTAACATTTCAGGGTAATTTCTAATGCCTCTTCCTTTTATTTCCACCTTCAGTCATTTACCAAGTTTTATTGCTCTATCTCCCCCTTGCCCTATCCATATAGCCACCACCCTAGTTTAAACCCTCTTTACCTCTTACCTGGACTATTACAATGGCTTTCTGAGTGGTCTCCCCATTTCTAGCTCCTGCCCCTTCCAATTCATCTCACATACCACTGCTAGATTAATCTGCCTAATATGACGCTGTGATGGCCTCACTCCCTTCTTCCAAGGCTTTCAATGGCTTCTTGTTGGCTAAAAAAAATCAATAATTCAGAGATTGGCCCTCAAGGTCCTCTAAACTGAATCACATTGTTGCGGATCTTGTTTTTGCAACACCATCTCTTCCAAATATATATCTATAACTATCTATATCTATCTATCTATATGTATATGTATATATGTATGTATGTATACATATATATCCCCCTTTCCTATCTAGTGAGCCATCCCTTATAACAAAGACAAGAAAAAGAAAGAGAGAAAACAGTTCAGGAAAAACTAACAAAGATGCCAACCAAGTCTAACAATATATGCAATATGCCATACCCACAGTCCCCCACCTCAGGAAGGAAGGGAGTGAGATACATTTTCTAAAGTCTTCTCTAGGGCCAAGCTTCTTGGTCATTATAATTATAAAATTTCAGCCTCATGCTTTGGGGTTTTTTCTTCATTGTTATAATCATTATGTTTGTTGTTTTCTTAGTTCTGCTTACTTCATAATTTCTGATGGCATTAGTAATATTTCATTGCAGTATAAATGTTATATATTAATGCTACCTTAAAGCGCCTGAGAATTACAGAATTTCAGGTTATAGACTGCCCCACTGTTTTGTCTATCCCCTAAGCAACGTGATTGACTGAATCCTTAGACTTATAGGCATTTAGAGCTAGAAGAGATTTGGAGGATCGTTGAAGCCAGCTCTTCCATTTTTGATGACGTAGATAAGTTACACAACTTTGGAAGAATGTTTTCTCATCTGTAAAATAGCCATGATAGCCACTTTCACTATGCTCCTCACAGGGCTTTTGGGAGAAAAGCAATTTGCATTTTATAGATGAGGACCCTGAGATCCGCAGGGAGGATGTGACTTACACAATCTGATTCATGGAAGAACCAGAGTCTTCTGACTCCTAGCCTATTGTCCTTCCTACTGTACCATCCTGCCTCTCATACATCTGCAGTCTGAATACTATTGTCTATATTGCTTTGCTTCTATACAAATGCTCATATATATATATATATATTCATATGTGTGTATGAGTACATATATGTCTATGTAATGAGTGTATGTGCTTTTCTATTTTTCTCTAAAACTAGCGAAATATTAAGCACCAAGAAACCTTAGCTTTAGAATGCCCTATTACTGTTGCATACAAATATATATACATGTGCGTTTATTTGTATATACATGTATGCATGTATAGAAATCTATTAGTTTATATACATGCGCTAATGGATGAGTGTATGTGAATACATGAGTTTGTGTGTATGTATATTCATATATGATCATATGGCCATGTGATCATAGAGCTAGAGCTGAAAGAGGTCATCTTAGAGGTAATCTAGTCTAACCCCCTCATCTTCAACTGGAGAAACTAAGGCCCAGAAGAATAAAGGATTTGCCCACGGTCATCCATGGTTAGCTGTAACAGAACAGGGATTCAACTTGGGGTCTCAAGAATCTAAATTCAGGACCCTTTCCACTGCTCTATACACCCCGTGTATGTATTTTTGTATAGAAATGTGTATGAGGGAGTCTGTAAGCATGCATGTGCACAAGTCCGTGGTCCTGCCAAGAGAGCTAAGGGCAGCTCCAAGCTTGGGGTGGGAGGCCCCAGCAGCAGGGACTGTACAGCCTTAGACAGGACACAGCTCTAATCCCCACACACATGCAGCTTTTTACGTTGAGGTTTGCCAAAAAGGGAAAAGACAAACTGTGCCTGAGGCTTCCTGCTATTTAAAAACTAAAGAGAAGAGATGAGTCAAAGCCTTGCCTGGGTCTCTCCTCCGGCCTCCTCGCCTCCTCCCTCCCCAAGCTTACCCAAGGTTCTCCCCCCAGCCCTCCAGAAACTGCTATTTACAGTGACATCTGTTGGAATGTTTCTCTAACCCAAGTCCAAGAGGCCCCATGCTGTCTCTCTCCCAGGCTAGTGTAACAGCCTCCCTTCCAATCCATTCTTCATATAACTGCCAAAGTAATCTTTCTAATGTATAGGTCTGGCCATGGCATTCCCTTTCTCAAAAACCTTTAGTGGTTCCCAATAGCCTATAACATAGAAATCTCTTAGCTTGGCATTTAAGGCTCTTCCATTTAAGGCCTTAAGCCTTGGAACTTAAGGTACCTTCTTATATTTGTCTGGATCTCTCCTTTTCCCTTTTTATATGTGCCATACCACTGCACCCCTTCCCCCCTTAATTAGATTGTAGGCTTCCTGACAACCAGGATCTAATTTCTGTATTCCTTCCCCCAAGCACATCATACGTATTGTATGTGCTTAATAAATATTTTCTTAGTGGCGCAGTGGACAGAGCTCTGGACTTCGAATCAAGAAGACCTGAATGCAAATTCTGCGTCAGATACTTTCTAGCTTGGTCTCTTATCTTCTGTCTGCTCCAATTTCCTTATCTATAAAATGGGGATAGTAATAGCACTTATTCCCCAGAGTTGTAGGAATCAAATGAGATAAAGCCCTTGTAAAACTTAAAGTGCTATATAAATGTTAGCTATTATTCGAATTAATTTTAATTTGTTATGGGAGATTATGTGATTGTTATTTGAAGGGATATGGGAAAACCAAGCATCCACAGAACTAAACCCAGACTCCTTTCTTGATTTCAGCTTTCTACACTGCCCGATATGGCTATAAGTTATGTCTTCGGATCTACCTGAATGGAGATGGGACAGGAAAGGGGACACACCTTTCACTCTTTATTGTGATCATGAAAGGGGAATATGATGCTCTCCTGGACTGGCCTTTCCGGAATAAGGCAAGTGGTGTAAGAAGTGGGAGGGTCTGGGAACAGATAATCTGGGCTCTGGACCAGCTCTGTTACTTACTTTCTGTGCCAGCTGGTTGCTTGGTCAGATCACTTAACTTTTATAAGTCTCAAGTGGAGCACTGGTGAAATGGGGGTGGCAGCAGTTTCCCAGTTGTAGGCAAGATTGGACCAGATGATGCTGAAATACCTTCCAGGCCTAAATTCTGTGGTTCTGTATGTTTCTTCAGTTTACCCCAAGCCCTTCCAACAAGTCTTGATCCCATGTTTCATTTGTGTGGCTAAGCCACCTGGGCTTGATGTCATTGAAGGATGAAGAGAAGATACAGCCCCAGACTTAAACTGGGGAGATAAGGCTCCCACTAGTGTGACAATGAGAGAGAATAATGTGCAGTAGATGCC
>CM053625.1:88940380-88989639 GCA_028646595.1 Phalanger gymnotis | reverse complement strand
ATGAAAACCAATAATTATTCTCTAACAATGTTTCTTTGATATGCGATACATATATATGTACATGTGCCTACATATATATGTAGATAGATAAGTAGTTAGATAGATAGATAGATAGATAGATAGATAGATAGATAGATAGACAGATGGATGGATATAGATGATAGGTAGGTAAGAATATAAAGTATAAAGATAGATATACACAGGGGAATGTACAGGGGACCGCCTGGCTAACACAGAAGGTTCACATGGGGAAGTCATAACAGATAAGCTTGGGATTCATGGAGCGTCTTGAATGTCAAGATAAAGAAGTTAGCCTTGATTCAATAATCATGAAAACCAATAATTATTCTCTAACAATGTTTCTTTGATATGTGATACATATATATGTACATGCGCCTATATATATATGTAGGTAGATAGATAGATAGATAGATAGATAGATAGATAGATAGATAGATGGATATAGATGATAGGTAGGTAAGAATATAAAGTATAAAGATAGATATACACTCAAAGAGAGAGAGAGAGAGGGAGAGAGAGAGAGAGAGAGAGAGTGAGAGAGAGAGACTTTCTATTATGTATCTTGTCTTCCTTTAGACTAGTAATTGGTGAACTATGGCCTGGCCAAATTCAACCCACTACCTATTTTTGCATAGCTCTGGGAGCTGTGGTTTTTACATTTTTAAATACAATAAAACTTTATTTAAAAATATAAAAACCACTCTTAGCTCACAGGCCTGTACAAAAAGAGGCTTCAGGCTGGATTTGGCCCTCTAAATGTATTTGCCAATCCCTCCTTTAGACGGTAAGCTCCCAGATGTAACAGCGACGTCTCTCATTTCCTGAATCAAACACCCGGTATGACCGCCTCCCTGCCTCACTGACTGATGGCTGACTTGGTCCCCTCTCAGTTGACCTAAGCTAAGCTGCCCCAGGAGTCCTTGGGATCAGAGAATACAAAACCTTAATTTTTAGAAAGGTCCACCTGATACTTGAAGAAAGTGTCCCACCCACAGCAGCCTCAGGAAGGCTATGTCATCTTTCAGACTTTGTCTGAAGATGGCCAGTGATAGCCCACGAACTACCTCCTGAGATAGCCTATTCCATTTTTGAACAGTTCTTACTGTTAAGGAAATCTGTGAGGAAATGGTCCTTATAATCCTAAAGTTAAAAAATCCCTGAGAACATCAACTGTCAGGGTAGGAGTGACCATATAACATAGAATGCAGAACATAGAATGTCAAAGCTGGAAAAGAATCTTAGAACATAGGCTATTTAAACACTGAATATAGATTCCCAGGGTTAGAAAGGCCCCGAGTGTCATCCAGGCCAACCCTTACCTGAACCAAGAAGCACTCTTCCTGTTCTCAGAGGATTGTGCCTCCCCTCTGTCCCCACCTCACCCCAAGGCCCCATCCACTGAGTAGTAACAAGCTTGGCTTTTAGTCAGTGATCAGCTTTGACCCGAGGGCTCCAGCAGAGCACCTTACAGCCTTTCTCCCATCATTCTCCAGGTCACATTCATGTTGCTGGACCAGAACAACAGAGAGCACGTTACTGATTCCTTTCACCCAGACCCGACTTCAGGCTCCTTCCAGAGGCCTCAGGGAGAAAGCAACATAGCCAGTGGCCGCCCTATGTTCTTCCCACTGAACAAACTACAGTGCCCCAAACATGCCTATGTGAAAGATGATACAGTCTTCCTCAAGTGTGTGATAGAAACTAACTCATAAAGCTGAGAAACAGAGGCCTAGCCAGACCTCAGAGGAATACTAGAACAAGAAAACACAAAGAAAGAAGTTGATGTAAAGAATCACTCTCACTGTTGAAAGAACCTCAGAGGCCATCTAGCCCTGCAGAAATCCTTTCTTTAGCATTCCTGACAAGTGGTCATCTGGGCTCTGCTTGAACACTTCCAGTGATGGGGAACTCACTACCTCTAATGGCTCAGCCCATTCCATTGTTGGACAGCTCTGTTACTAGGAAATTCTTCCTTAAACCTCTTTCGCAGTGACTTCCATTTACTCCTCTTTGTTCTGTCTTCTTGAGCCACACAGAACAAGTTTACCACATCTTAGAGAGGAAGAAGGCTTGGTCCAAGGCAAAAAGTCCAAAAACCTAGGTTCAAGGCCCCACCACATGACCCACCACCTACGTAATCATGGGCAAAAAAATGATTCAACTTTCTGAACCTCAATTTACTCACTTCAGGAGTAACTCACAACTCTGGCCCCTCCCCACAAGAACTGTTTAACACCCAGTGAACTGGCTACTGCTCATGAGATTGCTAGGATGGAAGTATTAATCCCATGCCACCCTCATCCCCATAGTGCTGTTCAAATTCAGTCTGTGTGCGCTCTTTTAAGGCATCAGCTGTTACTTTATGCTAGCTTGGTGTACTCTCTGTCCCTGGCCTGGTGGTCTGCTTGACTCGACAGACAGATAGACAGATAGATGTAGACAGAGTAAGCATTTATTAAGTGCTTACTAGAAAAGAGGACCAGAGAGTGAGTTAAAGTAAGAGAAAGATGAAGCATGGATCCACTTGAAATGGCAGTCCCAGGGACAACAGGGTAGTAGAAATGACATTTCTCAGGAGATAAACAGGGTTCTAATATCTACTTTGCAAGTGATAGAGTTATTGTGAAGAAAGTGCTTTGTCAATCCTAAAGTGTTAAAGAAATGTGAGTTTTAATTACAAGGTCTCAGTTAGTGCAAATAATAAATCCCATGAAGTGGTCTCTTCATTTGAATTTGCACTGTATATTTCCATTGGTCTGGAACCAATGACCATATTTTAACTTTGAAATTTGAACATATGCAACTACTTCATGGAATTCATTGTTTACACTCATTGGGACCTAGCTGTACATACATTGATATAGATGGTGGTTCACATCATGAGGTCTGGAGTTTTGCAAGGTCCCCGGGCTCTGATGAAGGGCAATTGGAAGGGGGAGAAGAAAGGATGTGAAGAAGGAAGACTGAAAGGGATGGAACAGAATAGGCCCACAGGTGAAGTGAAGGAAAAACAAGGTGAAACTGTTCATGAAGGTAAGGAAACAAGGGAGGGGCCATTTGGAGAGAAACAAAATGCCACCAGAGACCATCAGAATTCATTTAACCCAGGTAGAGCTGCCAGCTGGGGACAGCAGGAAACATTTCTTATAGGGTAATTGCAACCCAATGTGATAATAATGTTTTCTGAAACCATATGATTATACATATAAAGTGCTTTGCAAACTTGGAAGCACTATATAAAGTAAACTATTTTTTTAATTATCATTTTGTTGGATCCTCATGAAACCTCTTTGAGAGAAGCTGGAGAGACATGATTATCCTCTTATAGAAGGGGAAGCAGACTCAGAGAGGTTGCACAACATACCCAATGTCATGAACATCTGGTTATTGTCCAAGATGAAACTTGAACACGGTCCTATCTTTTGTCTCTAAGTCCAAGGCTCTTTCTACTATGTGTGTATAGATATGTGCATAGATATTTGGAAAAAATAACCCTAAAAGCCAAACCATATCTTGTATATCACCAACCTTTCCTTACAAGTGTATCCCAGTGGAATCAGGTTATATCCCCAGGACAACTCTGAAATAGAGTCACCGAAGTGGAGCCTGAGGAGAGCTTTGAGACAGAAGCTGGAAGGGTTATTTATTTTGAAGCTGATCAGCTTTTAGCTGGAAGCACCCACACACCTCCACCACCCCTCTTCCTGCTTACATCACATAAGCAGGAAGCAACGCTAGACAGTCTCCCCTATTGATTGAAGGGGAGACAGAGTGACATAAAGACTGCATAAGAATCTGAGAACTTTTTTCAACTACAGCTGGTAGAACCCTTCCTTCCTGTTATTGGGTTGTATTATGAAGGCAGAATTTATGATTTCAAAGAGAATCTCATATATGTCTGAATGGTTCAGAACTGCAGGATAATTCTCTAAGTAGAAGGCAGAAGAATTAAAGCATTTATTCAGGCTCCAAAGTAACAGACCCATGAACCAGCCTCCCCATTTTGATATTTTGATCAAAAGTTTCCAGGCCCAATAAGTCCGCCTCACAAGAGTAACCAGGAGGCCACAGAAAAACATGATGGTATTAAACCAAATCATATTCATGCTTCCCGTCTTCGGTAAGAAGATCACCTACTGGCCTCAAGTCCTTGCTCGGCACTCCTTGGTCCACACACGGGTCGGCTCTACTTCCGCAGCTCTTGCTTTGGCTTCGGCTTTACTTCAGCTTCGGCTGTAGCTGTCTCTGGCTCCAACAGCAAAATCAATCTTCAAGCTGTCTTCTCTCCTCTTATCGAGTTTTTGATGTCATCAAGCATGTCTGAATGGCCAGAGCTTATTGGTTCTTGAGTTGGCCCCTCCCCTTAGGACCCTGGGAGGTTCACATCCACATAGATTAGGTTAACACCTAATAGGGCATGGCTCTGGAGTTAACACCTTCCCTTAGCCAGCCCCACCTCAGTCATCAATCCACACCCACATAGGTTCCACACCTAATAGGGCCTTGGGCCTGGGGCTTAGCACCTAGTAAGGCTTAATGAAATACACTGAGTTACTCAAAGAAAACAAAGGCCATTTTGCTTACCAACACATGGGCGTATGCCTAAATTATACCCCCGTCACTACTAATTAAAGGAAAGGAAGCCCACAGTCCAGGGCAATCATTTTGATTCTCAATATTCTGCATTGCATTCTAGAAGATTATGTTGGTGTCTTGCTTTTTCTTTTATATTAGAGGTACAGCTTTTCCCCTTTCATCCACAATCAGAGAGGTCAGATACATAAGCAGAATGTTTTTCTGTTTTGATTTTCTGAGAAAGAAACAAGTAAGTCAACTTATCAGTAGCAATGGTTAATTCCAACGATCAACTTTTCAGAACCATTTAATAGAACTAGAAGGGGCTTTAGAACTTTGAAGATTCAAATACCACCAAACCTTAGAACTAATTTTACAGGTGGATGGATTTCTATCCCTAGATGATCTGGTTGTATTAACACTATAATTACTCTTTAGAACCCATAGCCCCTCGGGCTGATAGGGAGGGTCCTAATGGACAGTGAGGGTGGGAGCTAGATGGTAACATTTCTAGCCCAAGAAATGGTAAAGTCAGAGAAATAAAGACGTGGCATATCACTTGAAAAGTTTGCCAACCCCTGTAACTGAATGAACAGACTCTGGAGGGGAGGCAAGGGGGAAGAGAAGGGGATCCTCCTTTGTGGAAGCTCTGCCTATGGCAGGGGGCATAATATGGAACAAACTAAACTGCAGCTGCTTTTTGGCACGAGTTGGCCTTGATTTTCGGTTGATGCTCCCCAGTCCTGCCCCACCCCCAATTCCATCATAAACACATAGTTATACCGGCAACTGCCAAGAAAGCATGATTTTTTTAAAAAAAGAAACAAAACTCAGCCTATATTCACGTGGCAAGGAGTCAGCTTTCGGTAACATTCCAAAGGGGGATGGATGTTGCAATCCCCTGAGCTGGGATGTTTTCTTCTTTCTTTGCAGTGATTTCTTCGACTTTCTAGGGGATTTGTTGAGTCCTGGGTTGGGTCAACTCTCTCCTGCTGAGCTGAATATCTCTTCTCTTCCCCCCACCCCTGCCCCCAAGAACTTACAGAGGGAGTGAACCAAGTCAGGACATGCTCTTTCTTTGCCTCTACTGATCACCCAGGATCACAATTTGATTTAAATGACTGCTCAAGTTATTCTAGAAGCAGGACAAAATGGGGGCCAGGTGACAGGGTCCCAGCTTTCATCTCTAGTCTCAGACCTTTTTAGAGGCCAGACAGACTAGGCCTGAAGTAGGCATTTCTTGAATTGAATGATACACAATCCACTTATTCCCCCTCTAGCCTTCTTAGCACACACCACAAAGCATCCACTGGGTGACCCCAAAAGAGGTGATTAGAAGGTAGAAAAAGGCCAGTAGAGCCCAACCTTGTACGATACAGTGCTAGATTAAGAATCAGGAGGCCTATGTGCTAGTCATGTTCTGTCAACATCTACTCTATGACCTTGAACAACTCACTTATTTCTTTGGCCCTTAGTTTCTGTAAAACAATAGATTGAACTAGATGACCTTAAGGTCCCTTCCATCTCAAATGTCCTGTATCCTATGGTCTACTCTAGGACTAACATTCTCTGTTCTAAGAAGCCTTCCAACTCTTAACATTTTATGTCCCATGGTCTAATATTCTATGTCCTAAGGTCACTCCCACCTCTCATGTTCTGTGATTCTATAATTCTGTGACCCATTGCAAACAACTGGTTTTGTCTTTCCCTCCTACCTCACAGAGGGCAGCTCCCTCCATCTGGCAATAAATTACCCCCAGACAGCGTTAATAGGATCCACTTGTGAGACAAGCCACTGGCTCCCAAGTCTAAGGCAATCCTGCAATAAACACTCACTCAGCTGTGGCTGCGGGTTTGGGTGTGCACATGTACTACATGGAGAGGCAGCTGCAGCCGTGAACCAGAGAAAGGGAAAGGTGATAGTGGGGGGAGGGGAGGGATGATGAGGATGATGACGGGGAGGGGCTCTCATGGCCATGAGAGAGCTTTTGGGGAGGGACTCCTGCGCCCTGACTTGTAGCGCTCAGGATTCCTAGGAATTCAGATTATTAGTATAATTTGTAGTGATAATAATTATACTGACACTGTACATTGTACAGTATTTTATAGATGACATGGAACTTTATTATACGCTAGTTCATTTAATCCTCAGAATCTTATGAGGTCTGCTACTAACTCACAGTATGTCAAAAGCGAGTTATTTCCCTCTTTGAGTCTCAGTTTCCTCTTCTGTAAAATAAAGAAACGTGTCAAGCTAGATGATCTCTAATGTCCCTTTTAGCTCTGTTGTTAGTTCTCTTCCATTTCTCCCATTCTGGGTTCTAATCTCCTATGTTCTAGACTCCTTTCTAGTTCTAGAATTCTATGATAGATGGGAGGAACAACAAGATTTGGCAAATGATTGGATTTGGGGTTGGGAAAAGGAAAAGTGAAGAATGAATGACTGCAATGTTATGAACTTGGAGAAGTGGAAGGATAGTGGTATCATCGACAGAAATGAGGAAGTTTGGAAGAGAGACTGGTTTAGGAGAAAACACAATGAATTTCAGTTTGGTAGTGTTGAATTTGAAATGTCCAGGTTGAGATATCCAGGAGAAAGCTGCTAATACTGGACTGGATATAAAGAGAAACATTAGTGGTGAGAGAAAGTGTCTTACCCTTCCCAGGGAATATTTTGGTAAGGGTCTTCCGGAGACAACGTCTTAATCCTCCAGAACGAAGTTCATGTTCCTTCTTCCAACCATGTTCCTTTGAATGCTATTCTCAGCTAAGACCATTTGCATCATGGCAGTATCCTAGACATTAAAAAATTTGGGCTGAGTGTGGTGGTGCACACCTGTATGTAGCTCCTGATAACAATAACACCAACAAATATTTATATTGCTCTTTAAAGTATGCAAAGCATTTTGCATAGATTCTCTCATTTGGTCCTCGCACCAACCCTGGGAAAGTAGGTACTATTATTTCCCCTATTTTATAGATGAGGAAATTGAGGCATGGAGTGGTTAAGTGATTTGCCCAAGATCACACAGCTAGCAAGTGTGTGAGATTTGATTTGAACTCAGGTCTTCATTACTCCAAGTTCAGTGCCCTATCTACTGTACTGCTACCACAGAGACTGAGACTCCTGGATCAATTGAGTTTGGGAGTTTTGAGTGCGAGTAGTTTAAAATCAATCAGATATATACTATCTGGCACTAATATGGTGAGCCCGTGGGACCTGGGGGACCACTGAACTACCTAAGGAAAGGTGAACTGACCTAAGTCAGAAACAGAACAAGTCAAGGCTTTCTGGCTAGTCATCAGCAGGTCCACCATGAGTAGCCACTGCATAAAAAGTGGCTCAGATAAGGAAGAGGCTAGGGAAGACCTGAGCAGGAATGAGATCTAGAGGGCACCCTAAGAGGCTGAGTTTGTTCTGGGCTCTAAATGAAGTGTGTAACAGGTATAGTCGAGGGAAACAGCAATATAATGGAAAGAACTCTGTCTATATTCTTGTATTCTAACATCTGATATCTTAATGTTACAAGGTCCCTTACAGAGCTAACATTTCATAAAATCCTAAGGTAGGAGGAGATAGCAGGGGTCATCTAGTCTGACCCATTCTATGCTATTTGTTTTAACATTCTATATTGTAAGCTGTAACCGTCAATGTTTTCTGTTCTAATAGTCTCTATTCTAAGATCCCTTCTTGTTCCTACATTTTATGTATTAAGAAAATCCTTTCCAGCTCTAACATTCTATAGGTTAAAATTCAGTGTTCTAGGGGTAGCAAGGTGCCACAGTGGATAAAGCACTGGCCGTGGAGTCAGGGGGACCTAAATTCAAATCTGGCCTTAGACGCTTAGTAGCTGTGTCACAACCCTGATTGCCTCAAAAAGAAAAGCAACATTCAGTGTTCTAAAATCATGGGTGCTAACATTCTCCATTTCTAAGGTTATAGTCTGTATTCCGCCTTTCCACATTTCACACATATATACAAACACAGGGATCTCTTAGGGCTGACTCAATAGAATATCCTGTTGAACCATTTCTTCCTGGGACAGATAAACTTTTCTGGAAAGAATGGGGAAGATTTGAGAGAATGAGGACCAGGGTAGCTATCTTTTCCCCAATACCTAATGCCCTCATTCCTTTGGTCCTGTATCCAGTCTGAATCCCATATTGATAGACAAGTGAGCATATGTTAGTAACATAGAAAATTCCTGCTCCCATTTTCCTGCTAGTAAATTTCCTGCTTCCCATTTCAGTCAGCCAGGCTCAGCCTAAAGACAGGTGAAAGAATAAACCAATCATATCTAATTGCAAAGACTTTTGAGGGATATTTTGGGTATATGCTCTGAATCCTAGAGTGTCACAGCTGGAAGGTGCCTTAGAACATATGTGGCAAGAAGATGCAATCTAGGATGTTAGAACTGGAAAGGTCTTAGAACAAAGAATGTTAGTGCTAGAAGGGGCCTTCCACATTTTGGCAGCTTTTGACACTGTTTGACCGTCCTCCTAGATTTTTTCTCCTGTCTTGGCTTCCCTAAAGCTGGCTCTCTCCTAGTTCTGCCACCTATCTGATCATTCCTTTTTGGCCATCTCTACTGGTTTTTCAATGCATTCCTCCCCCTACCACCCTAACACCCCTTAAGTGTGGACATCCACCAAGGCTGCATCTTAGGCCTCCTTTTCTTTCCTCTCTTCTTGGTGACCTCATCAGCAACCATGAGTATGGTCATTTCTACACAGATGACTTTCAAATCTAAATGTCCAGCCTTCATTTATTCCCTGAATTCTGGTTCCTAGTTACCAGCTCTGCTCGATGAACATCTCTAGACAGTTCTTAAGTTAAACATCCAAAATGAACTCGTCTTTCTCTCCTAATCAACCCCTTTCCCAAACCTCCCTTCTTATGACCTAGGTAGCACCATTCTCCAGGTATACAACTTTGAAGCCATATTCTTCTGTGTTCTCCCTCGCCCCCCACATTCAATCAGTTAACATCTCTTGATTACATCCCCTTTTAACCATTCACAAAGCCACCATCCTAGTTCAGGTCTTTATCACCTCTCTCCTAAGGTATTGTAATAGCCTCTTCATTGGCCTCCCTGAGCTCAGACTCTCCCCCTGTCCAATCTAACCCCTCAAATAGCAGTGAAAATTCTTTTTTTTAAAAACCCAGACCTGATCACATCATCCCTCTATTCAAAATCCTTTAGCAAATCTGTGTTGTCTCTAGAACGAATTCCTCAATGTGGTGCTTAAGACTTTCCATAATATAGCTCCAAACTACCTTTCTAGTCTTACTCCATGTAACTCCCCCACCTTCCAGCCAAACAGAACTAAGAATTGTTCTCTTAAAAAAGCCACACTGGATCATTGCATCTCCCACCTCCGTCATCTGCACAAGTCACTCCCCATGCTTGGAATACATTCCCTCCTCTTCTTGGCTTCTGAGAATTCTCATCTTCTTTAATTCTCAACTCAGGTGCCAGCACTTCTGTGAAGAGCTGCCTGAGATTTTCCCTTGGCCCCACTTCTGCCAGATGTTAATTCTCTCTCCAACCTCTAATTATTTTGTACTTACTTAATCTGTGTATGTGCTACCCGCCCCTATCCCCACCCCCAGTAGAATCTGAGCTGTTCCATCTTTGCTAAAACATCCCCAGTGCCTAGCACAGTGCCTTGTACTGTACTTGTCCTTCCTCGATATTTTGTTTAATGAATTGTTAGAACATTAGATTTAGAACTGGAAGGAATTTTAAAACAGGGAATGTTAGAAAGAGTTTTAGAAATCACCTAATCTAACCCCCTCATTTTTTGCCAATGAGGAAATTGAAGCCCTGAGGGAGGGAAGTGACTTGTCCAAGGTGTCAAGTTCAGTTTGTGTTAGAGTTGAGGCTAAAATGCAGTTTTTTTTCTGCCCAGTAAGATGTCCTTTCCTCTAAAGCAGAGCCCTGAGAAGCAGTCTTCAGAAGTGTCTGTAAAACTCAATAATAGGGGAAGGGGGTGGGCGGAGCAGAAAAAGGGTTAATGGGTTAGCTGCCAGTTTCTAAGAAACTGCTGAAAGTCCGACTTATAAAAAGAAGAACCTGCCTTTGGCTGCTTTTCAGGCTTTTCTCCACTCTGGAGTGGGGGAAGGAAAAAAGAGAAAAAGCGGGAACAGAGATTCTTGGGAAATTCACCATCTGCCTGCCGGGCCCCAGCTCCTGGTCAGGATCCAGAGGGGGGCCTCAGGCCAAGGCTTGAGAAGCCAAGTAGAGGGACTGGGGTGTGTCATCTGTCCCATCTCAGCAGGAACACGGAGAGCCTGAGGTCCTCAAGTCTAACCAGCACCAGAACCGCTGCCTCAGTGGCGACTTTACAGTTGTCAAAGCCTTTTCATATCTCATTTGCTCAGGAGGCAGATGTGAAGCAAGGAAAAAGGCACTGGATATAAAATCTGAAGACCTCACTTTGAGCCCACTCCCACACTTTACTGGCTTTAGGACCCTTCTTTCTGAGCTTCAGTTTCCTTCTCTAAATAAAATAGGAAGGAAATGCTACCTCCTTCACAGAGTTGTGGTGAGAAAATTACTTAAAAATCTTATGGTACTATATGAATGTAAGGATAATAATATTTGTGCTCCTTAGCTCATATAGTTGGAAGGAAAGTGATTTGTAAACTGGAAGGTGCTATATCTACCTATCTACCATCTATCTATCCATCTATCCATTTACCTATCCATCTATCTATCTATTTATCTATCTACCTATCTATCCCTATATATCTACATTCAGATATAAGTATGTGTAGACTAATATTATCAGCAGTAGTAAAGTGGGGCTAATAATATTAGTGATGGTAATTCATGTATTTATGTTCTATATTCACATCTATATTATCTATTTATATATGTTTATGAGGTAATAAATATGAATTAGTATTGCTGATACTATTAGCCCTATCTTAGAGAGGAGGAAATTGAAGCTCAGTGAGAAGTGACTTGCCCCCAAACACACAGCTGGTTAGCGGCGGAACCAGGAGCCAGTGTCATGTCTTCCAACACCCTGTTTAGTGCTCCTTCCACCACACCACACTGCAAGAAAGAATTCTATTCCTAAGAGTTTTTGCCCCCTGACAGAAATTCTCCAATAGCTCAACTCCTGGCCTCCTTTTCATTTCTGTGACCTTGCCCTCCTTGCTCATGTCCTGGCCTCCTGAGCCTAAGGTGGGGTGCAGAAAAGGGAGACGCAGCATAAACCCCAGCCCTGTGTGCATCTGGGAACACAGAGAGTGGGGGTGGCTTCTGTGCATAGCACATCTGCCTAGACCCACACCCACAGTTGGGCCAAGACATGCCTCTGTGAGACGTGGTGTTTATTTTTAGCAGCTCTCCTGACTGCTTCCCAATAACTGGCTCAGGGACTCCCCAGACTTGGGCTGTGCCCTCGGGGCCCCTGGCTTCTCTGTCTGCCAAGACTCCAAGTGTCTCCGGGTGCTGGAGCTGCGACTGGCTGTGTAACTGATCAATATGACGATTATGTCATAGTCACATGCTGCAATTTATGTCATCTCCACACAGCTGGAAGAGCATTTAGTCTCCCACACAGACCTGACCAAGAAAAGAAATTTAAACAAAAAAATAATAAAGGGAGTTTGTTAAGGAGGTAAAAGGTGGGGGAGAGACAGAACCAAAAATGTAAGACCATGTTTCTAATAATATTGTCAAAAAATAACAATTCACAATTCTTTTAGGACTCTATAATTTACAAAAAGCCTTCTCTACAAAAGCTAAGTGTATGGTTGTCTCCGTTTTACGGATAAGGAAACTGACGGCAAAAGACATGAGTTGACTGTCTCGAGGCCACACGAATAATAAGCAGCAACAAAGTCAAAACCTGAACCCAGCTCTTCGGACTCCCAGACAGTGTCCTTTTCCTTTTAACTCTCTTCCTCAGTATCATTCCAGTAACAAAGAAGATGTGTTAAAGCAGCATACTTCATTATTAGAAATGTGTTTGTCAGATATATTCATGGCGGCAGGGAGTAGGGAAAGTGGGGATTGGATGTGAAGGAAGAGAGCAGTATTTTATCTTCTCAAGGTGATTCTCCATCTAGTAACTCTGTGAAGGAACTCACCTTAATTCTGATGTGCACTGACTTGGGGATCAGGAAATCTCTTATCTATTGAAGCTAGGTATTACAGTAGATGGAGCGTTAGCCCTTGGAGTCAGGAGGATCTGAGTTCAATCTGGTCTCGGACACTTACAATAGCTGTGTAACCCTGGGCAAGTCATTTTAACTCTGTCTGCCTCAGTTTCCTCATCTGTAAAATCAGGATGATAGCACCTACCTCCTAGGGTTCTTATGAGGATCAATGAGATAATATTTGTGATTTAATAAATACTTGTTTCCTTGCTTCCTTTCTTCTTTTCTCAGCCACCAACTCACTGTGCGTCCTTAGACAAATTCATTTCCCCTCTATGAAGCTGTCTCCTCATCTGTAAAACGAAGTACTTGAAGATCTCCCAAGTCCTTTCTAGAACTAATATTCCATGTTCTAAGGTTCCTTCTAGGACTAACATTCTACATTCTAAGTTCTATTCAAGTGCTAATATTCTAATATTCTATGAGGCTGCTCTCAAATCCTCACATGGATCTGTGATCTCATTTGTTTGAATGTTCCCTCTGGTACTACGGCTCACAACCTATCTGCCTATCCCATGAGACCTTTTCCATACCTCCCAGAGGTTCATCATAGATGATCCATCCAATGTGCTGGAGGCCTTCCTCTATCCTCCAAAAAAAGCAAGGATACCAATGGACCCCTCAGGCTGTCCACCTGTTATCTTTTGCCCTTGACTGTAATTAGCCCATCTTCTCTTTTTATCAAACATCTCCCTGACAACATAATTTACTCGTGTTCTTCTTTGAAGCTCCTTATTGGTTCCTCATTGCAGCTTGCTCACATCTACCATGCACCTCTCCATTTGCCCAGCGTCATATTCATTTTCAATTATTTGAATAGTGTTACCTGACTTGCATATATGCCAGCAATGGTAGAATATTGATTTATTTAAAAGATGGGCCATTATGAGAAGATACTTTATCCCAATCCTTCGCAGAGGTGGGGTACTATAGGTATAAATGTAGCATATAATGTGAGATTTTTATATGTTAATTTTGCTTAACTTTTTTCTTCTTTTTTTATTAATTATAAGGGATGACTCTCTGAAAGGGGATGAGATATATGTGATTATAAAAACAAAATAAATAAACCATTTGTTTAAAAAAATGAGTTATTCCCGGGAGAAGCTTAGAATCATTAAGATAGCTTTATATTTTTTAAAAGGCAGTCCAGATCAACCTCTTCCAGTTTAGTTCAGAGCCTAACTCATTGTCCATTTGTATTATCTGTCACCTATATCTATACACAAACACACACATATATAAATATATGTGTATGTATCTCCTGCCAGATAAACTCTATAGGTTGTCCATCCAAATGACATGTGAAAATATGGTCAATACACATTCTTCCTCCACTTTTTCTCTCCTGCACACATGCATAGATGGTTAGGTCCAATTCTTTTGAGTGGTTGCAATCTCTTACAGGAGATTTACAATATTCTAGAGCTGAATGCAACTAGTACAGTGTTATCTGCAAACAGGGGCAACTGGAGGACCTCACTATCTACCAGATCCCCTCTTCAACTGGGATTCTATCCGGTATCTTCTCCATCACATTAACAATCACCTTTACTTTTCCATATCTTATGCCTTATCTGATGTTTACTATCAGGGAGTTTTCTGTCGTTAATACCTTTCAGTGAACCTTGAATGGTTCTAAGGTATAGAGCCATACAATGTATAGAGGCTTCTTCTAATGCAGAGAGGCTTCTTCCCCTCCCAGGTGACTGAGCCCTGAAAAGCCCTAGTAATTACTCCTTCACCCAGATTTGGATCCTCACTTTCCTAAGAGACATTTGTACCCGAAGTAGATGGTGGATTCATCAAGGTGTCACTGTGTTAAATAAATGCAAATCAAAAAAAAGAGAACCCTTCACACCAAATCATTCTTGAGACAGCTGGTTTGGAAAAGGGAATTACTTAGTTGGACCTAGTTTGTTGCAATGCTCTGAGATACATCAAGTTATTCTTCTCAGTCTCTACAGGTATATGTTTTGGGGAGAGGAGTGAAAGAAAGAAAGGAAGGAATTGCTGATAACGATATGGAAACCAGTTTTGGAATAGTACAGGGCAGCAGAGAATAGAGAAAGGCTTAGAGGGAAAGGGGAATAAGGTTTTTGCTGCTAATTTGATGTTCAAGCTTGAGCAAGTCACTTCTCCCTTCTGGGTCTCAGTATCTCTCTGCATATATATGGAGAAGAACAAAATTATTTCTAATATCTCTTCTAGCTGTAGAGTTCTACAGTCTATTTTATAACACAACAGAAGGTAGATGACTTATTCCAGGAAGAAACATTTGTTTAGTGCAGGAAAGTTAGAAATGTAGCGTAAGAAGTAGATTCCCTGACCATATTGCCTTGGCCAAGTACTATGTTTTTGCCTCACCTTCAAGACAGGAGGATTTTGCCTTCCTGACCAGGATGGAGGCCAGGCATGCTCCCCTTCTCTAGAATGTCTTCAATTCCCCACCTCTACCTACCCAAATTCTCTCCTGCCCATTCTTCGAGATCCAGCCCAAGTCCCAGTTCCCAGTTAATCAGGGGGAAGCACTGCAGAGATTAATAGACTATCAGAGCTAAAAAGTACTTTAGAACATAGAATTTAAGATCTGGAAGGGGTCTTAATGTATATAATTGTTTAAAAATAAAACGGTAAAACTAAAAGGAATCTTAGAGCACACAATTGTTAGAATTTGAGAAACTAGAATGTGAAAGCCAGAGGAAACCTTAGGGCATACCATGTTAGTATATGGAACACAAACTATTAGAGCTAGACGGGATTTGAAGTATAGAACACACAGACTGTGAGACACTTGGGACAAACACAGCTTCCCCCAGCCTGGCTCCAGAGTATGGGGAACATTGCATAGCATGATGGTGCTCATATGGAATGCATTGAGTGAGTGGTGGTTGCATTCCAAACATAAAGATGTTTCCTGGGCTGGGGTTCCTGGAAGGAATGGGTGATGTGCCATCATACATACGCCTTCAATCGGCATACCCCTTCTTGTTAGGTTTGATAAGAGAGCCACTTGAGTTACAGAGAAGAGGAGCCAACACAAACAAGACAGGGCGATGCCAACAAAGAAAGTACTTAGCCTTGAGAAGGTGAAGAAACTGGGCGTAACCATCAAAGTCACATCAACGCAGACCAAAGGAGATCAGAAGAGCCGGACAAGTCAGAGCGGAGGACGGGGACTTTATGTATTCACGTTTCTGTTACCTTAATACCCCAGTGGGCAGACAGGGTGGTCAAAATCACAATGGCTTTGCTAATTTGCTGGATAGAAAGTTGCATATCAAGCCACCAGTGGGTTCCCACTGCCCGCCTACCAGATGAAGCATAAGCTCATCACCTTGGCATTCGAGGCCCTCTACAAAGTTGCCCCCCATTTCTTCTTCAGCCTTACTTCCCACTGCTCTTTTCTAGCAATTGTCTGCTGCTTATCTTTCAAACATATACATTCCTGCTTCTCCAGCTTTGTTCATAACATTCCCTTTTCATGCCTTTCCATCTCTCCACATTCTATCTGTTTTTCAAAGGCTAGATTGGATTTTTCCTGCCTCCTCCAGGACGTCTTCCTAGTGGCTGTGCGCAATAATCTCTCTGGCCTCTGAAGCTTTATAACATATGTCAGCTACACAATTCATTGACTGATTTGTGAAATCTCTTATATGGCCATTTACGTTTATATGTGTGTGTCTTATCTCTCCAACTAGAGTATAGCTTCCTTCAAGGCAAAGACAGGGTTAAATGCACAGTAGTCAGCCATCAATAGAGATTCATTGTCATCATCATCATCATCATCATCACCATTATTGCTATATAGCCAATGAGTCAGTCCATAGACACACACATATACACAAACATACGCACACACACATACACGCATGTATACACGCACGTGTGTCCTTTTTTTTTTTTTAAAACCTAGGCCTGTGATTTTACCGGCATGGGAAACTTCCTTGTGTGGAAACTCCTTCCATTGGTGTAGACTAGCAATTTATCTGTAATTTCTAATTTTAACGAATTGTATGGAGCACTGAAACATCAAGTGACTTACCCATAGTCATGTGGGTAGTATGTGTCAGGCATATAATTTGAACCTGGGTGTCCCTAACTCCAGAGTTAGTCCTCTATCCACTATGTCACACGTTACCTCTCATCTACATATTTATATGTGTAATGTAAGGACTGGCCAATGAGGATCCAGTCTTCAAACATGCATTATCTGTCCTGTCCACATGGATGCTTGGGGATCCTGCTTCTGAGCATGTATACAGGAGAGCCCTGCCCTCTGCTTCGGGGTATATGTATGACTGTTTCCTATCCGCTTACTTTGTAGTATAGGTAGGCATGGGGGAAACGGGCTACTGGAGCTGCCTCTCTCCCCAACTGGAACCTGACAGCAGGCCTTGCCTCAATCACTACCAGGAAAGACTGTGAGATTTGACTTGTTCATGCCTTTTTGCATGCACACTTAGTTTTGACTCAACAATAAATACTGGGTCCTGAGTCACTCTAAGCCAGTGGTATCAAACTCAAATAGAAATAGAAGCCACTAATAATACATAAGGAACCCTGTGGGTCACATATTGACTTAATTTTAAAATGTAATATTGTTTATGTTTTATTGTATTTTTCTTTATTTTGTTAAGTATGCCTCAATTACATTTTAATCTGATCTGGGCAGTACTATTATAGGCTGCTGTGTGTTTGACACCTCTGGTCTAAGCACCAGCTACCATTATACTTTCAATTTAAGCCCAGAGCCATTGCATCCTCAAAGAAAGCAAGCAACCAAGAACGAGGAGTAGGCAGCAGATGGGAGAGGCTGTCTTTGTAACTATTGTTCTTGCCATAGTTTCTCAATAAATCTTTTTTCTAAAAATAAATAGAGTTCTTCTGGTTGTATAATAATGAGGAGCACACAGAAGAGGGGCTCATTAGCAAAGTACTAGAAACCGCAACCTCTCAGGTTCACTCCCAGTACTCTGAAGGGAGAGGTAAACCTTCTGGGGACACAATTGGATAGGACCGTGTGAGCGTGAGTTAGAGGAACAAGCCCAGAGGAGCCCCTACATGTTATTCTAAGATCCGTTCCAGTCTAATATTTTGTATTGCATGTTCTAATATTCCCTATCCTTTTTTTTTAACAAAAGGAAGGATTCAATTTAATTCAACAAACATTAAGTACCTACTATGTGCACTCTTGCAAAGTGCTGGGGCTACAAGAACAAAAAAAGGAAACAGACCCTGGCCTCAAGGAATTTGTATTCTAGAGAGGAAAAAATAGGGAAGAGCAAGAGAAATAGCAGAAGTAATCAGAGAGGCAGAAGAGAAGAAAGGAAAAAAACAGTGATTTTGGAGGCCTAAGACCTGGGTTCAAAATCTACATCTGTTACTGTTTGTGTGACCTTGTACAAACCATTTCAACTCTTGGAGCCTCAGTTTCCTCATCTGTAAGAAATAAGGGGTTTAAACCAAATTGCCTCTAACTTCCCTTTCAGCCCTCAAATTCTGGGCCTGTCAATATTCAAATGTGCTATGGCTTCTACTATTTGTCACCCAGATGTGTAAAAGGAGAAGAATGATAGCTTCCAAAATGCTTTATATATATCATCTCATTTGAACTGCGCAACAATCTGCAAAGGTAGGTCCTCCAGACATCATTGTCCCTGTTTTACAGATGAATAAACAGATTCAGAAAAGTTAATTGGTTCACTAAACATTCCCTGTTCTGAGACCCGTTCCATTTTATGTATTTACTCAGTGCCTTTATGAGAGCCTTGGGTGGAGGGGGGAGGAAGCAGAGAAAGAAGAGGTGAAGGTCCATCTCCGATATCTCTTGATGACAGGTTCAGCCCCTCTTCCCATCTCCTTGAACTGTCCACAGCAGGAGGCAGAGGACAAACTTATTTCCAGTGTGAGAACAAGACCAGGGGAAGCAAAAAAGAGAGCCTTAGCAAGCACATTAATGGGCAAAACTGGCCCTATGCCCAGATGCGGATGGTTCTGACTAAATCCATAGATAACAACTTCCCAACTGCCACCAAAGATCTGAGAATCTGAACTGTGAAAGGAAAGGTTATGGTCATAGATTTAGAACTAGAAGAAACCTCTGAGGACATGTAGTCTGATGCCTTTATTTTACAGGAGAGGAAACTGAGCTTAAATGACTTGCCCAATGCCACAGAAGGAAGTGAGGGCAGCTAGGTGGCGTAATGGATGGGAGGCTTGTTGTCGGGCAGACCTTAGTTCAAAACTGACCTCTGACACTTACTGGCTGTGTAACCCTGGACAAGTCACATAACCCCTGCTTGCCTGAGTTTCCTCATCTGTAAAATGGAGATAATTAGAGCACTTACATCTAAGGGTTGTTGTGAAGATCAAACGAGATCATAATTGTAAAGTGTTTAGCACAGTGCCAGGCACACAGTGAGCTCTATATAAATATTAGCTATTATTCTTAATTAGCTAATAATTATTCTTAATTAGCTAATAATAATTATTAGTTAGCTATTACTATTCTTATTAGGTAGCAGAGCTGAGATGTGAACCTAGGTTCTCTGTCTCCCAATTTAATGTTCTTTCTACCATACCACTGACAGTGAGGTAGCACATTGGATGGAGCACCAGGCCTGGGTCAGGAAGACCTGAGTTCAAATTCCGCTTCAGACACTTACTAGTCATGTGGCCCTGGGCAAGCTGTTTGCCTCAGTTTCTTCATCTATAAAATGAGCTGGAGAAGGAAATGGCAAACCACTCTAGTATCTTTGGCAAGAGAACCCCAAGTAGGGTTAGAAGAGTCAGATACAGCTGAAGCAACAATAACAAAAACCATACCACACTGCCTTAGTTTAATCTGGGTGAAGAAATGTGCAACACAAATTGTCTTTGTATTCTGTGACTCACAAATCATAGACTCTCAGAGCTGGAAAGGACCTTAAATGTTACCTAGTCCAGACTCCTACCAATAAAGGAATTTCCTTCGGTTCATGATAAAATCATGAGTCACTGAAAATTCGGTTAGAGAAATTTTTCAAGGATCTTTCTGGGAATAGAAAAACTCAGAGGCATGATGTTTGTGGTTTTAGGAAGCCTCATTATTTGATGGTCCTGTTTGGTTGGGCCATTTGGTTGGAGCACCTGTTTGTGGTCCACTGCTTGCTTTTTAAAATTTCCCAAAAAGCTAAAGCAAAACCCCATAATGACCACAAAGACAAGCTATGCAGAGATGAAAAGGTCGGTGGACTTGAGTTCAAGTTTAAGCACCATCATTAACTCCATCTTTGTAAGCTTAGGCAAATTCCATGGAGTTTTTGGGTATCAGTTTCCTCATTCAATAAAATAAACGTAAGTTCTTTGCTGCCTTGGTGGCTGATATCAGTCCATTTTGTCTTTGTATCCCCTGTGACTTCTACAGTGCCTAGCAGGCATTTAATAAATTCTGGTTGATTAATCAGAATTAGAAGTGGAAAAGACCTCTGGGATCATAGTCCAACAACCTCATTTTACAAATAAGGAAACTGGAAAGCTAATGTGATTGGTTAGATAGTTCAGGGATCTGTGAAAAGGGCTAAATCTGAATGATTCCCAATCAGGTATTAGGGAGGCACCTTTACTCCTTCTCTTTCTGCCTTCCCTCCTCCCCCTCCAACTCCTACTTCCCATTACCAGGACTCTAAAATAAAGGGGTTGAACTAGACCAGGGTGGGAAACCTGGGGCCCCAAGGCCACATGTGGCCCTCTAGGTCTTCAAGTGTGGCCCTTTGACTGAATCCAAATTTCACAGAATGACTCTGTTTAATAAAAGGATTTGTTCTATAAAACTTGGACTCAGTCAAAAAGCCACACCCAAAGACCTAGAAAGCCACATGTGGCCTTGGGGCCCCAGGTTTCCCACTCCTGAAATAGATACAATCTAAGGTCCTTTCCAACCCTGAAGCCTGTGATCGTCCTTACTAGCTAGGTGACATTGGTAAGTCACTTTCCTTCTCTAACTCTCAGTTTTCTGGGCAGCTAGGTAGCACAGTGGATAGAGCACTGGCCCTAGAGTCAGGAGGACCTGAGTTCCAAAGTGACCTCAGATGCTTAGTAGCTGTATGACCCTGGGCAAGTAGTTTAACTGGGATTACTTCCCAATAAACAATTAAATCTCAGGTTTCTCATCTATGAAATAGCAACAATAATATTTTACTGTCTAACAGGATTGCTGTGAGATAATAACTTATATTTATATGGTGTTTTAAAGTTTACAGAGCCCTTGATTCCATTTGGTCCTTACAATCACCCCCTTAGGCAAGTATTGCACATATTATCCACATTTTCCAAGTAAGAAAACCAAGGCTCAGACAGGTTATTTGACAGCAATTTAACTAGTTAGTGTCTGATTCCAGCCTCTGATTTAGATATATCTTGGTTCCAAGGCCATCCCTCCCCACTTTATACAAAGCTGAGATAATACATATGAAACATGTTGTAAACCTTAAAGCATCATACAAATGTAAGCTATTTTTACATAATAATAGCTATACAAATTCAAGTTAACATTTTTCCAGAGCCTTTTTTTCAATGAATACTTATGTTAAGAGAGAAGAATAAAAATTCATTAACCAGAAAGGCAAGAAGGGTTGCATATTTGGTCTCCACATTTGACAATTAGCTCCAAAGGCCTTTTTTTTATAAATAATAATAAACATCCCTTCCTACTTTTCAGAGAGCTTTCATACCATTTAATTTAATTCTTAATACAAGCCTGTGAGATAGGCAGAGGGCAGGACTATGATTCTTAATTGGCAGATAAGGCAGCTGGGGCCCAAAAAGGTAAAGTGATTTGCTGAGGAAGTAAGTCTGCACTGGTTTCATGGCAGGAAGTCCTCTAGTCAGGGCAACAGCCCAGCCAGAATTCTTAGTCCAATGTCCTTTCCACCACACAAGGCTGTCTCTTAACATGTCTGTATTTTAACAAGGGGCCTTCTATGCCTTAAATTATAGAAATGAATGGTGGGAATTTCAGGCATATGAAAGGAGTGATCGAGGAGATATTATTGGAGGCAGTTCCTTGCAAGGCCCCTCAAACCACAAAACGTATCTAGAATCTCAGAATGCTATATCATGAAGGGAGCTGAATAGATGCAGGTTAAAACAGAGCTGGAAAAGTCTTTGGAACCTAGAATGTTAGGAAATAGAACATAGGGTGGTAGAATTGGAAGGATACAGGTGGAGGTGGGGAACCTGCGGCCTCAAGGCCACATGTGGCCCTCTAGGTCCTCAAGTGGGGCCCTTTGACTGAATCCAAACTTCACAGAACAAATCCCCTTAATAAAAGAATTTGTCCTGTAAAACTTGGACTCAGTCAAAAGGCCACACCCAAGGACCTAGCCTCAAGGGCACAGGTTTACCATCACTGATGGAGGTTGTCTTATCCTTCAAATTCAAACTCACAAGGCCCCCTCTTCTATGAAGATTTCCCCACTTAAACATCTCCCGGATTTCTCCTTTGCTTTTATCTTACTCTCATATATTATATATTGAACTGGCTCTTCCTCCCTCTTAGGTCATAGGCTCCTTAAGACCAGGCCCTGTGTTCTATCCTGGTTCACAGCACATAGCTCAAAATCTTACAAGGAGTAAATGCTAAATAAACATTTATTGAAATGCATTGAATTGGGAGGGCCCTTGTAGAATATTTAGTTCAACCCCCTTATACTTACAGATGAGAATACTGAAGGTCATAGAAGGGATGTGGTTTGCCTAAGGTCATAGGAAGCTTTTGTTCAGAATACAACCTCAGCCTGGGTAAGAGGCCAACTCATAGATTCATACACCACATTGGTTGAGGGACTTACTTTCCATACTTTCCCACAGAAGCCACAGGTAAAGGTGTTTATATCCTAGTTGTGCTGAGGAAGGCCATATGCTCTTTAACGAGGCAATGCCTGGCCCTTGCAACCAAGAATTTTTTAAATGGTGTTAACAACCAGACTTTGTGGTAGGACTTTTAAACCTATCAACACCTCAGTGGCGACAAGGATAATAAAGTGATCCATAAATTTAGGCCTATGAAATCTGAGCCAATTTAGTGGTCACCTGCTTGCAGGAGAACATGAAATGCTTCAACTGTATTATTTCATTTTATATTTGTGATATCTTTGTAAAGCACTTTATATTTCATGTTTTCCTACTTGACAGCTTAACTTCTGGTATTCTTTAAGCAAAATAACATTCTGTGTGAAACAGGGGCTGTATAAAGAGGAAAGAGAATTGATTTATGCAACAATTGATTTATTGGTGTCTTGGCCACCCAATTTCCTCCTCTGCCATCCTTTGGATATATAGCTCTTTATGTGAAAAGTTAAAAGGAAAAAAAAATGGTATCAAGACAGCGCACTTCATGTGCCACATGCAGCCCACAATGCAAGAATGGTAGGCTTAGCAATGTAAACTTCGGGCCAATAACAAGTAGCAAATGTTGGCCAATAACATTCTCACATCATCAGCTTTGCTAGGTCTAAGGACACATGTTGTTTTGGCAACACTGCTGTAAGTAGCAAAATATTATTACTCCTTTGGGAACCAGTTGTAACAATGTTATTTTTGTGTTGCGGACAATGACGTATTGTTTGATGTGAATGTATTCCTGAGCAAGATGAAGAAGGCTAGATCGAGAATCAGTAGAGATTACGGAAGAGTCGAGCTGGGGATCTTAGAACCCAGGATCTGGAGGATGTAAGCTCCTTGAGGACAAGGGCAATTTCATTTTGCCTTTATAACTTCACATCGTGTAGTAGAATCTCACATATGTAGTAGGCACTTAAACATTTGTTGAATTAAATTTTAATGTTAAAATGTTACGAGGAATGCATTTTGTGTATATTGGAAAGGTTTATGGGTGTTCATTGGGAAGTGTCTTTTGCTTCAGAACAAAATGGGTCCACACACACATATACACAAAAAAAGGGAAAAAATGGAACACAGGATGTTAGAAACACACAACAGTGCTAGAAGTGTAAGAGGACCTTGCAACAAAGAGGTGGCATGATGTAGTAGAAATAGTGCCAGATTTGGCTTCAGAAGACTTGGGTTCATGACATGATGTCTATACTTTTAGTTGTGTGATCATATTTCCTTTTCTCTGAGACTCAGTTTCTTCACCTGTCAAAATGGGGATAATAATAATTGTATTACCTACTGGGGGAGTTGTAGGGAATGGAATTTGCAAACAAGTTATGGAAATATACATTATTTTAGAACATTAGAGATGAAGTGACTACAGTAGAATGCAACCTTCTTGTTTTACAAATGAAGAAATTAAAACAAACAAGTAACTTGGCCACAACTACCTGGATAGGAATATCAGTTAGAGCTATGATTTAAATCTAGTCTCCCATCTGTAAGTCCAGAACTCTTCATCACTATTCCAAAGTCCCAACTTGCTACCTTAAGTCGGATGTGATTCATGAGTTATGTCAGGTGGTACACAAGGAGGGAGAAATAAATTAGGGTAGTTTACTTCCACCAAAGTAATATATTGGAATAGGGATGGAGTCCCCTAAATCCCTTGGTCTCCTACTCCCTAGGCTTTTACTTATTTATTTTTTCAATAAACATTTGAACCTTTCTTATGTACAGAATCTTCTCAGCTCCCTTTTATGCCTTTCTCTCCTCAAGCCTCTACTCTCCATATTCCTTTAATCCCCTTAATATCCAAATATTATGGGGGCGAGTATCATATTAGAAAGAGCACTGGACTTGGGACTAGGCCACCTCTGAGTGGTGTATCGTAAGTCATTAGAGACAGAAGGCACCTTAGAAATCCTTGAGCCCCACCCCCAAAAAAAATCTCTGGTAGCAAATAGCATATTTTGAAATGGAGTTCTGCATTTCTCCATAACACCTACATTGGGAGATGAGATTTCTTGTGATATTAATTTATCAGTGCCCAGCTTTGAGACTCAGCTTGTACCGATTTCCATTCACACCGTTGTACAGTTTTTTTGTTTTGTTTTTCTTTTGGTTCTTCAGTTTTGAACTCAATGTTGGAGGGGAAAGGTAGTGCATTTTTAATTGACATTTGTATGCTTTTAAAACAATTCTCCTTGATAATGTCCCTTTTCTTTGATTGCAAGTTGTATAAACTAATAAATTTGTGTTAACTGTCCCTGCGGTAGTAATCTCACACAGTGACTCCAGGTTATATGCAGTTAGGTGAGCTGTTTCCTTAGTTACCCAAGTTCCAGAGCTTTTACTTTTGTGCAAGTAAAAACAGAAGTAGGCAACATACAGCCTGTGCCATGTTGATGTACAGTTTCTGAAATTGTTTTACAAGACTTTGATAATAAAACCCTGAAACTTAAAAAAAAAAAAAAAGAAATCCTTTAGCCCAACCCACTCATTTGGAAGGCAAGTTGCCCGGGTTTACAAAGTGAATTTCAGTGGCAGAACCAAGAATAGAACCCCAGTCTTCCACTCCAACTTCAGTCCTTTTTCCACTCAATTAAACTGTCTCTTATCCAAGTAGCTTCCCTTATCTGGTCCTCAGTTTCCACATTTATAAAATGAGTGTATTGGGTTATATGCTTTATCCCCCAAATCCTGTCAAATTCTAATATCCTATTACTCTAAAATCTCCCTTTCCCATAATCCCTCTAGCTCTTAACACTTCTCTTTCCTTCACCCTTTCACCCCCACCCCCCAAACCACTAAGGAAGAACACTCCAACGCTACAGATCAGGATTTAGGGGTAGAGAGTCCAGAGTAGAGTGTTTCCTCCTATGGAAAGTTGACTTAACTAACGCTAGGGACTAGTTGGGGGGGCGGGGCGCGTTGGATGCTACTAATAGGATGGTGAAGTGTTAGGGAGTAGGGTTGGATAGAGATGTCAGAGATCCAGTCATTGAGGCATGGTGATGGGAGGGGCAGATGGGAACCACCGAGTGTAGGGCGATGCCAGCAGTTTGTAGCTAGGGGTCCGAGTCTTGGAGTGGGAAGACCTACGTTCATGTCAATGACTAATCGTGTGACTTTGGACAAGTCCCTTGTCCTATCTGACAGCCTCTGGCTTCTCTTCTTTAACAAGGAATAATATTCCTCTGCCCGGCTTAGATTGCCGAGCTCAAGTGAGGAAAGTGACTTCAGGGCTTATATAAAAGGTAACAGGTAAGGGCTGTGCCAACCCTAGAAGAGCATAGCGGTCGTGTCTACCCCGGGCCTCCTCACGCCAAGCACTGCCAAGAGAGGGCACACGTGGGCGGTTGCGCGTGGGAGACGAGTGGTCAGGAAGTCCCCGAGCGGTTCTCCACTCAGGCTGGGCACGTGTGTGTGTGAGTGTGTGTGTGTGTGTAGAAAGAAGGGTAAGGGGGAGGGCTGGGCGTGTGTGTGTGTGTGTATGTGTGTGTGTAGAAAGAAGGGCAAAGAGCGGGAGCGGACGCGGGAGAGAGACTCTGCCCCTTTAAGCTCAGCCCGGGGAGCCGGCTGGGGGTGGGGGTGGGGGCGCCTCCGGGTGGGCGGCCGGGAGGCGGCGCGGCTTTGACGGCCCCGGGGCCCCGGCCCCACTTCCTGGCCGACGGCCTCCAATGGTGAGCCGGAGGATGCCCGTGTTAATTACATAAGCAGAACGTAAATAATTCGCGGGAAAAAAAAGCGAAAAAGATGGCGACCCGCATCCCTCTGTCCCCGGCTTGAGTCGGACTCCAACTTCTTCAACTGGGACATGGCCGAGAGTCCCTGCCGCTTGAGAGTTTGACCAGACAGACGGACGAGGGACGGAGAGACGGACGGAGGGGACGGACAGACCTAGAGGTGCTACACCACTCACTTACCCCGCCCTACCCCTAGCAGCTCCCAACCCGGAGCCTCTCTCCATCAGTCCCCAGCCCTCTCCTCCAATGCGCCTGGTGGCCAGACTCCAAGAGGGACCGCCGGACGGACGCGCAGCCTCGGGGTAAGGACAGCGCCCTTGCCCTGCCTTGCCCTGCCCCGCCCTTGCTCTGCCCCGCTTGGGTCCCTTGAGGGGCTGGAGCTGCCAGGAGGTAGGTGTGGGGGGCTTCTTCCCGCAAGGCACCCTTCTTCTTGACCTCCATCCTCCCACTCCTTTCAAAAATTTCTACAGAGTTGCGGAGTGGGTTTGTTTTTAGGGAGAAGGGGGAAAGAGGACCAAGAGTTTTTTGGAGGCAGTTGCTTTTCGGATCTCCAAGCGCAATCCGGTCAGAGGAAACTAGGGAGCCAGGGTTCGACTCTTGGGGCGAAGTGGAAGCAAGAGAAAAAAGGGCACAGAGGGAATGGGGGAATCTTGTCAAATGCTTTCTCCGAGTCCTGGTCCCCTCAACGGCCTCACGGAAGACTAGCGGGCGCGGGTGGGCGAGCAGAGCCGGGATGGGAATGGAGGGAGGAGAGGGGAAAGCGATTGTTATTTCGAGCACGTTGGCAGTACTTGGGCAACGACTCCGAGTTGCGGGGAAAGTTGGAGGGAGTTCGCGGGACGGGGTGGGGCGGGGGCAGTTGCAGAGAGAAATGCCCGGGACAGAATTTGGTTGCCTCTGGGAGAGCTAGAGACGTAGTTTTTATATATATATATAAATATATTTTTTTTGTAAAAAATAAATAAAAATAAAAAATTATGAAATGCATCGGGCTTTGGGGGCCTCTCTCTTTATGAATCATCCCGTCCCTCCCCTCCTTTTCCCTTCCCTCCCTCTTCTCCAGGGGCCCCAGCCACCAGTTTGACTCAGATTTGAACTGGACAGAGTGTGTAACCCACAAAAATGCATTTTATTTTGAATGTGTTTGAATCAGCCAATCAGAGCCCTTGGGGGCCCGGCTCCGAAAAGTCGGAGGCTGCAGAGACTGAGGTGTTGGGGGCTGGGGACGCCAGGGTGTGATTTGGGAGGGGGAGCACGCCTGTTTGTGTAGAATAGGAGGACTCCCCAGCCTACTGAGGCTGGAGACCTTGGGGGATGGCCCGCGCCTCCTTCCTTCCCCTCCCCCCTCCCAATCGTGTTCCCTCTGCTGCACTTGCCGGCGCCTGGAGGAAGGAGGGAGGCGGGAGCCGGGATCTTGGATCCTGGGGTAGGAAGTGTCAGTTTGTGAACCTGCAGCCGGAGCCGGGGGCGAGTGAGAGGCACCGGATCCGGACTGTAACCGAGCGGGAACCTAGGGTGCCCCACCCCTTTCCCTGGCCGGGGGTTGACTCACGCTGCCGGATCCATCCAAAAGGTGGAGAGTTAGAAACGTAATTCAGATTCTTTCCCCCTCACCGAGGGGCCCGCATCCCTAAAGAGCCACATCCCCGCCTCTGATTCTGGGCGACCAGAAGCCAGAGATACACTTTGACTCCTACTTTGGTAGGAGGCATGACTCCTTCTGCTCCCATCCCCTCTTCCTTGTGGGGAGGAAGGGTCAGGTTCACAAGCAGGAGTTTGATCCCCAACCTCGATTACCTCACTAAGTTTCTCTTCCTGTCTGGGAAGGGTTCGCTGTGAAAACGAAATAATGTTCCCGCAAAGCGTGCATCATCTATTAGGAGCTAGGGATGGAGGGGCAGGACAGAACGTGTCGGTAGGAGCTGAGTGTAGTAGAATCTATCTCTCTGCCTAGTGCTCGGTTTGACACACCGACTCCACCCCACCCCACCCCACCCTACCCCAACTGATCGGACTCCCCGTGAGATTTCCCTGAACTCTTTACAAGGGGTTTGTCCCTACGAGACAACTCTCGAGGACCCACTGGGGGAAGGGGAGGACGAGGGAGGGAGTTGGACAGCTGTTCCTGACACCTGGTTTTTGGTCCTGGAAGTGAAGGGATTTCAAGTTCCAGAGACGTGTGACCACTCAACCTTCACCCAGAGAGAAAGAGTATAGTGAACTGAAGAGAGTAAGAACTGGAAAAATGTTTCCTTCTTCCTGTTGGAGACCTTTCATGACTCCTACCCGCAGTCATTGGTTTGCTCTCTGTCTAGAAGTTAATTTTTATTACTTTCTATCCGTGTACCTGTTGTGCCCGTCCTCTAGAATGCAAACTCATTGTGGGCTGGGACTATTTTTTTTTTTAATCTTTGTTTTCCCAGCGCCTAGTGTGGTGTTTTGCACACTTGGAAGTGGGAGTGGGGTGAGGGGCATAGCTCGGGACTTCGTGGAGGAAAAACAATCTCCTTTTGCCGGGCTGCACCTGCTCTGCAATTTACCGTCTGAGAGTTTCCTGGGGCACCGAGGTCAAGTGACTTGCCTAAGGGGTCCCAGCCATTAGGTGCCGGAAGTAGCACTTGAACCTACGTCTCCCTAATTTCTAGGCTTTTCTCTCCGAACTATTTTTACTGCCTCTGTGTTTTGCACTTAATGCTGAATTGAACTAGGTTGGGGGGGCGGGGCTGGGGCAAGCAGGAAAGTTGAGAGTTGAAAAACGTTGATCAGTCATTCTGAAAGTTGGGTGGGATGTTGGATGATTAGTCAACCTAAATAATAATTACATTTCTACACTTACTCAGATTATAAGGTGCTTACCCCATAATAGCCCCAAGATACAGGCGGTACAGATATTTTATTGTTCATTTCTAAATAGAAGAACCCGAAACAGAGATGAAGTGACTTAACTTGCCCAGCCTGAAGAGTTTAATACATCTTCTCTCATCTCCGCTTTCACCAATCTGAATGCTTCCTCCTTCTCCCACAGGGGGAAGATGCTTCTATAATTCTTTACACGCCTCCCTTTGGAAGGTGGATGAAACAAAGGGTCATATTTAATGGAGATTATTTTGTTCCTGAGTCTCATCCCCTCTCCATCAATAATAACTTTTCTCCTTAGACTTTGGAAAGGCAGCTAGGTGGCTCAGTGGATAGATGGCTGGGCCTAGAGTCAAGAAAACCTGAGTTCAAATGCAGCCTCCTAGACTTAGTAGCTGTGTAAACTTGGATAAGTCTTTTAACTTCTTTGCCTCAAATTCCTCAATTGTAAAATGAGGATAATAAAAGCACCTACCTTACAAGGTTGTGAGGGTCAAATGAGATGATATTAGCATTGTACCTAGCACGTAGTAGGTGATCTATGATAGCTATTGTTGTGTAGCTCATTTTATAACTTTTTAATATACTTCTGGGTATCATAATTCCGTGTAAGTGTGTTTGTGAGTGAGTGAGTAGGTGTGTGTCTTTCTAGCATGGTGGATGTAGCACTGGACTTAGAGTTGGGGTGATCAGGTTTCAAATCTTTTCTCTGACACTGTTTGACTGTGGACAAGTCAGTTCTCTAAAAGCCTCAGGTTCTTCATCTATACAATGTGAATGATAGCTGTAGTACTTACCTCATGAGTTATTTGTGAGGAACAAATGAGATAATATGTACAGAGCACCTTACAAATGTTAAAATACTATTTAAGTAACTACCATGAGGCAAAGGAGATAGGAAAGGGAAAGGAACAAACATTTATTAAGCTCCTACTATGTGCCAGGCAGCTTTTTACAAATATTTATATTTATATCCTCGTGAGATAGGTGCTGTTATTATCCCTACTTTACAGATTAGGTTAACTGAGCTAGGCTGAGGTTAAGTGACTTGCCCAGGGTCACATAGCTAGTCAGCATATGAGGCTGGATTTGACCTGAGGTGTTCTCGACTCCAGGTTCTGAACTCTAGCTACTGTGCCATCTAGCTACCCCAAGGGATTTTTCCTTAACTAAAACCTTGTATCTTTGTACAGTGTTCTGCATATAATAAATTTTATATATACCTGCATAAATACATACATATATATATGTATATGTATATGGCATACCCTCATCAGAGCAGGTGCTGTGCCCTTTGTGCAAAGCAGAGTTGAAATAGCTCAAAAGAAACTTAAGATGCGCAAATTTAGAGAATCAACCCCAAATATTCACATGGAGCCCGACCTGTGGCAAAGCATTCTGAACTCACATTGGTCTGGTCAGCCACAGTTGAATGCATTGTAACTTGACTCTAACATAGTGATATCATTTGGGTCCTCTATGAGAACGGACAACAACCAACTAACTATGAATTTATACATGTGTGTTGTTGTTGTTGTTCAGTTGTATTGGACTCTTATTGACAAAGATACTGGAGTGGTTTGGTTTGCATTTACTTCTCCAGAGCATTTTACAGATGAGGAAATGGAGGCAAATAGGGTCAAGTGACTTGCGCAGGGTCGTACCTAGTAAGTGACTAAGGTCAGATTTGAACTGAGGAAGATGAGTGTTCTTGACTCCAGGCCAACACTTTATCCACTGTGCCACCTAGCTACACACACACACACAGACACACACAGACATACACACACACACACTTTTTAAATGAAGTCAAAGTGTGCAGAAAGGAGAGCCTTGAGATGGAATACAGTATCCAAGGATTGAATCCATTTCAATAAAGATTTATTTTGTACATTACCCTAGGTGTAGGGATGCAAAGATTAAAAATTATACAATCCTTGCCAATAATGATTTCCAGTCCATAGTGAGTATATAACCTATACCTCAATGACTATGATACAAACGTAGTATAGAGGAAGTAGTGACAGAGGCAGAAGACAGTGGCAGCTCATGTTCTTATACACATTTAGAGAGACCTTGTATCATGGATGGAGGGCCAGACTTGTAGTCGGAAAGACCCAGGTTCAAATTTCTCTGACAGTTGCTAGTTCTTATGACTATAGGCAAGTAACTCAACCTTTCTGAGCCTCTGGCAGCCTCTATAAAGGCTCTGTTAAGGGGTTTCTAGTCTGGAAAGAGTTTCTGTCCCAGTAAAATTATAGGTCTTTGACATGATGTCACCCTTTCAAGTTGAAAGTATTTCCCCACAGCAACCCCGTGAATCGAGTTGTAGAATTTCCATTTTACAGATGTGGAAAGTGAGGCTGAGAAAGATTAAATGACTTACTCCAAATCATGTGGTCCAAGTGCTCTAAGAAAAGGAAGAGAAAGGAATTACTCTCCATTGAGGAGGAAGAGGCACTTAGTTCCTAAACTAAGTCTTAAGTGTAAAGGATTTCAGCAGGCGGCAGTAAGGAGGGAGTGCAATTCAGGCGTGAGAATTGACCTTCATAGATGCCAGAAGTTAGAGAGGGCAGGACAGAATCAGGGATTGGGACAGGCCCTATGACTTCATTGGTAAAGGGAACACTGTCTTTTAAAGCAGGTTACTACCTTGTCGCAATTTATAATCTCATAGAATTGCCCACTCAGAGGTGAAGTGATTTGCCCAGGTTTACACAACCATTATCTGTGTTGTTTTTTTTATTATCTGTGAGAGGCAGGACCAGAACACGGGTCTTCGTGGTTTTTAGGCCAACTTTGTATGGATTCTGTCACAATGCTTTTCTGAGATTGGAGAACCACTAATAAATGGTACAGCTGGATTAGAAGGTAGGGTGTATTCCAGGGAGTAGTATGACATAAGGGGAGAAAGATAGGTTATGTCCAGGCAAGATTTTCTTCCTCTTCCCTCTAACCCAGCATCCCAGATGAACCATCATCATCTTTCACTTTTGAAAGACTGCTGATGCCTGTTAAAGTCATTTCTGCCACACTTTGGATTCTGAGAACAATTAAGTTGACTATAAAATGCGCCACCAGTATTGCTGGTAACATGAGAAACCTATATCTAATCTCCCTACAGATGGCGATGAGTCAATCCATCCACAAATATTTATTGAGATTCTTTATAAAGGTGTTTGATGACAGGGGAAGTCAAGTCAACAAACACATATAAAAGATCCTGTTGCTAGGCATTGTGGGAAATTCAAAGGTGATGACATGGTCCCTGCTATTGAGGAGCTTATAGTCTAGTTCATCAGGGGTAAGCTAGGGTCTATGAATCATTTTAATTAATATTTTAAGAACTATTTCAATATAACTGGTTTCCTTTGTGATCTTATGTATTTTATTTTATTCATTTAAAAATGTTATCTTGTAAAGCCCATAAGTTTCATCAGATTGTCAAAGAGTCTGTGACACAAAAAGTTAAGAAACACTGACTAGTATATTGGGAAACAGTTAAATAATAGATAGGTCCTGGCACATAGTAGGCACTTACACTAGTTGACTGGCTGACTATGTAATGGACTAGAAATGCTTTAAGAACTGGGAGAAGAGAGAGATCCGTGTAGCCTAGGAGGGAAATCAGCGTAGTCCCCTTCTTTCCTCGGACACTACATCCACTGTTTAGGTCTTCATTATCTCACACTTAGATTATTGCAATTGCCTGTTCATTGATCTCTCTGTAACATCTCTCCCCACTGCGGTCTGTTATCCACTCAGCTATCAAAGGGATCTTCCTAAAGCACAGAACTGATCATGTTGCCCCCCCCCACCTCAACAAACTCCTGTGGCTTCCTATTAACTCCAAGATCAAATAATAAATTCCTGTTTGGCTTTTAAAGCCCTTCATAACCTTGTGCCTTCTGTCTTTCAAGTTTTCTTATACTTTACTCCTTTCCCTGTAACTGTATGATCCCGATACTGTGGCCTCCTTGCTAGTCCTCACACAAGATACTCCATCTCCAGATTCCAGTACATTTTTACTGGCTGTCCTCCAGACCCTGAATTCTCCTCTTCTTGGCTTCTCTGGCTTTATTCAAGTTCAAGCTAAAATCTCACCTTCTGTAAGAAATATTTCCTAGTCTTCCTCAATACTAGTGCCTTTCCTCTGTGATTATTTCCAATTTATCCTGTATATATCATGTTTATGCATAGTTGTATAAGTATTATCTCTCCCAGCACCCATTAGATTGTAAGTTCCTTGAAGGCAAGATCTGGGTTTTTGTTTGTTTTTGCCTTTTTTTGTGCTCCTAGTGCTTAGTAAAGTGCCTGGCTCATAGTAGGTACTTAAGAAATGCTTAATGATTTGACTTGACTAGAATGCTAGATCAGAAGTCAGACCTGTATTTTAGCTTGAGCTTCATTGATAACTTAGTATAGGACTTTCAGAAAGTTACCCTGCCTTCTCTAGATGATAGAGAGTTTTAAAGTTGGAAGGGACCTTTGAGATTCTCTAGTCCAAACTCCTTATTTAATAGATGGGAAACTGAGGCATACCCAGAGAGGAGAGGTCACACGGACATTTAGTAGCAGCTATAACTGTCAGTTTTTCTGACAGCTGGACCTTCTGAGCTGGACCTTGAAGGATTGGTAGAATCTGGGCTAGTGAAGACTTCTGAACATTTATTTGTCCTTTGGTAACTTTATGACTAATAGCCAATTTAAATTGAAATAATAGCACTAAGAGGAGTTTCAGAATCCCAGAGTTGGTTTTCATAAAATAGTATGTTTAAAAATAAGGAAAAAGGGGCATTATAAAAATCTTACTTCATCAAGACCCTAGTGGGATGTAAATTACCCAGAAATTTTCTTCTCTTTGAGTGAATCCTGGAGGGAAGTCGAGGCCTCTGGCCAAAACTTCTGCTCTGAGGGTGAATGCAGGGAAAATTCTCCAACTATTTTTTACCCCCTAGAAACGGCTACATGTATGTTCAACCCACCAGCCTACCCAAGAATGTGGCTCTCCAGGGACTAGGGAATTTTGCGTAAAACCTTATAGAATGAAAGGTTGTCTTTGTCTTTTTAATTCTAGGGGTGGTCAAAACTGATGGAGAACCTCTCTCTGGAGCCTGAGATCCAAGATGACTGTGGGCCACCCAGGACAGGGGGTGCTCCCACAAAGCCCAGGAACAACTTCAAAGACTTGATGGTCAAGCTAACCGAGGGCCAGTATGTGCTGTGCAGATGGACGGATGGACTGTATTATCTTGGAAAGATCAAAAGGGTAAAACTTGGCACACTAGGGTCTCCAAATCCCCAGGCCAAGGGCCCAGTCCCTCAACATCTGATTCTGAGCTCCAAAGAAAGGGGAGAGGATTGCTGGGAAATTAATTAATTAATTAAATTAATTAAATTAATAAATTAAATTAATTAATTAAAATTAATGACAATTGCTTATTATCTTTGAAGGAAGTAGAATAAGAAAGAACAAGCCTAGACAGTTTATAGGTTTATAGGACTTAGAAATGGTGGGGGACATTAGAGGTCATCTAGTCCAACCCTCTGGGGTTTTGTTTGTTTCTTTTTCAGCAGCTCAGGGAAGGGAAGTGACTTTTCCAAGGTCACACAGGTAGTAAGTGTCAGGGTTGGAAGTCCAAACTAAGTCTTAAGTAAATAAATCTTAGGCTCTTTATACTATAGCAGGATATCTACTTACAACTTACTGGCAGAGTCACTTTTTTTTACCTTTGGCTGAGAACGGAAAGGCCCCTGGGGGGAAGAGCAAGTTAGGCTTGAATGCCTGGGGGAGGAATCCAGATCCATTATTCTTCAGAAGGACCTTGAGAAATAACTCTCTTACTCTGACAACACCTTCCTTTAATAAAGGACAAAAACGTGGCTCAGCAGTGGGTGAGGATGTGAGAGAAAGATGAACAGGGAAAAGTTGTATCATCTGAGGGAGATGTATCTGAGAGGTGTTTTGTGTTTGCTTTGGTTCTTGATGCATCTTTCTAAAGGAAAAGACACATTCTAAGTGTGAAGAAGGTCCCCAGGTTGGAATAATCCAAAAGTCCACCCAGCAGATGCAGTATGGTGTAGTCCAAAGCAGAGCACAAATTGGGAGATCCTGGTTCTACGCCTAGCCTTTCCTGCTGTGTGCCCTCAGACAAGCCCCTTCCCCTCCACTGGCCTTGCTTTCTCTGTCCATACAATAAGGAGGTTGTTCAATATGATCTGTTTTAGCTCTGAAGTTTGAGAATTCTTTTGAGTGTAGCTTTGGTGAATCTTAGCAGCATAGACTTGGCAGGGTCACCCAGAAATGCTCGCCATCATTCTTATTATTCTTCTAAACCAGTTCAGATTTCTGGATGCCTATTTTGTCTATTAATATTTTCATGGGAGGCACCCCTCCTTGCTCTTCCCCACACTCACTCGTTTAGTAAATTCTCTTTTGGGAAATACTTTTTCAGAGCTATCTTACATCTCACCAACTCTTGCAGGTGAGACCTATTTCTCAACCAGGCCCTTAAGGTAATCTTTTTAGTCTACATTGAGCCATACTAAAGACTAGTGGTGGGGACAGCGTAGCATACTGAAAAGTACACGAAATTTATTAATCTGCCGCTCACTCCTTGTAATTCCCTTGGCAAATATTTTCCCTCTCTGCCTTCAATTTCTTCATCTATGAAATAAAGAAGTTAGACCAAATTATTTATTAAGTCCTTTCCAGCTCTAACCTATTAAGACTATCACCCACAATTCCTTTACTACTTATCCTCAATCTGGACTGAGGCATTCAAAGCCAGCCCCGTTAGGATGCAAACGTTCCCTGGTGGGTAATACATTGAATCATTGTCAGCTAGTTGCCGCTTTGGATGACTGTTTCTCTGCTGAGTCCCAAGAGTATGGGCCTGATGGGATGGGACTTTGGCTGAATAAGTTCAAAGAGAGGGGTGATAAAAAGGAAAAGAGTTTATCCAGGCCTGATCACTTAGGGAGGGCGGACTCGGATGAATCCAGAGCTAGGAGAGGACTTGAATCCTCCTGGGACTCTAGAACCACCTCTGTTGCTTTCTAAGTCTCGGACGTTGGGCCAGCCACTTATCCTCTTAGAGATCATCGTTAGGAGTTAAACAAATGCTAGTTACTATTATTAGAGGGGTCAGGGAATAGTAGAAAGAGAGTTGGCTTTGTAATCTGGAAGATCTAGATTCAAGTATTGCAACTGATTCATACTTGCTGTGTAGCCATGGGCCTCATTTAGCCACTCAGTACTCCAGGCAAAAGTTTCTGATACTATAAATTAAAGAAGAGTTGTCAATCTGTATTAGTAGAGGAAGTTTTCATACATCGAGGTCACTCTGCCAGTGAAGTCACAGATCCAGACATCACCATCATCGTCGTCATCGTCATCATCATCATCATCATCATCAGGCGAGAAGTAGAAGATGACCTAAGATCACCTGGGTGTACTTGATGGTTTTTCTTGGGGCTAAATCTGGTGGGCTGAAGCCCTCACTTCTAGTCCCCTTTCTAACCACAGGTCAGCAGTTCCAAGCAAAGCTGCCTTGTGACCTTCGAAGATAACTCCAAGTACTGGGTCTTATGGAAGGACATTCAACATGGTGAGTAACCTGAAAAGTTAGGTCACAGTCCTTGGACTTCCTTTACGGATTGACCGCCTAGGATTTTCACTAAGATTTTCCTTCTCCGTTCCCTCCTCCATCTGTTTTTTTGCCTACCTTCCTTCCAACTTGACACTTTGTTTAATCCCTGGGCTCTCTGGGGTTTAGAATCATATAACATAGAATAGTATAGCTAGAAAGTCTTAAATAGCTAATTTACCACCACTCCCTCTGTCTCATTTTCCAGATGAGGAAACTAAGGCCTGGCATGGTATAGTGATAAGTACAAGGAGAGTGAGAATCCTCTTATTATCCTCAAAGAATTTGGAGTTAGAAGGATGAGAAGAAAAGATGGATGTCTAGATAGGAATTCTGAGGCTGAGAGACTTCCTCATTTAATAGGTATCTATGCCTGAGAGCTCCACAGGAACAAGAGTGTTGAAAAGGAAGCAGCCACAGGGTTTGCCTATTTCAGACTGGAAAGACTGATCAGTTTCACAGAGACACACAGAGCCTGTCCCTCATTCACTCATTCGCTGGTTTACTCATTCGTTCATTCATCATATACTCACCAAGTGCTGATAATTTAATTCAGTTTGCCACGAAGAGGATCCACCTGCCCCCCCCCCATATACCTTGAAGATTCAATCTTCTATTGGGAAGCTAGGATGGAAGAAATGGGAAGAAGGAATGTGGCAAAGATTCAGATACCATCTGCTATTGCCCAAGGTGCCATGGGTGACGAGGGGTGTGATGTTTGAATAAAGACGGAATGTTAGGACGGGAAGGGATCCTAAAGATGATCTCTCCCAAACCTCTCAGAGGGGTGGTGTGGAAAGAGCACTAGATCGGAAATTCCAAAGATCTGAGTTTGAATCCTGGTTCTACAACTTACTACATGTGTGACCTGAAACAAGTCACTTCTCTCTTGATCCCCTCTTCTGAAATGTAGGAATTAGAATAAATTCTCACTGAGATTCTTTCTAGGCCTAGATGTTACGATTCCCTCCATTTTAGAGTAGAGAAAATTGAAACTTGAAGAGAAGGAATAATTTGCCCAAGGACGCAAGAAGTTAGTTCTAGAGAGGTTGTTGTTGTTGAGTTGTTTTTCAGTTGTGTCCAGCTCTCCATGACCCCATTTGGGGTTTTCTTGGCAAAAATATTGGAATAGTTTGCCATTTCTTTCTCCAGTGCATTTTACAGATGAGGAAACTAAGGCAAACAAGGTTAAGTGACTTGTCTAGAGTTACACAGCTTGTAAGTGTCTAAGGCCGGATTTGAACTCGGGAAGAGGAGTCTTCCTCACTTCAGGGCTGGTGCTCTATCATCAACCCTAATTCCCTGATTCCTCAGACAAATCTCTTAGTGATAACCTATTGTGTTCCTAGCTAGCCACACACTGTCACCTAGGGAATTGTATGGCTTATAAGACCTACTAATTAGGGCCAAAGCCAAACAAAACAAAACAAACTGACCTTGAGCCACAGGCTAGTTTTTAGCAGGTCCAGTCAGTTGCTGGGTGAACAGTAGAGTATCCGAACACACATCCTGTCCCATGAGAACATGGTCTTCTTATTCTCCTAAGAAATAAATACTACTCAACTCAGAAAAAAAATCATCTTCTCTCATCCTACCCCTACCAAAGTTTTTTGCCTTTTTTTTAAAATCCAGAACAGTGTTATTCTCTTCACATGATTGCAGCTTTTGGAGCTAGAAGGAATCTTAAACATAATCTAGTCCAATTCTTTCATTATGCAAACTGAGGTTAAAAGAAAGGCAAAGTTGCCAAACTTGTCCGGAGTGCAAAGCTACCCAGATAGTTAATGGCAGGACTGAGACAAGAAGGCAGATTGCAAGTAATCCCTCAGAGAATCACAGAATTTAGAAATAGAAAGGTCCTTAGAGATGATGTAGTAATTCGACCTTGTAATGAGGAAATCGGGGCATCTTCCCTGAGTTGCTTTTATATTTAGCATTGATAGGAACTAGCAGGTCAGTAAACATAGCGTAGTGCCCTCAGAGCCTGAAGGAGTCTTGAGTTACATCTTCCCTAAAAGATTATCAGCTCATTGGGTGTTCTAAAATTCTCTGGCTCCCTAGTAGAGAGCCAGTCTCTTCTGGCCTTCCCAATTGTCTCAGGGCTAGGCATACCCTTACATATTCAAATGAGTGTTCATTCTTCCATTGTGAGAGCTAACTTACTATGCGGTTACTTGGAGCAAGATGACCTTCTTCCTAGTCCTGGCTCTGCTATTTATAAGTTATGTGATCTTGAACCAGTCACTTCCCTTCCCTAGAGCACTTACGTTCATTTCATTTTGAGGTCCTGGTCTATTTCATTTTTGCCTTTGTAATTCCAGCATTTGCGTGAGATATAAACTAGGAATAATTTTTAAAACTGAATCAAGATGACAGATTTAAGCGTTGGAAGGGACCTTAGAGGCTGGTCTGGTCTATCCCCTCCTCCCTCCCCCATTTTACAGAGGAGAAAACTGAGGTTCAGAGGGGCTAAATGATTTGCCCTGAGTTCACACAGGTGGTAAGTGGTAGGAATGGGATAAGAACTCAGGTAATCTGATTCTAAATCCATCATTCTTTCTACCATACTGTGCTGGTTGGATTAAATCATGTCTAAGTCCCTTCTACCCCCATCATTCTGAATTCACTCTACCATTTTGCCTTCTAAGGTCCTTTCCAGTTGGAACATTGATGGGAGAGCCTTTGGCCTTCATTTCCTGACTCTTCACTGTTTTTTTTTCCTCTTTTAGCTGGTGTTCCAGGCGAAGAGCCCAAATGCAACATCTGTCTGGGAAAAACATCTGGACCCCTGAATGAAATTCTCATCTGTGGAAAGTGTGGTCTTGGTGAGTGACGGTGCTGGAGTCGGAGCTGACAGTGGGATCAATTTGAGGTCAGATCTACCCCGTTTGGGGTAGAAGCAGCGCTCCCTGTGGCTCTGCCATTCTTCTCTAACTTTGTCCCTAGAAGTTCACCCTTGACTCCGCCTTTGCTGGGCAGCTGCCTAGGACAGAATGGGGAACACTTAGGAGATGTATAACCTTGGGCAAGTTGGATAACTTCTTTGAACCTCCATTTCCTCCCATGTAAAATGGGTATAATTATATCAGCATTACCTCTCTCACAGCACTATTAGGAGAACAGGCTCTGTGAGCCATTACAATTGATGACTCCACCCCACAAGGAGGTGGAAGGGGAGTCTGAGGAAGGAGATAAGGGGTGAAAAAGCTGACAGAACGATAGATAAGTCACGTTACTATAGTGTTTTCAGATGTACAAAACACTTTTATCCAGACAGTCCTGCCAAGTAGGCAGTGCAAATATTTTCCCATTATACAAAGAAAGAACTTGTAGTTCAGAGAGGTTAAATCACAGCAAGTAAGTGCCAGAGTCAAGGATTTCAATCCAAGCTTCCTGACTCTAGGGTCAATGTTCCTTTGACTACCTGGTATGGCTTCACATATGACTGAGGCCGCCATGTTTAGTCCTGATCGTTTGCTCACATTTCTCCTTTTGGAGTGAAATCTCCAGCTCGCCAAACAGTATCCCTATGCTGAGGCCCCAGGGTAAGACCTCTCCCTCAGAGAGCTCCACTGCCAGCCTGGCAACACGCTCAGGACTCCCACATCCTCTCCTCCTTCGGAAGGCATTGAAAGCCACTGCCAGTATGCCAGTGTTACTTAAGAAGGGGGATCTCTCAGCTTTAGGTCACCCACTGCTACGAGAGCATGAGCTAGGGCATAGGCTACAGAGCTGAAAGGGACAGTTGAGGTCATTTAGGCCAAGGCCAATTTAGGACCATCAACAAATGATGGTCCATGGGGCAAATGTGGCCTGCCAGCTCTTTTTGTGTGGCTTGAGAGATTTTAAAACCTAAAAACCATTCTGAGCTCTCAGGTAATGCAAAAACAGACGATAGGTCAGATTTCCAGTTTTATAGATGAGAAAATAGGCTTCAAGAGAGGGCAAATGACTTGTCCAAGGTCATATAGGTAGTATCCAACGCTGAAATTGAAACCCAGATCCTCTGATTCTAATATGAACTAATTATCTTTTTATTAATACTATACTGTTTCTAGTTAACCCTAGGAGAGAGAAGGTACTTGAAGAGGTCATGGTACTGTATATGTAACATTTGGATAGCAATGGGAAAGATCAGACCTTGAGGCATTGCCTAAGGGCTCCATAATGGCAGGAGGGGAGGGGTTTAGATGCGGAGGAGATAGAAGGAAAAGGAAAGACATTTACCCACTTTACCCTGTTTAGCCAGCCTTGGCTCTGCCTCCTTTCCTTCTTTCCTTTCTTAGCTCTGGGGTCTTTCATGACATTATCATTTGGGTTCTCCTGAAATAAAAACTGAGAACTATCCATCTAAGATCTGAGGTCCTAGCTATCAAGATGTAAACCATCTTCTTCAGTCTTTTTCCTCTTAGGCCCTTGCCTAGAGCCTATGCCTTAGTTCATGGTTTGGTAGCAGTGGGTAACCTGAAGCTGAGAGATCCCCTTTCTTAAGTAACACTGGCATATTCTCCCTGGCTGCCTTCTCATAAGCAGAATATGTCACCAAGTAATAGCTAGATCCTTCAGAGGCCTAGCTCTCTAAGCACTCGGCTTTCCTCAACTGGGCCTAGAGAGGACATTAAGGTCTGAGGAGTGAGGAGAAAATACCCAGAACATAGTCTGGTGACTCTTTGTGTAATACACACGTATATGAGGTTGTATAGGTATATGAGTATGTGTATGCACATATGTGCACGTGTATATATAAATGTGTGTGAATCTGTGCTTGTACACTGTATATGTATGTATGTATACACATGTATATGTGTGTTTGGGAGGGCAGCAAATTGGAAGGAGTGTGGGTAAGGGGGAAATAACCATCTACTTAATTTTCCTCAGTTTGAAAGAATACTGCTTACCCACTGCTCACGAATGGGGGATGTGTGAGCTAGGTGGGATGAATAATTTTTGGCTCGGCCTGGAGGAGAAACCCCAGAATTGGACTCTAGCTCATCATGGTAGCCAGAGCTTCTCTTCCCAGAATAATGGCTTCCATGAAGAGCTGCCCAGTCTCTGCATTACAGCTCCCTGGGGACACTCTCTGCCTTTGCCCCCTCATAGGTTACCATCAGCAATGCCATATCCCCATTGCAAGCAGCACCGAAGGGCCCCTGCTAACACCATGGTTCTGCCGACGCTGTATCTTCGCTCTGGCTGTGCGGGTGAGCCCTCAGGCCCTAGATTGTCTCTTTCTAGCAATCTTTTCCTATTTCTTCTCTCTGAAAAATGACAGGGTTGGACTAAATCTCTAAGCTCTCTTCAGGCTCTGCCATTGTATGTTCTAAAGTCCTCTCTAGCTCTGACATTCTATAATTCTATATTTTCTCTTTCCCAATCTCTTCAACAGTCTCTCTCCATTTCTGTCTGTCTAGTCCATGATCCCTCTCAAATCTCTCTCTCTTCTTCCCCCTCCCCCCACCTCCACCATGGATCTATGACACCGGTGGTTCCCAGACCCCAAGTCTGATTCTTATCACCTTCTCCCCAGACTATTTGTCCCTGGAAGCTGAGACAGCTCTTTTGGGTGGGGAATGAGTCACCCATTCCAGCTGCCAGTCATTGAACCACATTTGTTTTATCCGTGTACCAGTCTACTCATATTTATCCAGGAGATCCCTAGCATTGTTAAGTTCCTTATGAATGTAGTACCCATAGATGGCTGGACTGTCCCATCTTCTGTAGGAGGTTTTTCCCTGTTCTCCCCAACTGCTAGTGGCTTCCTTCTGAGGTTACCTTCCGTAGTCCATTCACAGTTGTTTGCATGTTTTCTCTTCTATTAGATTATAAGCTTTTTGAGGGCAGAGACCAAGTCTTTGCCTTTCTTTGCATCCCCAGTACTTAGCAGTATCTGGCATATAGTAAGAGCCTAAAAAATGCTTGTTAACCTGACTGTCCCACATGTTTGCTATTGACACACTTGTTAGGGAGGCTCTGGGTTCTCTTGGAACCCTCTGGGGTCCTTGGAATGACTTGTATGCCCTCTCCTTATCTCCTCCCCAGAAAGGTGGCGCACTGAAGAAAGGAGCCATTGCCAAGACCTTGCAAGCAGTGAAAATGGTACTCTCTTACAAGCCAGAGGAGCTAGACTGGGACTCCCCACATCGGACCAACCAGCAGCAGTGTTACTGCTACTGTGGAGGTCCTGGAGAGTAAGGGCCTGACCACCTTTCTGGTGACAGCTGGGGTTATTGGGAGGTGGGGATGGGATTCATGGAGATGACTTGGCATAAAGCATCAGGAGTGCAGGTGTTGGCCCCAAATACAGGGGCGGTGGGTAAATGATGATTGAGATCATCATCAGATTGAGATTGAGAAGTGCCAGTCCTGCCATTCTTTACCCTGATCAGACCTTCTCTAGAGTATTGTTCCAGTCCTTAGCTTCTGAATCCTGATAAGCTAGAGTCTATCCACAGAAGAGCAACTAGAATGGGTTGGAGACAGAAGGAGGTCTATAAACCCTGTGGTTTATAGGAAGACCACATCACTAGAAAACTAACATCTAGAACAGAAAGATAATAGGGTGGGACCAGGGGAAAGGACAATGGAACTGTCTGTGTTCAATTCTGGGTGCTTGGAGAACAAGGCCAGGGGCACCTCCAAGCCCTGTTCTCTCTCTGCCAGACCATGCTGGCTGTTTTCCCAAGTTGGTTTTTTTTGTTTTGTTTTTCTAATGGTTAGAGAAGGATGGGAACTGGATTTATCTCTGTTGACTTTAGTTCTGCAAGGATATGGTAACTAGAACTAGTTGCTGGAGAAGAAAAATATAACAAATGAATCAAATAAGCATTAATTGGTGATCCACAGGTGTAAGAGCCCTGTACTGAAGAAGTAGTGTGTCTGGGGTACATAATGCTGGAATCTAGAATAAGAAAGAACCGAGCTGGAATCTTACTTCTGACGCTAATGGTGTGCCCATTGGCGAGTCACATCTGTGCCTCTGTTTCCCCATCTGTAAAATAAGGACAATGATCATTAATACCTGGAGCACCTCCTCATAGTCTTGTTGTGAGGCTCAGATGATGTAAACTAGATCAAGAGAGGTAAAATCTTAAAGCATTCTATGAGGTCGATTTGTACTGTTTCGGTCGGTAAGTAGCAGGGTTATAAGGGACTGGCATAGAACATAAATGGAAGACCCAGATTAGATCCATAGAAAACTTAATCTACAAAACACTACAGTTTTAAACCTTAGCCTCATATCCTGACCTGTACGGAAGAGAAATGGAAAAAGACTGAGGATGAAGAGATCTGGGTTTTAGTCCTTGCTCTTCTACTCATTTTGTGACTCTAGGCAGTTCAGTTCCTTTCTCTGGGTGTCAGTTTATCCGTCTGTCAAATGGGGTTAACAATATCTGCCCTGCCTACCTCCTAAGGGTATTATGAAAATAAGATGAAATGAAGAGAAAAGTGCTTTTAAAAGTATAAAGCCAGGGAAGGTGTTAGCTTGTAATAGGAATTATTATTGCTTATTATCCTATTAAGAAAATTACTTTGGCTGTCTCCTATGGAAATGCATCTCTTTGATGGGAATTTTGGTTACAAAAGTTTCCCAGAAAGGAAGGAATTCAGAAGAGATTTTTCTTTGGGTTTGGGGAAGGGAAGAAGGTTATCCTCGCCCTTGCTGCCTGGCTTTTCCTTCCTTCCTGCTGCCCTCCCTCCCCCCAATCCCAACTTATCCCAGAGGGAAAAAGCAGGAGGCTAAAGCTGGGGCTTCTTCTCTTCCTAGGTGGTACCTAAGAATGCTTCAGTGTTATAGGTGTAGACAGTGGTTTCATGAGGCCTGTACCCAGTGCTTGAATGAGCCCATGATGTTTGGAGACAGGTATGTGTTTTTCTTAGGTGCCCTCTGCTTGCGCTGCTGAGGCTGTGTGTGATATATATGTACTCATGTAAGATTAGGTTCATTCTCTAGGCAGTTGTATCTATGTATATAACTATCTCTGCTTTTCTCACACAAGTCTGTGTTTATTTCTGTTTGTACTTTGTGTATGTATGTGTATGCCTATGCCACACTATGTATGCATCTCTAATTCTCTATGTATGTGTGTGATTGTCTATTTTTGTGATTATTTGTGCATGTTGTATCACAAAACATGGACTGGTTTCTCTGTATCCTGACTCAGCAGCCAATTCCTGTTAGCATTCAGCCTCAGACACTGAGCAGGACCTGATTCTGAGGAGGGCCATTAAGTTAATCGTAAAATCTCTTGACTCCTTGAGTATGTATTCATGGTGAAGTTTCCAGAGAAAGGCCACTCTGCCTCATCTCTTTTCTCTGACCAAGCCCATTTAATTTAACTCCGGCCTCCTTGGTCTCGAAAGTCCACAGGGGCGAGGACCGACTGGATTTCTGGGCACACCTGAAGCTGCCTACGAAATGCTCAGAAATCCAGGGACTTTAAGAACATGAAGCAGGGGATAAATTGAAGGATCTTGATGAACCAGTCACCTAACTAGTATTTATTAAGTGCCTACTGTGCGCCAGGCACATGCTAACTGCAGGAAATACAAAGAAAAGAGTACAAAACAATCCCTGCCCACAAGGAACTCAAGTCTGACGTGAACGACAACATGCCAACGACTATGTACGTAACAAATATAAACAGGATAAATTGGGGCTCATCTCAGAGGGAAGGCACTAAGATTAAGGAGGTCTAGGAAAGGCTTCTTGCAGAAGGTAAGACTTTAGCTGAGACTCGAAGGAAGCTAGGCAACAGAGATGAAGAAGGAGAGCATCATTCCAGGTCAAAGAGAAGGACTGAGTTAGCAGATTCTTAGATGTCCAGTTCTGCCACTTGGAGCTTTCTCAGCTGTCCCTGACCCCTTCTCCCTTTTTCTTGCAGGTTCTATGTGTTCTTCTGCTCAGTGTGTAACCAGGGCCCAGAGTACATTAAGAGGCTACCTCTAAGATGGTGAGAGTAGGGTGTGGTTGGGTAGATCTCATCTTTTGTCCTCTGCCTCAGTTTCCTCACTTGCAAAATGGGGATAATAATAGCACCTATCTCCTAGGGTTGTTATAAGGATAAAATAAGATAATATTTGTAAAGCACTTTGTCAACTTTAAAAAGTGTTATGTAAGTGCTAGCCATTATTATTCTTATTATGGGTCAGGAAATGCGGCCAAAAGAACAGAGGTCTTGACCTTTCCTGGATCAAACTGGTTTTGTCCCTCCTAGAAAAAAGAAAGATAACATTTGTTCTTTGCCACTCATTCCCAGATTTGACCCTTCTCAGCTGTAAGCCCCTTCCTCCAGCTGTAATATTCCCATCAGCAAGCTGGGGTTAGAGCATGAAACATTTCTCCCAGTTCCTCACTTGGGAATGGGGCAGGGGACCCAGAGGATAAGCCAGTTGTAAACCTTTTCTTTCTATCTCCAGGGTAGATGTGGTTCACCTTGCCCTCTATAACTTGGGAGTACAGAGCAAAAAGAAATACTTCGATTTTGAAGAAATCCTAGCCTTTGTCAATCACCATTGGGATCTTCTTCAGCTTGGCAAGGTACCGGGGTTGGGGGTGGGAAGGAGAAGGCAAGCAGTGCCTGGGATGGGGGCAGAGAATAGAGAAGGAATTAAAACTAAGTTCTGAGAATCAGTCTGCTGAAGCTGGAAAAGACCGAAGAAGAGAAATGTCAGACAATCTTAAAGAGTATCATCTCCAGCCTGCTCATTTGACAGAAAGAGAAACTGAAGCCCATCAAGGGGAAGTGACTTTTGCAAGGTCACACGGCTAGCTCGTGGCAAATCCAGGACTCAATCTAAGATTCTTCATTGCACGTTTGTTAAGTTGAACTAAAAAAGATATAAAGTCCAAAAGACTATTTATGACGCAGAGGTGCCAATTTCAGAAAATGGGGCTGCTAAACCAGCTCTGCGTAGCTAGAGTCTCAGTGGTCTAGGAGAGAGTTGGGAGGGGGAAAGAATGGGAAGAAGGGCAAGGCAAGTAGGGTTTGGGCAGTTCAGGGGACTGATTGCTGCTTTAACTGGAGACTTCTGGGTTCTGGGGAAAAGCTGAGGCAATACTGCTCCCTGCTGGTAAAACTTTGAATAGCATGTTTTGGTTAACAAAGACTGAAACTTGTACTTCCATCTTTTTCATAGTTTTGAAACACGTGAAATATTAGGGAGCTCTCCATTGATCCTTACACCATCGCTGAGGCTCAGAGAGGTAGAATCACTTACCCAGATCCACACAGCTAATAAACAGCTGAGCCAGTACTGCAGCCCAGGTTTCTTGACTTAGAGTCCAGTGCTCAATACCCAATCTTACATCTTCTTAGCATTTTACAGTTCAAAAGTACTTTATAATCCAGTTGGATTCTCCAAGCAACCATGTAGCATAGATGAGGCAAAGAATATTAGCCCCATTTACCAGATGAGAAGACCATGGCTCTGAAACATTACCGCCTAGACAGCTAGATCTGGAAAGATCTTTCTGAGATCATTTAGTCCAGTCCCCTCCTTTTTTACAGATAAGAACACTGAGGCCCCAAGAGCGGAAAGTGACTTATCATCAAGGACATGTGGTATCAGTGGCAGAGCTAGGATTCAAATTCTGGTCTCCTGAAATCCAGGCTTTTTCTCTTTTTTATGCTGTCTTTATGACAAAAGGCACTGCTCTAATTGTCAGCCACAGCCCCTAGGCCAGAGGTATAATTAGGTCCATGAAGTCACTGCCTAGTTTAGGGGGTTCAAGGAATGCCATGCTTACCTAAAAGTTGACATTGGGTATGGTGCTTAGGGAGACAGCTTGAAGCAATAGAGGGTAAACAACTTGACCCTTACCTGAGACTTTGCAGGTGTCTCAAACTGAAGGCTAATGCTCACATTTCTCCTTGAGATCCAGAACTATTTGATTTTTGCCTTTGTGTCCCCAGCACCTAGAGCAATGCCTGGTGCATAGTAGGTGCTTAATGTTTAATTGAATTCCTTCCTCAGCTGACCAGCACCCCAGTGACAGAGCGAGGACCACATCTCCTTAATGCACTGAACAGCTACAAAAGCAGGTGAGCAGGGGACAGTACTGGGAGAGACAGAAAGATGGGCTGGGTTCAAATCAAGTGTTTGATTTCCCCCAACCCTGGTGCTCTTCCTTCCTACCACAGCACCTTTGATCAGGCTGTGTCTTTTCCTCCTCCCCACCCCAAACCTTCCAGACCTACAAGCTTTCTCTGCCTGCAAAAAAAAAAATGCCCTCCTTTCTGCCTATATAAACTCCAAGTATCTTTCCACACTTTTCCCAGTGATCTCATGGAAATACTTTCTAGAGACTAGAAAAGGCCTTGCTACATGGGAAATTAGAGCTGGAAGAGATCTCCAAGATCAGCTAGGGTCTAACCCTTCATTTTATAGATGATAATGCTAATTCACATCCCCATAGCATTTTCTGAACTGAGAGCCCATCTGTTAGTGCATGAGTGAGGTCTAAAAGGGAGCCGGCTGAGTCATCAAGCAGTGCTTTTAGCGGCCTGAGCTTCTCCCTGAAACAAAGGGTCAGCTTTCTAACGTCCGTTCCAGCCATGCTCTAGGGCTGCAGGTAATGGGATGTTACAGGCTCTGGAGAGGAACAGCTGAGGGTCATCCAAAAGGCCACGAACACAGAGACATGTGTTGAACCTGAGCAATTTGAACCTGCCACCAGCCAGGAGTTAGGCAAGCAGTGCATAGGACGCCATTAGGAAGATAATGTAATCAGGAATGGTGTGGGAGGAGGGAGGGATGGCAGGTGGTCAGCTTGTGTGTTCTCTTGAAACCACATTAGGAGAACTAAAGGCCACACTTCCTCCCCTCCCCACCACATCAAGTTCAGTTGGGTGGAGTATTTACAAGTAAAATATGGATAAGAATTATACAGGATGAGAGGAAACAAATGAATTGTGATTCCTATTGGCAGCCACGTGTAGTGGATAGAACACTATACCTGGAGTCAGGAAGATAATTCAAAATCCAATCTCAGATGCTTCTTAGCTGTGTTACCCTGGGCAAGTCACTTAACTTCTGTCTGCCTCAGTTTCCCTATCTGTAAATTAGGGATAATAATAGCACTTACCTTTCAGGGTTATGGTAAGGATCAAATCAGGTATTTGTAAAGCACTTTGTAGAACTGAAAGCGCTATATAAATGCTAGCTATTATTGTTAATTATTGTTATTGCTGATGGAAAGGACTATCCATATTAATTAAATCAACTGCTATTTCTTAAGCATCTACTGTATGCCAGGCACTGCGCAGTAGGTACTGGAGATCCAGCAAAATCACGAAGTATACTTTTTCAGGTTTACAAAGTACGTTGTTCATAACAGCTCTGGGTCTGTTAGTTGTA
>CM053625.1:88899674-88940280 GCA_028646595.1 Phalanger gymnotis | reverse complement strand
ACTTCCTTCCATTCTGAATGTTCTAGTCTCCTGTCTTCTCCTACATACCCTCCAGGACAGAGCCCACATTCTTGATAAATGAATTAAAGTGAACATGAGGTGAGCAGAAGAGTGAAGGCAATGACACCCAGTTTCCTTAAGCGCTTGTCTTTGTTTCTGGGGCTGCCTAAGACAATGCTACTTAGCCTCAAATTCTTCTGGAAGATTCTGTTCTGTGGAGGCAGGTGGTTTAGCCAACTCAGCCAGCTTTTCAATTAAAAAAACCCATCTATCTAGTACCTTCTAAAGGTACAGAGGACACAAGAGAAATTATGTAATTCCTGCCCTCAAGGAGTTTACTTTCCTTTTTTTCTTTATTTATTTTTAGTTTTCAACATTCACTTCCATAAGTTTTAAATTTTCTCCCCTTCCCTCCCCAAGACAGCCTACAATCTGATATAAGCTCTACATATACATTCCTATTAAACATATTTTCACATTAGTCATGTTATATAGGAGAATTATAATGAATGGGAGAAACCATGAGAAAGAAAACAAAAAACAAAACAGAACAAAAAAAGAAAATAGTCTGCTTCGCTCTGCATTCAGACTCCATAGTTCTTTCTCTGGATGTAGGAGTTTACTTTCTAATAAGGAAGATGTAACAAAGACACAAAGAACTATGATACATGAAGAGTAAGAGCAAGAAAGTATTAGACAGTAAGCTCCATGAGGGGAGGGGAGGGTGGGACCTAGGGCTTAGCTAAACTCTTCCTCCCCATGTTGTTCACTTAGTAGGCACTTAATCCATGTTGAATAAATGAAAGAATGTGATATTGGTGAAGGTGAGTTTCAGTCCAAATGGTAGAGGAGGGAGACTGTCCTGTACAACAGAGTGGCCAAGGAGAACTTCAGGGAGGAGGTGGGGCTCGAACTGGATGAGTAAGATCTGACCCATTACAGGGAAGAAGGCCTAGACATACAAGAGAAGCTATGTGCTACCAGGGAAAGAGCCTTGAATCTGGAGAAAGGAGGCCTGGACTCAGATTACATAACTCTTCCACTGCCTGCCTTGGTGACCTAGAGCAACCCCAGGGACCTCAGTTTCCTCATCTGTCAAATTAAGTCAGACTAAGTGACCTCAAAGTTTCCCTCCATTTCTAGATGTGAGGTACAGCAAGAGCTAAGTTTTGGGAGAAAGGATTCAGGGGAGGGGTGCAATGAGAAGTATTCAAAACTCAAAATGCTATCCCACCTCTTCCAGGAGGTCCATGGTTCCCTGGGCCTGTAATGATCATCTCCCTCAGACCTCACTATGGGACTTCTCTCGTAGCCTGTTAGTGCACTCAGCTGTAATACGAATTATCATGCTTGGTATCTGGTTTTATGTCACTGACCCAATTGATCTATAAGCTCTTTGAGACCATGTCTTCTATAAACCTTATGTCTTTTATCCACAAATATTCTAAAGCAGAGATTCTTAACCTTTTTTGTGTCGTGGACTTTTTTGGAAGACTGGACAAATCCTGTAGACACCTCAGAACAGTGTTTTTAAAATGCATAAAATATATAAACTTGCTTTTGAAATATAGTTACCAAGATATTTTTTTAAAAATAAGTTCATGGACCCCAGGTTTTTTAAGAACCTCTGTTCTACATACAGAGTGTATGCTTCATAATGTTTGTTCTACTTTATTTCTGACTCGAGAGGATAAAGAGGAAAGGATGATGAATAGCAATGGGGTCCCCAGACCAGGGAACTTGAGGCTAAGGAGTATGTAGGTGTTTGGGATTGGGTTAGAGCCTGACCTCCGACCTCAGAGATGAGGGACTGTGATAAGCTCTGAAGCATTTCCTGGGCCCTTTGCCCACTCCCCCCCCAACTTGCCTTAGAGCATAGTCTTTTTGCACACAGTAGGTGCTTAAGAACTTTTGGTTATATCGCATATGTTGTATTAGGTTTCTCTGTGGCAAGGAGATCAAGAAGAAGAAATGTATCTTCCGACTAAGGATCCGGGTCCCTCCCAACCCACCTGGTAAACTGCTGCCTGATAAGGTGGTGGCCCTGAAGGAAAATGGCGGCACTTCCCCTGACCTACAGAAGAGAGGGAAGAGCAAGTACCAAACTAAGCATAGGTCAGTGCCCTAGGATGGCTCCCCACACAGGCCGAGGGGCTGGAGCTGCAACAGTGACTTGGCATTTCTGCCCTCAGATCCCAGCCTGAGAAGACAGGGAAGTACAGTAGACACTGAACTTCCCCTCCCAACCCAGCCCCTGTCCTTCCATCCCAGCCTCCGCCCTTGGCACCATGACCTCGGCTCTCGCCTTAGTTATGTCATGGAATTTTAACAGTTGCTTAGCCCTTTCCACTGTTATGTTCCCAGCCTTCTCATGACCCTGGTTAGTCCCTGTCATCCACCTGCCTCTGATCCTGATGCCAGTCTTTATTTCCTCTCACCCCTATAACCACAGCTTCTCCATGACTCCAGCCCCAACCTTCCATGGTACCATGCCCGTGTCCTTTCCCACTGCTAAAATCTTAAGAGTTCAGCCCTTCCCTCTGCCCACCCCCCGTGACCCAAGCCACTGACCTTTCCTGTGATCCCTTCCTTCCTCCATGACCCCAGTCCCTGCCCTTCTCTGGCCAGTACTCCCTTCTCTTCACAGGGTATAAACACCTGGATCTCTGCCCTGGCCTCCCCTCTCTTGGATATCCAGCTGCCTTGTCTCCCCACATTAGATTCCCCTTCCTTTCCTCTCTTCCCCAAGACAATGGGGAAGGGGGGAGAGGCTGACACACTCTCTTCTTTCTCCCTTTTCTGTGTCCGCAGTTCGGTGCCTCATGAGCAGCAGAAAAGGCGAGTTGTTAGAAGAAAAAGATCAAAATTTTTGTTGGAAGATGCTATTCCCAGTGTTAGTTTCTCACTGTCTGTCTTACTCTCCACACTTTTGCTTTCCTGGGTCTGTACAAACCAGCAAAACTTTATTTAAAAAAGGAATATGCCTTCTCTTCCTCCCAGCCCTAATTTTGGTGACCATATATAATTCACCTTGTTTGGGAGAAAATTCCAGTATCTTTGGTGAGAATAATGTCCATTTATACAGTGCTTTATACTTCTCCAGGCACTTAAACATCTACCACCTCATTAGATCCTCACAAAAACTTGTGGTATAATGATGGGAAAGAGCAGGGATGTGCAATCAGAAGACCCGAGTTGAAATCCTGGCTCTGCCATTCATTGTCTCCATAGACCAAGGCAAACCTCTTCCCCTCTCTAGTCTTCGATTTCCTCATCCGTAAAATGAGAGAATTTAACTAGATGGTCCAACTATTTAGGGCTATTTGAACTCAAACTTCTGGAACCTATAAACTTTGTCTGAGAAGCCTGGCAGGGATTATTATCCATATTTTATAGGTGAGGAAATGGAAGCCTAGAGATGGTAAATAATATATACAGGGTCACCTAGTGGGTCATTGACAGTCTGGCCCAGAACCCAAGCTGGGACTCTTTCCACTGTACAGAACATGTCCCTCTAATGTTACCTTCTCATCTCTGAACCTGGCATCCATGACCAGGGACCAGACTTAAGGAACAGGACATCTTCCTCTGTCAATTTCAGAGGACAGGGCAGCTGGAGGTCCATCTAGGCCTGTTGGGTCCAAGTGATTAAGAGTTAGGTCGGGTGGGGGGCGGATAACAGTGATGCTCAGAGCAGGCCAGATTCGCCCTTCTGGGAGGAACTTGGAGTGCTCCTCTTTGGGTCGTGGTGCTGAGAGAATCGTTGAGCAACTCTTAGGGAGCCCCTGCCCCTTGTCTTCAGGCATGTAGTGGAGAGGGCACTGGATTTGGGTCCAAGTACTGTCTCTGTTACTTGTGATGTTAGGCAAATTATTTAATCTCCCTGAGCCTCTATTTCTTCATTATTTCTGAATTCCCTTCCATTCTGAAGCTGGTACTTTGCCTTCACTACCCTACTGGTTAGAAGGCTCTAAGAGCAGCGGCTCATCTATTTAACAAATAGTCTCAGCCTATCAGGTGCAGAACCCTGTTCCTTAAATTTGGTCTCTGGTTCCAGGAGAGATAAAGGTGAAGAAGACATGGCCTCTGCCCTCATGGTACCAACAGACTAGGAGGAAATAGGATGAGCTTATCTGCGAAAAGGCAGACCAAGGTTGTTAGAAAGCAACCAAGAGCCCCATGTTCACAGGGCACTTTCTCAAAAGATCTGTTACAATATCCCGGTATAGTAGCCCCATTACAAATAAGGAAACCAATGAGCGAGCAATGCCCAAGGTCATACAGCTATGAAATGGCAGAGTCAGGATTTGAACCCAGATTTCCCGACCCAAAGCCTAATCTTTTCCCCACGCATCAGGAGCTTGAAGCAATCGAATAATAAGCGCTAGCCATAATGAGAACTCCTGGTTCTCCAGCATTTTAAGGTTTATAACGTGCTTTTCTCTGCAACAGCCCTGTGAGGTAGGGAAAAGTAGTCATCCCATTTTGTAGACGAGGGAAGTTAGTCACTTGAGCAGAGCCCCAGCCCTGAACGAGATGTTGCAGAGCATCCGAGGGATGAGGAGGACACGCTTCCTGCCCTCCCGGGGTTTATGCCATTGTTGGGGTTCAGGGCTCTCACAGGTCTTTTAAAGGGGGAGGGGAGAAGGGAAGAGGAAGGCTTTCTAAAAGAGGGTGGGGAAAGGGTACAGACAATATGCCAGATGATCAGTGACTTTCTTCTGTGCCCGTAGAGTGACTTCACCTCAGCCTGGAGTACCAATCACCACCTGGCCAGCATATTTGACTTCACTCTAGATGAGATTCAGAGTTTAAAAAGGTAATTGAGGCTAATCCCCACCTCATAGGTGTGAACATAACAGGTGGGGTTGAAAAAAGTAAGGAGGAAGGGAAAGTGTTACCAGTGTCCTTAAAAGACAGGGAGGGGCAGCTAGGTGGTACAGTGGTTAGAGCACCAGCCCTGGAGTAAAGAGGACCTAAGTTCAAATCCAGCCTCAGACACTTGACATTGAATAGCTGTGTGGTTCTGGGCAAGTCACTTAACCCTGATTTCCTCACTAAGGGAAAAAACAAAGACAGGAGACTAAAGAGAGAGCATTTAGAGCTACAGAGAAATGAAGAGATCATCTAGTCTCCTGCGTTCATTATAAGATGAGAACACTGAGGACAAAGAAGGGATGTGACTTGCCCAAGGTCACACAGCGAACAGGTGGCAAAGCCCAAGCTCTTGGTCTTTCTCTTTCCAAATCTGATGTTCTTCCCACTATGTCATGCTTCCACAAGGAGTGGAGGTGAGGGGATGGGGAGGAGCAACTATTTTAATAGAGAAGGTGGAGGTAACTTGAGTTCTAGGAGGCACATGAGATCTGGGAGTTAGGAGACTCGCTCGCTTGTGATTGTAGGCTGGTCACTTGCCCTCAGTAGGCTTCAGCTTCCCCCTCTGTATAAAGAAGAGGATGGACAAGATGGTCTTTAGAGGGGCCTACATCATGTTTCGAGGGCCTTCGTGGGTATGATGCTCTGTGACCTAGGTGGAAACATGCTGTGGCAGCCTTGGTTTGGCTAAGCTGCTTGCTCTTCTTCCCTTTTCTCTCTTTCAGCGCCAGCTCGGGCCAAACTTTTTTCTCAGACGTGGACTCGACCGACGCTGCCAGCACATCTGGCTCGGCCTCCACCAGCCTGTCCTACGAGTCCAGGTGAGCAGCAGCAGGAGCCGCTCCGGCACAGTGGTCCCAAGCCCTGGCTTTCCCCAGCATCGAGCCCCATGAGTCTGTGCTCTCCATGTTCTTGTACCCTGTGTTATAAGGTCCCTTCCATCCCTAACACTCTAAGTACCCAGGGTGGGACTAAGCGTCTTGGGGCTGGGCAGTGGTTATAAACGGGTTTGGCATCTGTATGGAGTAAGTATGCATAATGTGGGCCTTAAACACTCACTCATAACCCCTCCATACCCCAGTTTGATCCGCCCAGTTCCCTGTCCCCAGTTAGAAGTCCCATCATCACCTTCTGCCCCTCCTGGACAGGCGGACTGTGGGCAGCCGGAAGAGGAAGCTGGCAGCCAAAGCATACACATCCCTAGGGGCGAAGCGACGGGCAACAGAGCCTGGTGGGCGCTGCACCTCAGACAGCAGTGCCGAAGGGGGCTCCGGCCCCGAGAGACCTGACGATGGCATTGATAGCCACACTTTTGAGAGCATCAGTGAGGACGATTCCTCCCTTTCCCACCTCAAGTCCTCCATCACTAACTATTTTGGTGCAGCTGGGCGGCTGGCATGTGGTGAAAAGTACCAGGTCCTTGCTCGAAGGGTGACCCCTGAAGGGAAGGTCCAGTACCTGGTGGAGTGGGAAGGGACGACCCCATACTGACCCAGTGTTGGAGATAGGGGGAAGAGTGTGAAGACAGTCTCTAAAGAGTCTCTTTAACCAAAGGAGAGAAGAGGGAAGTCTATCCCAGGGGTCTACTAAGCTCTTGGGCTTCTCTCTATCCCCAGGGGTTTCAAGGGAGATGGGAATATAGTGATGCTCAGCTCTAGAATTCCATGCCTTTTTGAAAGGCTAAGATAAAAGCTCCCATGGTGTTTGACTGAGCTCCTAGCTTGGACTGACTTCTCTCTTCTCGTATTCTCTCCTTTTGTGTCTTTTTTTTTAAAATTTCCTCTTCCTCCTTCTGTATTTTTGTCTCCTTCCCTAGTCTCTTTTTTACTTTCTCAATGTCTGTCCATACTTCCCTCTCCCTATATCTTCATCTCTTTACCTACATGTTTTACTTACCTAGGTGTTTCTTTCTGTTCCATGATATGTTTGCCTTTGTCTTTTTTTGTCTGTCTTTTCTTATCTATTCCTCTCCACCCCATTCCTCCACCCTTCCCCAAGCTATATTATTTTAGTAGCTGAATATATGCAGAGGGCAGCTGCTACATGCCCTTCTCTGACCTGACCTTGGGCAAGATGTTCTCATGGCATCACAGCACCTTTAGCATAGTGGGGAATTGCAAGGGCGTGGGGTGGAGTTCATCTCTCTGGAGTCTGAAGGAGACCCTCCTGCTAGTTCCCTCTTGCAGCTGTATCTCCTATCTCACCCCCCCCGCCCCCCACCCAACGTGAGTGTGGATTCCACTGGTGGAGTAAAGGGGAGATTGAGAGTGAGTAGGACAAAGACATCAATGCAACCTCATATTGCTCACCTTATGGGACAGAGAAATTCCTCTATTGGATAAGAGGCCTGCACCCCCACCATACCCACCGAGAATGAACAACAGAAAGGGTCATTTCTTTCCATTGTATTTATTTCTTACCTTAATGGAATGTCATTTAACTTTGAAGAATCTCCATTTCCCTCTTGACATAACCAAACCCCACCTCCTTCCCCCAAACTTTGCTGTGAAGCTAAGATAGAAATCACTTGGTCACTAAAGGGCTTTCTGTATTGGGAGGCCTGGATTGGGGAAGGAGGGAAGACAAGAACTTGACCAAAGGCACTACCCTATACCTAGCTTCTTCCCTTCCCTGGATTCTAGACACACATCAGATTTCCCTCTTTATTGGAGGCAGTCAGATGGATTCATTAAGTACAGCCTTTCCTACTAGGAACAAGCCCTTTTGCCAGTTCCCTGGAGGTGGGTGTTGGAGGTATGTGTTTTTAGGAAAAGGGATGCTATAACGAGGATTGTGGTACTTTAGGTCTCAACGAAACCCCATAAGGCAATTCGTTCAACCTCACTTTTTACAGATAAAGAACTGGAGGGGTAGTGTAAGGGGAAGAGCATCAGACTAGGAATTCAAGGATTAGAAGAATGTTGACTCTGGAGTCAGGACCTGGATTCAGATTCTGCCTCTGTGACCTTGGATGAGTCACCTAATTTTTCTTGACCTCAGTTTCTTCAATGGTAAAATGAGACTGGATGGCCTCTCAGGCTATATGTTCCAGGTTTGACTCCTGTTTCTATTTGCTATAATCAATGTGACCTTGGGAAAATCACTAAATCTCTCTGAGCCTTAATTTTCCTCCTCTGTAAAATGAAGAGGTTGGCCCCAGTGATTTCTTCCTTCCATTTCTAAATCTTCTGCTAAGTGACTTGCCCAAAGTCACAAAAATAGCAAGTACCAGAGCTGGGATTTGAACCCAGGTCTTCTGACTTCAAAGGCAGTATGCTCTCTGCATTCTGCAGCCTTCTGGATTGATTGTATGTTTGTATATTGATCCATGGGAGCTATCCCCCTCCCCTGAAACTCTGACAATCATTTTCCCAGGAAGCTCAGTATCCCCATCCTCCTAAGAGGAGAGCTGAGGGGATGGGGGATGGGGAATGAGGGTGGGAAATAAGTAGGCTTCCTCAGACTGATAAGTACCATCTTGAGCAAAGCAACAACAAAGGGAAAGTTGTGACCAAGCTGGAGGCTCCCTGTATACCCTTCCCTACAACTCTCCCTAGAAGAGGAATCACCCATGTTGGAGGAAAGTGGGAACTTTCTAATGTTGCTGCTTTTATGAATAATCAAAATCCACCCACAGAGAAGGGAAACCAGATGCATATAGCTCTTCATAGTGCAGAATGCTCACCAGCTCTACCAAATTCTGTTGGGGGAAGGTGGGGGTGGAGATGTGTAACAGGATCTGAAGCACTCCAGTAGACTTAAGCCTCTAGATGAGGGTGGCCCTAGAAAGCTTAAAGATCAGGGACGGGATAAAGGATAGCAATTAGAAGTGGTCAGACAAGCGTTTGAGTAGGTCCTAAGATATTTCCATTATTTTATCTTGCTGGACTCTAAGCCTCGACCTCTGTCCTCATGCCTTATAAAGAACATCTCTGGTCCCAGTGAGGAACTAAAATCAATACTTACAAACCTCAGAACTGACAGTGCCTTTCAAACTGAATTCCTCACCCCACTCATCCCCACAAAAAAAGTGCCAACACTCCACTGACTTTCCCATTCAGCCAGGAAAACTGTGTTCTCTGAGTAGCCATGATTCTGAGGCCTTGGTGGGTGGCCACTAGATACTGCTATGTGGTCTCAGAGCCCTAAGAAACTAGCCATGGAAGAGTATCTAGAGTAGAGGCCTCTCCTCTTGACTAAATGGACTCATGAATAGCATTCACATATTGAAGCAAATGCCCATTCAAGTTGACCCTGGTTCCAGCCTTAGGCAAATCTAATGGTTCTTTTAAGAAACCTGTGGGGAGGAGCAGGGAGTTCAGTAGGGCTGTTTGGAAGTTCTGTTGGGGATCTGAGATGGGAGGTCGTGGTGGTAAATGGACCTCCTTGAGTTGGTCCAGGGCCTGGGTCTTGGGATCTCGCTAAAAATGACAACTCTGAGCTGGGTCTTGTACTGTCACCGAGGACACTAGCCAAGCTAGGACCTCAGGACAGGTAACCTTTTGAAGGTATTGCCTCCTCGCTCTTGCTATGGATGCCTTTGAGTTGTGGGGGCAAAGGGGCAGCCAAAAATATGGGAAGTATGGGCATTAGTCCCTAGCTGTTCACAATCCAATTCTCTGGCAATCCCAAGAGCCATGTGATCCGGGGAGAAAATTGAGCAGCTCACCCAGATAATGCAGACACCTTCCCATACCTTGAGCACTTTGGGGCCCCCAAAAGTCACCATGTGTGGGTAGTTGAGAATCTCCCCACTAAGGGACTCTACTCAAATCATAAGTGCACTTCACACCCCTGGGAGTCTCTTGGGTCCCTGCCTGGACACACTGAAGCCTCCCTTGGCCCTTGAGAGGGGCAGGACCCAACTTTGGCATCCTCATTGGACTCCTGAGGGCATTCGGCATTAGTTGTAATAGGTCCTGTAATGATTGTTGTGCACCTTTAAGAAAGATTTATGGTTCCAAGTTGCTGCTTTTAAATAACCAACATTTTATATTAAAGTTGTAATTAATGTTCGATGTATAATTAAAATCTCCCCTTGTAAAATCACATGCTTTCTTCCACATCAGTCATTAGGCAAGGGATCCCCCCTTGCTGAAGGAGACACTACCAAAGGCAAAATCAAGTGACGGCTTCTTGTCTGTGCCCCACTGAGGCTGAGGAACAGTAACCTAAGCTCTCAACACCATCACCAGTAACAGCTCCCATTTCTCTGTTTATGGTTTATAAAATACCATCCTGACAAACCCATTTTATAGATGAGAAAACAGGCCCAGAGAGTAAAGTGATGACAAATGTCACACAGCTGGTCAGTGTCAGAGAGGAAACACAAACTCACGTTGTCTGACTTGAAGTCTAGTATTAGTAAATCTGCTTTTTGCCTCTGTTTCTCCTTATCTATCCCTCCTCCCCACCCCATGCCCCCAGTATGCTATATTATTTTTGTGGTCGTTTATGTGTGGAGGTTATCTAGCAGAAAACCTGACCTGTAGGAAGTGTTTTCATGGTCTTAGAGTACCCCAAGAAAAACATGGAGTCACAGAGCAGTGGGAGTCGTAGTGGAATGAGTATCATTGGCTTTAGATTCAGAAAACTTGGGTTCAGATCCCAACCTTGGGCAAGCCGCCTTACCCCTTTTGGCCTCAATTTCCTCATTTGCAAAATAAGTGAGTTGAAGTAGTTGTCTAAAGTTGTTTCCATGTCTAGACCCTATGATCTATGAACTCTTAACCCTGAACCAAGCTTGCTCTCCAACTTGCTACACTGTCATCTCTGGGTGATCTGCTAAAGACCAGAGAATGATGAAAAAGAGATTCAAGATCGCCGAACTAGAATTGGAAAGCGGCACAGAAGCCATCTGCTTCAATCAGCTTGTTTTTGTCAGGCCGAGGAAAGTAAATGACTTGCCCACCATCACACAGACAACATGAAACAGAGATGGGATGTGAACCCTGGCCCTCTAATTGCAGAAGCATTCCTTTCCCCGTTGTACCGTTCTTCCTCCCAATGATAGTCACTCATTCTCTTTTCTGACTGCCCTCTCCCCTAGCTAAGCACCCTGTGCCCAATGCAATGCCAAGAGCAGGAAGCAAAATGATACTGAGCCCGTTGAACACAAAGGAGAATGAAGAATAGTAAATAAAGCAATTAAAAGTAAATAATAAATAAAGGAGCTTGATCTGGCGAAGGAGATAGGGCTAATATACATAGACATGTAATACATACATAACAGTGTAACAATTTAAAAATGCAGCATATTGCTCAGTAGGCACTTAATTATTGAACTAGAGAGCAAGTGTGTGCTAAAATGGAATCCTGGCATGGTGCAATAGGGGCAAGATCATTGTGAGCTACTGTGATCAAGGAAGATTTCCTGAATGAGGTGGCACTTGGGTTAGACTTTGAAGGACAGGTGACAGATAAGAGAGGGCATCCCAGACCAGTGGACCCAAACGAGGCTTGAAGAGTCTAGAAGGCAGCAAGGAGATGAAAGCAGGGTGGGCAACCAGGAGTAGCAAAAATTGTGTTAAACAAGACTGCACTGAAATGGGCTTCCCCAAGAATGTCCAATTTTCTCAATGGGGTCTCCTGTTGAAGCCTGTCTCTCCAAGCTTCAGATCTTTGACTTCTCTGCCTCTCCTCTCTCTCTCTTTCTCTCTCTCCCCCTCCCTCCCTCTCCCTCTCTCCCTTCTCTCCTTCCATCCCATTTCCCTCCTCGCACTCCTTCCAAAAGTTGTATTCTTGATATTTCATATTAAACTGCTGTCTGCCAGTGTCTTCTGGGCCTTAAAGAACAGGAGCAGAATTTCTCATAAGTTGACATTGGTTGTAAACTTTGATATTAAGCTACTCTCTCTCCTAATATCCTAGTCTCATGGGAGAAGGAGAAGGATTTCTTTTTCTTTTTTAAATTACCTTTATTTCCAAATATCTTCCCCCCACTCACTCATCCAATGAGCTATCAGAATAACAATGATTGGGTGGGAGAGGGAGAGAAAAGCCATTTGACAAAACTAACCAATAGATCGATAAAGTCTGAAATTATGTGCAATATTTCATACCCATTATGTACCCCTACCTGCAGAAAAAAGGGGGGGTGGGGTGGGAAGAGAAGTGCATTTTTTTAAAACTCTTGTTTAGAGCCAGGTTTGATCATTATTACTATACGTATTTAAGTCACAATTTTGTTGTCAGTGTATATTATTTCCTGGCTCTGCTTATTTTACCTTTTTAGTCCATATCAGTCTTCCCGTTCTTCTCTGAATCCTTCATTCATTGTTTCTTATGCTACAATAACATTCTATTGCATGCACATACGGGCTGTAACTTATTCATTCCTCAGCTGATGAGCATCTATTTTGTTTTTATTTCTTTGTTAGGGAGTGATTTCTTAAAGAGCTCTGTTTCACATGAAGATACCTGCTTTTTTCTCGTAAATACACCCTTTTGTTCCTTGAGATGTAGTTACTTTCTCCTCCAGAAGCCAAGCCTTAAAATCCAGAGGCTCCAGATTCCTCTGTGTAACTAGATATACATATAAACATGTCTTTACATGCACACAAATAAGAAATGTATGTTTTTAGTCTTTTTAAATCTCAGGTTATCTCTCACTGAGGAAACTTTGCACGAGGCTGTTATCTACTTTTTTTTTTAACCAAAAAACTCTTCATAATTTTCTTTCATGCCTCAGCTTAAAGAAGTTGGAAGGGCATTTAGAGACCAGCCCATATGTGAAAGGGATCCCTACTATAACCTAATATATAACCTAATAAATGACCACCCGGTCCTCTTCTTGAAGAACTTCTGAGCTAGCACATTCTACTTTCAGATAGCTCTCACTGTTGGAAAGTTTTTCCTCACATCAAGCCAAAATTTGGCCTGAACAGAAATAAGGATATTCAGAAGAGGAATGGGTTTGCTGCCCATTGACCTTCACCCAAATGCTCTCCATCATGCTTCTATGCTCAGATTCCTGGATTTCCTCAGAGTTGTAGAGCTTTTTAATGAACAATGCCACCTTACCTTGCCTTTTACCTTTTTTTCTTTTGAATAAGATATGCCCATCCAGAGCCTCTATCTAGTCAAAGGTTTCATCCTTCTAATTTATCATCAACTGTAAAGTGGTCCTATCCTTTCTTTTGATCTTGCTGTCAAAATCTTTTTAAAGCCATTTTTTATCCTTACTCATCTCCATCTTCAGCTCATTCTGAGCTTTTGTCTTCTTAATACTCTTCTTACTGGACTATATTATTACTTTTGCACACCACAGAGAGTCTCCTTCATTCTTAAAAAACTTAATATCGTGTTCTTGAAATTTCACATTTTCTCCTTGGGCATCTCTAGCTTTTAAAGGCCAGAGGGGCTCTTCTTTAAGAGTTCTGGAACTTCAAAAGAATTCATATGGAGCTGACTTTCTCCTTCTAGTCTTGAAGGCTAAGTGATAGAACTATTAAAGTGTTCTAGAAACTTCAGATCTTCCTATTGGTTAATTCCCATACAAATATCTCTAATTAGAGTGATCTCATTAGTAACTTGTTTCTATTTTCATAATTCATCTTTTAAATATCTACTCGTGTAATCATTAGTACACAACCCTAAAATAAAAAGATTTTGCAGAACAGGCATGAAAAATTCATATTTATATACAAAATGAACTGGACTTAATTGACCATTCAACTTTGTCAAATAATTTGTCTATCTTTTTTTTTGTAATCAATGTCCCAAAACTGAAGCTCTCTGTTTATATGGACCAGGTTTGATATTTAATGCTTCTCACTAATTATACTCTTTTGGCTTATGCCCCTACCCAGCATCTCTCTGGGAATATTAGAATGTGACACGTTGCCATTATCCAGTAGGTAAAAAGTCAAAAGATATACCCAGACAGTTCTCAAAATAAGAACAACAAACTATAAACAATCATGAAATATTGCTCCAAATCACAAATGGCAAGAGAAATGCAAATCAGAACAACTCTGGGGTTTTAACACATACTCACTAATTTAGCAAAGATGACTAGTGATGGAAACAACACAGAAGAAGTTAAAGATTTGCTGGTGGAACTGTGAATTAGTTCAACCATTCTTAAAAACAATTGGAATTATGAGTTTAAAAAGTGTCCATATAACCCCGTGGTGTGCATACCAAAATATTTATAGTAGCATTTTCTGTTCAAAGAAGTAGGGATACGGTAGATTCTCATTAATTTGGAAATGGCTAAAGAAATTGAATCAAACGAATGTGCAAAAATGACGTTGAAGACTTCAGAGAATCATGAGAAGACATACAAACTGATTCAGATTAAAGTAAGTAGAACCAGAAAGATAATATACACAACAATGGAAATGGAAAGGATAAAAAAGCAAACTCTGTTATGTAATTATAATGTCCAAGTTTGGCCCTAGAGAAGAAATGAGAAAAATGTTAGATTGTTGATAAAAGGAATGTAATTCATGTCTTGGTCTCTACAATTAAAGAGGGAGGGAGGGGAACCCTCAGCTCCTGTGCAAGTGTTCAGGCTATCGAACCAACAAATTTATCTAGCCTAACAGAAAATATAAAGATTTCCACCCAAGCCAATTAGATAGACAAGATTGCTCTCCTATCTCCAAGAAGTCTCCAACTTCTCTGAGGATCTATACAGTCTTCAAGACTTCCTGTGCTACCTTGTGGTAGAGCTCCTTTCCTCCACTACCAAGGAGACAGTATTTGGAGCTCTTAAAGATTCAAGGAACTCAGCCAGTCAGTCCATTACTTGGATATATTTAGTCCTTCCAACTTATGCCTTGAGATTGAAGTTTCCTTTCCCCCTGCCCAGCCTCTAAGAGGAAAGCAATAGGGATTACTAGGGTACCACATTCCCCCATGGATATTTATAGTATTGCCCTGGGATGGAAACCTTTGTCCTAGGAGAAAATATGCAGAGTGGTATGTATATGTAATATACGTATATGTGTGTGTGTATATATATATATAATATACATGTGCATTTATGTGTATATATATGTGTGTGTATATATATATATATGTATACACATATATACATATTGATCAAGAGAATCCATGATCAACTCAATTCTCTAATCAACTTGACATTATAGCGAATGGCTCTTTGGAGCATCTGAGGGACACATCTTCATGCAAGGCACATCAGTGACGTCTTCCTTAGAGGACACACAAAACTCCTTTGGAGTTCTCCAGTAACTAGACCTGCTTCCAAGATGATTGGCAACTGAAAGTTGGAGCACAGATATTTTTAAATAATATTTTTTATTTTGAGCAAATTATTAATTTATAGTTTCTTATGTCTTTGAGAGAATTTTTATTTTTACTTTTTTTGTTATTGTTTGGTCATTTTTCAGTCATGCCTGACTCTTTGTGACCCCATTTGGGGGATTTTACAGGTGAGGAAACTGAAGAAGACAGGGTTATTAAATGACTTGCTCAGAGTCACAGAGCTAGTAAGTATCTGAGGCTAGATTTGAACTTGGGAAGTTGGAGGAGAGCAAAGGAGCCAGCCCTCCCTTGGTAGTTTAAATAGATCAATCTGGTTGGTATACATACATACACACATACATACATACATACATACATACATATGTATGTGTAATTATATCTTTTGAAGAAACAGTGAATGGACCTCAAAGACTTCCTCTTTGCCTTTCCCCTTCGTACTGTCTTCCAGAGTGTAACAAGTGAGATTAAGGGAAGATTTTTCTCTCCCCCTTCTCTCCAGGTGCAGCAGAAGCACTTGGTAAGCTGCATATGTTTGAACATGGTCTGACAGGGAGTCTTTGAGTTCCTGAATACAGGAGTGGATAGTTTAACTCTTGGAAACATAATCCCAGAATTCAATTTTCTAGCCAAGGAGTGGAGATTTCCCGAGTGGCACCAGCTTTAAGAATGACCTGCTGAGTGACCCTGTAATCTAGAATTCCTGAAATCAAGAATTTGGTCAATTGGGTCATTTAGAGAGAGATTTACTGATGTAACATGTTCTTTAGAGAAAGAATGAAACAATGTCCACATAGTTTGTGCATAATTTTCTAATTGAGGAACAAAGCCAGTCAAAACTAATCTCACTAAAAGAGAACTGCTTGTTCAATAACATATGTTTACCTTCTAGGGGCAGCCTGAACAACAGGGTAGCATATGACTCTTGAAAGGACTGTGTATGATTGTGGGAGAGATTTCACTAGAATGCCTGGGGATTGTTCTCACAGTTACTCCACTAGCATTTATTAAATGCCTGCTGTGTGCCAGGCACTGTGCTAAGCACTGCAGATATAAAAAAAAAAAGTAAGAGAGACAATCACTGCTCTCAAGGAGCTCACATTCTTATGGAAGCAGTTCGTTTCCATTAGGTGTTGGGCCACCATATATTTCTGCATCTCTATATGGGCTCATATAACAACTTTTTCTTTTTTCTATGAAATTAAATAAAGGCTGTCCTGTTCCAAATAGGCATTTACCCAGTTCGCAGGCCATCTTCCAGCCATATCTCCATATCTTCCGGTTCCCACTTTGGGTCACTCATAGTGAGAGATCACTACATCTAGAAGGCTCCAGCAACCAACATTTGCCATTTTCTTGCCGTGCTACTACTTAATATTTCCCCTTTTACTCCTCGTCTCCCATCTTACTTTCCACTTGCTATTCTGGGAACAGTAATCAAATCATTTTGTTTCTTCTGGGAAAAATCATGTAATTCGATTACCCTATGGTTCCACTCACCATCCCTATGACTTCATCCTTCCCTAGTCACCACTCCCCTATATCTGTTTCTCCATGTTATGTTGCAAGCTCCTTGAAGTCAGGAAATAACTCACTCATATTTTGTATTTGCATCCTCAGAGATTAGCCTGGAACATAATGAGTGCTCCCATTCATTCATATTGTCAATTTGCATTGTCTCATGCACTTTGCACTTTGTGGTCATGATGCTTAGCAGAAATCTTTATCAAATCTCCATTTTCTGGAGTGGAACAGAATGGGACCTTCTTTCCCCAGCTGTCTTAATAAATAGAGGAGCAGAAAAGTGCACCTCCTCAGCCTTAGCAGGAAAACCTTTCCCCCACCCAGAAAACATGCATATGTAGCACTCTCTTCTCCCCCGAAGGGAGCAGTACACAGACCAGCCCCAAACTCCAAGGTGTCAATCACCAGCATAGCTCCAAAGTGTGCAGAAAGAGGCAATTGATAGCTTTGCTGCATTCTTCCATGCTCTGGCCATATCCAGAGTATTGTGTTTGTTTGTTTGTTTTTGGCGAGGGGGGGTGGAAATCACATTAGAAAACCTGGATGGTGAATGGATTAGATAGATAGATAGATAGATAGATAGATAGATAGATAGATAGATAGATAGATAGATAGATAGATAGATATAAATAAGATAGATAAAATTTATTAAGCATTCACTATATGCCAGGCACTGTGGTAAGTGTTGGGAATATAAGTACAAGAAAAAAGACTGTCCTGGGGGCAGTTAGGTGGCACAGTGAGTAGAGCACCAGCCCTGGAGTCAGGAGAACCTGAGTTCAAATATGGACTCAGACACTTGACACACTTACTAGCTGTGTGATCTTGGGCACGTCATTTAACCCCAATTGCCCTGCTTTCCCCCTCAAAAAAAACAACAAACAACAAAAAGACTGCCCTGTGTGCAAGGTGCTTACATTCTACTGGGGGAAGATAACATATAAAAGGGAACTGAAAGAGGAGACAGTGGAAGGTGGAAGGTACCCACTGAGGAGCAAGGTAGAAAAAACAGTCCAGAGAATCAGTGACTGAACCAGGTTAGAAATTAACATGGCTGTCATGGATACTACTTCAAATGGAGATTCTGAGGACAAGTTCACTAATTGGAGGAAGTGGCTATAGGGGTGGAGAGATTGCCAGCATGAGATGGCCTATGGGGCAAAGGGAGTCCAGGGAATTATGGGCTGAGTTGGGTTGAAAGTAATTAAAGAAATTGGAGATGTTTAAAAGTCAAGAGAAGACTTTGGAAACCATGGCACCTATCCCCAAGCAGTTGAAGAACCATCATGTGTTAAAAGGATTTGATTTATTCTGCTTGGCCTCAGACAACCAACCTAGGAACAATGGGTAAAAGGCAGAGAGAAAGATTCTGAATTTAGGCTGGATGTCAAGAAAATGTCCTCACCTTTAGAGCTATCAAAAAGTAGAAAAGATTCACTCAGAAACTGGTGGGGTTGTATTAGGTCTATACTCCAAATAGGTCAAAGAAAGAAGATGAGCAGCCATATGTACAAAAATTTATAGTAGCTGTTTTTGTGGTGGCAAAGTGGAAAGTGATGGGATGCTCCTCACTTGAGCAAGATGGTATATGAATGTGAGGAGTTCTATGATGCTCTAAGAAATGATAAAGGAGAGGGTTTCAGAAAAACCTGGAAAGACTATTCGGGACTGACGCAGAGTGAAGTAAGCAGAATTGGGATGAGAAGACAATTTATACAACAACAATGATGTAAAGAAAAGCAGCTTTTGATAGACTTAGGAACTTTGTCCAACTACAATTCCAGAGGACTCTTGATAAAATATGCTGCCCACCTCCTGATAGATAGGTGATAAACTCAGAGTGTAGATTGAAAAAAACTTACATGTGTGTGTACATATATATGTGTATATATGTACGTATATATATGTGTGTGTGTGTGTGTGTATACACATAGACGTATATATACACACATAGATGCATATGTACAGTGTGTGTATACACATACATGCAGAGAGAAAGAGATGTTTAGTTTTTCTCAATTGGGAACATGAAGGTGGGAGGGAGAGAAGGCAAATCTTCCTGAAAATGAAATAAAATTTTATTTAAAAAAAATAGTGGTTTCCCCTTTACAGGAGGTCTTCAAATTGTGGTTGGATGACTCTTCAGCGATGCTGTAAAATGAAGTCCTTTGCAGGGACAGTTTGGATTAAATGACATCCGAGGCCTTTTCAAATGCTGACAGTCTTTGCATATTTCTCCTATATTTTCTGTTACTTCTTAGATGCTTTTGTGGATCAGGATACAGGTGTAAAAGAATGAGTGTGAGTCAACCCTCCACACTCCCATACCTCTAGTCTTGACTGTTATAAGCAAGGAAATTGTGGTACAGACCTGGGATGGTTTGGGTTGACATTGACTTCACAAGTGGATATAGATCTGGGATCCAGCCACAGGCTCTTTGGGCAAGAAAAATTTAAAGTAGTTTTTAGGACTTTGGCAGAGAACTTCTGAGACCTCAGGGACCCTCCACACTGACCACTTTTAACCTTCCTGTTGGTGGGTCTTACCTGCTTTTGTCTTTAACTCCATCTTGGAAACTGCTTTTATGCAGAGGTTTATGACTATATTTTTATTAAATGGAATTGTTTGAACTCTTGGACTTAATTGTTTCAGATGAATAGCAACCTAAACAGATTCAGTGCAATCAATCTGTGAAATAGCTTTTTTTTTCTCACAGAAATTTCCTCAAACCTTGTTTTGTGGCAGGGATTGCTTAAACTTCTATACTGCTTTGAAATCTCGTTCAGACACCAAATTCTAATAAGATTTAAAATAATTACAGAAAGAAAAAAACATCACACAAAAGGGAGTAAAGAAGACAATGTAATGAAAACTGGCAAACGTTTGGGAAATTTTTCTTTTATAATCTAGATGTAAACCAGGTGATAAACTAGTTATTTTAAAGCTTGGTTCAAGTAAGGAACATAGGATCAGAGAGACAGAACTCAAGAAGACCTCAGAGGCCAAGGAGTCCAATCGCCTCATTTAACGGATGGTCAAATTGAGACCCGAGGAGGTTAAGTAACCGGTCCAAGAGTATGTAGGAAGAAAGTTACCAAGTGATATTTGAGCCTGTTTTTTCTATCCACAAGTCTTCTCTGCACTGCTCCTGACCCTTTAGACTTCAAAAATAGGCCCCCATACTGGGTATCTCCATCTCTATCCCATCCCCATCCTTCTCTTTCTCATTTTCCTTTTGTGTGTTCTCTTCCTCCATTAGAATATAAGCTCTTTGAGGGCAGGGACTGTCTTTGTGCTTGTATTTGCTTCCCCAGCTCTCAGCACAGCACTACCCACATAGTAAGTGCTTAATAAATGCTTGTTTCCTACCTTCTTTCTGGAGAGTCATTGTTTTTCCACTGTACCACACTGCCTCCTTGATCTGATGTACACACAAACATATACACACATACACTTGCATATAAGTGTTTAATGTATCTAATGTATGGATATACTAAGAAAAAGAAAATCATTCTGTTACTCCAATTCTGTAGTTAAAAAGAGTCAACATTTACTAGTGCTTACTACGTGCCAGGAAGCACTGGGTATACAAGGAAAAATGAGAACAGTTCCCGTCAGAAAGGAGCTCACAATCTAATTGGGGAGAAAACACACCAACAGCTATGTACAAAGAAGATATATACTGGGTAAAATGAAGGCAATCTCTGAGGGAAGGTACTAGCATTAAGGGCGACTGAGAAAGACTTCTCGCAGAAGATGAGATTTTAGCTGCGTCTTGAAAGGAGTTGGGAGGCAGAGATGATGAGAGACATCATTCTAGATAGGGGGAAACAGCCAGTGAAAAATACATGAAGTCACAAGATGGAGGCATTTGTACAAGGAATAGCTAGGAGGAGAGTGTTACTAGATCATACAGCATATGGAAAGGAGTAAGGTATAAAAATGCTGGAAAGGTAGGAAGGGACCAGGTTTTGAAGGGCTTCAAAAGTCAAGCAGGAGTTTATATTTGATCCCAGAGGCAATCGGAAGGCATTGGAATTGTTGAATGTGGTCAAGACCGAATGATAGCTTGGGGAGGTGTGTGTGTGTGTGTGTGTGTGTGTGTGTGTGTGTGTGTGTGTGTGCATACATATACACACACACACACATATATTAGTCCAACCAAATATTTTCCAAATTCATTTTCCTGTTGATGGGATGGGGAATGGGGGATGGTCAAGAAGGAAATTCTTGGTGGAGGAAATTAGGGTCAAATTAACCAATTAGGGCCAAAGGAATCACATACAGAGGAATTCAGAGATAAAAGGACCCTATGAAAAGAAGAAATGACAAATTTAAGAAATTACTGTTCTAATTTGGTCTTTGAGACATGTGGCTCATTTTAACTATTACTTGAATATTTTAGACCAGAAGCCACTTTGGATTATGGGCTCTTTTTCTTTCTTTCCCCTCTTAGCTGAATGGAAGTTGATATTGCATTTCAAGAAATGTCAAATATGAAGAATTCAGTGAAACATAAGAAGGCATGTAAACTGATGCAAAATGAAGTGAGTAGAACCAGAAAAACAATATATAGCAATGGGAATGGAAAGAAGAAAAGGAAACTGAACCGTGTACAAGTATAATGATCAAAGTTGGCCTTAAAAAAGACAAAACAAATTATGTCATCCTCCCTTCTTTGCAGAAGTGAGGAGACTATGAGGATAGTACATTGTAGATACTGTTAAACTCAGCTAATGTGTTGTTTAGTTTTGTTGAACTTTTTTATTCTTTCTGACCAGCAATGACTCTCTGCATGGGAAAAGGCAGATATAGTTGGAAATACAGATGGTATAAAAATTTAATTATTTAAAGGGAAAAAAAAAAAGAAAGGCTGTCTTTTCCCACCTCGGACACATTTGATCTAAATTATGTTCAGTGAAAGAAATAGATTCAGTAAAAAAGGTCAGTTTAGGAAGCAATAGGGTACCTTGTGAAAATCACAAATAATTTGAATTAGAAAGCCCAACAGTAAAAGTGTCAGAAATTTCCAATAGAAAACATTCGTGGCAAAATATCTTTTGTGTGATGTACTTTATCAATTTTTCCAAAGATTATTCCTTGCTATTTACTTATTAAATCATAGGTTATGATCTGCCTTGTTAGAGGGAGTTCTTACATTAATGAAATCACAGGTCCTTCTTGTATTTGCTTGATTTTTGCAGAGTCCAAATGGAAGAAGAATTTCCTATATGGTGACGTGATACAGATGTTTTTGTTTGAAGAAGACAGTATGCTTATTGCGTCAAGGCCTAGAATGCTGAAAACCCTCCTAAATGAGTTCCATAATCACCTAAAAGAGTTTGACAATAATCCACACAGGAAAAATCAAGTAGATGAAGAAAACCTATTTTCTAGACTATAACATGGATAAACCAGAGCCTGTATGTTTGAGACAACTTGGTGGTTGGACAAAAAACTAGTCCCATAATTGGCTGGAAGGAGAAGAGTGGGCTGACTTTCATTTGGTAGAATTTATAATGCTTATAATGTTCCAAAGTTCTTGACATAAAGGCTTGTAGTTTTAACATCAGGGTTTGTCCTAGTACTGTTGCATTGCAAAGCAGTATGGCATACAGAATAGAGAGCTGGCTTCAGAGTTAGGAAAAACTGGGTTCAAATCCTGCCTGTGACACATGTTTGCTGTATAGACCCTGGCAAATCACTTACTTTCTTAGCACTGCTTGCAACTCTTTAAGACTATGTAGTAGAACAGGTGCTGGCCTGCATTGGTAGAAGGAGTTTCGTCAGTGGGAGTGCCCTTTACCAATGAATTCATGGGTTCAAGTCCCAAAAACAAACCCCAAAATTATTGTATGACTGTGATTCATGGAATGTCAGAGTCTAAAAAGATTAAAATTGAGTTACCCAAAGGGCAATGAAAAAAAATACGTTGCACATGTTTGAGTTTGGACCTATTATGAACGAAGGATTGCACAAGAGAAATGGGGTAAAAGATATTATCAGAAAAATGTATAAGACAAAAATAAGATGAGCTGATCAAGTACCAAGAGCAAAGGATAATCAATAAATAGACGGTGTGTTCCACTGGCATCTCCACAATTCAAACAACCTCATGGAAGGCCTCCATATGTAGGATAGTAGGCTCTTCTATAGAATTTATAGGATATGGAGAAGAGTTACACAAGAAAAGAAGGCATGAATGGGTGGCAATCTGCACCATAGGAGAGATTCCCTCATTAATGAGACCACTGGTCCAGGAAAATATGATTTTTGAAAGAAAATATGATTAGATAATTTCTGTGGGTTTATTTTATATCCTGTATGTTTTCTGAAGTGGTTAATTGTTTCAACCAATTTTTTTGTTAATTCTCTAGGGTTCTCCAAGTATACCATTATATTATCTGCAAAGAGTGATAGCTCTGTTTCCTCATTGCCCATTTTTGTTCTTTCAAGTTCTTTTTCTTGTCTTATGGCTATAGTTAACATTTCTTGCTTCACCCCTGGTCTTATTGGGAAGGTTTCTAGCTTATTCACATTACAGATAATGCTCGCTGATGGTTTTAGATGGCTTGCAATTATAAAAAAGGGTCTATTGATTCCTAGCTTTCTAGTGTTTTTTATAGGAATGAGTGTCGTGTTTTGTCAAAGTCTTTTTCTGCATCTATTGAGATAAGCACATGATTTTTGTTGTTATTGATGTGTATGCTGATCATTCTAATATTGAACCAACCCTGTATTCCTGGTATAAATCCTGCCTGGCCATAGTGTATGATCTTTGTATAATATATTGCTCTAATCTCCTTGATAATATTTTATTTAAAATTTTTGTGTTGATACTTATTAAAATTAGGCTATAGTTTTTTTTCTCTGTTTTTGTTCTCCTTGATTTAGGTATCAAAATTATATTTCTGACATAAAAGGAATTTGGGAGGACTTCTTCTTTACTTATTTTTCCAAATAGTTTATATAATATTGGGATTAATTATTCTTTAAATGTTTCATAGAATTAACTTGTAATTTCATCTGGTCCTGAGGATTTTTCTTAGGGAGATCATTGATGGTTTGCTCAATTTCTTTTTTCTAAGATAAGGTTATTTAAATATTCTATTTCCTCTTCTGTTAATCTGGGCAACTTATATTTTTGTAAATATTCATCCATTTCACTTAGATTGTCAGTTTTATTGACATATTATTGGGCAAAATAACTCCTAACACTATAAAAACATGCATATCCTTTGACCCAGTAATACCACTTCTAGAGCAATATCCCAAAGAGATCATACAAGTGGGAAAGGAACTTGTATATACAAAAATATTTATAGCAGCTCTTTTTGTGGTGGCAAGCAATTGTAAATCAAGGGGATGCCCCTCATTTGGGAAATGGCTAAATAAATTGTGGTATATGAATGTAATGGAATACTATTGTACTGTAAGAAATGAGGAGCAGACAGACTTCATTATAACCTGGAGTGACGTATATGAACTGATGCTGAGTGAGGCGAGCAGAACCAGGAGATCATTACACGCGATTACAGACACACAGTACCTGTAAGGACTAACTTTGATAGACTTGACTCCTCTCATCAATGCAAGGTTGGAAGAGAGCTCCAAAAGACTCATGATGGAAAAAGCTATGCACATCCAGAGAAAGGATTACAGAGTTTGAATGCAGATTGAGGCAAACTTTTTGCTCTCTTTTTTTTCCTCCTTTTTTGGTTTTGTTTCTCCTTTCTCATGATTCATTCCATTGGTTATAATTCTTCATTACAACTAGACTATTATGTAAATAAGTTCAATGTGAAGGTATATGTAGAACCTACATTGGATTACATGCCATCTTGGGGGGGTTGGGGGGAGAAGGGGGAGGGAGAGAAAATTTGGAACTTCAAAACTTGTGGAACTGAGTGTTGTAAACTAAAAATAAAAAATAAATTTATTAAAAATAAAAAAATAAATTTATTAAAAATAAAAAAACTCCTAAAAATTGCTTTAATTTCACCTTCATTGGTAGCATATTATCCCTGTTCATTTCTGATACTAGTAATTTCTTTTTCTTTTTAAAAATCATATTAACCAATGGTTCATCTATTTTGCTGTTTTCTCCCCACAAAACCAGCTTCTAGTTTTATTTATTAGTCCATAGATTTTTTTTTTACTTTCAATTTTATTAAACTCTCCTTTAATTTTCAGGTATTTCGTTTTTCTATTTAATTGAGGATTTAAAATTTGTTCTTTTTCTAGGTTTTTTTAGTTATATGCTCAATTCATTGACCTGCTCATTTTCTCTTTTATTGATGTGCATGTTCAGAGATACAAATTTTCCTCTAAATATTGCTTTGGCTTTATCCCACAAATTTTGGAATTTTGACTCATTGTTGTCAATCTCTATAACAAGGTTATTGATTGTTTCTATGACTTGTTTTTTGACCCACTCATTCTTTAGGATTAGATTAGTTTTCAATTATCTTTTAATCTATGCTTCCATGGCCCTTTATTAGATGTATTTTTTTTGCATTGTGGTCTGAAAAGGATGCATTTAATATTTTTCCTTTTATGCATTTGGTTGTGAGGTTTTTATGCTCTAATACATGATCAGTTTTTGTGAAGGTGCTATATAGAGCTGAGGAAAGGTATAGTCCTTTCTATTCCCATTTAATCTTCTCCAGATGTCTATCATATCTAACTTTTCTAAGATTCTATTCATCTCCTTGATTTCTTTCTTCTTATTTTACCATTAGTTTTATCTAGCTCTGAGAGGGGAAAGTTGAGGTTCCCCCATTAGTGTCATTTTGTAGTCTATTTCGTCCTATTCATTTAACTTTTCCTTTAAGAATTGGGTACTATGTTCTTTGGTGCATATATATTTAGTATTGATATTATTTTGTTATCTTTGGCTCTTTTTAAACAGCTGTAGTTTTTTTCTGTTTATCCCTTTTAATTAGGTCTATTTTTATTTTTGCTTTGTCTGAGATCATAATCACTATCACTGCCTTTTTTTTAAACTTCAGCTGAAGCATAATAGATTCCACTCCACCCTCTTATTTTAACTCTGTGTGTGTGTGTGTGTGTGTGTGTGTGTGTGTCTTTCTCTATTTCAAGTGTGTTTCTTATAAACAACATATTTTTGGATTCTGGTTTCTAATTCATTTTTCTATCTGCTTCCATTTTATGGGTGCGTTCATTCCATTTACAATCACAGTTATGGTTACTAACTGTGCATTTCCCTCTATCCTATCTTCTTCTGTTTATTATTCTCTTTCTCTCTTTATACTATTCCTCCTCTAAAATCTGTTTTGCTTCTGACCACTGCCTTTTACATGCCTTTCCTTTTATCACCTCTCACTTTTCTCTTATCCCCTTCCCATCCTACTTCCCTTTTTGGTAAGGTAGATTTCTATTACCAGTTAAGTATGTATATTTTTTTCCTTCTTTGAATCAATTTAGATATGAGTGAGGTTCAAGCATTGCTTGCCCTACCCATTTTCTCCTCCACTGTAAAAGTTCTTCTTTGTGTTACTCTTTCATGTGAGATAATTTTCCCCATTCTTCCTCCCCTCCTCCCTTTTTCTCACCTATTCATTTTTTTTGCATCATTCCCAACATACTTGATTTACTCCTGCATCCTCTTCTATGTAGAATCCTAAAAAAGCTCTTAGAAGAGACATGTATTATCTTCTCATGATTATTATTGAGTCTCTTAGGATTGCTCTTTCATGTTTCTCTTTTTATGATTCTCTTGAGTTTTGTAGTTTTGTCAAAATTTCTATTCAGCTCTGGTCTTTTCATCAGGAATGTTTGAAATTCCTCTATTTCATTAAATTTCCATTTCCCCCCAAAAGGATTATGCTCAGTTTTGCTGGGCAAGTTATTCTTGGATGTAATCCTAGGTCCTTTGCCTTCTGGACTGTCATATTTCAAACTCTGCTTCTTTAATGTGGTAACTACTAAATCTTGTGTGGTCCCAACTCTAGTTCACAGTATTTGAATGGTTTCTTTCTGACTGTTTGAAGTATTTTATCTTTGATCTGGAAGCTCTGGCATTTGGCTATAATATTCCTAGGAGTTTTCATTTTGGGATCTCTTCGAGAAGGTGATCAGCAGATTCTTTCAATTTCTATTTTATCCTCTGGTTCTAGGATATCAGGGCAGTTTGCTTTGACGATGTTTTGAAAGGTGATGTCTACACTCTTTGATGGTGGCTTTCAGGTAATGAAATAATTTTTAAATTATCTCTCTTAGATCTTTTCCACACTGCTGTTTTCAGAGCTAGTTTGAGAGGTTTAGAGTTTTTAGTGCTTCCAAGGTAGTATGATCTGGGAGAGATGTGGTCACTGCTGTCTTGGTCTGCACTCTGATCTTTACCCAGGAAGGATCCTTCACCCCTTGGGACCAGAAACTATACTGTTCCTTGAAGTCACTGATCCCTTAGATCCAGAAGTGATACTGCTTCCACTCCATCTTGACCAAAAAATGCTCCTCTCTGTCCTTAAACTATGACCCAGGAATAGGTGTAGGCAATGAAGTTACTCAATAGTTAGCCTTCAGGACTCGCACTCAAATAAAAGTCATATTGGCATTTTGGTTAGCATTTTGCTGGCCTACCTGATAGCGTAAGGATAGACCAAGCAAAGGATCACCATCGAGCCCCTAGACTTGGTGTGAAATGCTAAGAGAGCAAGAGACATCCTGCCTGGGATCTGGAAAGAGAGGAGTCCAGATTCTCCTCAGCTAGAGATGGAAAACTTTGTCAAGCAAAGCAAATGAAAAGTGTTTCTCACAGCACTTGAAGAATTTGTAGCATGGGGCTTGGGGCACACAGGGTTAAAAAAAAAGCAGGAGTAAATATAACTAGGGTCATTTTGACCATAGAATACCTGAAGAACTATCTGTTGAATTCCCTGAAGCAATCTCACCATGATTACTCTTCTCAAGAACCGGAACTATTTCCTGGGGGAAAGGAACAAATGATGGAGACCATTTGCAGTAGGAGAGTTAAACAGTGGAGCATGTTGGGAAGTGAAATAAGAACATAAACTTGGTTGAGAGCAGATAACAACAGCGGGGAGGTTGAGCCTTGCTGGTGGGCTACTAGTTGTTAGACAGGGGGGTATGGTAAGAATGTACAGCATAACAGAATCCTAGAAGACTTGTACTAAGATGAGAGCTTGGATCAAGAGGCACAAAGTGGGAAAAAGAAGAGAAGAGAAGAGACTGGAAATTGCACAGAGAAAAAGAAAAAAAGTATCACCCAGGGAGATGGCGAGTCATTACACTCAGTATCCAGGGAATCTTGGGAACCTCCTGAGAAGTGTGCGGGCAGTCAGACTTTGAGATGGAAATAAGAAAAATGGTTCTGCTAGAGCTGAGGGAGCAAGAGAAGTAGCACTACCAAAATACCCCAGATCCCAGGATCCCAGAGTCAAAACAAAAGCCTTCAGGAGATTGGCCTCCAAATAATTAGCAGGTCTCTATTGGGCCACTGAGAGTGTGCTGAGATTGACATTTTTCCATTGTTTTTGGGAGGTGTTTATCCCAAGCTCCTATCCATGTAGGCTAGAAGATGGTACGCATTTGTGCATAGGACAGAGAATGGCTAAATATAGGCAGCTAGGTGGCATAGTGGACAACACTAGACTGGGAGTCAGGACTCCTAGTTGGAATGAATTTAAATTTTGCCTCAGACACCACCGGGACCCTGGGCAAGATACCTAATCTCTCTCAACCTCCGTTTTTTCATCTGTCAAATGGGGATAATAATAGCTCCTACCTCACAGGTAGATGTTGTGAAGATTAAATGAGATAATATTTGTAAAGCACTTAGCAAACCTTAAAGAGCTATGTAAATGCTGGCTATCATCACCATCCTCTTCTTCATCAGTTTCTTTCTTGCTATCTATATTTCTTTACTTTCATAATTAAATTCTTTGGCTACTGGATTGGAGTCTCTTGTCTGGTAATGAAAAATTTTACTGGATCAGACCTGGAGCCATGAGACGCATAGGTGTTTACCCCAAAACAATCATACTCAATCTGCTATAGCCAAGAGTTCCCAAATCACGTGGAACTTGGACTGCACATAAATAAGAAGGTGAAGGGCACCTAGATCAAGCTGCTCCTTTGATTACCACATACAACAAAGAGGCCCAGAAGTCATAATTCGACACAACTTTAAAGTGTTTACTTTTATGATTTGGTATGGGGGCAGGGGGAAGTCAGAAAGAATAGTGGAAGAGCTGTCTCAGTGCTCTATACACCATGGAATTACATCAGAAATGTTTCAGGAGGTGCCTGAGTGAAACAGGGTGGGGTCAGTTCCCAGCATTTTCCAACCATTCTGTGACAAGGGTGAAATAGCAAGCCATATATTATTTGTCAAAATCAAAATAAATTTTGTCAAAATTTTTGTCAAAGTCATAATGTGAACTAGTTTCCCTAAGGTATTATAAGCTAAAGTTGTGGGGCAGCTCGATGGCACAGTGCATAGATACCTACTAGCTGTGAGACCCTGGGCAAGTCACTTAACCCTGATTGCCTCCCCTTCCCCCCTCCAAACCCCTGAAATTTTAATAGTATTTTAGAAGTAAAACAAATTATATATAGGCTTATTTTGTAATAAGAGGTAGCATGTGATAATGGACAGAGAACTGGCCTTGGAGTTTGGAACTCCTGAGTTCAACACCTGCCTCTGGCACATACTGGCTCTGTGATTCTGGGCAAGTCACTTAACCTCTAAGTGTCCCAGGCAACTAAGATTATAAATTGCAGAGCAGGTTCCAGTCTACTTTGGTAGAGAGACTTTCCTCACTGGGAGTTCCTTAAACCAATGAAACTACAGAACTTATTAAAAAAATATGACTTAGCACTCATTTTATTTAAAGTTTTATAGGGCAGTTCTTCTGGATACTAATATCTCCCCAAAAGCTTGACAGAGGAATTAGGTAAAAATCCTGGGAAAAATAATTGCCTATTAAATTGATCGATTGATTATCATTTACTAATGATTGCTTTTCAACACAAGGCAACTCCTGAAGCAAACACAGATATTCATAGAACCTCAAAGTCATTGCTTTGTAAAAGATACAAAATTCATTAAGACTTGATCTGAGAGGCAGCTAGGTGGCATGGTAGATAAAATGCTGGCTCTGGAGTCAGGAGGACCTGAGTTCAAATCCAGCCCCAGACATTTACTAGCTGTGTGACCCTGGGCAAGTCACTTAACTACTGTTTGCCTACAACTAGAAAAAAAATCCATTTTAAAGAATAGAATATTTTAAGAGATAAAAATTAGTAAAGACTATTGCTGTTGGTATCCTCAGCCCCATAGCCCTCCTTTGTGTAGCTTGTATATTCTTAAGGCTAGAGTTCCCCACAGTCTCCATTCCTCCTTTTCTTCACACTTACTTACAAATATCATCTGGGAACCAGGTGGTATAAACCGCCTCTAGTTCTATGGCAGAGTGGAAGACATGATGGATTTGAAGCCAGAACACCAGGATTCCCACCCTAGGTCCCCCATTTACTGCCTGTATGATGTTTGGTGAGTTATTTTAATCTGTCTGGGTTTTCTCCTCTGTAAAATTAGAGAGTTGTACTAAATGAGCTCTAAGATCTCTTCTAATTCCAAATTTATGGTCATTTCAATTTAGATACTTTCAATAACCCTAATCTCATTTTTGAAATCCATACAATATATCATCACCAGCAAATTTTGGCATGGGATGTTTTCTAACAGTAACTTTAAAAGTTTTATTTTGTCTTTAGTATTTTTCTTTTGCCACCAAGTACACTGTAGTGCACCTCACAGCTTTCTGGTTATGAAAACTGCTAAATAGCTTCTTCCACTTAAATAGAAGGATGGGCTAAATGCCATTCAGCTAAGAAATTGTATGGAAAAATAAATTACCATCAGAAGTGGCTTCTGAGTTTAAAAACAGACATAGTTAAAAGAAAGGCAGAATTCTGAAAGTAGTGTTAAAATAATTGCCTGGAAACCGGTTAAATGTTAGTACTTCTTATTTCTGCTGATCTCTCCTGTATCCTTAGCTCCACTCCCTACAATTCCTATTTCCCAAGAGTCTCTAACAAAGTAAGCTAATACTAGCAACAAGCATTCTACTTAGTGGTGTGTGTGTGTGTGTGTGTGTGTGTGTGTGTGTGTGAAACCATACTATACAAACTCCTATTTCTCAGTTCTATCTCTGGAGATGGAAAGCATCTTCTTGCATAGGTCCTTTGTAGTTGATCTGAATATATATAATATTCAGAATAACTTGGTTGTTCAAAGTTATTCTTTGAATAATATTGCTGTTACAATATACATTGTTCTCTTGGTTCTGCTCATTTCACTCTTTATTATTTCATGCAAGTCATACCATGTTCTATGTTGCTTCTTGATAACGTTTCCTCTGCCATATCTCATGCATGTCTTCAGAATCTGTACATTGCCTTTTGGATCACCTGGTTCTCGACTGTAGAGAATCACTGCGTAAATACTGATCTTTAAAAAGATGGACTTTTACAGTAGGGAGCAATGTGGGGTTATGAACACGCCATGCAATTTCCTAAATGTGATTCAGACCCGTCTCTCTTACCTCATTTCTAAAATTAAGAAGGTTGAACTACTAACCCTCAGAGACTTTTCCCAGCTCTAATCTTAAGAATCTAAGACCTATTCAATTCTGGGCCCAGACTATTATCCAGTTCCAGTATTTGTCTAACATATACATCTATATCACTTGTACACATATATTTATATAAATACCATGTCTGTTTATATAGATTCATATCTACTATATATAGCACATAGTAGTATTTGTATATAGTTTATATACTACATATAGATATATAAGTATATGTAAAATAAATATATGTGCACAAATATATACATACATACATATATACATGAATACACATATGTATGTGTATACGCACGCACACACACACACACACACATATATATATAAATATATAACATACATATAAAATATATACCAACTCAAGGGATATAATCCTATATGGACCTTTTTCCCCCTACAATTGTAAAGTTGAAAGACAAATTTAACTAAAATCACTGAAAAGCCTATGTGGGCCTAAAATATGTTTTGTTAAAAACTCTTGGACTTTATTAAAAATATGTACTTTTATTTTTGGTTACAAGGGTAACATTCTACTGGATAGCAAAGGGAAGATACATTCAAAAATCAAAGTAAGTTAAAAGTAAAAGATATAAATAAATTTGAAAAAATAACATATAAGTGAAGGCAGGACTCGCACTGTTCACCCGCAGGTGAATATCCCAGGCCAGCTCATCCCTTTGGCTCTTCCTTTCCCTTGGCTCAGAGAGTAAACACCCTTGTTATACTGCTGTAGATGCTGAAGCTGGGGGCTCACAGGAATGTGGCCCCATTAGCTCTTCACTTTAAGGCGCACAACAATTTAAACAGTGTTGAACATAACCAGTTAGACCGCAAAAGAAGATACTTACTTTCCTAAAGATCTAAGTGTTGTTGAGAAGAGACAAGACCAGGGAAGGTAGAAGAAAAGAATAAGAAGAAAAAATAAGGGCAGCGAAGATCAGGAGAAAGTGAAAGTTTTGAGGATCCAGAGACGACAGAAGAGAATGGAGTAAGGGGGGGAGGGGTGTCTCAGTGGGTAGAGATGGAAAATTTGTACACCATAAATTCCTGTATTTCAGTTGAGACTTGTTCTGAAAGGATTGATGAGAAAAACAAAGCCCTCCTACTTCTCAGTTCTTTTTCTTGCCTTCTTTTCTTCAGTGCAAGTATGATTTAGGAAATCAGAGCTTAACCAAAAAAAAAAAAAACACAAGACATAAACTTTAACAAAACAAACTACAGTCCACAATTTCCATTCTTCTCCATTTACCTTTGGGCTGAAAATAATTTAAATGGTAGAATTTATTCAGTGCCTTCTTTGTACAGAGCACTGTGCTATCCATTATTGGAGGATACAGAAGAAAAATAAGTTAGCTAGGAAAAACAGTTCCTGCCCCCAATGAACTCTCATTCTAGTTAGGGAGTCAAGACCAAAGTGCATGAAAAAGCAAATGACAGTTGAAGGCAATATGTGATAAGGGGCCAATGAGGGATCCAGATATTAGATACTGTAAGGATTGGAGGAAGAGATCAAGACCGATTGGGGGTAGCCCAGGGAAAGCTTCACATAGTAGATATTAAGCTAACATGATAGTTCAGGGGTGGGGAACCTAGCCTGGAGGCCATGTGTGGCCCTCTAGGTCCTCAAGTGTGGCCTGCTGTGGCCTCCAGGCCGCAGGTTCCTCACCCTGTGCTAGTTTATTCCTCATAGGACTGATTTTAAACCTGTTTCTACCTTGGTATCCCTTCACTGACAAAGCTCCATACTATCAGTATACTTTTAAAACCAGAATCTGATACAGTATTCACAATAAGGCAGTATCTTTAAGAATTTAATACCACAAGAATTTCAGAGGGAGGTAGAAATGGAATTCCAACAATATCTTTAACAATCAAAAGGTACCCTAAGTAACACCTTGAGACATCAGAGTGTGGTAAAGAAAGATCTAGAGAAAGTCCAGAAGACCTAGGTTTAGATCTTGCCTCTCATACCTAATTAGCTGTGTGACTGTATCTCTGTATCTCAGTTTCCTCATCTGTAAAACAGAGATAATACCTGTAGTACCTACCTCACAGGATTGCTCTGAGGTTCAAGTAAAATAATGTATTAAAGGGATGCTACATAAATGTCAGTTATTATCATCAGAACTACAGATCATTTGGTGAGCAGCTAAATGCTCCAACTACCCTGTAATGGGGCAACTAGATGGTACAGTAGATAGAATGCTGGGCCTGGAGTCAGGAAGATTCTTCTTCCTTAGTTCAAATCCAGCTGTGTGACCCTGAGCAAGTCACTTAGCCCTGTTTGCCTCAGTTTCCTCATCTGTAAAATGAACTGAAGAAGGAAAAAAGCAAACCATTCCAGTATCTTTGCCAAGAACACCCCAAAAGAGTCAGACAGGATTGAAAAAAATGGCTAACAACAACCACCCTGTAATGGTTTAAATGTAAATTTCACATTTTAAATTTATAAGATTACATGTTTTACATGATGACTTTCTAAATCCTTATTTTTCTTCATGTAAATTTGTTAATTGAATGCCTTTCATGTGTACAAAGAACTGTATAATAAACCTGGGAGTGAGGAGGGCCAGAATGGCCAAAATCTGCCCTATGGTCCATTGGCCCTAGATTTAAGATCCTTCCCTGAAAGTAAAGAGCACAGGCCTGGGAGTCTGGTAACCTGGGTTTCAGTAACAGTTCTGCAATTACTGTCACTCCCTCTTTCTAAGCCTTAAGATTCTTATCTGTAAAATGACAAGGTTGGCCTAGATAACCCCTAAGGTACCTTCAGTCTCTGCCATGCTCTAATTCCATAATTCTTGGTTGCAATGTCTAACTAAAGGTTAGCATTGCGTGTTGCTCATGTTTATTCTGTCCGTATATGGATGGGGCCATTTGTTTTCTTCAAATCCAACATGAATTCTCTTTTCCATAATGGCCCTTATGTCAGCCACACAAGGTTAGAAACTGGTCATATATAGCCCTGGAGGTCCTAGATACCTGGTTTATCCTTAACACAGGAAGAGAGGACTCCATATGCCAAACCCCAGTCCTTCTCTCTTTGCTAGAGATGCCCTTCCTCTTCTCCTAGATTGCCACCAATACTCTCTTTTTTTTAGGGATGTGGTTTTCTGTCCAGGAAAGCCTACATTACTTCATTTTACTTTCCCTACTCCCCTTCCATTACTTCCTTTTAGCAAAAAAAACGGTACAAGATCTGTCAGAAGCAAGGGTATTTTGAAGAGATTGGGAAAGGTCCTCCTCCAACCACCACAGAGATCCCTGAAAAGTATTACTTTGGGTTAAACATTGCCCTCTTCAAGCTCTTTTTAAACTTCCCTTTTATGGCTTAGCTGTACCAGATCTCAAACTATTACAAAGTCATAATCATCAAAACAATCTGGCACTGGCTAAGAAATAGAGTGATGGATCAGTGGAATAGATTATGTACACAATATATAGTCATTTAGTAATGTCCATAGTAACCTATTGTTTGATAAACCCAAAGACCCAAGCTTTGGGGACAAAGACTCGCTATTTCATATAAACTCCTGGGAAAACTGGAAAGCAATTTGGCAGGAACTAAGTACAGACAAATATGTCACACTGTATACCAAGATAAGGTCAAAATGGATACATGATTTAGACATAAAGGGTGATACCATAAGCAAATTAAAAGAACATAGAATAGTTTACTTGTCAGGTCTCTGGATAAAGGGAGAATTTATGAGCAAACGAGAAAGCATTATGAGATAGTAAAATGGGTAAGTTTCTCTTGCTGTAAACAGAAAAGACTCATTCCTCAAATATATAGAGAACTGAGGGATACAAGTCATTCTCCAATTGATAAATAGTCAAAGGATATGAATACACAGTTTTCAGATGAAGATGAAGAAATCAAACTATCTATGGTCATATGAAAAGATGCTCCAAATCACGATTGATTAGAGAACTACAAATTAAAACATCTCTGAGGTACCACATCACACCTATCAGATTGGCTGATATGACAGAAAAGGAAGATGACAAATGTTGGAGGGGATGTGGGAAAATTGAATAACTAATGCACTGTTGGTAGAATTGCAAACTGATCTAACCATTCTGGAGAGCAATTTGGAATTATGCCCAAAGGGCAAGAAAACCATGCATACCCAGTATTAGCACAGCTAGGGCTGTGTTCCAAAGAGATTTTTTAAAAAAAGGAAAAGGACCTATATGTACAAAAACGTTTATAGCAGCTTTTTTTTTTTGTGGTGGCAAAGAATTGGAGACCAAAGGGATGTCCATCAATTGGGGAATGACTGAACAACTTGTGGTATATGATTGTGATGGAACATTATTGTGTTATAAGAAGTGACAAGCAGGATGCCTTCAGAAAAGCCTGGAAAGACTCACATGAACTGATGCTAAGTGAAGTGAGAACACTGTACCCAGTAACAGCAATATTGTATGATGATCGACTGTGAATGACAACTATTCTCAGCAATATAATGATCTAAGACAATTCTGAAAGAATCATGATGAAAAATGCTATCCACCTCCAGAGAAAGAACTTATGGAGTCTGAATGCAGATCAAAGTCTGCTTTATAAAAAACTTTCTTATAGTTAGTCTTTCACAACATGAGTGTTATGGAAGTGTTTTACATAATGATACACGTGTAGCCTATGTTGAATTGCTTGTCTTCTTAGGGAGGGTGGGTGGGAAGGGAAGAGGGGAGAGAATTTGGAATTCAAGGTTTTAAAAGCAGATGCTCAAAAAAAAAGTTGTTTTTGCATGCAGCTGGGAAATAAGATATATAGGGAATGGGGCATAGAAATCTATCTTGCCCTACAAGAAAGTAAGGGAAAAGGGGATGGGGAGTGGGGAGTAGGGTGACAGAAGAGAGGGTTGACTGGGGAATGGGGCAATCAGAATACGTGCCATTTTGGAGTGGAGGGAAGATAGAAATGAGGAGAAAATTTGTAACTCAAAATCTTGTGGAAAAAATAAGACAAAATAATGAGCAATAATACAAAAAAAATAAAAAAACTTCCTTTATTTTTCTTTTTTTGTCTGTTTTCTTTCACAACATGACTAATATGGAAATGTTTTGCATAACTGCATATGTATAGCCATATGAAATTGCTTGCCTTCTCAGTGAGAGGAGAAGGAGGGAGGGCAGGAGAGAATTTCAAACTCAAAATTGTAAAAATGAAGGTTAAAAATGTTTTTATATGTGATTGGGAAAAAATAAAATATTTAAAAAGGAAAAAAAAATCCTTTGGGGGAGAAACATATCTAGCTCCTAGAACCTAAGGATAAATTAGTTTACCAGGTTTCTTCCTAACAGAGGCAATAAAGACAACTGAAAAGCAGACCCAATTTAGCCTAGTTCCCATTTTTTTAATAAGGGCTCCATTTTGTGAAAAGGGGACATTCTGTGGACTGGTGGTGGTACATGTCAAGTGTATGTGGTAGTGGGCAACAGGTAAGAGAAGCAGGGTGGAATCCTTACAACTGTCCCCTTAAAGAACTAAACTCTCATCATGAGGGGAAAGGAGGGGTCAAAGAACATAACTATCTTCTTTTCCATTTGATATGCTTTCACCTCTTCTGCTCATTACCTAGAATGGGCAAAAAGCGAACGTAAGCATCAGAATCCATAAGTTAATTATCTGCTAAATGTATTGCGATCCAAGGGACAGCAACTGTCTCACCCCACCTCCTGCCAAGCTCTCTACAGAGCTCTCCCCAAAGGGAAAGACGACAATGTGAGAACTGTCATGCCAAAAAGCAGAGTGGGCCTCTGCTCAGTCCTCAGCTACCCCTTCCTCAATCCACTTGAAATAATGAGGGTTTCCTTGATCGATGGGTACGCTGAAGAGCTCAGGAATTTCAAAAGGATGAATTGATCTAAAGGAAGAGAAAAGAACTAAGTAAGTATGGTTGGAGATATCTCTTGAGAAAGAAGCCTTGAGATCTTCATATGTACTTCATTTAATGCCCATTAGTCAAGAGATGTTTAGTGGATTATACTGGATTTGGTTTAACCAGTGGCCTCTGTCCTCATCAGGGGTCCTAACACACAGAGCCAGGGAGATTTTTGCTCTCTAATCTTTAAAGGATCTGTGGCTTCATCATTGGAGCATCAGAGCACATCACAGCCCATCTTTGACTCAATAAATTTGTCTCAGATAGTGGCTGGGGCTCGGAGGGATGAGGTGACTTGCCCACAGCTAGTTAGTATCACGGGAAGTGTCTGAAGCTGAGTCTTCCTGACTCCAACTCCAGCATTCTACTCAATCTACCAGGTTGCTTCTCTTTGTGTCACACACACACACACACACACACACACACACACACACCCCATTAAGTAGAATACTTGTTGCGGAGTATTAGCTTACTTGGAGGAATACCACAGTTTCAGACACCTCACCTGCATAAGTATGTAAATAACCACACAGAGAATTCCCTGAAAACTATTTAACACCATAGCTCCTCTTCAGCCATCCCCCTCCCCACACAGCTATTCCCCATCCATATTGAATCTGCATAAGGGGTATGGCTGACACTATGCATAGGCATAGTTAAGCATCCTGCCTTTGACTATATCTGGGACATTCATCACATTCAGCTCCTTGACCAAACAGCTGATTAGAGATAAGTGATGGAAAGAGAGGACTCACCTGATGTGGTTAGAGAGTTCATGTATTTTTGAAGTCTTCGTTTTCACTAACTGTTCAAGAGAAACATCAAAGTTTCAGAAATTCATTTCCAGATCATGTGATATCACTTTTGCCTCTGATGAGTCAGCTGGTGCAGCTTTTCCCCCTGACTCCGAAACTATGGATTTCCACTGAGGTCCTCAGGAATGACCCAAAGACTTGTATACAAAACTTGGCAGAGATGGAAATATGCCCCTTCCTCATCTATAAAATAAAAGGGTTCACACTAAGTGATTTCTAAGGCCCTTTCCTGCTTGAATATTGCATGTTCTTTGGTCCATTTCAGCTCTCACATTCTATATTCTAAGGTCTCTTTTAGGCCTAACGTTTTATGGCTTTATGGGAATTCTGTTTTAAAAATTGAAAATGATGAAAAAAGGGGGTGAAGTGAGTTTCTCTTCATTACTCACTCCACTTTGCCCCAGACCCTTTAGATCTGGACTGGTACTCACACTTACCAAAAGGATTTCAGTGGCTTCTTCAATCTCTCCCTTCCAAAAGTACCTAGAAGAGTTCACAAAATTACAAAAAAAAAAATATTATCCTGATTTAAGGTTAGGCAGAGCTCTCCTGAAATGCCATGCCCCTAACCCTATACCACCAGCTCATTCCCTGCTAGTTAAAAATGATTAAGATGGGGGCAACTAGGTGGCTCAGTGGATAGAGTACCAGTCCTGGAATCAGGAGGACCTGAGTTCAGATCTGGCCTTAGATACTTGACACTTGCTGTGTGACCCTGGGCAAGTCACTTAACCCCAATTGCCTCACAAAACGGAAATAAGAGGGTAAGGAAATGGGCGGGGGGAGGATAACGGAGGGATAGAGAATAGGATAAGAGGAAGCATAGAAGGGTGTGTAGATTAATTGAAATGGGATAAAGAGGGAACCACATATATATTTAGAAGGGTATAAAAATTTTCCAAATTCAGAAAGAAGTAAGAGGCTAAGGGGATAGGATAAAAGGAGAGGATAAGGGAGGGATTCTTGATGGGTGGGTAGGTTAAGGAATAGGAAGGCAAGGTAGTGGGTAGAAGTAAAGTAGAGGAGTGCGGAAGGATAGGAATAGGGTGAGAAGGACAGTGAGGAAAATGAGAAGGAGGAAAATATACAAGAAATTATAGTTTAGAATGTGAATGGGATGCATTTACCTACAAAATGGAAACTGACAGCAGATTAAAAATTGGAATTTAACAATATGTTGCTTTCAGGAAATGCTATAAAAATGAGAGCTGCACACAAACATAAAATGAAGGTCAGTAGTAGAATTTATTATGTAAAAAAAGCAGGGATAGTAATCATGAGCTCAGACAAAGTTAAAGCTAAATCAGATTTAATCAAAAGAGAAAAACAGGGAAACTATACTACATGTCAGCCACATTCATCAATAGTTTTAGACCACATAAAATAACTAGACATATGAAAATGAGAGCATACCTGTCAAAACAGACACAAGAACTATACGACACAGGAACTAAACACAAAATACCTTTTATACAAACAAAGTTAGATCTAAATAATTGAAGTAATATTTATTGTACATGGATAGGTAAAGCTAATAAAATAAAAAAAATTTACCTAAATATTTTACCTAACTAATGTATTTATGTAATACCATCTCAACTAAATTACTAAAAATTATCTTATTGAGTCAGAGAAAATAATACCAGGGTTCATCTGGAAGAGCAGAGGGTCAGGAACTCCAAGGAAACCAGGGAAAAAAGATATAAAGGAACTAGATTCAGTAGTAACAGACCTTAAACCATATTATATGGTAAGAGCAGTATTAAAGTATAAAATGGATAATTTTGATTATTTTAAGTTAAAACATTCCTGTATAAATAAAACCTATATGGTCAAAAATAGAGAGAATTCAGAAAACTAGTAAAAACTCTGGTAGACAATCTCCCAGAGAGAATATGATTGGGTTGGAATATTATTGTAGTGTAGGAAATAAGCTGGTGGATTTAGAAAAATATGGAAAGACTTGGACTTATGAGGGAAGATGCTATCCACCTTCAGAGAAACACATGACAAATGGAAATAAGCATAATATAGTCTTATGTATGTGCGTTTGAGCGTTTATGTGTGTAAATATGTGTGTGTATGTTTATGGACATCTGTGTATGTTCATATATATGTGTGTATATGCTTAATTGTAACCTTCCAGGGTGGGGGGAGGAGAAAGAGGGAAAAAAAGTAAAAAGTACACAGCAGAGGACAAAAGAAAACATACAAGGAAGCAAAGAAAAGATGGACAACCTTGAAAATAATGTGTAGTATTCATTATAATGGTTTTCTTGAAATGGAAATTTATTCCTTTATATTGAATCCTCTCTTCTGCTCTGCTGTGTACATGACGATGCTTTTTTTTTCCTTTTCATATTTTATACTTAAGTTTAAAATAAATTTTAAAACTTTTTAAAAATGACTAAGATGAGAAGGAAATTTTAAAACCTCCCTACCCCCTTTAATAAGGATTTCTAACCATAGAGAGATAGAACATAAAATCCTAGGATCTTGGGGCCAGAAGGGACTGGAAGAGACTAGTCTCAACTTTTTTTCTTTATGTGGGAACTCCTATATAGAATCCATGACAAGTGCTCATCCAGCCTAATTTTGGATATTTCCAGCAACAGAGAACTCATT
>CM053625.1:88833662-88899174 GCA_028646595.1 Phalanger gymnotis | reverse complement strand
AATGAGTTCTCTGTTGCTGGAAATATCCAAAATTAGGCTGGATGAGCACTTGTCATGGATTCTATATAGGAGTTCCCACATAAAGAAAAAAAGTTGAGACTAGTCTCTTCCAGTCCCTTCTGGCCCCAAGATCCTAGGATTTTATGTTCTATCTCTCTATGGTTAGAAATCCTTATTAAAGGGGGTAGGGAGGTTTTAACCCTTTCCCCAGTGCCAAAAAAGGACAACAACCCAAAGGGACAGCAGGCCCTACTCACAGAGAGGAAGCCCTTGGCAGGATATTCACACAGGCAGCCAGCTTCTTATCTAGGATGGTCCTGAGGCAGAGAGAGAAGTGGGGAAAGTGAGTGATTCAGGAAACAATTCTTTGCCAAAATCCAGTATCTTTGACTTGTGAACTAGCCTCTTGGGGATAGACTTAGTCAGCTGTAGGCAGGCATGTGCTGTTTAACAACCAGCTCTCTAAAGAAAAAAAACAACTGTAAATAAGACATACTTTAAAGTTTAATCAGCATTATTATTTCCCTCACCACTTTCTTAAATCTAGACAATCAGCCAAGCCCTGATTTATAGCATTTGCCAACTTCTGAAGTGCAAATGCTCCCAAAGAAAATCTAACAATAAGCAGCCTGGTAGGAGCTGACCCCAGCACAAGCTTAGCTCCGAGGAAGAGTGCTAGGGAGAACAACCTCTTTGTCTCCTGAGGCCTAGTGAAAAAGGTTAAGCCCCTCAGAAAAGGTTTGCTTATTGGAAGAACAGTTTGTTAAAGGCTTTAAAGAGTGTCCTGGGATAGAAAAACCTATAGCCCAGGAAGGCAAGGGCAGGAATGACATTCATTCATTAAGGCTTTAAGCATGAGTCAGATTCCCCACCCCTGCATTAAGCCTTACAGTGTTTCCACAATGTTATGAGGTAAAAAATACAAATGCTACTAGCTCCATTTTAAAGATGAGGAGACTGAAGCTCAGAAAGGTGTAATGATTAGCCCAAGATCACCCAGGTGGATGGTTACAGAAACAGGACTCTAGCCAAGGTTTTCAGGCCTACAAGCTCCAAGTCCAATGTTCTTTCCATCATGCTACACTGCTGCCCCATTTCAAAGCCTGGGGAGCTTTAGCTTGAGGTCTCTGTCAACCTTAAAATGTGCACCCAACAGAATGAACCTCCTCTGTTACATTCACTGAGTCTCTTTGTCCTATTAGAACTGACCTATTTTCTCCTTCCTCAAATACCGGTCTGAGCAGCACTCTAGTTCACTTTCTCCATTAGTGTAGCACCTGCAGAACGGCCCTAGCTTTCTACCACACTCAGAGGCGACAGTAAAATTCCAGTGTCTAAATAAACCTTTTAATTGTATTAAGGAGGGTTAGGGGGCAGCCTTGTTTCTACAGCAACTGCTGGGCAATTTACCCACTCCAGACAGCCAAGCTGCAGGATTAATCTCAATTTGCTTAATCAGAGATGGGTGGCAATGCAGGAGTCAGGACTAAGTGGCAATGGAAAAAAATGCAACTTGCTATGGGGCAGAGAGGCCAAAGCACAACTCAGTATGTGTGTGTGTGTTGAGGGGGAGTTGAATGTTGAATTTGGTTGAATTTGGTTTCCTAGAATCTGTCTTATTCTCAGCTCTACTCATTACTTACCTGTGTGACTTTGGCCCAGTCACTCCCCCCTGGGCTTTACTTTCCTCATCTGTAAAATAGGGGAGTTGGACCAAATGAATGATCTCTAAGGTCCCTGCTACCTCCAAATCCTATTTTTCCAACAGCTCATGATTCTGCCAAAGGGGAAATGGCTCAGCTCACTAACTGTCAGGGGAAGGTTGAATGACTCAGCTCTCTTGCCAGGTCGGATCTCACAACAACTGCCCATCCCCCAACCCCAGCCACTTGAGGAAAATGTCTAACGTTATTGTACTTAAATTCAAAACACACATACACACATCAATAAGTCATGTAAGAACTACCCAGGCCCTCCTTCTGTACTCAGGAAACAAAGGACTGAACAAAAGCTCTTCCGGCCAAGGGAGCAGGTTTGCTAACCACACATTGTAACTAGAACCTGTATAGGTCAGTAGCCCTATGGAAAAAGAGGTCAGCTCCCTTTCCCAGGAACTCTGGCGACTATGCTCTGAAACCACTCGGCCCTGGGAGATAAGTTAATGCTTTGGGGCAACAGAAAGGAACAGGGAGGGAGAAGACAGAAGGCAATAACTTGGTACCATGTTTGCAGTGCCCTTGGGGGATACAAACTAGGAGAATGCCCTGAATAAGTGACAAGTTAAAGGTAGAGTAAATGTTACTGGAGTTTGGGAAAAATGTCTCAGAAACCTAGCCAAGATGGAGGGGGGACCTCTCCCACGGAGGACACAAGACTTGTGTCTGTGGGGAACAAAGTGCATGCTCTGCTGGCCCTCTCCCAGGGAAGTAGAACATAGTAAGGGACTGAGCCCCTGCCTTCTGTCCCATAGCCTGACATCATAAGGAGGCACACTCCAGAAACCAGAGGAAAAAGTGCCCAGCCATGAGCAGCTTCATCTCAGTTACCAGAAAAAGTTTTAACTACCTGCATGACTTTGGGCAAGTCACTCAACCTCTCTGGGCCTCTGTTTCTCTACTTGTAAACTAAGTGGGTTGGACTAAAGGACTGTAAGGTCTTTTGTAGCTCTAAAGCTACAAATCCTCCTATAAATGCCTCCCAACTAAAGTCTCTCTTGCGTGCCAACTGGGCAGCTCAGATGCTTTCTTGGAAAGGCTATGGGTTCATATCTATGGAAAAGCAGAAGAAAACTAGTGATCTATTAACCTCTATGACCCTCATAATCTCCTAGTCTTTAAAAAAGGGGAAATAAAATTTTCACTTACCACTTCAGAGTTGTGAGAAAGATGTTTAAAGCACAATAAAAATTTGAGATATTATCCTCATAGGATAATAAGACTCAGAGCTGGAAGGAACCCTAAAAGTCATCTGGTTCAAACCTTTTCATTTTATAAATAAACAAACTAAGGTCTAAAGAAAGGAAATGACCTACCCACAGTCATACAGTGAGGTAATGTCAGAAGTGGTACTAGAACCTAGGTCTGCTGATTGACACACCCAGGCTCTGAGGACAATGATGCGATCCCAGAGGAACAACTGTATGGGCTACCCTGACCTTGCCTCCCAGAACACCCTTTGTATCCAGAAAGTTTCTGGGACTAGTTTCTGTACTGTATGCTTCTGGGCTTAGAGAACACAGGTCCCTGTGGGGAACAATGGGAGAGTCATATAGAACAGGGGTGGGGTGAAGTGGGCACTGAATAATTCATGTCTTGCCTCATAGAAGGGCATGAATAGTCTCCCTGTGTACTACGGACCAACGGTACCACTGGTCTTATGGTCCCTCCCGATTAAATATTAATATGGAGAAAATGAAAGGAAAAGACCCAATAGAGGAGAAATGAATCCAAGGCCAGAGTTGATCTGGTCTTAGCTGCCACTGTCATTAATTTTCCACAAAAGGTCATTTAGCTCCAGAGAGATTCTGGTGTACTTTTTTTTTTCTTTTTTGAGCATTGTAAAAAAAAAAAAACTGGGCTATGAATTAGGAAGGAGGGGCCCAAGCAGGTCAGGTCTGGCCATTCTCCAGCTCTCTTTGTAGCTATTTTCTTTATTGCTGTCTTTTAATATGTTCAAGGTTAACCTGAGCTATCAGAAGAGGAAATGGACTTGTTCTATTTGGCCCCAGAGGGCAAAACTCAAGGCAATGGGAAGTTACGGGGATTTGAAAGAGGATTGTGGCAACAGGAAAATGATGACATGACTTGCAGTTGACTTTGAGTGAGGGAGGGCTGTGCAAGGTCACCAGCCTCACTTTCTCCTTTGGTTTGGTAGGATATAATTTCCCAGAAATGGGCCCCATCTCCAACATCAGGCCGTAAGGGGTCACCCCATCAAACTAGGGGGCCACTTGATGGGAATTCTGTAAAGAAGATTCATGCTTCAGACTGCGGTTGGATAGGATGACCTCAAAGATCACTTCCCACTCTAACATGCTGCATTCCCAGATCTAACATTTTGATTCAATTAACCCTGAGGGAATTGAGAAGATTAGGACACCAAGCGGTTAATTGTGGGAATTGAGTGAATCACACTGATTCCATCTTCTGACTCAATTCTGGAGCTAGTTTAGTTTCTATTAAATTATGGGTCTAATTCAATTTCTGTATTGTGAGAAAACTTTATTCAATTATGGGAAGTGAGAGAAAACTTTATTGCATTGTTTGAACCCACCTGGGAAACCGAACCAACCAGGAACTCATTCAGATCCAAAGATTGTTGCAAGTTTTCTCACAATTGGACATCTCAAGCAACTCCTAAGTCTTATCTGAAAACTGGTCCCATACTGATGGATCAACTATTGTTTATATTTAGGCAGAGTATTCCAGGCCCAGTCTTAAGCTGAGGAAGGGCCTGGTTCCCAATTTGTTAGGCAATTGACACGCATTGCTTAGTATATTGATATGGGCAGAAACCTCTGTTTTCCTCAGTCGTTGCCTCTTTCACCCACCACACCACCTGAAGGAAAACTGACAGTAGAGAAGTCCTTAAATACTTTAAATACTCTTGAAGGAATATGAACCCTAATTCTCGGCCTTCTTTCCATTTGACCTGAATTAGCCTCTCTGAGGCTGAACCTGGAAAATTTTAAAAAGCCAATTCAAAACATGAACTTCAAGGGTGTGTGGTGTGAGTGTCCGTGTGTCTGTATGTGTGTGTGTGTGTGTGTGTGTGTGTGTGCGTGTGTGTGTATTAGGGGGGTTTAATGGAAAGAACAGTGCCATTAGAATTAAATGAGTTGGATTTGTTTCTTGGCAATGACATTTAATAGCTATATCCAAAGCAAGTCACTTCACCCTCCTGAGACCCAATTTGCCCATCTATTAAATGAAGATTGTACTTGTACTCCCCCTATCTCATGTTGAAAATCTTGAATTACTATGCGAGTGGAGTTATTGTCGTTATTATTGTTCTAACATGTACTTATGTAGGTAGCAGAAAGAGCTTTGGATTGGAGAGTTAGGGAGGGGAACCTAGGTCTTGGTTCCAGGTCTTTCAGTTTCATCATCTGTAAAAAGGGAATTATAGTCCCCACCCCTGCCTACTTCACAGAGATGTTTTGAGGACAAAATGGAAAAAAAATATGAAAGTGATTTGAAAAATATAAAGTGAAATTATTTGCTATAAAGAATGGCTCTTTAGGACGGAGAAGGAGAAAGATATAATGTGAAGGGTGATGACATTTGGGCTATGCAAAAATAAGAGAGACTAATAAATTCTTTTTCAAAAAAGAAAATATAAAGTGGTATTTAAAGACAAGGGATTATGATTATAAATAACCCTAGTTCACCTGAGGCTTTCAAAGACCAATGCTAACTAATTGCCTAAATAAAAACAGTACTACTACCTTACATTAGTATAGGGCAAACGAAATAATATATGTGACGTGCTTTGCAAACCTTATTCCGCAATATAAATGTGGGCTATTATTGGTATTTATCTTCTAGGCCATTTCTTTTCAGAGAGACCAAAGGGTCCATCAAATCATAGCCCCTTCACTCCTAAATGTACAGGGCTGAGTAGTTTTAGCTTAGAGAGGGAAGAAACAGAGCCCCACTCCTAAGGCAATATAACAGCTCTGACATCTTCCAGCCCACAAACTGGACCCCTAAGCCCAACATTCCAACACTTTACCTTGCTATGTCTTTGGCAATCTCTTCATTGGGGCAGTTGACAAAGGCAACTGAATGAGTCCCAGAGAGGTAGCTGCCAGTAACTGCTGAGTGGATATGGAGGCTGATGGTCCTTAGCGTAGGGTATGACAAGAGGAAGGCCATCACCACCTAGAGAAAAGTCAGGAGACATGGGTTCAGACTGCCTATGTCTATTCAGTCCTTCAGAGAAACATAACCTTTGTGGAATCACATTCATTCGTTCATTCAGGCAGCCAGTGGTACAGAAGATAGAGGGCTGGGCCTGGAGTTAGGAAGGCCTGAATTCAAATCTGGCCTCAGGCACTTATTAGTTGTGTGACTGTAGGCAAATCACTTAACTGCTGCCTCCTTCAGTTTCCTCAACTGTAAAATGGAGATAATAATACCATCTACCTCCCAGGATTGTTGTGAGGACCAAATGAGATGATATTTGTAAAAAGTGCCTGGAACGTAGCAGGCATGACATAAAGCTTTCCCCTTCGGATCATTTGACAAACACTTATTAAGTGTCTCCAGTGTATAAAACATTGTGCTAGGAACTAGAGAGATACAAAGTTTGGATAAAACATGGTCCCTGCCTTCAGAGAGCTTATAATCTCATAGATGAATAAAACACAAACATACAATATTATAGAGTAAATGCACTAAAGGGTTGCAAAACTAGCTACTATGCAAGGTCCAAATACGAAGGTCAATACTCACAAAGGAAATTAGAACCCCCCCCCCCTCCTTTTTTTTTGCTCTACCCACTAACCTACTTTAAGATTATGGTACCTGCACTGGCCCAGTACCTGCCTTGAGATTCTCTTGATTTCTTCAGCCACAATCACATATCTGCCTGTCTTAGATGCTCACTTGGTCTTAGAGTTGGAAAGGTTCTCAGACAATAGCTGGCTAGTCCAAATTCTGCCTGAACAAAAACAATCTCTAATATATCCTCCCCAATGTGGTAATTTAGTCTTTCCCAGTGATGGGAAACTCATTGCCCTCAGCTACAGCCCACTGCACTCAAGTATAACTTGAAATGTTAGGAAATCATTCCTTACATCAAGCTTAAATCTGTCTTTTGGCAACTTCCACCCATCCACTGCTCTTAATTTTGCCCCATGGAAATAAGCAGAAAAGGTCAAATCCTTCTTTCACGTGGAGGCTTTCTAAATACTTGAAGTCACCAGCTGAGTCTTCTGTTCCCCGTGCTAAATATTCCTAGTTCCTTCAACCCATCCTCACACAACATGCTCTCGAGGCCCTTCAATATTCTGTGTGCCCTCCTCTGGACTCTCCGCAGCCGATCGTCGTCTTTCCTAAAATGTGCCACCTCCAGATGAGCGCGACAGCCTAGATGTGCTCTGACCAGGGCAAAAGACACTGGGACTATCACTTCCCTAGTTCTGTACCATCTGCCCTGCTCACCTCATTGGATATTTATGAGACTCAGAATAAGAAAACTGCTGTTAAAGGACTTTGTAAAGTATTTTTACTTAATCTTTTTCAAAGGCCTTTAACACCTATTTTCCCATTGTACAAGGTGTCCGTACAGTCTGGACACATAGGCAAAATGCATATTTTGAAATATTTGGAATATTAACAGACCTTAGCCCCCTTGACTTCTTTTTCTGGGGTATGCTAAAGGAGAAGGTGTACTCAATAAAAATCTCATGCAACACACTTGACTGAATGTATAAAGAGTGAATGTGCTAAAATTGATGGCAATGTGGAGTTATTGCATTCAGTTCATGCAAATCTTGCGAAGCGCATCAACCTTTGCATTACAAATGATGGAAATCATATTGAAGATGTTATTTATTAATATTCCAATTAAATAAAATGTTGTTGAAAATTTCATTCATTTCATTTCTTAAAAATATGCATTTTTACCTATGTGTCCAGACTTTAGGAACACCCTGTACAAATGGGAGATAACCATTATTTTAGTATGAAGCGGTGTTAAGTATCGCATACATGTTGAGAACAAAGATTAAAATCTTCAGAAGAGAGATTTCCTTACATTTTCTCAGTATGTACCCCTAGAGCTCTCTGGAAGGACTCCAGCATTTTGGGCACCTCTGGATCTCCACCCTCTTTCCCTGGCCTTGCTCAAATCCATTTCTGTTCTCCTTCTCTTGCTCCCCAGCCTCTCTGTGTTTGGCTGACTCCTGTCTTCTGGCAGGGCATGACTGCTGTCTTTATTTCTTGACTTTCTGAGTTTGACTAAACGGCAGGCTGTTTTGTTTTTTTTTTCCTCTGCCATAGCCACATCTTTCCTCTCATCTGCCTCTCTGACTTGGCAATCCAACTGCTCTAAAATAAGACACAACCACTTGAAGAAAAGGGTCCAAACCATGAAATCCAGTAGGGTCTTTTCGTAAAAATGATTGTATATGCCTAAATGATAGACTATCAGAATTGAAAAGGATCTTAGAACATAGAATGATAGTGCTGTGTGAAGGGATCTTAGAAATCATCCGGTCTAACCCTCTTATTTGTCAGGTAAGGAAGGACCAGAGAGAGATAAGCAGAGATAGACAGGAACATACCCAGACAGAAAGGACAAACTAGAACAGAATATCAGAGAGACAGAATCAGAGACTAGCTGACATTTAACCACATGCCGGGCTTTATCATTACCCTCAGATTTCAGAGGTGCTTCAAGGGGATAAAGTCCAAACTGAGATCAAAGTTTTTGGGGGCCCAGGGGTAGCTCAAGCAATTTCCGTCAAGAAAGCCTAGTGCGCTGGCTCAGGGGACAATGAACATAACAGGAAAGAGCGCAGTTTTGAAAGGATCAAAAGCTCCATTTTGCATTTTTAAAAATTCCCTTTAATGGGATAAAATAAAGGCAATAAAATTAACTTAAATGTGATTTTGATATAAAAATTTGTAATGTTTTAATCTCCCTAGCCCCCGCCCGCTTCGGCTCCTTTTTCACAGTTTTTTCACTTTTCTAGGGTTTCAGCGGAGAGAGGGAGGAGGAGGATTCAGCAGGTAGGAGGAAGGCCGTGGGGATGGCCGTCACTCCTTCAAGGGCAGAGAAGAGGATTCCCACTCTTTACTCACCGCCTCAGGGTATTGGGGGCCATTCCCAGTTTTCACCCGCAGAGGTTGTGTTTTAGAAACAGACAGCATTTGGGGTCAGAAGACCACGTCGGGAGTTTGCCATACGCCACCTGTATAACCTTGAGCAAGTTTATTGCCCTCTCTAGGTCTCGGTTTTCCTCACCAGTAAAATGACTAAGTTGAACTAGATCGCCATGGTCCCCTGGGACTTTGAATCTCAAGATCCCTAAAGTCCTAGGGAAACCCTCTCTGGGGCCGGGCACTCACCAGGAGCCAGGAGAGGCAGCCGGGGCGAAGGCAGCTCTGGGCAGCAAGCGGTGGGCAGCGCTGAGTCGTCCAGTCCATGGTGCCCTAGGGGGCCTGAGGCGTGCAGACCCCCAGCTCCTGCTCAGCGGCAGCAGCGGAGCTGCCACCCGGGCGCCCTCTGGGACCCCGCTAGCCTGTGCTTGGCAGAGGAACGGGGGTACTTCCAGGACTCTCCAGCCCCTCCCCGCCTCTCCTCTTGGCTCCTCCTTCCAAAGGCTGTCCTGGGATTAGCCTCTCGGCTTTTCCACCTGCCATTGCCCAGCCAGCTCCCCTCAACCTCTAACTTGGGGTTTTCCTTTTTCAGCGAGATTTTCTGTCCCGCAAAATTGCAGCCACGAGAGGGGCTTCGGTCAGAACGATGGTCCTGCCGCTGCACGAGAAGCTGAGAGCTCAAGGGTCCAGTCACAGGCAAATTGGATCATGCAACTTAGAGCTGGAAGGAACCTTAATGACCATCCATCCAGTCTGATAACTCGAATTTTCCGGAGGATGTTAGACTCGCAGGAGGAAACTGAGATGTCTGAAGATAGATTCGCATTTGAGGGGGGTGGGGGAGGCTGTGATTTCATCCCTCAAAGAAATTCAGGTATGGAAATTCCCACCATCAAAGTAGAACATCAACTCATTTATAATCTAGAGTCTTAAAAAGTTAAAAGGAGACCCTGAAAAGTGATTTACCTATGTCAAAAAAGTATAATTTACCTGCGATTTACATATGAGTTACCTATGTCATATGGCATGTGTTAGAGGCAGGTCTTGAACCCAAGTATTCCTGTTTCCAAGGCGGGCCCCTCTAATCTTGTATCACCATGGGTTGCTGTCTTGCAAATAGTGGCAATAGCTTGTATTTATGTGGTACTTTAAGATTTGCAAAGTACTTTATATTTTCAACCTTGAGGAGCTGCTCCTGGGTTCCTATAAGACCTGAGAGCATTACACTCACTCCCTGCTCTGTGCCTAGGCTGCCATCTGGGCAGGCTTCAGTCCTGAGGAATTTGATCTCTAATGAGGGCAGTCACTCACTTTTCTTATACTTTCTGGTTAATTAATAATTAGTTCCCAGATGGAAGCTTAATAGGTATGATTCACTACTAGAGCTTCCCCAAAGAAGGGGAGTACAAAGGGTACCAAATAAACAGTGTGAATCAGGTATAGGAAAGGGAATTTATCCTTACACTCACAAGGAGTGCCAAAGACTAGTTACTCACAAATGTGAGCATTCCAAAAAAGAAACTTAAAATAAGATTCAGTAACTTAATTTATAATTAGTGTTACTACTGGGAGGGTTGATAAGTAAACCTCATAGCAACATAAAAGTTTGCAGAACTGATGATTAGGTATTTTATATTTTTACTACAGCTTTGCACTGTTCAAACAACTCCCATTACTGTCCAAACAATTCTCAACAGATGTCTGCAGGCAAAGTGATCAGACTGGGGCTTATCTTTTTGTCAATGGCTGTCCTTTCTAGGAGCACTTCAGTAGTCGCTGGGGACATTTCTCCACACACACCCCCAAAAGCTCCAACTTGTTGAGATTTAGGACCTCCTGACCTCTCAAATGCACAAGGTCAGGTCCAAGCCTGAACGTTATTTCAGATTAGATATTCACATGTCTAAAATCAGGAAAGAGTATTCCCCAAGAGGCAGCTCAAATTCAGGCTGAGGCTTACCTAGTGGGAAGCAGATAGGTACTTTGGTTGTCACGTGCAGGCAGCCAGCCATATGGAGACCAGCACCCAACTCTCAAATACAGTTGAAAAGGGAGAGAGAGAGAGGCCTGGGTCTGGCTACTCCCTTTTGTACATCTACTAAGACATCACTTTCTCCAGTCCCCAGCCAACAAGCAGACTTATAGTCATCTTCAAGAGCAAGTCTCTCAGCAATGAGTCATACATGGCTCGAATTAGCCCTTCCTCCCCCCAGCTTCAACTACATGGTTGTCTGGAACCAGAAATGACAACTTTGATTCTAATCTATGACAGAAGAGAAGGAGAAGGCCCCACTATATGCACATTATTTCCTTTTGTCTTTACAATAATCTTGTTAGGTAAATACTGGTCTTATTATCCTGCATTTTACAAGATGAGGAAACTGAGGTACATAAAAGTTAAAGTGATTTGCCCATAAGCAAACTTGCCCAAGACTAGGTCCATGGATCATATATAAAGAGTTGGAAAGGGACTTAGAGTCCATCTTGTGTACTATAGGCATACATGTCCACATAAACGCATGCCCACAGCTAAAGATCCACATTCACTCACATGAGTGTCCCAGCCCTGACCCTGGGAGTAGAACCCCTAGGAGGTTCCTGGAAACAAACATTTTTGTTTATTTATAACAGTATGACAAGGCTGAGGGTGTGTCAAATCTGGCCTTTAGCTGAGGCTGGATGGGTATCACAGCATTATAGATTTAAAACTGGAAGGACCTTAGAAGGGACTCCTTGTTACCTACTTTAAGGAGGATGCATGAAATGGATGTGGGTGACTAGAGGATTTAAAATAGGGCATATAGAGAGTAGATGGTGCAGGAAGGAAAGGCAAAAGGGACAGGGAAGCTATGAGGGAAGAGGAGGAAGAACTAATCTACCTCCCTCCTTCTTCCCACTAGTTCATATTATTTTTAGGTTTCAACAAAAATTTATTAAGCCCTTAATGTGTGCAAGGAATTTTGTTCAACAGCATGGTGGGAAGAAGGGGAGATACAATAATATGTGGTCCTTTACATTCATGGAAATTTACAGTCTAATAGGGAGATATAACACATGTACAACTAACTATACTTCAAAATAATAACCCCATCAAAGGTTCATACGTGCACCCACCTCACAGGGCTGTTGTGAGGATCAAATGGGATAATTTTCCTTAAAGTGGTATATAAATGCTAGCTGCTCCTCCTCTTCGTCCTCCTTCTCCTCCTCTTCCTCCTCCTCCTCCTCCTCCTCCTCCTACTACTACTACCTTTACTACTACTACCAGAGATAAGCAAAGTCCATAGTTCTTACTCTCAGTTCAATTCAATTCAATTCAATTCAGCAAGCATTAGAGGTCCATATTTCTTAGCTGTGTGATCTTGGATAAGTCACTTAACCTCTGTTTGCCTCAGTTTCTTCTGCCATAAAAGGGGAATGATACTAGCACCTACCTCCCAGGCTTGTTGTGAGAATCAAATGAGATAATATTTGTAAAGTACTTAGCACAGGGCCTGGCATGTAGTAGGAGCAATACCAACGCTTGCTACTGTTGTTAAATATTTACAGTGCACAAAGTTCTGTGCTAGGCCTAAGGATGCAAAGACAAAAACAAACGAATATAAAAGGCAAATTCATTTGAAGAGATGTCAAAGGTAAATGACTAGGGGAATTAATGAAAGCTTTTTGTAGGAGGTAACGCCCAAGTTGAGTGTTAAAGGAAACTGAAGATTCTAAGAGAAAAGGGGGTGGGGAAGGGGTGAGGATGCTCCAGCACTAGAGATAGCCTGTGCAAAGGTATGGAGATGAGAAATTGAATGTCCAGTTCCAGGATCAGCATAGAGTACATAAAAGTGAGCAATTTGAAATAAGACTTGAAAGGCTATGGTATATAGCCAAATTGCAAAAGACCTTATACGTCAAATGGAAGAATCTGGCTTTTATTCTAGAAGCAATAGGGAGCTACTGAAGACATTTGAATAGGGGAGTGGTATGGAAAAACCTGTATCCTAGGAAGAATATTTTGGCAGCTATATGGTGGAGGCATTTGAATGGGGAGAGAATAGAAGCAAGGGGACCAATTAGGAAGCTCTTGCATTAATCTGAGCCAGAGAGAAGTCAAGGAGTTGTTATTGTCCATAATAATATTTATGATAATATTATTATCTATATTATCTACAATATGTTATTATATATAATATATAACATATAACAGGGCATATATTATATATACTATATATTATATATCCTTATTATTATCTATATAATAATATTTATTATTATAATACTGTAGATTTAAAGTTAAAAGGGTCTTGAAAGGCTACTTAGTGCAACTGTCTCATTTCACAGGTAGGAAAACTGAGCAATTTAAGAGACTTGCCCAGGTTCATACAAGTAATAAGCATCAGAGGCAGAATTTGAACCCAGGACTAAGTAAATAGGACTAACTCCCACTTTAGGTTTTCTGAGGGAGATTAGATAATAAAAAACAAAAAATCTGTGAGACACTTTTTCCCCTCTGTCATTTCAGCTTTGGTTACATTGGAATTACAACAATGAAGTCAGATAATCAAAGTGCGTTGAACTGCTAAAAACATCTTGGTCGATTTTGGAGGTTTGAAGATTTTTCATTTTTAAAATTGCAGGGAAGAACTCCTGAGATTTTGGGTAATTCCAGAAACTCACTCCCTTCTGAAATATCTTAGTAAGTTTTGAGGTACCACTCTGTAGAATTTGTTTTAAGGAAAAATAAGGATTAAATTTTGTAAAAGTTAAAAGTAAATGGCAAGATTAACAGCCTCATTGTTCTAGGGCAATGAAGGAAGGCAGCTAGTTTGGAAGTAATACCAGAGTGGAGAAAGAAAACAGGTAAAAAAGTTTGCACCTTATAGCCACCTCTTGTTAACCCTTCCTTGGTCATCTCAGATCAGATTCCCATATACAAGTGTTGGAAAAAAAATGCTGGATGTTCCAGTTGCAGAAATTTATCAGCTGTATGATCTTAAGAAAGTTATATTATCACTGCTTGCCCCAGTTTCCTGTTCTGTAAAGAGAAATATAATAATGGCACCCACCTCCCAGGGTTGTTGTTAGGATCAAAATAATATGATTGTAAAGTGCTTAACACTGTGACTGGCATAGGCTAAACACTACATTATTATTATTTCTTTAATTGAATGTAATTATTCCATGCCTGATAACTCCAAAATGTGTTTAAAATGTCAAAGGCGGTAAAATTAGTGATTTTATATATGATAATTTGGAAATGCAATTGATGTCATCTGAAGTTTTATTTCATGTTTTAAATATATGATACTGCATTATTATTGTAATTCTAAATTCTCTCATATTATGAAATTTGAGAGACCATTGTAACAGAAATGCTGTTAGACAAAACAACTTTTAATCTGGATGCTGTTACACACAAATTGGGCTTTTAAAAAGATGTGATAAAAATAGATATTTGAAAACTGTTAAATATTTGATGAGATGTTTTGTTATGAAACAGATGATGATAATAATAATGTTTATTATAATAGCAAATTTTCATTTTAAATTCTTGGCTATTACGAAAGTGTATAGGGTAGCTTAAAGATGTAGCTTCAACATGCCAATTATGAGTCAACTGTCAAGTACTTGTTATATGTCTGAAGCCCCAGAATATGGGTGGTTTTAATTTACAAGTAAAAGATAAATGAAATGTTAACCATTAGGGAAACATCAAGAAAGATATTCAAGCCTCAGGCTGTGGTTAGTGAAATTTTGCTGTTTAAGGTAAAGATTCCTGGGACTGTAATTTACTATTGTCTTGAGCTTTGATACAGGGATAGTTGTCTGAATTGTCATGAAGCCAATAGTAGAAAAGACATGTGCTGTGGTCTGGGAACTGCTAAAGGTGGAGGTCTGTGCCTGGGAAAGGTTTTGCGAACAACTTTGGGATGGCCTAAGGTAGGATCCTCATGACTTTATTTCCTTCCCTTTCTAGTTAATCTTAAACCTTACTTTTGACACCCTGTGACTACATGATTGGCTGTCAGATACAAGTCATGCCTGGAATCAGAGCTAAGGGAGTTCCCACCCTGTTACGACATAGGACATTGTTATAACTATGTCTCTCTTTTTCCTTTTATAACATATTTCTTCAGCCAAATTTCTTTTTATAAGTACAAAACTAAATCTATTAAATAATAGATTGATACTGGAACATCTCTGAGTTACTGTAATAGGATACGAGTATGAACATCTTACAATTTTAACCTGTATTTGTGGTCAAATTGTAATATAGGGGTGATATCTTCCTAAGGGGGAAATGATTAGACAAGGTAATAAGACAAAGATGTAAAAAGCTTTCTAAATAAATGGAATAGTGAACTTTGAGAAAGCAACAAGAATAGAGTGTTTTCTCTAAGAACAATATACGTATGTAAAAGATTGGTCCCAAATTTATCTGTCATGGAAATTTAGGCTTTGAGTATGTTTTACTTATAAGTTATCAAAATTGGATTAAAGATTTATTAAGGACTAATTGGATTTTACACATGACTTGTATTGACAATGGTAAAAAAATTGAAATTATTTTTTTTATTTTTAAGGCATCTCTCTGATAATATTAAAGGGCAGAAGAGTTAATTTTACAGCTGTACCCTTGTGAATTCTTAAGGATTCTTACGTCAGGTACAGGATTTAGGTAAGGATAGGAACAACAAATGGAATACATAAACTGAAATTCTCTGAAGTTTCAAGATTGGAGAACCAAGTTTACTAAATTGTACTGAGTCTTGTTACTGGCAGAATTATCTAGGAACCTCTAGATTTGGAACTAGAGAAGCAGATTCCCCTTTTGAGCTGTCCTGAGAATAAAGCCTTTTGTTCAAGAAAAGATATCCAGGGACCAGATAACTACAGGAAACTTGGGACTCAAAATGTGCTGGTTAAATGGATACTGAGAATGGGTTACTAGGATATAAGGACACTTAATGATATGTTTAAGTTTTCTTGGTTACTTTGGTGACATGTAAATCTCTCTTCTCAAAACTACTCCATTGTGAGCCCTCTAAGTAGTTTGATCTGCAACGTGACATTAATGTGACCTGACTTAATGTAATTATGATTGTGAATTTATGAAAAACCTTACTGCACTGTTTGAACTTAGCCCTGCATGGCTGGGAAACTGGACCATCTCAGATCCAAAGATTGATGCAAAGAGTTTTCTTGCAATTGTGAATTTCAAGCAATTTAAGGGCCCCTACCAGATCCTCTGACTGCTACCACAGCCATCAAACTCGTGGGTATGGGCTCCTGGATCATCTGACGAAAGCCCCTACTCCTGAGCGGATGGCAGAAACCTCTGGGGATCTCAAGGTTCATCTAATACGGACAAAGAAGCAGCCAACATCTAGATGAGACAGATAGCAGTCTCAGGATTCCGGACAAGGGCTGTGTTTACTGTACTAGCTTTTTTCCTCCTCTTCCCTTTTGTTATGTACCCAACCACTATTGCCTTGATTCAAGCATGTGTTGGCATTTTCTCCCTCTGTATTCTTGTCCCCCTTCTCTTTTCTGCTTGCAAGCAATGACTAGACAAGCCCTATGCAACTCAACATGTTGTCCTGGACCAACTGGCTTCTTGTGGCGTCTTGGCTTATACTGTCCTCTCCTTTACTGGCCAGAAGGGTAGTGGTTCTTTCAGACCCCCTCCTTTGGCCAAAAGGGGAAATTGTCACGATATTAGGAGACACCTTAATTTCTAGAGCTAAGGCTCAGCCTTCTATATGTATATGCTCTGAGCTTGGCATAATAACAAATCCTTTGTGCTCACCTTCTAGAACTGATGGTCCCTGAGCTTGGGCGAACACCAACGGAGCCAGACATAAAGCCCTGATATGAACAGACTTTTTGCCACTAGACAACCTTGCTTAACTGTTGCTGTTGTATCTCACCACTATTGCTACCCTACACTCTTTGACTCTTTGTCTAGCCATAGGTATATAAATCAAGGTTTGGCCACACTAAGGTGGGTCCCCCTATTGGGTGTGTATATGGGGAGGGGCTGTTTAATTTCTCTACTTTCTTCCTTGTGTGTCTAATTTTCTCCTTGCTTGCAAGTCATTTCCCTGACTTTGAAATTAAACTTCTGTTTGCATCCTAACTCTCTTGTCTCTAGCCTTCTCTGTTCAGCTCCGGCCATCCACAAGTTAGAGGCCAGTTTGGCCTGGTTGACACCGGCACATAGTAGGCACTACATAAATGCTTACTCCCTTTCTCTTCCCCTTATGCATCTGAGAAAATAAGAGATGATATGGAGAGGTTTTTGTGGCATAAAATAGGAGAAAAGAGGATCATCACAATGAATGGCCTCCATTTTCTTGTTCTGGTTAATATGACTGGCTAGGTATTCCCTGTACTGGACTTTCTGTCTCCTTCCTTTATGCTTTGGCACAAGTGAATCCTCGTTCTGAAGTACACTCCTCCTCTATCTCTAGCTTTTATAGTCCCTAACTTCCTTCAAAACCCAGTTTAAGCACCACCTGCTTTACAAGGCCTTCCTGATCTTCCCTCCCCCTTCCTCTCTCCAGCTGTTAGTGCTCCCTCCCTCTTGAAATGACTTTGTGTAGATTCTATACCTACTTATCTTTGTACATGTTGTATCTCTCCCAGTAGGAAGTAAATTTCGTTAAGGTAGAGACTGTATGTAGTAGAAGTTTAATAAAGGTTTGGTGAATAGAATTGAATAAAATAGTGAGGAAAGGGTAGTCTAGGAAACTTGAGGAGGGAAGGTTGGAATAGCTATTGTCAAGAGAACCAGAGAGTTGAACTCGTAGAAAAATAAAAGAATTGTCATACGGTAGTAAAAGCCTGGTTGAAGTTTGATAAAATACATTTGTAGTGCACCCAGTTGGTACACTCTGTCAATGTTCAATAATAAGTAAGAATAGAACCTGGGAGCACCCTCTGCATGCATTAGAGTTCCTTTAAATAAGCTAGACCAGGTTCAAAGTGCTCTTAGTGGTCCGTATGTACTCAAAAAAAGCAACATAACTAAGAAGCCTCCGCATTTACCTCATAACTTCTTTCCTAGTTAGCCAGAGGACATAAATAGTTCAAAGTGGGGTATTTAATAAAATAGCAGGGTAAGGAAAGTAGCAATAGAACATTCCCCCTAGAAATTTGGGTTACATACACATGCCATCAGTAGGATGTATGGATGCATCTAGGAAACTTGCCTGTAGGGGCACAAGCATGTAGGGAACACATATGACCAGGCCTCAACAATGGAGAGTAACTCCATTCTACATTGTAGGTCTGCTGCCATCCATTCCCACTTGGCCTGATCCCTGCTGACCTACAGGAGGAAGTAGTACAGTCTTGGCCAGACTTTGTTCCCTGCTGATCTTGACAGTTTTCCATTGGCTGAGTTTGCTTCTGGCCCATTATAGGTAGCCCTGAGGTTGGGGAATTTCTCTCTGCTGCCCGCTAGAGTATACAACTAAAGGGTTATCTCCTCTCCATGAATGGAAGAGGAATAGAGACTGTAATTTAATTTATGTTTCATCTCTTTTAAAAAGGCAGAACCCTGCCACACTCAGACTAAGAGAAAGTCCTTACCTGTTTTCCTCTCCATAGGAGAGCCTGTCAGTCATAGGACCATAGGTTGAAAGCTGGAAGGGACTTTCATGGTCACTATGTCCAAACACTTCACTTTACAGGTGAGGAAACCAAGGCCCAAGAGGCTATTTGTCCAAAGTTGCATGGGTAGAAAATGACAGCTCAGACTTGACCCTGGGTCATCTGACTCCAAATTCATCATTCTTTTTACTGTATCAGCCCTGAGAGCCTTGGTTGTGACAGACTTTTAGTTTCCAAAAGGAGAGCCTTACATCCAAGGTCCAAGTTCTCTTAAAATGCAGAGAAGTCCAGTCAAGTACTGTCTGGAGGCATTGTCTATTTTTAACCTCAATTTTTCATTTATCAAGTCTCTATCTGACTTGGAGTTAGAAAGTCTTTCTAACTCCCTTAGTATCATATTGATAATCTGTACCCATTCAGAATAATTGTGTGAGGTGGGGAGGTTGTCCTTGCAACAAATTACCGAGGGCTGTATGGGTCTTTCTGGTCTCCAGCAGAACTGAAAGGGAGAGGGGGAAAGCAGAGGAACAAAAATCTCTGAGTAGAGTCCTTGAGCAGCATAACCATCTACCTTACTGACTTCAATTCCTTTTCCAAATTCCTGCTTTTATAATGACTATTTGGCTGTCCATAAGCCTTGGTGCCTGGCTTCTGACCTAGGATCTAGGACCAGAGAAAACAGATGGTCCTAGGAACACACGATTGGAGTTTGGCAAGCCTGGGCAGAAACAGGACCAGGGAACCAGGTATTCTAGAGTAAGGATTAGCCATAGGGTCAAGACTACAAAGGGAGGAAAATTAGTCCAAAAGGGAGTTCATAGACTTGGAAAATAAGGAGAGGTAGGGTAAATGCAGGTTGCAGTGAGGACAAAGACTAGGTTTAAGAAAAGTGAGGCAATAGGAGAAATGGAAGAGAAGGCAATTTCAGAGGTCACAGACATAAAACAGGTATGGGTCATGGTGAAATCAAGCTATGGCCATCCCTATGTATTGCTCAGGTGGAATCAAGAGCACATAATAGCATTTGAGGAGGTTGATAAACTGAGAGGCCAAGGCATGAGGGTCATTTACATGGTGAAGTCCCAAAGTATTAGGGCAGGGAAGGAGGTGGAGAAGAAGACACTAAAGCCTTTGAGAAAAGATGGAGAATGGCCTGTGGACTTGTAAGTGGCTACAACTAGTATCACAGTCACTATCACAGTTTTTATTAAGCATCTGCTATGTGCCAGGTACTAAGGATATAAAGACAAAGAATGGCGCAGTCCCAAAGGAGAAGATGCTGAGTGATGGTGGCTAAAGGAGGGTCTGGAAGTGGCAAGGAGGAGCAAGGACACTTCATCTGGTCAGGTATACTGAGAAGCATGAGATATGGGACACTCAGTACTAGAGAGGATGGCCTGAGATGCAATGTCTTTTGCTGGGAGCTAGGTTTCTTTGAGAACAAGAAGATGGGAAGAATGCGATCTGTGATTTCATCAGCATAAAGGACTCCTAGTATGGGAACTCCCTCTGTAAACTTGTTTTGATTTAATACATAAGTCCTAGGGAGTTGTGTAAAGTTCATGAAAGGTAAATGACTTATCCAGGGTCACACAGCTAAACAAGTATCTGAGGAGGGATTCGAATCCAGGTCTTCCTGGTTTTAAGTCCAGCTCCCCATAACGATGTGCTAAAGTGACTTGTAGAAATAATTTGTTTTGATTGGAATGTGTGATTTCAGGAGTATAGGGAACTAATGCAGATGGACAATGTTATACAATTTATACTCTTAGCCAGTTGCCTGGGGCACTGAGTGGTTAATTGATTAACCCAACGTCAGGTAGCCAGTATGTGTCAAACTTGGGACTTGAACCTAGGTCTTCCTACCCATCTAGTTCACAATCCATTATGGCATTCTACCTCTCGGTGATTAATTATAACACGTGATATTACGTATTAAATACATTAGAGAATTGTAAAATAAATTGCTATAGTAGATCTGAAGGGGAAAGTCATTACCAGCAGAGAAGCTCAAGAAATTAATCAAGATGCTTTCCTACTCACTATCCCATAAAGCGGAAGAGGGTATTCGAGGCTTATGTCTGAAGGCTTGACTCCTTCTCACAAATTACTAGTTGTACAAAAGACTGTTACAGATAATGAATAGTGAGTACATCCATTTATCCAAGCAGATAGCAGACAGAAATCAGAGAAGTTATACAGATTAGAATATACCAGACACTGCACAGAATGAATGAACTCTCCCACTTGAGGAGCTGGATGTTCCATATACATCTGCCTTCCAGAGTGTGAGTGTGTCTCTTGAGACAGGAAGGAAGGAAAAACCTCTCTCTCTCTCTCTCTCTCTCTCTCTCTCTCTCTCTCTCTCTCTCTCTCTCTCTCCCCCTACTTCCTCTTCCTCCCCCTCTCCTTCTCCCTCTCTCTCCAAGAATAAAGACTCTTTCTTTCTCTAAAGCTCTTGTGCCAATCCCACTCCTCATGGAGGCATGCAATATTACGTGATCATTCTTTCCACCAATGAGGAGAGACCTATGCAAATATCCCAGGCTTGAACTTCGGTTACAAGTGCAAGGCAGTTATATACAAGGGGATAATACCAAGGGGTAAATCTGCTAGGAAAAAATGATAGGGGATGGGATCAATGCATATGGTAGAGGGAGGGGCTGGCCATGGAAAAGGAGAAGGGCCACTTTATTAAAAGTGACTAGAGAAGAGAACTGGGGATGTTATCAAGAAGTTTTAAGATGAAAAGAGGTATAGAAGAAGGAACGCATGGCAAATGGCCTTTTCTTTCTAAGTTAAGTAAGAAAGGAGGTCCTCAGCTGAGAAGAGGAGTAGGTGTGGGAGCCTGGAGATAAAAGAAGTTTGGAACAGTTTCTCTGGGGGAGTGATATAGGAAATAAATTAAGCAAGAGTAAAAACATTGACATGTCCTACTGATGGCCCAACTGAGATTAGATAAGTCAGCCCAGTCATCTGACTTCCTCCAACTCTATTCAGTAACTCATAAGCAGGAGCAGAGAAGACAGAGGTTTAAGTAATCTAGGGTTTTGTAAGGGATGAGCAGCAATAAGACAAGGGGAAAGGGAATCAAAAGAGGAAGACGGCGTAGAATTGATGGTGAGTCAACATAAGAGTGGACTGAGTGCTGGACTTAGAGCTAAGAACTGGGTTCAGATTCTTGCTCTGATAGTTGTTGTATGACCCTGGGCAAGTTACTTAACTTCTCTTATCCTCAGTTTACTCATCTGTACAATGCCTTCCGAGCTCTAAATCTATGAATCTATGAACTAGTTAACTACCACTATGAGTTGAGACTGGGAAAGGAGGAAAGAGAAATCAGAGCAGTGGTAATGGCCTAAGAAAAGTATTAAAGGATGAAGGTATTAGAAGTCAGGATAAGGGGGAGAAATTGGTTTAGAATGGGTAAGACATATAGAGAAATGGAGTGTTGGGACATTATAGTCACCAAAGAATGACAGAGTTTTTGATCAAAGGAGTGATTCACTTGTGGATAATAGTGAGATCCAGGGTGTAAGCATCCCTAGGAGTGGCAGAAATGCAGTAACAGAATAAGTCATGGGATCTGTGGAGACTGAGAAGCTCACAGCTTGAGTTGTTTGAGGGAGAATCAACAGGAATGTTGAAGTCCCCTGGTATAGGAACTGGAGTTGGAGGAGAAAGAAAGCAACGAGCCAGGTGTTGGACTCCGTGAGAAAGATGGGGGAAATGATTTGAGGGCTGATAGGCAATGATCTGTGTGGGGAAAAAAAAAGAGGAAGAGTTGCTAAGTGAGGGTGGCAAACTTAGCCTGAAAGTGGCAGTGAGAAGTGAGGAGTATTTCAGCTCCTCTGTTATCAGTATGTTGAGGGGGGAGTGATGGGAGAGAGAAGGTTCAATCAGTTCTGGAGAAGATGACCTGAGATACAATTATTATGCAGGGGAAAGCAGGTCTCAATAAGTGCAAAGTAGATGGAAATAGTATGAGAGGAAGTTTTCCAGAAAGAAGGGAACATTATTTATTATGGAACAAGAATTTCAGAGGGCACTATAGAAAGGGTTCCTCTCCTGATTAACTGTTTGACTCTTAGGACTTTGTCACCATTCCCTCTCAGAGGTACCTTCCCCCACCTCCACTTTTCACCTCCCTTTCATATGCTGTCTTTTTTCATTAGAATGTGAGCTCCTCGAAGGCAAGAATTGTCTTCCTTTTTGCTGGAGTTTGCATTCTCAGTACTTGGCATAGTGCTGGCATGTAGTAAGTAGCTAATAGATGCACATTACCTTATTGCCTCGCCTTGTTTCGTTACCATGACCTTGGGTCATGGGTGGGATAGGCTTGAAGAGGATAGTATGATACAACAGGAGGTGGTAGTTGAGGGTAGTTTATTCTTAGGTAGTCAGTTATTAAGTAATCTAGGAATAATTAAGTAATTAAAATGATTACAAATAAGTAATCTAGCAACAAGTAGTAGGAGTTTGCTAACAAAAAAGAGTAATAAATAGGGAGCCATGAATGTTTAGTTGCCATAAGGCAGGGATGCCTTGCCACAGGTTCCCCATACCTACATAGGGTGCTGTTTCAATTGTTTCAATTTATCAAAAAATGATATATCTATATATAACTTCATCTAGTTTGTACATGGTTGTTTGCATGTTATCTCCTGCATTAGATTATGAATTCCTCCAGAGCAGGGAATATTTTTAGCCTTCCTTTGTATGTAGTAGAGTGTCTGACATATAGTAGTCTCTAAGTAAACGCTTTTTTTTTTTTAGTTTGGCTTTCAGGGGAAAGATCAGGAGCGGTGAGCCTTGGTCTTCATCTGCTCCTCTGGTCTGGTGAGATAGGGCACTTGGGAGGAGGTGCTGAAGGATGTTGAGGTGGCTAACTGGTGTAGTAGATAAAGCAGAAGATTTGGAGTCAGGAAGAACTCAAACCCTGCCTCAGATGCTTAGTAGCAGTGTGACCTTGGGGTTGTTATGAGTCCAATGGGATAACATGAATAAAGCATTTTGCAAGCTTTAAGTACTGAATACATGCTAGCTATTATTATTATTACTGTTATTATTGTCAGCAACATCTACTAAGATTCTTGCCACTTAGGTTAGTTTTTCCCTAAAAGGTCATTCTCTAGGATTAATTAGTCCAAAAGACTAAGGCTTGAAGTGTTGGCATAGCTTCTTGATCGAGTAAATAGAAAAGTCCAGAGTACTAGGAGTTGATTTAGGCTCTGGGCTGACTCTCCCAACCCATTCTTGGACTAGCAGGTCAGGTCCCCAGAGCTAGCTACTACTTTTCCCCCTTGGGAATTCTTAGGTTGTCAGTTATTAAGTAATCTAGGATCCTAGAGGATATGTGGTTCTCTATTGCTATTGCCTTCCCTTGATTACCAATTGCCAGAATAAAATCTCTTCAATGTCATTTAACCTATGAGCATCCATTACCTTTTATAATGGAATTTTTCTTGAGAATATAAGATTCAAAACACAACCATCTCTGGAACTGTGAACCAACTCTCTTCTACCACCTCAGTCCTGGGGGAGAACGGACTCAAATTTAAAGTGGTGACTACCAGACATATGACACACCAAGTTTACTTGTGGGTGTGTCATAGCCAATGGACAAGTTGCTTGCAGGACCAATGTCTCAGCTGTTGAGCCAAATCACTCATTGTCAGACTGGGTTTAATCTGTTGATCCTCAGGACCGGCTCCTCCCTAGGCTTGGCTGCTGGGTCAGTTGCTGGACGTCTAGTGGCTCTTCTGATTTTTGAAAGCTCACAAGGCTGTAACCTGCTCTGTCCCATCATCTAGATCAGGAAAGAGCAAATACAAAGAGGCAAAGAAGAAAAAGGTGCCAAAGTCTTCCCATTAAATACACAACTGACAAGTTACACCACCATGGCAAATGTGGAGGTAGGGGAGCTTCACCCAACTAAATCAATGCTATATTCTTGCTGAAGATCTTTCCATGCTATTGTCAAGTACATTTTTTATTAAATGTCAGAGTGGATAGTCTATGAGTGTCTCATTTAGTTCTAGACTTAAACCTGTACCACCAGACTGACCTGGGTCAGTCATAGCCCAAAACACAGCGGAGAATGAATGATTTCCAGAAGAGGTGGCATATGAATTGGGCTTTAAATAGGAATGCAACAGGTAAAGAGCAAGGAGGCAAACAGAACAGTCTGAGCAACAGCACAGAGCTGGGAGATCTCAGTACATGTTTGGGCATAGAATCTAGTCTAGTTTGGCTACCCTATCCATACTTCCCTTTCCACTCCCACCCTCTCCAAAATGGGGTGGGGAGGGAAGAAAGAAAAAGAAAATCTTTGTAACAAAAGTCAAATGCAAGGTCAAGCAAAACAAATTCCCAAAATGTATGTCTTATTCTATATCTTGAGTTTATCACCTCTCTGGCAGGAGGCGGCTATTGCTTTGTCATTAGATTTCTGGAATCATGGTTGGTAATGAAATGGTTGGTTATAATTCTTTCAAAGTTGTTTGGCTTTTTAGTATTGTTCATGCATATTCTCCTGGTTCTGCTCAACCTATATCAGCTCATAAAAGTCTTACCTGATTTTTCTGAAATCACCCTTTTTGTCATTTCTTACTATGCAACAATGTTCCTTTACCATAATTTGTTCAGCCATTCCCTAATTGATAAGAACTCCCTTAGTTTCCAGTTTTGTTTTGTTTTCTGCTATAACCATAGGAGCTAATTTACATATTTTTGTAAATCTTTGGTCTCTTTAAGGGTAGAGGTCTAGTAGTGGTATTATTGGGTAAAAGGTTATGTACCGTTTTGACTTTGAGGGCATGGCTCCAAATTGCTTTCCAGGATGGCTGCACTAAATTCATAGCTTCAACAGTGCATTCATTTAGTATACTTTCTTTCCTGCTGCCCCTCCATCATTTGCCATTTTCCTATTTTTTTGGTCATAATCGACAATTCTTATTCGCTTTATCACCTTCAATAAGGTCTATGTTATGTTTATTCTAAGCATTTAATATCCTGTTTCAGGTTTCTTGAGAATTAATCTTTCAATGCCTTTGAAATTGTGTTACCTTCATATTGGACTTTCTCTATGTGTACTTGGTCTGGACCACATGCTCTGTCCATCATTATTTTCTTCATCATGCAGCACACCAGAAACCAGCACATCAGATTCCCAATATTGACTCTAATGTCATTGGCAGAGAAAAAAGTCATATAAATTTTGATGGTTTTTTTCCTGTTTTTCAATTATTGTTCTCCTTCCAGTTTTATCCTCAAATGCTCTTGGGATGATCTCATTGAATCAGGCCTTTTGCCAAGTGTTCTGTAGACATGTTTCGTGTTTTTTTCTCCGCTGCTTTTTATTGTTTCATGAAGCCATACTGCTTAATCTTCCACCATGCTCCACTCTAAGATCTTAAAGAGTAGTTTATGTTTTAAATTTTTGTTGCCCTTAGCTGCCATCTTTCTCGGCTCCAGTTTACTTCTCCTGGCCAGTTTCACATTGCTTTGTTTCATGTGCTCTGTCCTCCAACCAAAATGGACTACTTATTATTCCCAGAACTTGGCACTGTCTCCTGTCTCAAGTGCTTTGCACAGATGGTCTTCCATACCTGGAATGAACTCCCTCCTCAGCTTTTCCTCTTGGAATTCTCAGTTTCTAAGGCTTAGCTCATAGGTCACTTCCTAGAAAGAGTCTTTCCTAAACCCTGTATTCATTTACTGTCTCTCTTTCTCTTATCCAGTATATACTTTTCTGTGTACATGTTGTATCCTTGTGGTAGAGTATAAGCTCATAGAGTGCAAGGAATTTATACATATACATACACACATACTTACATACACACACACACACATACATTTGTCTTTGTGTTCCCAGTACCTACCATGGTGCTTTGCATATACAGCGTGTTCCTAAAGTCTGGACACATAGGCAATTGACAGCAATGTGGAGTTATTACATCGAGTTCATGTGAATCTTGCAAAGTGCATCAACATGTGCATCCCAAATGATGGAAACCACATTGAAGATGTTATTTGTTAATATTCCAATTAAATAAAAATTTCATTCCTTTCTTGAAAATATGCATTTTTCCTATGTGTCCAGACTTTAGGAACACCCTGCAGTAGATGCTTAATTAATACTTATGGGATTGAATTAGACATGTAAAACATTAACTGTTTGCTAGCTAAGGCAGTTTCTAGCCTCTTTTGGCCTTCATTAGAAGCATCTTGGTGGCATGGTGGTTCGGGAAAACCTATGGTCAATTCTGGCTTCAGATGTGACCTTAGGCACAGATGTGACCTAGCTATGTGACCTTAGGCAAGTCACTTCACCTGTTTGTCTCAGTTTCCTCTCCTGTAAAATGGGAATAATTATTGCACCTACCTCCCACGGTTGTTAGGAAGGTAAAATGAAATAATATTTAGTGTGCAAACCTTAGAGTTTACACACTAAACTTTAAAGTCGAGTGCTTTTGTAAAGTTTAAAGTGATGTATATGTGCTAGTGACAATGATGATGATAGTGTTAGAGACTGATTTATACTGGTTCCTTAGGAAATGGTCTTCACTGATGTTTGTTCTTTACATTTCCAAATTTCGGCTTGCTTAAATAGGTTAGGCTGGAGTTCCCTTAATTACATGCTACATTTTCTTATTTTTATAATTTCTTCTAATTTGGGATTGATTTTATCTTTCTTTTTCATGTTTTTTTAAAAAAATTTATTTTAGACAAATACTAAAACTTACATAATATGAAAAGAAAAAGAAACATTATAAACTTAAATATAAAATAAGAAAAGAAAGAAAACCATGTCATGCATAGCAGAACATAGGAGAGGATTCAAAATATATAGCAATAATTTATCAATTCAAGAAAGCCTATATATTAAATACTGTGTGTTAAGTTGAAAGCTGTCCATCTTTTCTTTGCTTCCTTGTAGGCTTTCTTTTGCTCTCTACTGTGCACTTTTCATCTTTCTTTAACAAGTCATTGGTGGACTGTATAGTTAATTTGGAAATGATTCTCAGCAGTTGTTTACTATCCGTTAGAATATAATCCTTTTTTTGTTGGTTTGCTTTTTTGTTGCATGCTGTGCCCAGATTGTTGCATGCTATGCCCAGACTTCTGACTCTGTTCTCATAGAAAGTATTCAGGCTTCTGAATAGTCTATAACATTTTGGTCTTCCTCATTTCTTGCTCTTCAAATACAACCTCCAACTTTTTTTTCAATCCTTCTCCCTACAGTACAAAGCATATATCGATTTTATCTAGCCAAAGGATGGGGAACCTGGCCTTCTAGGTCCTTGGGTGAAGCCTTTTGACTAAATCCAAGTTTTACAGGACAAATCCTTTTATTAACGGGACTTATTTTGTGAAATTTGGATTCAGTCAAAGGGCCACCCTTGAGAACCTAGAGGGCCACAAGTGGCCTCGGGGCCACAGATTCCCCACCCCACAGTCTTTCTGACTCCAAGTTCAGTGCCCTTTCCACAACAGTACCCTCAAGGGTGAGGTCACAGATGCACTGAAAAGGTCGGGAAATATGATGTAATGAAATACCGTAGCAGAAACACTCATTTATATTTTTTAACACTTCAGTACCTTACGGCTGCAGGAGAAAGTAGAAATGGCAAGTAACTATAAGTCAGGAATAATAATTAACATTTATATTGTGCCTTAAGGGTTGAAAAGCACTTTACGAGTAGGATCTATTTGATTCGATCCTTACAATAACCCTTAGATATCAGTGCTATTACTATCATCCCTATTTGACAGACGAGGAAGCTTAGACTGAGAGAAATGAAGTAATTTATTCACGGTCCTGAGGCTAGCAAGAATACGAGGTAGGATTCAAATTCAGCTTTTCCCTGCTCCAAGCAAAGCGCTTTATTCACTTCAGACCCACGAAAAAAGCGAGACAATTTCAAAAGCACAGAGGATAGTTCTGTAAGGGATTTACAAGACAGGAACATACGGACTCATAGGGGTGGGGGAGGGGAAAATCACCAAATCATTAAAAAAAAAAAAAGAAGCAATTGAGATTCAAGAAACACTGACCCAGCGGCCTATTTTCGTATCTTTATAAAATGAGAATGACATACCTAAGCATCGAGGTTAAGCTTGATAAACGTATGAGAAGGGGATCACCCCTGCTACTCAGGGTGTGACGGATGGGGGAGGGAAGAATGAGTCAACTACTCTGGCCCTCAGTTTCCTCATCTGTAAAATGGGGATAATAATCCCTTACGCAACTAAAGCTAAAGTTAAATGAAATAATGGATATACAGACTCCATCTTCTAATAATAATAACCTTTTTTTTTTTTTTTTAGATTAATCTGTCACCGCCGAGTGTCTGAACTGAATAGGGGATAAGCGAAATCCTCCCGCTTCACAGGGAGCCAATCGGGAGCTTCGTTGAGGAAGGGACCAGGAAGAAGTGAGTCAGACGCCTGCTATCTCTAGCTCCCCTCCCCCTCCTCTCCTGCCCAATCGGCCACCGTACACCGAAGTCTCCGAGTCTCGCGTTGCTTGGGGCTAGAGGCGGCAAGTGTATTTGCGGAGCTCTGGGAAGATGGCGGCGCAGGTGATAGATCTGCTGCGGGAGGTGGCGCGGCTGGAGGCACCGCTGGAGGAGCTCCGGGCCCTGCAGGCTGCCCTGCAGGCGGTTCCTCTCAGCTCTCTCCGGGAACAGGCGGCTGAGCTCCGGCTCGGGCCTCTCTTCTCACTACTCAACGGGAATCACCGGTGAGGGGACTTCTCGGGGGGATGGCAGGGACCCTTCCCCTCGGAGCTCCTTCTTCCGCCTGCTTTGTCGCGATAGGGACGCTGTCGGGACCCCCCGGGCCCCCACGGGAGGCGTGTCTTGAAGAGGCCGGGCCTGAGAGCCTCCCTGACCAGAAAGGACTCCGGGAGCCCCGGCATCGCCCCCCTCCAGGCCCTGCCAGGTGCCCGATCACGGTGGCAGAAGAGCAGAGTTCGAGATGTGACCGCGCCGCTTGCAGACCTGTGGGACTTTGGGCACTTCACTTCCCCTCTCTGGGCCAGAAATAAGCAGGTTAAGGTTTCTTCCAGCGCCAAGTGGACCGTTAAGCCTCCTCCCCCAGGGTCGTTACTTAGCATTGTGCTTTGCACCGCTCTAATGCACTGAACGCATAAATGGATTGAAAACGTTGATAACGTCCCAGCCCTCCTTCAGTCCCCAATCTGTTAGGGCTGTAAGTCACATACACAGATAATAATACACTTACTCAGCCAACTATGATAGTTTTTAGCTCACTTATCGTGAAGAAGTGCGATACAGTGGAAGGAATCAGAGGACTTGGGTTCAAATGATGCCCCTGTCACAGCATGTCTGGCCTGGGCCTTCGCTTCCTCTTTAGTAAGCTTTGCCAATGGTAGATATTTAATAACAATTGAATGAGTGAATCTCACAGTACTTGCCTCCCTCTCCCCTCTGCAGACTGGTCTGTTCTCAGGCACCCTCCGTCTCTCCCCTTCTCCTGTTCCCCTCTCCAGTCACTTCCAGCCTCCAGAGCATGTTGTTGAAACATCTTCCCCACGTTATTCGTTTACAGGTGTTAATGTGCCCAGCTAGATCTCGGTCCCTGTTCTGAGGGAAAGTTTGATATATGTCCAATATGTCCAATCCAGGCTTTGTTACTTAGAGTCATAGAATATTAGAGACTGAAGGAACTTTAAAACATAAGATATGGAACACAGAACATAGATTGCAGATTGGTGAGGTTTTGCCAGTGAAGGATAATTACTTCCTTGGGAGGGTCTGGGATGTCCTTTTGGTACTCCAGGCTTTTCCAGCCTTCTAGGTTCGGTCAATTTCATCTCCTCACAAGGATGAGGAGTTGGAAGAAAATTTTGAAGAGATGGGAAAGGATACAAAGATGATTATTAAGACAGCATTTACCCTTAAGGTAATCATGGTCTTGTGGGAGAGTTAAGACTACACAAAGTTAGAACATGATTAAGTGCTTGAGGGGTAGGAATTTGACAAACAATTTAATAAATATAAAACATTTATCTGCAATTTATAGTTGCCTGCCACGCTTAGAGGTTAAAGTGACTTTCTCAGTGTTATACAGCAAGTATATGTCAAAAATGAGACTTGAATCCAAGAGTTCTTCCTTCCAAGGCCAGTTTCTGTTCTTTATGCCTCCCTGCCTCTCCCTGTGTGAGTATTTTAAAATTCTTATATGTGTTCATTTTCTCTCTTCCGTGTTTCCTTCCCAGGCCATAAAGTCCAAAAGGATTATACCTTATCTAAACTTTATTTTATCTTAGGGCAAGCATAATATTTTGTATATATGGTTTTCTTAATGCTTGAGTTGCATTTTTAAATCGGAAGAATATTGTTTATATGTAAGGGAAAGAACTCATCTCTGTTTTAGGAATCAAATGCTTCATAGAAAAGATGGCATTAAAGGACAGGAAAGATATCAGCAGGCAGAGTTTTGGGGGAAGAAAGGCAGAGAGTTCTAGATATAGGGAATGAACAAAGGCACAGAGTTAGGAAAGCCCTGGAAGAAGAGAAGGGAAAGACTTATACAGTGACATGATAACTATCCTCTGATATTCGAAGAGCTCTCACTTGGAGTCCCCTCTTAACTATCTTGAGCATTTCTCAGTCCTTTGCTGGATCATGATCCCTTCTCACCCCTTGATCATGGCTAGCCTCTAAGGCTCTTCTTTCCTTGACCTTTTCTTCTCTCTTTATACTCCCCTAATGATCTCATCCACTCAACATAGGTTCATCTCTGTGTAAGTAGTTCCCAAATCTACAATCCCTCCCTATTCTGAACTTCATATCTAAATTGCTAATTGTTTTCTGTATGTGTCTACATGATTGTCTCATCAACATTTCAAACTCAGCATATCCAGGATAGAAACTCCTGTTTCTCTGCAAGTTATCATAATCCTTCCAGTTACCTAGTTATAAAGTCTTGGGATCATCCTTTTAAAAAAATTATTTTGAATGTGCTTGCTAATGTAAATTTTGTCTATCTCGATAAAATATAGGGTCTTTTAAGATCGACTGTTTAATATTTGTCTTGGCATCCCCAGCATTTTTCAAAGTACCTGGCACAAAGAAGGTGCTTCATGAATGCTTCTTGGTTGATCCTTAAGCCTTTTCTCTCCCTCTGTATCCAATTAGTGGTTGAGTAAGTTCCACCTCCATATCTCTCCAACTATCACCCTAATTCTGGTCACTTTGAGTAACATTTGCGTAGTACTCTTAAGTTTTGCAAAGCACTTCACATGTATTACCATATTTGGATCTCACAAGAACCTTTCATTTCCCTCAATCTTTTATAGATATTGAAACTGAAGTAAACAGGTTAAGCGACTTGCCCAGGGTTACACTGCTAGCAAATGTCTGAAGCCAGAGTTGACAGGTTTTCCTGACTGTACGCACTCTTATTACCTAGCTATCTGCAACTACCAAAGTTTTTGGTGCCAAAATCTTCCCAAGGCAAAAAGCTCCCCTGCTCGAAGATTTTCAGTATTTCCCTGTTTTCCTCTAGGATAAAATGCAAACTTTTCAGTGCATTTAAAGCCCTCTACAGTATGGTGCTAACATACTTTTCCAGGCTTATTATATATTGTTCCTTTTCATATATCTTCATTTTAGCCAAACTGGCTACTCCCATCTCTTTGTAATCACATGGGTTGTCACTCATGCCCAGAAAGCAACTTTTCTTCACTTTTGCATCTTAGAAACTAGCTTCCTTCAAACCTCAACTCCTTCAAGCCAGCCCCCGTGGGAATCTCCCAAATTTTTAATCAAGAAGAATTTTTAAGTGCCTGCTGTACTTGATGCTGGGGATACAAAGATAAAAGTCAAAGAGCTTATATTGTGTTGAAGGAGACAATGTATATGTAAGCATATACAAAATCAAAACAAAATGAATTTGGGGGGCAAGGTACTAGCAAGTTTGGGGAGTAGGAAAGATTTTGTGTGTAGGGTGGCACTTAAGCAGATTTTTGAAGGTAACAAGTGATTCTAACATGTAAAAGTGAGTTGGGAATGAATGCCAAGCATGTGGGAGAGAAAAGAGATGAAGTGCCATGTTTGAAGAACAAGAAGGCCAGTTTAATAGGACTATAAAGTGTGGGAAAAAGAGTAAGGTTGGTTGGAACCATGTCGTGAAGGACTTTAAAAGCTAATCAGAAACTTATTTGATTTTAAAGATAAGAGAGCCATTTTAGTTTATTGAGTATAGGAGTAATCGACTCACTTGTCACTTTCTTCTCTTAAAATCTCTTTGGCATTGCTGTGAGGATAGACTGGAGTGGAGAGAGACTTAAAGCAGGAAGACCAGTTAGGAGGCTCACTGTTAGAGTCATCCAGATGAAAAGTGTTGTGGGCCTGAACTAGAGCGCCAGGTAGTACAGTGGATAGAATGGTGGGCCTGGAGAAAGGAAGACCTATGTTCAGATCCAGCCTCAGGTGGTAGCTGTGGGACCCTGGACAAGTCACTTAAACTCTCTCTAGCCTTTTACTTGAATTGCAAGCATTCCAAATGAGATGATAGTTGTGAAGCACGGGGCCTGGCACATAATACAAGCTTAATAAATGCTTGTCCCCCGTCCCCCCGCCCCCCCGCCCCGTGGGTAGGATGTAGGATGATGGCTGTCAGACAGAGGTGAAGACATTGAGGAAGTATAGAGGACAACATTTTGCAGCTGATTGGCTGTATAGGATGAGGGAGAGTTGAGGAATCTGACAGAACAAGGAGGCTCCAAACCTAGATGACTGGAAGGATGGTATTGCTCTGGACAGAAATAGGAAAAGAGGAAGAGTTTTAGAGGAAAGATGAGTTTTGATTTGGACAAGTTGAGTTTGAAATGCGTATATGATATCCATTTGAAATATCAAATAGGAAATATGCTACAGACTAGGCCTGGATCTATAGATTAGGGAATGAGCTGCTTAAAGATAATAATTAAACCGTAGGTGGCTGATGAAGTCATATAACTAATAAAAGAGTGCAGAGAGTAGGGGTAGAAAAAGACTCAATGCTGTTCTCTGTTTTCTTAAATTAGCATGTATATACTTAGTTGTGTACATAGGTTTATAGTATCATAAATTTATAGCTGAAAGAAACCATACAAATTCTGTAGTCCAGCCTCTTCATTTTATAGATGAGAAAACCAAGGCCCTGAGGGGTTAAGTGATTTGCCCAAGGATCCACTACTGTAGATTAAACCCACACCCCCTAATTCCGAATTCAGCATTCTCCGTACATCCCCAGTGGATTGTACATTCATTGAAAGTAGGGCCTGTTTTGTTTCTGTATTTGTATCCTTAGAGCCTGGTACAAATGCTTAAAGTAGATGTTTATTGAATTCAGTTGAATTCAGTAACACTTATTTCACCCGGGGATAGAAATTGGACCAGTAGGTGGGAGTTAGCAAGAGGGATTTATACTTCAGAGGTTAGAGTAAGTGATCTCTGAGGTCCCCTTCCAACTGTGGGGTTCTATGATTTGTGAAAATACAGAATGTGCATAATGGGGACAGAGATAGCTCTTGGTTGGTGTTTTATGTATTTAGAATTGTAGTGTGAAAGAAAGCTGCTGCCAAAGCAGAGTGATGCCAAATTATGGATGGCTGTGAGGCCCAGTTTAGTAAATTAAGTATTAAGAGTATCTTTGTAGGACTCAACAACTCCCCAAATCCTGTCTACTACAGAGTGAGAACTAAGGAGGAAGATGGTACCAATTCTTCCCTTAATCCAGAATTTTCTGTTACTTCAGGCTCAACTCAAGTTCTGACTTCTCCCTGAAGTTACCTTGTATAGTGCCAAAGCTCCTAACAGAGCATTTTAGCACATGTCTTGCACACAGCAAATGCTTATTAAATTGTAAATCCTGACCCAAGTAATATCTCCCTTCTCTGAGATAGAATACTTTTTAAAAAATGTGTGTATGTTATGTATATTCAGTTGTATCTGACTCTTTATGACCCTATTTGGGGTTTTCTTGGCAATTTCTTCCTCAGCTCATTTTATGGGTGAGGAACTGAAGCAAACAGGGTTAAGGGACTTGCCCAGGGTCACACAGCTAGTAAGTGCCTGAAGCCAGATTTGAACTCAGGAAGATGAATCATCCTGATTCCAAGCCCAGGGCTTTATTCACTGTGCTATCTAACTTCCCTTAAAACAAATAAACAACAAAAAAAAAACCCTTTCCCCAAAATATGTTTATATAAATACAAGACACAGAAGTGGCTTATATTTAATGCCTGTACCATTCCATCAAGAACCAGGAACCCAACCACAGTCAGCTACCTGAGTTGCTGGAACAACTCTGCCCAAGACCATGCACCTGTGTCCAGTGATAATCTACCTGAACTTAATGATTAACATATTTCCACACTGTCATACACACCCCATCTTAGTGGTTTTTAACCTAGCAATTGCAAACAATGCAATTGTTTAAACCTCATTATCTATTCCCCATTGATTACTCCCTTATTCTCATCTCCCTCAACCCAAATCTCCCTCTCTCCCATCCTCCTTCTCCAAAGCTACTTTAACCTCCTATAGTGCTTTAAAGCAGGGCTTTCCAACCTTAGGTTTTTACTGAAACAATAGACAGTATATTTTGATTTGCCATTTTAGTGAGAGCTCTGCAGTAGCTCAGCTTAGTTTACTAAAGCATTACTAATGCATAAATCACTGCCACATTTTGGACAGCCCTGCTCTAAAGCATAGTGCTTACTGGAATACTTACTCCATAGGTAACAAAATAGATTTCATCTTAAACCTTTTCTTTTCTCTCTCTGTCTTTTTGTACTCACTAAATTTGGCTCCCTTCTGATGACACGGCTTTCCTGGCAAACTGTTTTTAGCATTGGTTTTACTTTGACTCATACCAGTGTTCCACCCTGCCCCACCCCCTTTCCCAGACTCCCTGGCCATGGCGGAAGAATTGGATTACTTCTTGTTCCCCTCTACTATCAGTTTCCTCCTTTCAAGTTCATTCAGTCCGTATTCATCTCCCCAACACATTTTCCTTCCTCAGTGAGTTCATTATCTGGCCCATAGTCTTTTCTCTCCACCTTCTGCCCTCATACTGGTGGACTTAAACATACATATCGATGCTCCCTCAAGCACCCTAACTTCCCAACTCCTCAATTTATTCATTTCACATGCCCTACTCCTCCACTTTGCCACAGATACACACAGAGATGGTTATACTTTTGATCTTGCCATCACCCGTAAATATTCGATATCTGTGTTTGTGAGCTCTGAAATTCCTTTATCTGATCATAATCTGCTGTCCTTCCATCTCTCCCTTTGCTTTGCAACTTCAAACTCTGTTCTTTGTCTTCATGATAACCTCCAATCCCTCCACCTCTTAGTTCTTGCCCAGACCATCGTCCCTGCCTTGGCTATACTCTTCCCTTTCCTGTCTTGACCTCTTGGTGAACCATTTTAATCCTTCACTGTCTTCTTCTTTTGAATCTCTTTGCCCCTTTATCCTATCATAGATCTTGCCCTGCCAAATCCCAGCCTTAGATTACTCCCTGTCATCTGTTGCCTTCACTCTTACCTGTATACTGCTGAACAAAGCTGGAGAAACTTGGGAAATTGTGCTATGTCCATTACAAATTTATGTTCTGTAATCTCAGCTGGGTCTCCTACCTGCAGTAAGTCAGTCCTTTTACGTCTCCCCAATCAATTCAGGATCCCACCCACCACTTCTGCTTTTCCAAACTTTTTCATCTCTTCAGATCTCCCACAGCTCTCCTTCCCTTACCCCTTCAGCTGAGACCTTTGCCTCATATTTCACTTAAAAAGTCAAGGCTATTTACCAAGAGCTTCTTTTCCCCTGTTTCTCATCTCCTATCACTCAGATGCCGTCTACCACTATCACCTCCTTCCTGTTTCACCTCTGCATACACAAGTGATCACATTCCATCCCATCTTCTCCAGCAGATTGTTCTATCATCCCCATTCTCTTACTAATCTGATCATTCCCTGTCTAGTAACTATCCCTACTGCTTTACAAAATATGCTTATGTCTTACCCATCATGAAAAAAAAGCCTCAATTTGTTCATCCTTGCCACTGCTGTCCTATATCTCTCACTCTTTTTGTGGCTAAACTCTTTGAAAAGCCTATCCATACTAGGTGGTTTCACTTCCTTTCCTCTTATTCTCTTATCATTCAGTTGAATCTGCTTTCTCCAAAGTCACTAACGATGTCTTAATTGCCAAAGCTAATGACTTTCTGAATCCTCATTATTCTTGACCTCTCTGCAGTCTCTGAGACAGTTGATCACTCTCTTTTTAATACTTTCCTCTCTCTAGGTTTTCATATCACCGTTCTCTCTTGGTTTTCCTTTTATCTGTCTGATCACTTCTTTGGGTGGTTTTTTTTTTGTTTGTTTTTTTACTGGATATTCATCCACATCGCACCCAATAACCATAGGTGTTCTCCAGGGCTCTTTCCTAGGCTCTCTTCTCCCTCTATATTATTTCATTTGATTATCTTACAGTTCCCAGAGATTCAGTTATCCTCTCTATGCAGGGTGACTCTCAAATCTACTAGCCCTAACCTATCTACTGACCTTTAGTCTCTTCCTGTTGGACATCTCCAACTGGATATCCTATAGACCTGTTATGTCAAACTCAAACAGAAATGGATTCCTGCCAGGAGTATATCGACTTAGAAAACCATAAATTGATATTATCTCTGTTGCATTGTATTTTTATTTATTTTGTTAAACATTTCCCAACTACATTTTAATCTGATTGGGGGAGTTTTGTAGTCAGAGAGTTTGATACCTCTGCCATAGACATCTTTTTATTGGGGGCGGGGGAGGCAGGGCAATTGGAGTTAAGTGACTTGCCCAAGGCAACACAGCTTGTGTCAAGTGTCTGAGGGTAAATTTGAATTCAGGTCCTGACTCCAGGGCTGTATTCACTGTGCCGCCTAGCTGCCCCTTGCCATAGACAGCTTAAACTTGACATGTTCAAAATGAAACTCCTTATTTTTCTCTGAAAGCCTTCATTTCTTCTTTTCTTTCCCATTAATGTGGAGGGCACCACCATAACTCCTAGTGACTCAGGCGTGCAATTGAGATGTCATTCTTGACTCCTCACTCGCACTTCCTATATCCAATTTTGCCAAGGCCTTTTGATTTTACCTTTATAACATCTTTTGTATGTGTCTCCTTCTCTCCTCTAAGAGAAGGCTTCATCTCCTTATTGCAGTTGCCTATAGTTGGTCTTCCTGTTTTAAGTCTTTCCCCACTCTGTCACTCAGCAGTCAAATTGAACTTTCTAAAGCAATCTGACCATATCACTCCCAACCCCCACACTCAATTAAGTAAACTTCAAGGGCTCCCTATCACCTCCAGGATCAAAAATAAATCTTACTCTTTTTGGCTTTCGTAAGCTAGCCCTTTCCTACCTTTGTTGTTTTCTTACACCTCACTCTACAGTCAAGTGACATGGATCTTCTTGCTGTACCTTGTATGCGACACTCCATCTCCTGACTTTAAGTGTTACATTGACTGCCCCTTATGTTTGAAATGCTCTCCTTCCACATCTCTGCCTCATGGCTTCCCTGACTTTCTTCTTATATCAGCTGAGAAAGCTTTCCTACTCTCCTTAATCTTGGTGCCCTCTCTCTGAGACTACCTCTAATTTTTCCCATGTAGATCTCGTTTGTGCATATTTTAATATTGTAGAGCCGGGATGGTCTGTTGCCCTTGTTTTTATCCTGGGCACTTAGCACTGTGCCTGACATATGGTAGTACTTAAGAAATGCTAGTTGACTTACTGACAGTATACCCCAGTTTGCCTGAGACAGGAGTGTTCTTAAATGTTAGTATGATTTGTTGGACTTTAATGTTTAACTTTCTTTGCCCCCAATCACAAAAGTCACAGAGTCTTTCAGATTTTGCCTTTACAGTATCTTAGATATCCTCATCATCACCATAATTCAGAGTCTGAATTTTTTATTTGTTGACTCACAACAGACACCTAGCTCTTCTTTCTGCCTCTAACTTCCCTCCTCCTGCTCACTGCTAACTTTGCTGTGGTACCTTCCCTAATTTTCCTTACCAGAATCCACAGATTATTATCCAATCATATAGTTGGAAGGAAACTTTTTAGAGCTTCTGGACGTTTGATTTCATCTCTTTGGGGGACTTTGTGGAAACTCCTTTTACTAATGCAGATCAGCAACTTCTCTGTAGTCTTAGAAAGGTGCCTGAGCCACTGAGAGGTTGTGACTTATTTATGGTAATGGAACCAGTATATGTTAGAGGCAGGACTTGATCCCAGGTCTTCCTGACTCCAATCCCCGTGTTCACTATGCCACACTACTTCTTAAAAGGACCTTGGCTGTCATGTAACGTTTGTTTTAGAGTAGAGAACTGAAGCCTAGAGAACAGAAATGACTTGCCCATGGTCTCATGGTCACTGGATGGTGGCAGGAGCCAGGAACTCTAGGTCTCCTGATTCTCAGTCCAGTGTTCTTTGATCCCCTTTCTTAATTTCCATAGCACATTGTTACTGCCTCCAATTTCATACGTTGCATATTTCATATGTTATATTGTTTGTGTGTATGTGTCTGTATTGCCATCCCCATTAAACTGTAAAGTGCTGGGTATTTATTGAATGGGCATTTTTAGACAGATGTTTAGGGCAGAAAGTGGCTTGGGTAAGAGTAGAGGAAGAATATAAAGAGTAATAGGATTGTTTTAGAAAAAGAAGACTAGCTTCCTGTACAGGTGAGGGCCCATTGGTGTGAACCATTGCACATAATGTTTATGTATCAGTTGGATTTCTTTCTTTTTTCTTTTTTAAAAAATCTTTTATCCCTGGGAGAAGGAGGAATGGGGGAGTGGGGAGGAATCTAGGTGATGTAAAAATAAAAGAGATGAATAAAAAGGTAAAAGAAAAAAAGAGTTAAAAACCAGATGGTTTGATTTGAATTTAGAACAGTAGATAGTGGAAAAAAGGATAATAGGTAATGAGAGGTAGGCTAATTCGTAAAGACTTAACAGAAATTAGAGCTGATAGCAAATCATTTCATGATTTCTGTGAGAGCAGACAGGAGTCTTACTACTCAATATATTAGGTAGACTGGATTGTGGCTCAGTTGGAACTGATTGGGAATAGACTATTTTTTGATCTGGAAATAAAAGTGAGAAATAGAACCAGAAATTTATTTATAAAGGAAACCATTAAAGTTTGAATATTATATTAATCTGAATCAATGGCATGAATAATATGTTCCTCTAAATTATTTGCTTGTATATAATGTACACTCTGAACTTGAGAATAATTAGATATTAGAGTTTGAAGGGTCTTTAGAATTCATCACATTCATTTTCCTCAATTGACATATGGGAAAACAAGTCTAACAAAATGAAGTGACTTTACCAAGGTCATGTGGTAGGTTTAGTGGCAGAAGTAGGACTAAAACTCAAGTTTCACTGCTTCTAATTGCAGTCTTCTTTTTATCATATCACACGCTTTCCATCTCTCCTAAGCAGCTGACTGAGCTTGTGTTATGTGTAGAGATTCGTCAGGATTGGTATGGGAGAGAATTAATTGGAAAAGGCTGAAGTCCCAAAGACACAGTCTTGGGGAGAAATCTGATTGTTTGGGTAGTGGTAAAAGAAAGTTACTAGTAGTTAAATACTCGGTAACCTGTTGTTTGATTATGTGTATGTATGTAACATACATAGCTTTGTCACAGCATAACTTTGCTATTCTACACTATACACATGTTCTTAACCTATTTCACATGAAACACACTTGTAAGAAGCTACATTGGGCAACGATTATATCTTTTAGTTCTCGGTTTTCTCATTGTGCTGAGTACATGGCAGGGTACATAGTGGCTACTTAAATACTTCAAATAAACCCTTGACCAAGGGTCTCTAGATTTTCCTAATAGTGGACCAAATGACCAGAAATTCACATGCGTGAAAGGTGCATCAATAATTCACAAACAGTGGTAAAATGTTGTCTGTTAGCTATCCATATATAGGGGTTTTTTCCCCATTAAAACAAAAACAATTCTCCCCTTCCCTCAATTTAATCAGTTTTATTTGTACAGACGTGCAAAATTATGGGCTGGGTGCTAGTCATAGATCAGTTTTGGTAAGTCAATGAAAGTAATAGACTGCTAAACCACCCTGCTACTCATCCCTTATGTGACTTCCTCTCTGCCTGTCTTGATAAATGATGGGTCTTGGTTTTCAGGGAGCAGACTACCTTGTGTGTGTCCATTCTGGAGAGATTTCTCCAAGCCATGGAACCAGTCTACGTGGCCCGAAACCTTAGGGATGAACTACACAGGGGACTATCTCACCCTGATGATGCTGTGGTAATCCTTACTCTGTCTCAGGTATGGAATTTTAATAGTACACATGCTGCCATACACAAGATTTTTCTTCTTCTACAGAGGTGTGGGTGTATAATGACAGTTATAATTCAGTTGTTGTAACAACAGTGTTACTAGCAGCTGCTGTGGAGACGTAAGGCCAATGACACCAGCACCCAGGAGGGCTGCTAGCACAGGTTCTTTGATCTGCTTTTCTAAGGAAAGCAACTTTAAGGTGTTTAACAATCTCACTTTAATTAAACTTACATATATCATTCACTTAGTTCAGGGGAAAATGTCAGCACCCTGAACTTCAGAGCAAATACAAATAGAAATTACATAAACAGAGCAAATAACACATATCAACAGACGGGCTTCTGTCTGACCATAGCAATACATACATACTTGCCAGAGAGAGAAGCACCAACATCTAGGTTTTCAAAGCAGGGGCAGGGCTCCTTAACAGCCACCCAGAGTCTTGTCTGGCCAAATCACAGGAACTGTCTTCCAATGAGTGAGCCCCCAAAGCAAAATGCTGACTTTAGAGTATATATACACTTATTCAGGGTCAGCCCACAGAGGGTGTCATTACCATGTGATTCAAACTCATGTGACTTAAGCTTTCTTGTGACTTAAGCAGGTCATCAAAGACTTTTGATTCAGTCAATGACTCTTGATTGAAACAAAGGCAAGACTCAGTCAAAGGCACTTGAGTGCCTTAGTGCTGAGAAGCATTCTAAAAGAAAAAAACAGCGAAAAGCCCCACTTTGCTTGCCATTATATTTCTACCCTTCCAGGATCCTTGGCCTTACAATCTAATAGCCATGGGTCCTGGAATAAATAGAGGCACTATACTTTGTGATCCCATCACATAATAACTTATTAGTAAGGTGGCAACATAGTCTTAAATAAAATACATCATTCAGTATAACTTAGAGCATTTCTCAGAATACCCACACAGCATACATCATTGTTCAGTAAACTAAACCATAACATTCATAGCAACATCCGTAAGCAAAACATCATTCAGTAGCATTCTCCAAAATACTTGTTTACACAAGCAAGGGGTCCCAAGCCAGGTTCTTCCCTAATACAACATATCATCCTTAAGGGGCAGCAGAAAATACAAATACCATTCACTCCTAGGTCATAGCAAGTTACAGTCTCTTCAGTCAATACAGAGTGTCCAAGTAAAGTCCTTCTGGGGAGTGTGTCCTTCTCCCCCCACTGCCGCTGTAGACTTCCTCCTGGTACTCTTAGATTCAGGCATGCTTTAATGAGCAAAGTCCCAACACATAATGATGATGAGTGGGTCTATATCAGGATTTACACTGACTTGTATTGCTGTGGTAATGATCCTTAATGCATAATAAAAGAAATTCTGTTGAGGGATTGAATGATTATGGATCTCAGCAGATGCAGATATTTGACTATTGTTTTGTAATCCTACAGTGGGAGTCCGTTACTGATTAATACCTTGTAATTTTTCAGGTTGGAAGAATTGTAGAAAATTCAGAGGCTGTTACTGAGATTCTCAATAGTCCTGAATTACTGAAGGAAATAATTTATTGCATTGGTGCAGAAAAATTGGCTGTAGCTAAAGCGGTGAGTATTCTAGACGTGTCAAACAGTCTAAAATCACAGGATTTCAGAATTGGAAGGTATTTCAGAGGTAACCAAGTCTAACCTATACCTGAATAAGAATCCCCTTTAGAAGACTCCTAGACATAGTCAATAAGCAGAGAAGCTGATTTCTTTGGGAAAAAAAATAGGAGGTGGTCCTGACAGTGAATGGTGAAGGATTTGTGTGGATGATTATTACTAATTGAGTTTGAAGCCTCTTTTAGGGTATCTCTATGATTCATTGCTAAATGAATGCTAATTAGTAAGCTTTTGCCCCATTCCTTGGGAATATATAGTATCGTATATGTAAGGTTCTCATTTACTCAGTTGTTGTCAGAAGAAACCTTTTAAAAAGTTCTTAGTTGTGAACCACTGATTTTTAGCTTGCTATTTTCAGTTACTGGGAAGTAGCATGGTATAGCGAAAAGAAGCCCAAGGCCTGGCATTGCCACTTCTTAGCTGTGTGACTTTGAGCAAGTGACTTAACATCCGATCATCAGTTTCCCAAGATATAAAATGGAGAAAATTATACCTGTTCTTTCTTGTTGGGTTATTGTGAGTTTCAAATGAAATAATGTTTGGAAGCACTTTGTAAAGTACTTTTGTATTACTGTTATTTTCCTGTGTTTACATGATTAAGAAAATTATATCCTTTTGCAAGGCCATCAAGTCACTGTCAAGAATATCCTTAACTCAAGTTGGATTGGAGTCTTTATTTGAAAGCAGCCTGCTAGATGATTTGAAAAATGTAATGAAAACAAGTGACATTGTACGGTACAGGGTCTATGAGGTAAGATGAAAACTGTACTTTATATCATCTGTACCAAAATACACAAAGAGCTTGTTGTGGGATGATCCAGGAAAATCATACTAAACTTTAATATTGACAATATGCTACAAATTATAGCATGTGTTCCAGTCTAAACAACAATTAGCAAATAAGTATTTCTTTACTGTGTACGTGACAGATTGCTACTTAATATGGAACACAAAAATTTAATAGGGCTGGGGATCCTTGTCCACAGAGAATTTAAAATCTAGTTGAGGAGAAAAGACAGACAGACGGATGGACGGACGGACGGACGGACACACACACACACACACACACACACACACACACACACACACACACCCCCTCATACCCATTCCCATTTATCAAATGCCTAACTATCTATCCCTTCCAACTCTGAATCCTGTGATCCTATGAATAGATAGAACCTAAATCCTGAACTGTTGACTGTCTGCAAGCTAATTTGCTTTTTAATAGGATTTAAACCAAAGGCTAAAAATTTTTGTTGCTGTTCTGTTCTTACCTTAATTTAAAACATCCTACGTCGTTCCTTTAAAACATACGGCAAATATTAAAAAGTTTTTTTTTCTGTGTTGACAGTGTATTATGTGAAGTTTTAAAAGCTCAGGGTAGAGGCATATGTTGGTTTTCTTTAGAACTAAAAATACTATTTCCCTCAGTCTTTATTTTAGGTTAAATTGAGAACTAGTGTTATAGTGGTTGGCTCCTTTTACATCTCTGCTTTTGTTTTTGTTTTCATTTTACTCTAGCTGATTGTGGAGATTGCCTCTGTGTCACCAGAATCCTTAAAATACTGTACCAGCAGTGGATTAGTAACCCAGCTTATTAGAGAGCTGACTGGTGATGATGTGCTAGTCAGGTGGGTTGAACAAGGTGATTTTGGAAAGCAAACCTCTGCCTAGAGTTCAGCTGATTTGGCTCCCTAACAGACCCTTAGAAGAAATGACCATCTAGGCATGATTGTCAGAGCCTCTGTTAGAGGCAACTGGCATAGTGAAAAGAGCATCGAATTTTGAGTTAGAGGTCCTGGGTTAGACTCATGGCCCTACTACCTACTTTGTGAATTTGGCAAAGTCAGCCTTTCTTGACTTCATTTTCCTCATCCATAGAAGAAGTGGGGTGGACTAGATGATCTCTAAGGTATCTTTCTACTCTATATTTTATGATCCCATTTTATTTCATAGTATTTATTCATTGAGAGGAGCCAATATAAACGTGAGTCACTATGGGAAAAAGAAAAAATCAAGACATACCTTACCCTGTGTTTTATAAGTGTGATCTCATTTAGTAATATCCATAAACAAAGTCACAGAATCATGGAATGTTAAGAGCTGGAAGGCGCAGCATTTGAGTATCTCAGATCGAGTGCTCATTTTTGTAATATTTTTAATCTGAAACTATATAAATTCTTGTTCATTAAAAGTACTCTGATGTTAGCTAACTAAAATCCTTTTGTTCATTTTATATATTGCAGAGCCACCTGTATAGAAATGGTGACATCATTGGCATACACTCATCATGGACGACAGTACCTTTCCCAAGAAGGAATAATTGATCAAATATCTAATATCATCGTTGGGGCAGATTCAGATCCTTTCTCCAGTTTCTATTTGCCAGGTAATAGACATTGTTTTTCCTTTGTTGTCTTTGAAAAAAGTCTTAGAACTGTGTAACAACAGTGTTGCTAGCAGCTACTGTGGGGGTGAAAGACCAACAACAAAAGCACACAGAGGGACAGCTAGGTGGTGCAGTGAGTAGAGCACCGGCCCTGGAATCAGGAAGACCTGAGTTCAAATTTGCCCTCAGACACTTGACATATGTACTAGCTGTGTGACCTTGGGCAAGTCACTTAATCCCATTTGCCCTGCCAAAAATAACAGAAAAACACACAGAAATGCTGCCAGCATAGGTTCTTTGCTCTGCTTTTCTAAGGAAAGCAACATTAAGGGGTTAACAATCTCACTTTAATCAAACATACATCATTCACTTAGTTCAAGAGGAAAAGCCAGCACCCTGAAATTCAGAGCAAATACAAACAGAAATTACAAGCATACATTATATAAACAGAGCAAATAAACATTAATCAGCAGACAGGCTTTTAGCTGTCTGTCTAAGCAATACATAGTTACCAGAGAAGCACCAACATCTGGGTTCTTCAAAGCTGGGGGGGGGCAGGGTGTTCCTCACAGCAGCTACCCAGAGTCTCATCTGGTCAAATCACACAACACTCTTCCAGTGAATGAGAGCCACAAACAAAATGCTAACCTCTGAGTTTATATACCCTTTTTAGGGCCCCGAATCAGCAAAAGGATGTGGGTCTGGGACTTCACATCTGGTTAGCAAAAGGGTGTGGGCCTGGGGCTTTCCACATAGCAAGACTTAATCAAAGGCACTTGATTACTTTAGCTTTCTCAAAGAGAAAACAGTAAAAAAGTCCCACCTTAGTTACTGATACAAACTGACTTCTTTTAAAAGAGGCCTCAGTCATTTTATCCTGAAGGAGGATCTGCTGAAGCCTCTGTTCTCTCTGTTCTGGTTTTCTGTTTAGGGAGTTGCCATTGGCGCTGTATCTAAATTGTGGCCTAATGCTTAGAACATTTAGTCATTTTTCTCCTAAAGCTCAGTTATGTGAAAACACAAGGTAAAGGTAGTTGCAGTCCAGTGTGTGCTATTTTGCTATTTGATTCAAATTGCTTCTTTGTGACTTTCTCTAGGATTTGTCAAGTTTTTTGGCAACCTGGCAATAATGGATAGCCCTCAACAGATCTGTGAACGATACCCAATCTTTGTAGAAAAAGTCTTTGAAATGGCAGAAGGTCAGGATCCCACCATGATAGGAGTAGCAGTGGACACCCTAGGGATCCTGGGCTCAAATGTGGAAGGAAAACAGGTTTTACAAAAAACAGGTTGGTGCAGCTTGTCTTGGATTTCTAAAGGAAAGTTTTATTATTTAATAAAGATAATGAAATTCAGTTGTTTATCATTAAGTTGATTGCTGTAGATTTAATACATTGCAGAAAATTGATGTTTTGTTTTGTTTTTACAATCTTAACGAATTTAGACCCATGCCCATGCTTAAAAAGTCACTTTTTCAAACTCATTAATAACGCCGTTTTGCAGTGGCTCAAAATCGTCTTGGTCCCCTAATCACTTAGAGAATCATTTAATGTTAGTTCTGAAAGGGCCATTATTGATCATCTAGTCTTCTAACTTCATTTTACAGTTGGAGATGTGGATTCAGAATGGTGAAGTGATTTGTCCAAAGTCCAGAGAATGCTAGGAGAAAGCTGGGACTAGGACCCTAGTCACGAGACACCTAATCTAGTATTCCTTTTATTAGAGCATGCAGACTTTATGGTAGATCGATGACTCTGCCCCCTTCTCCACTCTGGTTTACCGCTGCATAAAATGTAGAGATTTGCAATGATAGTGGTGCTTTTGATGTTCTACCTATAGGTATATTGTAAGTAAGTATCTTTCATGACAAACAGTATTGGAGGATACTGTAATTATAAATAGTACAGATAATGATGACAAAACTCTAGCTATGATGCAAGACATGGTATGAAGCAAGCAGCATCTGTGTTACAGTACCAGCTGTGCCAGAAATCCTGATTGATTGGCAACCATAAGGGTACCCAACCAAAGAGACAAGAATTGTAAACTACCTCAAGGGTGCTTTTGAACAAAGTTTGAAAATCAGTGCAATTTTTTATGTGTGTGTACTTAGGCACATATTTTCATGGCTGTCATTTGGTCTCTAAAAGTACATTTATCTGTAGTATGGAATTAGAGAACGTCTTTGTGTATAAACACAAGGTATAATTTATTTAATACACTCTGAGTTTCCATTTCCCAAAGGAAGTCGGTTTGAACACCTGCTAAAGAGAATAGGACACCAGGCAAAGAATGCTTCAACAGAACTAAAAATTAGGTGCTTGGATGCAATTTCATCTCTTCTTCATTTACCAGTAAGTAGATGAAAATGTTGGTAGAGAGCAGTAGATTATGTTTGGTAGACTAAATATATGTGTTTTGACTTTTAAAATTTAAATAAAATCATTTGTCAGGTACGTGTTATCCTTACTCTTAGTGGGCAATACCCTATAAGTGGTTAGTGTTAATATAAGAGTTGCTATAGAATGTTAGAGATGGGAGTGACCTTGGAGATCATCTAGTCTAGTCATTTCGTTTTATAGATGTGGGAACAGGGGTCCAGTGAAGTAAAATGGCTTGATCATGATCACAAAGATGTTGGTAAAGATGTGATTAGAATACAGGGCTCTGGTTACTAATCCTGTGTTCTTCTCAGCTACATGTTTGTGAAGATACTGGAATCAAAAGACCTAGATTTGCATCCTGTCTCTGCTGCTTACAGTTGTTTGACCTTGGGCAAGTGGCTTAACCTTCTTGGAGCTCAGGGTAAAATGAGGAATTTAAACCCAAGGATCTCTAAGGCTCTAGTTATAAATTCCAGGAGTCTGTGCTCTTATTATCATATTGAAAATATTGACTAATTTTCCCCTTTTTGTCCTGTAGCATGATCAACAGACTGATGATCTCCTAAGAATGACAGAATTCTGGTTCTCATCTTTAACTCGGGAACCACTGGAACATTTTAGGGGAATCAGCACCCAACCTTTCCCTGAGCTGCACTGTGCTGCATTAAAAGTGTTCACAGTAAGTTTTCCTTCCAGAGTCAGCAGTGTCAAATGTAATTGCTATGAAGTAGTTTTAACTTATATATTCCTGTCGATTAGATAATGATTTTATTGTTAAGTGTAATAGAGATTGAAAATTTCAATTTCATGAGAACTAAACATCTAAAAAGTAGTAACATGCTACGGAATTTTGTGGGGTGTTTTTCTCCTGCCCTGTACAGAAATTAGTCTAGTACATTTTAATCAAGGCATATACAAAGTATTTTGAATTCCTGTTTGATATAACATAATGGTATTTAAATCCTTCTTTAATTTCTTGATTTGTTCTTTAGTCATTTAAGTAACTGTATGTGAAGCTTTAGTGCTCTGTGCCATAACGTAGTGGAAGAAGCATTTTGACGTGGAAGCAGAAAGCCTGAATTGTAGTTTTATCTCTGTCACTTAAACTGTGGCAAATCATTTAGTTCTTTAAGCCGGGGCCTCCTCATTTGTAAAGTAGGGATAATAATATTTATTCTTATTGGGCTTTAATGAGAAGAGTACTTTGTGAGCTGTAAATGGGAGCTTTTATCAATTTTGCAAATAAGATATAGACTTTGTCTTCAGGGAGCTTCCATCCTTAGCTGTCTTTATAACTTTCATTTTTTTTTTTCGAGATTAAAAAGGAATTGTTCTCTTCCTCTGTTGCTCTTTAGGCTATTGCAAACCAACCCTGGGCTCAGAAACTTATGTTTAACAGCCCAGGGTTTGTGGAATACGTTGTGGATCGGTCTGTGGAACATGACAAAGCTTCAAAAGATGCCAAATATGAACTAGTGAAAGCCCTTGCAAACTCAAAAACAATTGCAGAAATCTTTGGAAACCAATATTATTTAAGATTAAGAGCTTACCTGAGTGAAGGCCCATACTTTGTGAAGTCTGTTTCAACTACAGCTGTGGAAGGAGCAGAATGAGTTGCACAAAATTCATTTTAGGGGACCAATCTTCATGACCAAGACATCTTCCAAAGATCTTTGAGGTTTTTTTTTTTTTGGTTTGTATTTAACATAACAGACAGAAAATACTTCTAGCTATAATTGCACTTTAAAAAAAATTATCATGGTATGTTTAAGCTAGACTAACAACTATGCATATGTTGTTGCTGTATTTGAAGTACATTGTGGAACTGGGGTTTGGAGCTCTTTGATTGTAAAAAGAAAATATTCCATATTGCAGGGGACTTTGGTCATTATTTGAACTACATATTTTTCAGCCTTCCTAAATACACATGATCTTGCCAAAACTGTATGTAATTTAAAAAAATATAGCCACAAATGCTGGGAAATTCTTTGCCCTAGAGATGCGCAAATTGAAAATGCTTCCTTCCACAAAGAGTCCTGCTTTATTCAAAAGAGAAGCAAATTACATTAGGAATTCTCTTCTACTCCTGGCAAACCTTTTTGTTCTTTATCCCACTATCTCCTCACTATTGAATGTGCATACTCTTTAGATTATAAAGCAGTATGGACTCCTGAAATTATGTGTTCTCATCTTTATAATTCAAGTAAGCCATTTTTAATAAGGTCTCTTTGGTGAGCTTTTGGGGTGAGTTTTTATAATTGTTGTCTTTTCTAAGAAAATGAAACAGTCTGTGACTTAAGGAAAATCCAGGGGGTAAAAAAACCTTCCAACTTGAAATCTTATTTTGATAACTTTTTGCTGCAACTACTGAATTGCATCTGTTCTGTTTTTATATCTGACTCTTCCTACTTTTTTCCCCCATTGCATTTGATTAAAAAACTCTCCCTGGCAACACCTGCTGAAGATAGATTTTTGTTCTACAGCTTCTGTTCCCTATAGAGTGCTTGGGATTCATTGAATGTTAAAGTTGGAAGTGACTTGGCACTCAGTATTCCTCTTGAAGGTACTAAGCTTGAGTTATTAGAAATAGGATGTTAGACTTAGAAGGGACCTGTAGCTAATAACTACTAATTTTTCCCCTATCACCATTAACCATTCACCTATTTATTCCCTTGCACAGTGCCATAAATCTAAGTGCTTAGTAAATATCAGTTTGTTAAAGATGGTTTTAAAATTGTAGAACTTTTGAGCTGGAAGAGATCTTTGGGATCTTATAATTTTATAGATGAGGAAATTGAGGCCAGGAGAGGGGAAGTAATTTGCCCAGGGTCATGCAGTGAATTGGTAGCAACACTGGAATTAGAACTCAGTTCTCCTGACTACCCAGCTAGCACTCCTGCCACTCTCCATTACCTCTGTAACACATCAGTAAACCTAACGACTTGATTTTTCATACGTTAGTGTATTGAAACAAATTGTGTTTTTCGAAATGAATTTGGTGACTGTTCCATCCAATAAAACAATATAAAAGTAAGCACTCAATCAGTATTTATTAATGTTAAGTCTAGCACTGTGCTAGGCATTGGGGTATACAAAGGCAAAAATGAGATAGTTCCTGCCTTCAGAGAGCTTATTTTCTCTTAAAGGAAACAGCATGTGTTCATAGAAGACTATAATAAATAAATAAATGCAATGTAATTTCTTAAGGAGAGGCATTAGCACTTGGAAGGTTCAGGAAAGCCCTCATAGGGAAGGAGCCATTTGAATAGCTGTGCTTTGAAGGGAGTTAGGAATTTTAAGAGGCAGAGCTAATGATCAAATGTAATATTTGTAAAGTGCTTTGCAAACCTTAAAGTTCTATTTAGATATTAGCTATTATTGTTATTACCAGAAAAGAAGCATCTTTCTAAACCACTAACATGATTACATTTGATACTTGGAAAAATCCTGGGAGGTGCTATTATTATCATCCCCATTTTACAAATGAGGAAGCTGAGGGAGAGGTTAAATGACTAGCCCAGGGTCACATATCTAGTAATTGTTTGAGGCCAGATTTAAATTCAGGTCATCTTGTCTCTAGATTCATCCACTGTACCACTTTGCTGCCTCTGGGAAAGTGATAGTGCTAATTTGGAAAGCAATTGCATAGAGAAAAAGAATATGATTCAGTTTCAGGAACTTGAGAGAAAACCCTGCTGAATTAAAAGATATTCAAATCCTAAAATGCTATTTTGAAATTGCAGAATTAGCAATGTATACAAAATCCACTATTCCCTTTTTGTCTCCCATACTAAAATTTCATTTTAAGAGAACTCTAGTTTGTGGTGATAATAGAAAGGATACTTGATTTGGAATAAAAAAGAATTAGGTTTGAGTATAGACTACCATTTACTAGTAGTATGACTTAGACAAGTCATTGTACCTCTTTGTGTCTCAGTTTCCTCACCTATAAAATTAGAGAGTTAACTAGATGGCAGTGATCTCTAATGTCTTTTCCAGTTCTAACAAAGTAGAGGCTAGATAACTGGGATATTTTTGAAGCAGTTCATAAATCAGACAGAAATTTAGATTGGATAACCTCTAAGGTCTCTTCCAGCTCTTAATATTGTATCTTTCTAGTATTTTAATTCTACTTTGTTCTTGTTATAAGAGCAATACGGCGTGCCAACACCAAATGAAGGAATGAATTGTTTCCTGTTTGTATTGTATGGCCTGTTTGGACTTAGTTGAAAAATTTCTGCTGAAAATTACCAGCATAGGAGGCAAATGTGCTAATTCAAGAAACTTGTACACTATAAGAATAAAATTAAGATTTCTATGTAGGAGGTACATTTAATTCTTTGAGACTAGGTGATGGAGCCATGATTTTTTTTTTAGCTTATAGACCCATTTGCTGCATGCACACAGCATTGAGTAACATTTTACAATAATTCTGTTTAATTTTCTTTCATGTAATTCAAGTTAGAGATATAAAAATACAAAGCTAGTTCCACTAACATATATATATGACTATCTTTGAACATTATTGAGAAACTCTACGATTATAAAGAATAAGAGGCAATTCTTCACAGAAATAAATTTAATGCATTCCTCTTTTAAAAAGACAAGTTGATTGAAGAATTCTATGCTACATTAAATTCTTTAGGAACTGTTATATTATTGGTATGTGGAACATGAATAAAAGGGCTAAGAAATTTCTTTCTCTTGCTTCAACATATAATTGCAAAGGTTTTTGTAGCTAAGCCTTTTGGGGGAAAATACAAAGGGAAGAATGTTTACCATGATAGGAGAAAGGGATTGGAAAACATTTTCTGTAGGAAAACAAAATCTTAGTTAGCAAAGTACATTGCATCATTTTTTATAGGTGCTATATTAAAATGTTTAAAGCTATCAAGATAAGTTAGAAGTTTGCAGGAGACCAACCCATAATAGGTTTCCAGCAAGGTACATTCTTTCCCATCATTAACTTCCCTCCACTCAAGTGCCATTTCTTCACCTGTCATTTCTGACGATGTGAAGATGAACTTATAGCAGCATCTATTGTATCTGATGTGCTTCTCCCCAGAAAACCGTGAACTGTGGATGGGTGTGAGGCCAGCGTATTTGGCGCATATTCCTATAAAAACATCAGCAGGTATTGCCAAAGGAGCTTCCTTGAAAACCACATACATCATACGGGCCACATCCTGGGACACAATAAAGGCCTCTCCGCTGCAGTAATCAGGGTAGTACTTTTCTGGATATTCACTAACTGGAACAAAATTCTGGCTTCGAGGATCTCTGTTGGGCATATCCTGATAGATGACCCTTCCCACGTAGATCTCTTCAAGGTGGTCTTTTAAGTTGAGCAGATAGTCTACCAGACTAGGGAGATTGACAAACATCTCTTCATTGACTTTGAGGATGAACATGGCATTTGGGCAGAATGTTACAGCCCACTGCATCATCATGATGGTCTTTAGTGTTTGGTTCCCAGAACTGTCCAGGAAAAATCCTTCAATAATATCTCTGTATTTATTAGATTCCATGTTGATGTCTTGCTGAGAGGTTCCCAGATCTGGCATTCCTAAGGCAAATAATGTGAGGATAGGATGTCCCCGAATAGTAGTCACATTAGCCCAGGTTTTTCTTATCAGATCCCTCCTTGACCCATTTCCTGGACTGCTGAAGATAAGAGAAAGTAAAAAGATACCTTCTCCCTTGCATGCCTCCTCCTGGCTCAAGATATAAAATTTTGAGAGGTTATATCTTAAGGGCTCCACGTTTAATTTTCTGGCTTTGTCCTTTATCTCAAGAACTCTGACATCTACATACGGTAATGACTGCAGAAAATATTCTTCCACAAAGTCAGCTCCAAAGAGCAGAGCATGAAACAAGATGACATTGAATAAAATGAAGCACCATTGGTGAGTCCGAAGTCTACAGAACGTCACCTAAATAAGAAGAGAACATAGAGTAGTTGTCTGTACTCACCTGAAATTAGTGGAAATATATTTGGGATAGAAACCAATTATTTGCTATTCCTCATTTGAGTTAGCTTTTGATATTATCATTTACACAAAATTTGTTTCTCCTCTAATGCAAGAAGTTCCATTTTTCCAGTTGCCAAGCAGTTTTTTGTTAATTGCAGCATAATCTGAAATGCATGTGTAGTTCTAACCCATGTTTCAAAGGTGTTTCATTAATATTTACATATATGATATATAATAAAATATATGTTATATATAACTTTGCAAATATCCCTATATATTATATTTATGAAAATACTTAAGTGGTCATTGAGACCAAATTAGATTTGCATGGCTTCCTGTCCAAAGAGGAATGCATAGTAGTTTTTAGCTGAGAAATACACACAAAAATGCAACATACAAGAGACTGCTGTATCCTGCTTGCTTTATGGTATGGTATGAGTAGAGGTTTGGTGAAAAAATTTGGAGTTGGAGAAGGGGAGCTGAACCTATTTTCACTGGCTCTATCATATAATAGGGCTTGCACCTTCCCTTTCACATAATTGAATAGGGGAAAAAAAGTCCTATTCATTTGTAAAATGAGAGGGTTGAACTCTATAGACTCTTAAGGTTCTTTCTGCCTCCAAATCTATGAGCCTCTGGGGTCCTCTCATCCATCATTATGATCTGAATTTCTCATTTTCCTAGTTTGCCTGCAGCAAAAGGAAATGCAGACCTTCTTTAATACTGTAGTTAGCCTAGAGTACTATAGGAAGAAGCTAGGTTACCTAGAATTCTGAATCTCTGCCTCTTACAAGAATGATAACAAATGACTTAAACAATAAAAAAAAAGTTTTACCTGCATTTTATCTGTCAGTGAATTCGGAATTCTCAAAGCACTTTAGTCCAAATGCGGATTTGGGTTCAAAGGTATAGATGAGTCCATTTGCAACTGAAGTGGAAGCACTTTATTTCTGGAACTTTTAGGATAAGGTTTCTCTCTAATCAGCTTGATCTTTTGTTCCAGCTTCCTTGATGGATGCACAGAAATGCTCATGCTCACACACACAAACACCCTGATCATATTGCAGTTGGAGAAAACCCAAAGTAATAGAACAGTATGCCTAATTCATTAGTCCCTAAGACTGTAGGGAATCATTAAAAAAAATGTTCCTTGATCTTCAGAAACAGTTAATGAGGTATTGGACTTGATTTCTGAGGTTATGTTTATCCTTATACGCAATAATTTGTTTACTTGAACAACAGTTTTTCTAATATTTAACAGTATTTTCATCTATAAAGTGTGGTTGTATTAGATAATTGTATGAGGTCATTAATGTTCTATATGTGACCAAAAAATAATGCAGGGCTTTGCAGGTCATGGGGTTGGAATGTGTGAATTTAAAAGATTTAAATAAGAATCAATTATAGGCTAGGTCCAACGACAACAGCTTGGCTCTTGAATCAGAGGACCTAGCTTCAGATCCTACCTCTAACCAGTGTGACCTTGGGCTACTCACTTAACCTTCCTGGACCTCAATTTCCTCATTTATAAAATGAAGGGATGGCCTTTGGGCTCCCTTCTAACTCTAGATCTATGATCCTATGCCTTAGGATTAGCTAAATTACTGTTTTTTTAAAAGTCCATGAGCATACCTGTATCAAGCTGGAGGTTGGCCTGCCCCTGACTATGGGTGACTTGTTGATTCTCCTAGCCAAATATTGGAGGTGGAGGTAGCATAAGGAAAGGGAAGAAGAGAAGGTGGATTCTTTTGTAATTTTTAGAGCCGTCAAAACCTATTTTGTGGAAGCCATGTAAAAGAGTCAAGAAGAGATCTAGAGTCTAGTATGTGTTTGCTGCTAAATATATAACCTTAAGCAAGTCACGTCATGTCTCTGAGATAACGACCTCATCTGTAAAATGAGTTGAAATAGCTGTGTAACTTTACTTTCAGTTGTTAAAGTTGTGACCTGCATTCGAGGCCCTTTGACACCAGGCACTGTAACCTAAGGTATGGGACTTGTTTGAACTTCAGCTAAATTTAACTGCTTCAGTTTTCAAATGGTTAGGAAGCCAAGATCAATGAATATATTTCCATAAAAGTTAATGATGTAAGCAGTTAAAGAATAAAAATTGAGAACGAAATTAAATAATGGATAAATCAGGTATTTGGAGAAATCACATGAATACTCAATTCAGAACTAGGCAGGTACTCTGGCAATGAGAGATGAAAGGCTCTATTAAAAGCACGTCCTGACATCTTTCTGTCTAGAGAGGATTTTACTATGTTTCTTCTTCACATTTCTGTCGGTTCTTACGCATTTGAACTCTAGCCCTAGAGACAGGTGCAGGTTAGCAAGCATCTCCTTTTCGGGGGTACTACGCATGCTCCATTCACACTCCACGAGAAGTGGAGGTCGGAAATGCTCTCGGGGGTACTGCGGCTTGGTGTCTTTCCTTCCCCTCTCCCTTCCCTTACCCAACTCGTCAGTTCCCGGGGGACGGGCCGGGCGCGCGGAGATGACGTACTGCGGCGCCGGAAGCCGCTCCCCTCCGAGCCTGCGGAACCCAAGCGGCGGCCGCGAGTCGGTGTGTGGGGCGGGGGCTGCGCGGGCTAGGGACGGCGGGGGCAGCCCGAGGAGGGGAAGAACAAGAGAACTCGTGTCCGTCTGACCCACTGTGTGTGTCTTTGTGTTTCCCTGTGCAGGCGCCATGGCTGCTGAAGGGGCCCGGCCGCTGCGAGGCTCCGCCGGCCCGCGGGCGCCCAGGCGGCGTGTGTCCGTCCCGAGGCCCCGGGTCCCGGAGCGCGCTCTCAGGTCAGTGCCCGGGGCGGGGAGCTGCGCGCTTGGGGCATGTGGGGTGGAAGGGAGAGTACGCGAGGCGGGGCGGTGTCAGAGGGAGGCCTCCTCTCCTTCCCTCCTGCCCCGCCTTTTCCTCTCGTCCAGCTGTTTCAGCCAGTCCAGCCTCTGATCCCTGACAGCCGCATCCGCCCCTCATGGGAGCCCTCCCCAGAAATCTTCGCAGTAGCAATTGTAGCCCCTATTTATAAAGCATTTGAAGACCCACAGAGCTTACTGTAATCTTGTGATGTAGGTAGAACCGATATGAACCCATTTTGCAGGTGATGGAATGGAAATTTAGAGAAATGATTTAAGATTTACTTGCCCAAATTCACAAACCTAGTTAAGAAGCTAAAACCAGGTTTTGCAAGATCACGTAGCCAGCAAGCATAGGACCCCAGGTCCTCAAACAGGTCCCTTTTCTTTCAGTCCACTGCTCTTTAGACACCGTAACACTACTAGTAATTGACATTTGCATCGCCCTTTGAAGTGTGGGAATCATTGTACACATATATTTATTTATAGTTGAGCCTCACAGCAATCCTCTCGTATTAGGTAGGAAACCTAGCACAGAAATTAAATGACTTGCCTGTGTTCATATGACTAGTAGTTGTGAGTAGCAGGATTTGAACCTAAGTCCAGTTCCCTGACTACAAATTACTGCTATGAGGTTTTTCATGTGTATGTGGTTATTTCTAAAGTATATCCTTGACCTTCACATGCATAGATCCTTAGAGTAGTTCCACCCAATTATCTCTTCTATTGGTTGCAATTATAACAAACCTATATCACTAAGATATACAAAGCACTTCCTTTATAGCTTATTAGCAAAGTAGTATGAGTAATGTTATCTCCATATTACATGTGAAGGAACATAATTGGAGAATTGGGACTTACTGGAGGTCATTCAGGTGTTAAATGGCAATGTGATTATTTGAATCTAGGCTTCTGACTCAAATTGGGTGCTCTAAGCACTATACCATGCTGCCTCTGCTAAACAATCTTTAGTGATAAGGAGTTAATTCACTTTCTCTTTAGACAGCAGCACTCTATTTTTTAACTATTCCTTTTGGCGTAATTATTAAGTTTTCTTTCTGTTGATGTAGAGCCTAATCCACACGTTTAGTAAACTAAATAATTTTGAAATAAGGCTACTTTAAAACATTGAGTCATTTAACTAGCATTTATTATTCACCTGTTATGCCAGGCACTGTGCTAGGGAAGTGATACAAAGAAAGAAATGGTACCATCCCTCCCCTTGAGGCGCTTACATGCTGTCAGGAGAAACAACGCATTATGAGATGGGGTAGGGAGAGGCTCTAGCAGTTGAGGAAAATGGGAAAGACTCCATGTAGAAGGTGGCATTTGTAGTGGAAGATGTAATAATGATAGCTTTCGTTTATATAGTACTTTAAAGTTTGCAAAAAACTTTCCTTACAGCCCTGAGCCTCAGGTTGTTCAAGAGAGCATTATGTTAGGTGTTTGAAGAGATACAAAATTTAGGTAAGAACTGGTCTCTGCCCTTGTGGTGTTTATATTTTAGTGGATAATAAGATACTAATATAAATATCTGTGATATCTGTAACATACAACAAATGTTTCAAAGGGAATTGGTAATGCGTTTGGTGAGAAGCAGCTTGGTGTAGTGGCTAGAGGGCTGTCTTTGAAATCAAGAAGCCCTGGGTTCAGATCCTGCCTGTGATACATACTGGCTGTGATCCTAGGCAAGCTACTTTCCATCTCAGTGCCCCAGGCTACTCTCTAAGACTACAAATTGCAGAACAAATGCCATTCTGCATTTGTAGAGGAATTTCTTCTTTGGAATGAAATCATAGGTCCGGAAAAAAATGCATTAGAAAGTTGTGAAAAAATCTTACATTTGAGGGGAAGGTTGTAACGAACATGGGCGTTAGGTCATGGAAAAAGTGGCATTTGAATTAGACTTTTAGTATGAGTTAGGATTACAACAGGCGAAGTGGGCTAGGGAGTCATAGTGAACAGCATGAGCAAAAGCACAGGAAAGGGAAACACAAGTTTTGTTCAGGGGTCTCTTTGGTTGAAACTTAGAGTGCATAAAGGAGGGTAAACTGATAAAGATGGCAAGGTAGAGGATCTTAAATGTCAAGAGTCTAAACTTCTTTTCTCAGGCAATAGGAAGTTAACTCCAAGATTTTTTTAGTTGGGGGATGAGGTGACCAGATATGGGCACAAGAGTGATTATTTTAGGGCCAGATTATGGAAAGTCTTTGAATTCTACACTAAGGAGTTTGAACTTTATTCTTTAGGAAATAGAAAACTTGCTGAAGGAGCATAGATTTCAACCCTGAAGGGCCCTTAGAGTCATCAGACCCAAACCCCTTCATTTTACGGATTAGGAAACCAAGACTCAGAGAGCCTAACTTACTTGCTCAAAATTGCATGGATAATTAAATGTCAGAATTTGAATCCAGGCCCTCTTTGACTCTTAGACTTAGCTCTTTTCACACACTCTATTGTATTTTAGAAATCTAAGGCTTCTTTTTAAATATCTTCAGATCCTTGTCAATATCTAGTTCTCCAGAGTGCTGTAATCTTTAATAATTTGATAGCACTAAACAGTTTATGAAGCATTTTCATATTTGTATGTTGCTTCAGGGATTAGGATCATAGAGTTTTAGAACTAGAAAAAATCTTGGAAATCATATTCCAACTCCCTTGCTTCACTTACTTTGTTATATGTGAGAGAACAAGTATAAAGTCATAGAAACTTGGAACTGTTAATGTGGATTTTCAGGTTCAGAAGGTGAGCATCAGAGGTAGGAAGTCACAGATCTAGAATGTAGCTTTTCTAACTTCTCCACGTATTTAGTGCCACTTCTGCTATACCCATGGGGGCAAATGACAGAGCAGGGACAGAGTATTATGTGCTTAGCACAATTTTATGCATGTAGTGGGCCCTTAGTGTTTTCTTTCTTAATTGGGGAAAAAAATGGAATAGGAAAAGAGGAAGGAAAGGAAGAAAGATAAAAGTGCATTTGAGAGGACAAGTTCTTCCTGGGCCCATTTAGTGGCACCAGTTAAATTAGTTACATGTGTGTTCCTATTATCTTGTCCCCTAGAACATCGAAGTTCATGTTAAAACAACATGCAGTAGTGTGTCTTGACATTCTAAACTTTTCTTTAGAAAAATCCAGCTTAGAGTGGCCAATCAAAAGAATTTCAGTATAATCCATTTGGTGATCTCTGGAATCACTTAAAAAGTTTAAGACAAGGTTCATTTTCAGGTTTAAATATGTTAAAATTTTGGTGCTTAACGTGTAAAATGATATATTCTGTGAGTAACTGAATAAAAAAGCATCTTTTGACACAGTAAGGTGTAATTAAACTCAGGACACCTGAGAAATAACTTATTTACGTTAAATAGAAGAAGCAATCACTTCTATTTGACTATTAGTAGGAAACTAGTAGCTGCTTGAAGGTCGTTCCTTATATAAGGGTAGGAATTGAGGCATTTTATTCTCAAGGTCAAGATGAGTTTATGAATCTATTTTAAGTATTCATTCGGTAGTGTCTCCTAGTACTCTTCAGTGAGATGATCAGGTTAATTTAGCTTTAGGTAGGAAACACATTTATAATTATGAATGGTGTAATCCTGGGAATTCTTTACTAGGGCATTGAGAAAATGTGTTTAACAGGAATTAAAACAAGTACCCAGCCATTATAAATCAACACATTTATAATATAATAATAGTTCACATTTATATGATGCTTTAGGTTTTCAAAGCATTGTAGGTACATTATCTTATTTGATTCTTATAGTCAGGTAGCTAGTATGGACATTATCCCTGTTTTATTGGTTAGGAGAATAAAACTCATGAAAGGGAACTAACTTACTCAAGGTTGCCCAACTCATCAGTGGCATAGTTAGTTCTAGAACCCAAATTTCCTGATTCCGAGTCTAGTACTATCTGCCATATCACATTGCCTCATGCAGTATAGTGGATGTCAGTGGCTTTTGAAAAAGTAAACCTGAAAAAATTAAAAAAAAAAGAAAAAGTAAACCTGAATATTCTTTCAAAATAAGACAGAATGACAAGATAACCAGTACTACCACAGCAACTACTGCAGTATTTAGTATGACCAATATTGCCTGCAGCTGCTGCAGTTTTTAGAACTCTCAGTATTTTTGTACTGTTAGGATTTTCCTACCCCTTGTTACAGTTTAAGTGGGAATAAATAAGAGGCCAAATCTGTAGAATACCTAAGTAGCTGGGGGAAAAAATGAGAGTGGAATGAGAAGACAAGGTACATGAGAGAAATGTGTCAGCTCCTTTTGTTTGCATTTGCATTGATAGAAATTTGTTTTTCTTTCTGACTTTGTGATTAAAAATGTAACAACTGGAGACTTTTGAGCCAAGACAGGTTAAAAGTTGGACAGGGACTAGGAAGCTCACGTGGGTGATAACTATAAATATAAGCAAGCTACTAAAACCTATGGTGGGGTAATATCACAGTGTTAGACCTAGAAGAGGTCTTAGATATTATCTACTTCAATTTTCTCATTTTATAGATGAGAAATTAGTATTAGAGAGACAAGCGACTTATCGAAGGTCACACAGCTAGAAAGTGACAGGGGTATCTCCTTGATATTATGGACATGTAGCTAAGACCTTTTATGTATCCTAGGCACCTAGGCTTTCTGATAGATTGTGTTTTATAGTGACTTGAAACTGGTTGCTTCTGCTAATTAATCAGACTTCTTTTTGTCTGCTACTCTTCCTGCTGTGCTAGGAAAATAATGCTAATGAACATGATTAATATTGTTTAATAAAGCTAAGAGAGTCCATTTGTAAGTTGTGTTCGATCCTTTTTTTCCCCCCATAAAAGAACTCTGGTGTTCAATGAAAGATGTTTTCCCACTTGGACATAAGAGATTTCATATTTTCATAAATAATAAGGCTAAAGTTAGGAAAAAATCAATCCTCAAATTTGGGCAAAGTATATTCTGCTTTCCTCACCTCTCTTTGTTCATTCTTTGTATATTTGTTTAGTGATTTTTAGAGGATACTTTCATATTTAACTTCTAACTACTTTCTTTGCCTGTCTAGCTATCTTCTGAGCAGCTTTTCTTTCTCAGAGAGGGGAAAGTTGTCATTTGGTTACATAAATTCATAGGCAACTACACAGTTGGTATTCTTTTACACTATAGCTCATTGCAGAGTATGCCCCGCTTATCTATAGTTCCATCAAGAATACTGAACTTTGGCTGAGGGGATCATCATTCACTGGAGACTAAGAGTAGACACCGCTCTTTAAAAACAGATAGTAATGCCCTTAACAGACTAGGACCCTGAGGTTTGGAGTATCTAGGGTCATATTCTATATATTTTTCTTGCCTTGAACTTAATTGAGTACATATTTCCTGCTTCAAATAATTGTTCTGTTGCATTAAATTGGTGCAGGGTGTTTGCACTAATATGATTGTGGGTCTGGCCCTTGTTACTTTAACCACACTCTTTCTGAAGACGTTAGTAATAATGTTCTTGGAGAACATTATATCTGTCACCTTTTGAGATTTTAGCATCTGCATCTAGTGTGAAGGGATTTAAAATATTTGTGATTGTTGTGGCATGCCATTAAGCAAATTAAATTTTGAAACAGTTTTTCCAAGTATTCTTTTATTCAGGTAATATGTTTCAGGCTAGAACTGTTTGGTAATAATGGAATACACTGTAAATTTTTTACATCGAAGATGCATGTGGCATGTGTTAGTCTTATAATGGTAGAGTAAGTTATAGTGACTTCTATTTGAAAAGTGATATTTTGTTAAAATGTTTATAAAGAAATGTACTTTCTATGCATGGAGATAACTGTAAGATATTTATGGTGCATTAACTATAAAATTGTAACATATTAACTGTTTAACATGATAAAATAATGCCAAAGTTGATACTAATCTGTAATATATTTTTTAGCATTCATACTTGTACTGTCTTTTTGAGCAGAACTAATACGATATTTTGATGTGCCACAGGTAAATTTTTCCATAACCTTATGGAGAGAAAGGACTTTGAGACATGGCTTGATAATATTTCTGTTACATTTCTTTCTCTGACGGACTTGCAGAAAAATGAAAGTCTGGATCACCTGATTAGTCTGAGTGGAGCAATCCAGCTCAGGCATCTCTCCAATAACCTAGAGACTCTGCTCAAGCGAGACTTCCTCAAACTTCTTCCCCTGGAACTCAGTTTTTATTTGTTAAAATGGCTCGATCCTCAGACCTTACTCACATGTTGCCTCGTCTCTAAGCAGTGGAATAAGGTTATAAGTGCCTGTACAGAGGTATGGCAGACCGCCTGTAGAAACTTGGGCTGGCAGATAGATGATTCCGTTCAGGACGCTTTGCATTGGAAGAAAGTTTATTTGAAGGCAATTTTGAGAATGAAGCAATTGAAGGACCATGAAGCCTTTGAGACCTCATCGTTAATTGGACACAGTGCCAGAGTATATGCACTTTACTACAAGGATGGACTTCTCTGTACAGGTAAGAAATGCAGTGATTCCATGAGTATGATTGCAATTCTGTTTTCATTTGCTCTGTTACAATGTAGCTTTTTTAATAATCTTCCTCAGAATTGTGGCTTATAGATGTAGAAATTTTCCCCTACTTTGTCTTTTTTCTACTACAGCCTCTTGCTGGAGGAAAAAGGAAAAATACCTACCATTTCTCCTCCACCCTCCATTCTGATGAGTAGAAATCTTTAGGAATTGTTGAGATCTGACAGTAAATGAAATGGAAGCCAAGTTATTACCTAACTCTCCCTATGCTGGTTAGGGGAAGTAGTACAGGACTTTACTTGAATAGCCTTGTGACATATGGGTTCAAGAAATTGACTTTATAAATGCAATATGGGGGAGACATGGTTAGATAGCAAATTTTTAAAAAAAATCTGGGAGTTTAAATGAAACAAGCTCAATATGACTCAGCCTGGGAGTTGGAAGCAGAAAAAAAACAAGCAGATGTGATCTTGAGCTGTATTAAGATACATCTTTAAGGAATAGGGATGTTATTCATTCCACTGTGTTCTGCCTTTGGCAAGCCATGTGTGGAGTATTGTTTTTAGTTCTGGATAACATTTTAGGAACGACTAAATAAAGGAGAGAGGATCCAGAGGAGGGTAACCAAGAGGTGGAATTTGAATCTGTGATACTGGAAGATTAGTTGAAGGAATTGGGGGTATTTAACCTGGAAAAGAGAAGGCTAAAGCCTTCAGATACTTGAAAGCTTGTCTTGTGGAAGAGAGCTTAGATTTTAGGATTAGAAATTAGATATGTAGAACTGGAAGACAGGTCATCTCATCCAGGAGTTATTAACCTGGATTCCATGAACTGGTTTCTTAAGATTTATTAACTGCATTTCCTTATAATTGGTTTCCTTTCTAATACCATGTACTTTATTTTCTGCATTTAAAAATATTCTGAGAAGGATCTATCTGCTTCACCACACGACCAAAAGCATCCATGACACAAAAGTCCAAGAACTTTGATGTAGTCTGATCTCACTTTATAGATGAGAAAACTGAAGCCCAGAGAGATGAAGTAACTTGTGGAGGGTCACACCAAGATTAAGTGACAGAAGTGAGATTTGAACACAGGTCTTCTAACTCTCAACCATTCCTCTTTGCATTGGACCATGATGACTTATTTTGTTTTTGGCCTCAGAAGGCAAAAGTAGAAGCAATGAATGGAAAGTTGCAGAGGCAAATTCAGGCTTGATGCAAATAAAAACTTTCATGTAATATAGAGATATCAAAAAACATTTTGAGCTGCTTTGGGAGGTAATAGATTCTCTCAACCTGAGGTCTTCAAGAAAAGATTGGGTGTTGTAGAGGAGATTCTTTTAGGGTATGTGTATGAGTTGGACTAAGAAGGCTGCTGAGGTTCCTTTCAAACCTGAAATTCTGTGATTCCTTAACTTTGAACAACCAGTTTAACCTCCTTGTGATTTAGCTAAAAAGTTTCTCTCTCCAAAGGCCTGGGCCAGTGCTCTCCCCATTAGATGCTTGATAAATATTTGTTGAGTTGCTTCATGAGAAAAATGAGCTGTTGGGCTCAGTTATTTTTAAAGCCCTTTTTCAGGGCTAGCAGCTTTCTCCCATGTCTGCTAGGAAGAGGGATTAGAGGATAGAAAATAGGATTTTTCCACTTCCACTCTAATCCTCCAACACATCTTTGATGTCCCTCCCATGACAATCTCATGTTCCTGTTTGGTCATGTCATTCTTGTGCTTAAAAAAATTCTTGATGCCTAATGTTTAATCTCTTATTTTTGCCTGCCATTCAAGGGCCTCTTATTGTGACACACTGTTGGATATCATATTACTTCCCTTGGAGCAATATCTGCAGAGTCAAACTGGACTGTTCTCTGGCTAGAGAATGTGCCCTGCCTGTACTTTTCCCCCTCTGTGCCTTGCTCATCCTTTGCTTTGCCTGAAATAGCTTCCCTTTCTTTCTTTGCCTGTTGAATTCCTTCTCATCTTTTAGCCGTGCCATGAAATCATAGCATTTGCTATGAAACCTTCCCTGGTCCATCTTTCAGTAACAGTATTCTTCATATAGATAAAAAGTAGCTCTTTTAACACTTTTTTGTATCCTTCTATTGTACTTTAATGTGTTTTTATGTATTATGGCTATCTGTGAAGATTTTTTAATTCATATGGTCGTATTTAAACCTGGAAAGGATTTTAAAGTTCATCTAGTTCAACCTCCTTGTTTTACAAATGAGGAAACTGAGGCTTAAAGAGGTAAATAGACTTGCTGAAGTTCACATGACTAATAAGAGACCAAGCCAGGATTTAAACTCAAGCCCTGTATTTCCAAAGTTGCTCTTTCCACTGTATCACTCCTATTTTTTTGGAGAGAAAAAAAAGTTGGGAGTCTACATGGCTTAAGTCTGTAGTAGAGTATCAAATATTGTTAAACTTTATATGCTATTGATCAATATTGCTAAAGGGCTGATATGTAGAGAGCAGGACATGACAAGTGACCAGCTGTATTAATAAAAAACCTGGGCAGAGAGTGCATGAGGTTAGTAGTGATGAGGGGGAGAAAAAAGAAAGTGATGTGGCATTTTAAAATAAATTAAAATTCTTATTAAACTTCTGTTGTTTCAGTGAACCAATTTATTGTACACTTTTATTTTTTTCATAAATATTACTTTATTTTTTCCAATTACATGTAAAGATATTTTTCAACATAATTTTTTTTAATAAGATTTTAAGTTCCAAATTTTTCTCCCTCCTCAAGATGGCAAGCAGTCTAATATGGGTTATATATGTACAGTCATGTTAAACATATTTCCACATTAGAGGGGGCGGAGCCAAGATGGCGACTGGAAAGCAGTAACTGGCGTGAGCTCCCCTCCAAGTCCCTCCAAAAACCTATGAAAAAATGGCTCTGAACCAATTCTAGAACTACAGAACCCACAAAGGGGCAGAGGGAAGCAGG
>CM053625.1:88807530-88833162 GCA_028646595.1 Phalanger gymnotis | reverse complement strand
TTTTCGCTGCCTGGCCATGTTCCCAGCCAACTTACTTGACCCTTGAGTTTTTCAGAGGGGTATGACTGCTTGTAAACTAAAGAGTTCTATGTTCCATGCTTGGGCTGATGCGCAGCCACACCAGCACTCCTCCTTCCCCAAGAACTGCCAGTGTGGACTGGGCTTAAATCTTCAGCAGGCTCTTCACTCCTTCTCTGATCAGCCACTTAATTCCTCTCACCAGGTGGGCCTGGGGCCAGAAGCAACTGCAGCTGTAGTTCTGTAGCTGCCCCACCTCAGCTGCCCCAGGGGCAGTGGCCGAACAGCAAACTCATTTCCCAGCAGCTTTTCCCACCAACCTTCTCTGTTGTCTTTTGTGTTTGTGGGTTGAGAGGTCTGGTAAATGCCAGAGCTCACTGATTCAGGGCGCTAGGGCACACTCCACCTGGCTCCTGGTCTGGTTGGTCCGCGCCGCTCACGCTGAACTCTGCTTCCTCAGCTCTGCTCCCCTCAGCTCCTAGCTCCGTCTGGGGTAGACCTTACCCAGAGACCATCCAGGCTGTCCTGGGCTAGAGCCCTGCTTCCCTCTGCCACTTTGTGGGTTCTGCAGTTCTAGAGTTGGTTCAGAGCCATTTTTATAGGTTTTTGGAGGGACTTGGTGGGGAGCTCACACTAGTCCCTGCTTCCCAGCTGCCATCTTGGCTCCGCCCCCAGAAGCCACTGACCATCAGGATAAATTTTAAGCTGTTTTTTAAGAAAGAGAAATACTAGTAGAAGAGAATGCTAAATAAAAATCTTTTGTGTGAGTTTTAAAAGGCCTGATAAGTTTTATTTGTTGGCCAATCTATATTTCAACAACTTGAATGTTGACAGTTGTGTCCATTAGTGTGTGATTAGTGAGACTTTGCTATTTGAGGTGAAGCCTTTTGGGACCCTGAATGTTCTTTTTGAGCTTTATTTTTAGGTTTGTTCCAGTGTTTCACTGCTTCACAAAAAATGCCAGAAGCTCAGTGGGAGTGACATTTGAGATCTAAGGCCAGGGAGATATTTGTCCCTGGTAATAAAGTTGGGAGGATGACCTTAGGAAGGCTGAGGTTGAACTCGCTTAATTTATCTTGCCATCTTAATTTATCTTTCCACTCAGTTATTTCTGAGCTTGGCTGTGTTATATTCATGTCCCTGATTTTTCTTCTTATTGCAAATCTCTCTAACCAGAGCAAGAGAAGTTGTGATTTTTAATGATGAATCTCATACTTTTTCAATTTGAGACTATGGTCAATTCTTGTTGCCAGTGATATGTGATCCTTAATAACTGAGTCCACCCAGAGCTATGATTATTGGAGTTTGCTGTTTAAGACCTTATGGGACTGTAATTGGTATTATTCTGAGTCTGATTCCAGATATGATCATCAAGAAATGCTATTGAGCCAATGATCCATGATGCCAGTAGCCCTATGGGGGTGACATCTATGAACTGCAGGTGGAGTTCTCATGGGAAAGGCTGGGAGAACAACTCTTGGCATGGGCTGAGGTAGGATTCTCCTGACTCGATTTCCCCAGTATGATATTTCCTCTTGAATGGGAAGTTTCCCACCTGGCTGACTTTAAGCCTAGCTGTATTGGCTACCTATATGACTCTTACCTGGAATTAACTTGAAATCAGGGAAGCATTTTTTCCCTTACTGTAGTTACGTCCCTATTTTCTTTTTATGGCAAATTTCTATAATAATGGCAGGTGATTAGTATGAACACAATATTAAATCTTTATCTCATAGGCTAAGACTAGAGCACTTCTTAGCTACTATAATAAGATGCAGGTATTAGAATTTTAGTCCTTTCTATATTCTAAACAGTCAATTAGATGAATTTGGCCTTGTCATCTTTCTATTACTTGTTATATCTTCCTGTATAAGATAAGGTCCTTTAATGTCTCACAATGGTATGGGAATAATTAGGCAGCGATATAAGGATTTGTGAAACCAGGATATAATTCTGTGATTTCGTGAGGTTAATATCACAAACATTTCCAGTTCTGTGTTAAAGAAAAGAATTTAATTTCAATACAATTAGTTATCTTAAGAAGAGTGGCTTGTGGATTATTTTGTGTTACCTTACACAGATATTCAGTTTTACTCAGGGTTATTCATTTGAACATTGTTGGTTTTAATTATAAACAACTTATCTGATATGCACTGCTCTGTAATTGATTACTCAGTGTATTTATACATTCTGTACCAGAACTTTTTATTACAATTGAAGATACTTTGGCAGCTTTTAAACGAATTCATTTCTGTATTAGAGGTCATCTTCTGTTATTAGTTCCTTAAGCAGAATCTCATCTTCTTAAGGTGGGGGGTGGACATGGGGGAAGAATGAGCGGCTAAAAGTAAATAACAAAATAAATAGCTAGAATGAAAATTTTGGTTTTGGTGATAATTTTATTATAAAAAATAATGGTAACAAGATTAGATAATTTTGCGGGCCAAATTAAAAAACTGGGTTCAGAATTTTCTAATTTTTGAGTTGTTATTTGAATTTCTTAAATAGATCAACATAATTTGCTAACCTACATCACAAGACAATTATAAGCAATGAACTGAAGTTCCTTCCCTTTCTGGGACTTGAATCTGAGGTGAAGAATGAAATAGCTGAACACCAGAAGTTAAGTGATGGTGGAATCAATGCCAATTTAAAAGGTACTTTTTAGCTTACATAACTACATTGGCAAATATCAAATTCATAACCAAAATGGCTCCTTCTACAAGTCAGATGCTCATAGACTCTTTTAGATTCCCCCTTCAGCCTGTTTTTGGTAGTGTCCAAATAGCTGATTTAAATAAGGATAGGAGCAATACGAAGTATGGAAAAATGTAAATTATCTGATCTAGAGGTTCCTAATTTGATGTTCTTACTAGAGCTTTATGGTTTGAGCTAACTCTCACTACCAGACCTGGTTATTAGCAAAGCGAGCTTGAACTGTATTAAAATCTTTTTTGTGAGAGATTTTAATAGAAAAAGGGATCTCTACAAGTGACCTGAACTGGAGAAGCAAAATCACTAGAAGGTGCTCTGAAGCCCCACTCATTCCAGCATACCTTAGAAGAGAGATCTCTAGAGGACCAGAGGACTGCAGATGTTTCAGAAACCAGATAGCTGTATGAGATGAGATATCTGAGCCCTAAGATATAATGGGCTAATGAAATGGGTTACTGAGAAAGATTGCACCATCATCCTCCATAAGGCCTGCTTGTCCAGAGGGACTGCTCCCAACGGCTTCTGTCAGTGCATGGGTCATTCTCACGTCATTCCCTTCACATTGTTTCCCATCATAAGCCCCATAGTTAAAAACCCTCGATGAAGCGTTTGTCTAATTAGTTTGTGATTTATTAAGGACATTGCATCTCTCAAGTGAATTAAAAGGGGAGGGGATGAGAGAAATTATTATTATACTATTATATTAATATTATTAATTAATAATATTAACATTATTAAATTGGGATCCAGATTTTTGTCCTTTTCTGTTTCCTCATGAAGACCTAGCTCTTGTTAAAATCAGTCTCTGAAGGACATGACTGATTGATGACATTACTCCTAGCTCTCAAGAAATATGCTTTTTATTTAGTCTTGGGAAGGACCCCACCTAAGTTCTGTTGAAAGTATAAGCATAATCCACTCTGGGGCAAGTCCTTAGCCTGAGGAAAGGAGCCCTGTCCTTGTAACCCTCCATTAGAGTTCAGGGTAGGGGTGGGGAACCTGGGACCCCAAGGCCACATGGCCACATGTGGCCCTCTAGGTCCTCAGGTAGGCCCTTTGACTGAATCTAAACTTCACAGAACAAATCCTTTTATTAAGGATTTGTGGCATTGAGGCCACAGGTTCCCCACCTCTGGTTTAGGGTGACCCAGCTCATAAAGGAGAAAACCTACCAGACGAGTCTGGATGGAGATAGATTCTCTTGTCCAGATTGCTGTAAGCTGCTGAGTCTCATGATCAAGTCACATTCTCAGCAGGAGGGGCTGAAGCCTTCCAGCTTACCTCCTCATTAAATGTCCACCAATCAGGATTAATTTTCACTTGTCAGGGGCATTCCTTTTTAGAAATGTATTTTAGGCTTTCAGGGTCTCCATTGGGGGTCTTTGGTTACTGAGAGAAACCACTGACCACTAATTTATTGATTTCCAGATAGCCTAATTAATTAATTATTAATTACCAGTAACTGTCCCTTGGGAGTTTTCATTCATTTCATATCCTGGTTCTTCTTCTCTTCTCCCTTTATGCTACTTCACTTGGTGATCTCGTCAGCTCCCATAGATTTAATTACCACCTCTATACTGATGATTCTCAAATCTACCTTTTCCTACCTCAGTCTCTCTCCTGACATCTGATTTTGTATTTCCAACTGCCTTTCAGACATCTCAAACTGGAAGTCTCATAGACTTACAGACTTCCTTAAATTCAAAATGTTCAAAACAGAATGTGTTATCTTTCTGCCTAAATCCTACTCCCCTTCTGTGTTCCCTGTTACTGTTGAGGGTAATGCCATCCTAGCAGTCTCTTGAGGCATACAACCTAGGAATTGTCCTGCATTCTTCACTTTCTCTCCCACCCCGCCATATCCAAGCGGTTGTCAAGGCCTGTTGGTTAACATGTTGCCTTCTCTGACGCTGCCACCAGCACTCTAGTGCAAGCCCTTGTCACCTCATCTTGTTTACTGCAATAGCCTACTGGTGGATCTGCTTGTCTCAAGTCTCTCCCCATCATAATCCATTATCCATTCAACCACTACAATGATTTTCCTAAAACGCAAATCTGATCATGTTTACACCTCCCCCCACCCAAAAAAAAAAAGGCCCACTGGCTTCTTATTATTAGTGAAGCTAATACAAAATGCTTTGTTTGGCATTCAGAGCCCTTCATAACCCAGCCCCCTCCTAGTTTTCCAGTCTTATACCTTCCTCCCCAGCGTGTGCTCTTCAGTCTAGTGACACTGGCCTTCTGGCTGTTCCATGAACTAGACACTCCATCTCCTGTCTTTGGGCATTTCCTGTGGCTGTCTTCCACACCTAGAATGCTCTCTCTCCTTCCTCTGAACTCCCTGGCTTCCTTTAAGTCTCAATTAAAATCCCACCTTCTACAGGAAGCCCTCCCTAAATCCTCTTAATTTCAGTGCTTTCCCTCTGTTAATTATTTCCTGTTCATCCTGTATGTAGTTTGCTTTGTGTATCTGTTTGCATGCTGTCTCCCCCATTAGATTGTAAGCTTTTTCAGGGGAAGTACTGTCTTTTGCCTCTTTTTTGTAACCCCTGCCCTTAGCTCAGTGCCGGACAGATGACAGACAGTAAATATTTATCGAATTATTGAATTAAGTAGGTGGTAATGAATGGGATAGTAGATAAAAAGAGATTTAAGATTGGGTGTGGGGCAGAGAGAATAGTAAAGGGGGACTCAGGAATACCTAGGAGGCATAGAATAGCAATGAAATAACTTGTACACAGTTACAGCTGGTTCATTGGTAGAGTTGGGCATCAAACCCAAATGTCTTTACTCTCAAATTGATCATTTTTTTACTTTATCAAGTGGCCTCTTAGGTTTGTCTCTGATTCAAGGAAAACTGTGTATCTTGAACTGATATCCTGTATGATGAGGGACTGTATTTTTAAATGAGAATAATTTTTATCACTGTACTTTATTCTTCTTTACAAATAATAACCAGTCTTTCCATTATCTGCAACTGAAGAACTTGGTTAATTCTTTAAATAGGAATACTAATCTATTGATTTGTAAACAATGCAGCAAACTTCCATTACTATCCTCCAAGTCTAGACTGTCGACTGTCCAAATGGGGCCTGTGGGCCACAGCCGGGCCTACAAGCATAGAAATTTACATAAATGCTTTAAGTAAATGAAGCCAAATTACGGCCGGCAAATCAAAGTATATTGTCTATTGTTTCAATAAAAGCCTAAGGTTGGACAGCATGGACCTAAGTAGTTGTGCTTTGGAGTAATGTGTGCTTAAGTTCATCTATTAAGTTTTTCTTTCCTCAGAAATGCATTCATTAGACATTGTGGTATAGTAGAAAAGGAAAACTCGAATTAGAGTATTCATTCTGCTACTTATTCTCTGTGTAACCCTTGGACAAGCAAGGTTTCTGTGGGGATGGTACTTTCTAGACTACAAAAATTTCATAAATACGAGTTGTGACCCTGGGGCATGGGAGATTGAATAAGTTAATGTAAACATCTTTAACTCATTTGAATCATAGAATAATACACTTAAAGCAAAAAGAGAGCAAAGAAATCATGTCCAGCCTCCTGATTTTACAGAGAAGGAAACTGGAGTAAAGGCATTAGAGTCTTTCCCAAAGTTACACAGATGGTAAATGGTTGAACCTGAATTTCAACCCAGATTGTCCCACTCCAAATCCAGTGTTGTTATAAGTCTTAATTATTCTAAAGTTCTCATTAAGCTATAGTAAGAGATAAGATCCTTTATCTCCAAAGAACCTAAGTCAAATTAACAGTTCTGTCTTTGCCATTTCATAGGATTTAGGGTTGATAGACATCTTAGAAATCATTTAATCCAGAAAAATGAGTCTCTCATTTTATAAATGACATAGCTAGGTGATACTGTGGATAAAGTGCTAGGCTTGGAATCAGGAAGACCTTGAGTTCAAATGTGACCTCAGACACTTATTAGCTGGGCAAGTCAGTTAACCTCTGTTTGCCTCAGTTTCCTTGGCTGTAAAATAGGGATAATAAAAGCACCTATCTCACAGGGTGGTTGTGTGGATTAAGTGAGATGATATTTGTAAGGTGTGTAGCATAGTGCCTGTCACATAGCAAGTGCTATATAAATACTTATTCTCTCTTTCCCCTTTTATAAATGAAGAAATTGAGATTAAGAGACTTTTTGACATGAGTAGTAAAATAGAGTCAGAATTTTCATTCCAGTTCTTCCGACTTTCTACATCTAGTACTCTACTATACTGTCTCTGGGGAATTTGCCTCATTTCCATTTGGGGTGCTGCCACTCATTTCAGGATGAGTTCATGAAAGTTGCAAGGGGAACTCCGCTACAGTCATCTTGAAATTTGAAGCTTTTTTGGTGACATTGTCCACTCAGCTTAGATTTATTAAACATCTCTCATATCCTGGACACGTTCAAGGTGCAGGAGGAGATACAGATTGAGACATGGTCCCCATCTCCAAAGAAGGGTGTGTCCCAACATAAATGATGACAGTTACATAAGTATACATTAGAAAACAATAAGTGTATTTGAAGAGTAGAGTATTATGAAATCAGATGAGGGAAAGATTGTGCAACTATTGCAACAGACTTCACACAGATTTACCTTGCTATATCAAGTAACTGTTTCTAGATTCTGGACTATAGACTAGTAACCTTCATGTGTACAGTTCACTATCTTACAAAACTATTTAAAATTACATATTAAAGAAACATGGATTTCACTCACAGACAAATCATAGAATTATAGAATATCAGAGCTAGAATGAGCCTTAGATCACTTGATCCAAAACTCTATAAAATAACAAAATTGAGTCCCAGAAGGGTTATTTTACTAATAATTATAATGATGACAGGGGCTGGACTTGTGATTTCATTGGTTTAGGGAACTCCCAGGGAGGGAGCTCCTTCTACTATTGCCTATCAGAGCCTGATTTTCAATGAAGAGAGGATTGCCTGGTGCTTCGAGGTGTTAAGTGACTTACACAGGGTCATGCCAGCTTATGTGTGACAAGCAAGATTCAGTCTAGGTATTTCTGACTCTGAGGTTGGTTCTCTATCCACACTGCTTTGCTCCCTGTTCTTATTATGCTGACCACTCATTTATATAGCACTTGAAGATTGGCCAAGCACCTGACTCACAGTAACCTTGTGGTCTACTTAGTGCAAATATTTTCTCCCTTTTGCAGAAAGGACCAATAGGTTTTTTCTGAGAATTTAAGTGATTTGCCCATGGCTATACAGCCAGTTAGGGTCCGAAATGGGACTTGAATCCTGATTTCATCATCAGTAAGCATTATCTGTAATGGAGAAAAGCTAAAAGCCTTCCTATTAAGATCAGGGTAAAAGCAAAGATGCCCATTATCACCACAGTTATTCAGTGTTGTACTAGAAATGTTAGTTATAGCAATAAGAGAAGACAAAGAAATTGAAGGACTCAGAATAGGCAATGAGGAAATAAAACTTTCACTCTGCAGATGATATGTTATACCTAGAGAATCATCTGAAAAAGTAGTTGAAATAGTTAACAATTTTAGCAAAGTTTTAGGATATAAAATAAACCCACATAAATCAGCAGCACTTCTGTATATTACCAACAAAGCTTAGTAGAGAGAGAAATTCTATTTAAAATAACTATAGACAATATAAAATACGTGGGAGTCTGTCTGCCAAGACAAACTCAGGAACTATATGAACACAATTATAAAACACTTTTTATACAAATAAAATCAGATTTAAATAATTAGAAAAATATCACTTGCTCACGGGTAGGCTGAACCAATATAATAAGAAAGACAATTTTACCTAACTTTATTTGTTCAATGCTGTACCAAACTACCAAAATACTATTTTATGGAGTTAGAGAAAAATCATGAAATTCATCTGGATGAACAAAATGTTAAGAATATCAAGGGAGTTAATAAAAAAAAGGTGTGAAGAAAGGTGGCCTAGCCGTACCATATCTCAAACTGTATATAAAGTGGTAATCATCAAAGCTGTCTGCTACTGGCTAAGAAGTAGAGTGGTGGGTCTGTGGAATAGATTAGGTATACAAGACACAGTTCGTTGGTTGTTATCCTTCATTCTTTTTTTTAATTTAATTTTATTTTTTTATCCTTCATTCTTGAAAAAGACTAAAATGACATCACTATGCTAGAGTCAAATTTCAGTGTGTTCCACTGTGGCTGATCAGACCAGTATGAGCTCGGAATGCTCTACCCCAGGTTGGGCACAAATAGTCCATAAATGACCATAGTAATCTGATGTTTGATAAAGCCAAAGACCCCAGCTTTTGGGACAAGAACTCACTATTTGACAACTGCTGGAAAAATTGGAAAACAGTATAGCAGAAACTAGATATAGACCAACATCTTATACCATATACCAAGGTAAGGTCAGAATGCATACGTGATTTAGATATAAAGGGTGATAACACAGGCAAAGAGTAAAGAATAGTTTGCCTGTCAGATCTATGGAGAAGGGAAGAATTTATGACCAAGCAAGAAATAGATGGCATTACGAGAGGTAAAATGGATAATTTCAATTACATAAAATAAAAAGAGTTTGCACAAACAAAACCAATGTGGCCAAGATAAGAAACAAAGCAGAAAATGGGAGAGAGGGGTAAGACAGAGGATTTTATAGCAAGTTTCTCCGATAAAGGCCTCATTTCATCAATATAGAGAACTAAGTCAAATTTATAATAGTATAAGTCATTCTCCAGTTGATGAATGGTCAAAGGATATGAAAAGGCAGTTTTCAGAAGAAGAAATCATTGTATCAAAAAATGTCATATAATCATATGAAAAAAATCCTGTAAATTACTATTGATTAGAGAAATGCAAATTAAAACAACTGAGTTCCCACTTCACACCTATTAATTATATTGGCTGATTTTACAGAAAAGGAAAATGATAAATGTTGGAGGGAATATGGGAAAATTGGGACACTAATGCATTGTTGATTGAGCTGTCCAACCATTCTAGAGAGCAATTTGGAATAATGCCCAAAGAGTAATCAAACTGTGCATGCCCTTTGGTCTAGCAATACCACTACTATGCATTCCAAAGAGTTTTTTTTTTTTAAAGGGAAAAGAACCTATTTGTACAAAAATATTTATAGCAGCCCTTTTTGTGGTAGCAAAGACTTGGAAACTGTGAGGGTATGTCCATCAATTGAGGAATGGCTAAACAACTTGTGGTATATGATAGTAACGGAATACTTTTGATCTATAAGAAATGACAAGCAGGCTGATACCAGAAAAATCTGGAAAAACTTATGTGAACTGAATGCAAAGTGAAGTGAGAAGAACCAAGAGAACATCGTACACAGTAACAGCAATATTGTAAGATGATTAACTGTGACTCACTTAGTTCTCAGCAATGCAATGATCAGGACAAACCTAGAGGACTCATGATGAAAAATCCTATCCATAACTGGAGAGAGAATTGATGGAGTATGAGTGCAGATCAAAGCATGTTATTTTTTCACTTTATTTTTTCATTTTTTTTTCCCTTTTAGTCTGTTTCTTTCACAACATGACTAAAATGGAAATAATTTTACATGATTGAAAAAAAAAATCCTGATTTCAAACCCAGACTCCACATTTATTGGCTTTGTGATTAGGGGCAAGTCATTCACTTTTCCTCTGGGGACCTCAGCTTCCTCACCTGTAAAAAGGAGGTAATAATGTTCATAAGATTATAATAACTTTAGTACTCGAAGAGGCATTATGGGTCATCTAGCTCAGCTGCCTCATTTAAAAATGAGACTGCTTAGGCCCAGAGAGGTTAAGTGGCTTGGCCAAGGTCAAAGAGGTAGTAGTGGCAGAAATGGCATTAAACCCAAGGCCTCTGACTCCATCTCTACTGTGACATTGTGCCATGATATTTAGAATACCTTCCTTGTGGGGTGGTTGTGAATGAGCTGCTTCATTAAAAATTTGTGGGAGTCATTGTGGTACAGTGGAAAGAGCAGTGTCTCTGAAGGAAGACTTGGATTTAAATTCTGCCTTTGACACTACATGTGTGACCAGGGGCAAGTCACTTAAACTCCCTTTGACTCAGTTTCTTCATCTGTAAAATGAGGGGTTGGACTATGACATCTGAGGTTCCTTACTGCTCTGAATTCTATGATCCTACTAATTCAAGCACTATATAAATGCAAATTGTTATTCTTTATTGCTATTACTATTTCGTAACTCTAGGTATACTTTTGTATGTATGTGCTCGGACTATTCAAGACATTCCTTTACTTTGTTTTTTTATTTTTCTTTTGAAGGGTCAGATGACTTGTCTGCAAAACTCTGGGATGTGAGCACAGGACAGTGCATATATGGCATCCAGACCCACACTTGTGCTGCTGTGAAGTTTGATGAACAGAAACTTGTAACAGGATCCTTTGATAACACAGTAGCCTGTTGGGAATGGAGTTCAGGAGCCCGAACCCAGCACTTCCGAGGACACACAGGTGCAGGTACGTTTTTTGATTTCATGTCTTAGTCTAGGTTCGAAGAAAGATAATTTCCTTTATATGTGCCATTTTTCTTCTATGGTTGTTATAGGACATCTCCTTTTATTTGTATTTTTAGTTTTTTCCTTGCCCATAGTATGGGATGGGGAGAAAGGGAGGGGGCTGATCTAAGTTAATGTAGGTTGATTTTCTTTAAACTTTGGGAAATGAGGTTTTAAAATGTGAGATTAAACTTCTCTGCTGGACTGCATAGAATTCAAGCTAGAAGGAGCTTCAGGGGCCATTCTAGTTCAACCCCTACTGTTTTACAGATGAGGAAACTAACACCAAAGGAGGTTAAGTGACTTGTCTAACATCACCAGTTCAGTTATTTCACCAGTTTCTATTAAGTCATACTCCAAACTCTTAACTTCTTTCCTTTTGCAGTGCCCTATACTGCCTTACAACTAACTTATCTTTTGCTCCTTTTACATATTGGGTATATATTTTGCTGTGGTTCATCTGTAAACCATTTACTCATTGCTTAAAAATCTTAGTGGAGATCTATTTCATAGAATCCCTTTTCATGGATTCTCAAATAATAATAATTTAAAAATCCTTTACATTTATATAGCACTTTACAATTTACAAGGGATTTTCCCATGAATTATTTCATTTTATTCAACAAAGATTAAGTACCTGCTGAGTGCAGAGGACTGTGCCAGACTATGGGGATCAGCAAATTTAGATAAGACCTTGGCTCTGCCTTAATGAAGCTTAGAAGGGGAAAAAAGCACATAGGTACTGTGTGATGTCTGTGGGAGAATGTCATCATTACTGGTCTGGAAGACCAGGCAAGGAAGACTTGTGGAAGAAGCTGCATTTGATTTGAGCTAGGAAAAGGAGAAGTAGAAATTCAAAAGATAGAGGGAGGAAAGGCATTCCAGAGAAGATTAGGATCAGAAGCACTGAGAGGAGAGGGTAGGGAATGTTCGAGATGTCCAAGTGTTTGGCTAGACTAGACCGTAGAGTACATTGAGGGAGGAATAGTAGGAGATAAAGCTGAAAAGGTTGTATCAGATTGTGAAGGGACTTCGGATGTTAGCTGAAGGAATTTGAAGGTTTTTGAGCAGAAATGTGACATAAGCACAATTATGCATAAGAAGTAGCATTTGGCAAAAGTATAGAAGATGGATCAGTTGATCCTTACCACCACACTTTGCAGTTGGCATATTAGATTATTCCCATTTCACGACTGTGGAAGTTAAGGCTCAGGGAGATAATTTTACCTTAAGTCATGAGCTATGTAAGTAGCAAAAAACCAGAGCTAGAGGCCAGGTCTTCCTAGTCTAGTATACCTGCTATAAATTTTCCCTCATCCAAAGCTTTCTCCCCAAATTAGAGGAATCTGGTACTTCTAAAATGTATCACTTTTTTGGTAGAGTTTTCTTAATGGGTTATTGGTTTAGTAATTTGACAGATGTTTTCTAAATTGTTCTGTGCAGCTCATGGCCTGCATTTCAAATAACCTCCTAGAGACAGAAATTAAGAATCAAACCTATTCTCTTGAAAAACTGTCATTTGACTGTAACTTGAGATTCAAGCCTCTGTTTCTTGGTGTCTTTGGGATTTTGTCCAGACAAAGACTAGAGTTGATCTGGTAGATTACTTCTCTCTCCATCTAATCTTTGTTTATTAAATCATACCCATCCTCAAGATGAAACTCAAATCTCACCTCTTCCAGAAATGTTTCCTTTATTTCTCCAGCTGGTACTGATTTTTCCTTATCTGATTTAATCACACTTTATATTTCTTTTGCTATATTCTAACAATAGCAACTTTGAGTTTTATAGAGTTTTAGAGTATACAAAGTATTTTTCCTTACAACTGTAAAGTAGCAAGTATTACTCTCTTTTTACATGAAGTAATTTACTCAGTCACAGAGGTGATGTCAGAATCTGGACTTGCAGCCATATGTTCTGATTTCAAGACCATTACTCTTCCTGCTCTGACACATTGACTTAATTATGGCCATTTATAAACATACCTTATCTTTCCTTCTAGACTGTTAATAAAAATCCAGGAGAACAGGGACAGTGTCTTATTTATCTTTGTATCTCCCTTAGTGACTCTCACAATGGCCTATATTTAATAGGCTGTTGATAACTACTTATTGAATGAATTAATAAGCTTGTCTGGTTTTTGAGGTACAGCTAGGTCCTGATTAGTACAAATAATGAATCTCCCAGAAGTGGTTACAGATATTCAAATTTTCACTATTTAATAACTATATAAATAAGGTAATTGGATTCAGCCCAATAAAAACATGCAATGTGAATTTGAATAATGTGGCCACTTCAGAGGATTCATTAGTTGCACTAATCGGGCCCTCCCTTGTAATTCATTTTCCCCCACTCATTTTTCTAACAACCATATACAAGTAAAATTGATATTTTTTTCCACTCAGTCTTTATCCAGGTGACAGTACCCTTTTCTACAATTAGTGCTTCTTAAACTGTGAGTCACAGCCCCATATGGGGTTTAAGTTTAAGTTTAAGAAGTGCTGAAGGGGACATGAGTGGAAAAAGTTGAAGAAGCCATCCTCTGTATGACTGAATGCAGGTTTCTCCTCATATAACAGATAATCCAGTGCTTGTACAGTGGCCTTTTTTCTGCTTGCATGTAGTGCTGAGGAGAGAATACTGGCGTTTCTGTAATTTGGGTTCTCATGTTACTTTCAGGCATGAATGACTAAAAAGAGAATTGATGGTCACCTGGTCCTATTGTTAACAAACCTCAAAGCTAAGAGATGTTTGAAATGGCTGGGTTTTCTTCATAATTTCTGCTTGAGTGGAGCATTATAGTAGCAACAGTGGTAGCACTATTTGTGATTAAGTTGCGAGGGGCTTTTGGAAATTTTCATAATTGTGCTGTTCTGGGACAATACACTTAATACTTATGAGTCATGGAGGTCCCCTTTTCTTAGCAAGAAAAAGGGATATGGATATGACAATGGAGAGTGCTTTATCTTTGTATGTGTAGGGTTTTTTGTTTTTTTTGTTTTTTTTTTTTTTTTTACTTTTAGTGTTCAGCGTGGACTATAACGATGAGCTTGATCTGTTGGTGAGTGGTTCTGCGGACTTCACTGTGAAAGTATGGGCCTTATCAACAGGGACATGCCTGAACACACTCACAGGACATACTGAGTGGGTAACCAAGGTAGGAGAGCTGCTGAGCCAAATCTCAAATTACTAGCTGTCCATTCAAACATTGTGGCATTTTATCCTTGGCTTCTAGCTTTTAAGACTTGTGAGAGATGGTGTGGGGCAGGGCAGCTAAACAAGAACTTCTTGGACTCTGGATTGGAGTCTATGCTGTGTGACTTAGCATGTCTTCTCACTTCCTGGGGCCTTAGTTTCCTCATCTGCAAAATGCAAGGGTTGGCTTAGATGCTCTTAAAGATCCTTGAAGCCAGAAACAAAAATCTGTATTAAGGCTTGTAAGTTGACAGTATCCACCCAGGCATTTGGTTAGGTTCCCAGAGGAGAATCCTTTACATCTTCCTTTATACTCCTATTTCCTTGAAAGGAGGGGGGGGGTCAGTGACTGCTTCTGTTTTTGCCTTCCTGTTCACTTACCAGATTTTCTTAGAATAGTTAAATAATCACAACTCCTGGCCTTAATTTGTAGGTGGCTTGGCAGAGATGTCAGGATTTAACAGCTACATATAACCTCTGCATCTGAAAAAATGCTGAGGTTTAGTAACATCATATCCCTTGTCTACTAGTAACATAGATGCTTATGATGGGGCCTGTCTCATGATAACACTTTCCTTAATGGTTGAAGTAGACTGTATACCTCAGGCATACTTCTAAAGTACTGAAGCATCTTTGAGAGTCATGTTAAATTTCAAAGTGAGGGATCCATATTGTTTGATCTAGCTTTTGTTTTCTCATCAGTAAATGAGGGAATTTGCACTAGGTATTCTCTAAGGCCCCTTCCTGCTCTAAAGCCTTTGGTTTTATGATATTGACTGAAACCATTGAAAGAAGAGACCAGTACTGGAAGTGTCATCATCCTGCTGAACACCTAGATAATCTAGTTGTGAGTGAAAATATGTAATTAGTTTGCACATGACACAAGGTTTAGGCTACATCAGTTTTGTGTAATCTGCCACATGACTTCAGACCTCATCGTTCTTTAATAAAAATTTTTCATATTTGCAGGTGGTTTTACAGAAGTGCAAGGTCAAGTCTCTGTTGCACAGCCCTGGAGATCACATTCTCCTCAGTGCTGACAAGTATGAAATCAAGGTGAGTGTGATTTTTGCTTTCTGCCTTTCAGTTTTCTCTGTTACATGAAAATTAGTAAATTTAACAAAATTGTCACAGGTTGTGGAGATACCACCTGAAACACAACTGACTGCTTCAGTATGAGGTACCTGCCATAGGAGTGATCACTCATCTACTTCTGGGTGGTTAGAGAGCCAGCCTTAGCTCCCAAGTTCCCAGATCGAAGTGTACCTACCTTGTACAAACATAATGCAATTACATTTCCTTGCCTCCACCCTGTCACCATCCCCAGTTGGCCTTTGTGTTATTAAAATGCCTCACCGGCTTCAAGAATTCTCTTATTCCTAAAGATTGGAATGGGACAGGGACCTTAAACCATCTCTTGTGCACATTATTATAAAGCTCTTAATGGAGTGCAGCTTTATACCCCCTCATCTCATGGGAATCTGACACTTTTCATAGCTCCCACCTCCAAACATCACCTTCATAGCAGTGAAGCAGCGGTCAAGAAATGCAGGAACTTAACAGTATTGGCTAAATATTAGTGGCAGTTAAGGCAAAGGATTTCTCTAATATGCAAGAGTTTCTGTAATAAACAGTGAGTGGCAGTAGGACTTAGTGAACTCTTAGACTGAGAGGGAAGTTTACGATATTCTGTGTCTAAATTGAAAATAAATTATATAATGAAGCTATTCCATAAAGGCTGCTGTTGTTAGAAAAAAAGATTTTTGAGTAGGCTTTTCCTGCTTCAGTTTGGACTTGGCATTTTGACAAATTGCACTGAATTTTTCCTTCCCCAATTTATTCCTGTTTCCTGTCAGCATCCATCTTCCTCATCTAAGTGGGCTAAACTAACCTGAACGTAGTAAACACAGACTAGTACTAGCTTGCTTTGAAACAAGCTTGTTTTTAACTTCCCAAACCCTCCATCAAGTTGTTGTCAGCCAGCACTCGTCTGATTGTTGTTTCTTCCTCCTCCTGTCCAATTTGTAGATTTGGCCGATTGGAAGAGAAATCAACTGCAAATGCTTAAAAACATTATCTGTATCTGAGGATCGAAGTATCTGTTTGCAGCCCAGACTCCATTTTGATGGCAAATATATCGTATGTAGTTCAGCCCTAGGACTTTATCAGTGGGACTTTGCCAGCTATGATATTCTCAGGTAGTATTTTCCTGTTTGAATCAAGTTAATTTAAATCATTGTAAGTCTTTTGTAGCTAAAAACTAAAGGGGGGAGCATAAATTCTTATATATGCTGTATGTTCATTCATTTATTTTGTGAGGCAGTTGGGGTTAAGCGACTTATCCAGGGTCACACAGCTAGTAAGTGTCAAGTGTCTGAGGCTGGATTTGAACTCAGGTCCTCCTGACTCCGAGGCTGGTGCTCTATTTACTTCACCATCTGCCTGCCACTACATATGCTGTTTCTTAACTTGCTTTTTATGAATCTACTGAGAAACTTTTTCTACATTGTAATGAAAAGAACCTTGAACTGTCAGTGAGGAGTTCAGAATTCCAGTTGATAACTAGCTGGTCACTTCTCTGTGTGTCGGGTTCCTCACCAGTTTCCTCATCTCTAAGAATAAGTTAGACTAGATGACTTCTAAGATTCCTTTTGGCTCTAAAGCTATGATCCATAAAATAAGAGAAGTAGATTAGATGATCTCAAGGGTTCCCTCTAGTTTTGACATTCTGTGATGATAGTAACCTAAAGCAAATTATATTGTTTATCATTCTTAACTGTACTCCCTACAGGGTTATCAAGACTCCAGAGTTAGCAAATTTGTCATTACTTGGCTTTGGAGACATCTTTGCCCTGTTATTTGACAACCGCTATCTCTACATCATGGACTTAAGGACAGAGAACCTGATCAGCCGCTGGCCTCTGCCTGAGTACAGGAAGTCAAAGAGGGGTTCAAGTTTCTTGGCAGGTGAAATGTCATGGCTGAATGGACTAGATGGGCAGAATGATATGGGTTTGGTTTTTGCCACCAGTATGCCCGACCACAGTATTCATTTGGTGTTATGGAAGGAACATGGTTGAAGATATGGACAACAGCTAAAAAAAAAATGACTTCGGGTGCTGAGGCTGCTAGTTCTGATGCAGCCTCTGTGGGAGCTGATTTTGCATGAACCAAAGTTCACACCTAATGGTATCGTCATGCAGTGCACAATCATTTATTTTCCTGGGTGGGAAGTGATGGGGGATGGGGTGGGGAGAAAGGTCGGGGGAAAGGGATTATTTTATTGACATAATGCAACGCAGCATGCTAACAGTCTACACCATTGAAACTCATTTGTACTTAGTTATGCTTGTCATTATAAAAGAACAAATTTTGGGCCTATCTTTCTTTACTGGAGTATTGGTTTAAAGTAAAGCAAGTTAAATGGTATACAAGTCTGCTGATAGTTGAATATGAAATCCCAGTGAGTGATTAAAGATCTTTTGCCCTGGTCTTTTTTTTTTTTTTTGATTTGAGGTAAAAGCAGAATAAATCACTAAATCTGGAAGAAACCTTCCTGATGATCTAGTATAGGCTCAGAGAGGGGAAAGAGTGTGCTCCATGCTTTTCTCTCACATGGAGCTTGCATTTTATAGGAGCCATAGTTACAAAGACTGCTGATGCCTGTGATTTCCATGAAGTCTCCAGATATAACCAGTTCCTATGATAATTTGTCATCCTTTATTAAAATTAATTAATGAGAGGCGAATCAGCCATAGAGATGTTTTAACATTTAGGACACATTGGATGAAAAGAGAAGACAGACAAAATGACCATTATTTTTGGTTCATGCCAGTTTTTTAATCTAACCCCTCATTCTATTATTTTAACAAACATAGCCCACTATGTGCACTACATTATGCTAAGGGGTGGGAAGGATAGAAAGACATGGTTCCTACCATCACAGAACCTAAGGTCTAGAAGTGGAAGGTAAGATACATACACAGATAAAGATAATTTAGAATGTGGTAAGTACATAAAAAGGAGCACAAAGTACTGTGAAATCATATGAAGAAGAGATTGCTTCCAGCTAAGTGACCAGAGAGAGCTTCATTGAGACAGTAGTATTTAAACTAGTAAAACATGACTTAAAGTCTGATTAGGATGGGAAAGAAAACAGTGTTGGGATCTAAGAAATATCCTTTGTTTCGAGCTAATTATAATTGTAGCTCTTAATTTTTCCTTCGTATTGACCATGCGAGAAATCATATCCATTTTACAGTTGGAAAACTGTAAAGGCCACTGCCTTCAAACATCTTCATTATAGTAGGAGGGCTAAGATGTATGAAATTTGCATGAGAAACATGAAATAAATGCCCTGAAGAGTTCACAAGAAGTCAGCTTTTGGCTGAGAGGATCAAGGACAACTCATGGGGGAGGGGTAATGTTTGATCCAAATCTTGAAGATGGGTAGGGTTTTAAGTGGTGGAGACTGGGGGGGGGGGGGGGGGGCGGCAAGCCGGGGCCACAAGATGTGTTAAGTAAATGGGGATGTTTGGAAGGGAACACACTTATTAAGTATATCCTATATGTCAAGCTAAGCATTTTACAAATATTATTTCATTTAATCATATTTACAAGTATTTATACAGGTATTTACGAAAATCATTTGATTAAATGGTAGATCTGTTTGAGTGGAGCATAAAGCAATTGAAAGACAGTAGAGTGAGACATATTTGAAAAGATAATTTGAAGTCAAATTGTGTATTTAATGCCAAGTTATAGAGGTTGAACTTAATTGGGTAGACAGTGGATGACTGCTGGAAGGTTTTAAAAAAATTATAAGGAAATAAACAGAGCTGTGCTTTAGGGTTACTCTGACTTCAGTGCAGAGTCAGGGATTCTGATGAGGAACCTGTTCTAATTGTCCAGATAAGAGGTAATGAGGGCCTCACTTGGAGTGGTGACAGTGGCAGTGTAGAGAAGGGGATATACAAGATCTCACATGGGATGATACATTCTGGGCTTTTCCTACCAGAGTATCATGTTTGTATTTTATATTAGAGGCAACAGCCGTGTTTGAGTAGGAGAGTTGAATGATCAGGCCTACACTTAAAGGACTTTGGTAACTTGTAAGTAATAAAGTTGTGTGAAACAAGTTTCTTCCAATGTGCCCATTTATGAATCAGACATACTGGAAAATGAAAATAATATTCAAGCTAATGATTTGGCCTTGGTTTGAAATCTTAGTTTGACTCATAAACTAGCCTGGGACTAGAACTGACCCAAAGCAAAACCAACCCATAAGAGAGCTGTTTTCTCATCCCTACAACTTCCTTTTTAATCACATTTTCATTTTTATTTTATTTCCTGTTGTGACTAGGAGCTGGAGTTTACCCCATTTTGTTCATTATAGTGGTAAGAGTAAAACCTCATGTTAACTGTAAAAGAATCACCTTTTAAATAATTAGAAAACTTCACATTATAACAATTTATCAAATGATTTGTCATATTGGAAACTTATTGGAAAGATATCTCTTCTATCCTGCCTTTTCCATAGGAACTTTCCACAGCTGTAGTGCTGCGAGAAGTACAGACTACTTCCCTTGACAGGAGAAACAAGGAACAGGGGGGCCATGAAAGAAAAAATGAAGGCCAGATGATACTCAGAACATTTGACCAGGGAACCCTAACCAGGTCCTCCTTTTCCTGCCCTGAGTAGCTAGATTGAACAATTAGCTAAATATAGGTATGAAAATATGTTGGTGCCTGGAGGTTTAAACAGCCATGTATCTGACCTCACATTTTTGTCTAGAACTATAAATACATTCCTCTTTTTAAAGTGATCTTTTCTGGATTCAGTCCTGTGCACAAGAAAATGAACTCTTTCTTGGTTCACAATTAGCTTCTCAGAACTATTGGCCTAAGTTTAATAACTGTTTCATTTAATAGAGATTAGGCACAGGCTGGTCACTTACTATGAAGGGGTAATTTATTCCTTTTGAATTTCTAATTCATAAGTTCGTAGATCTTGAGTTGGAAGGGACCTCAGGCTATCTAGGCTAACGTCTTTATTTTATGTATAAGGAGATTGAGTCTCCCAAGAGATTGTGACTTGCCCCAGGTTACATAAGTGATTCAATACTTTTATGGTTTTTAAATGCTAGCTGTGGCTTGAAATGCAAGGTGGCTGCTGATAGGTCTGTGTACATCCTGGGTAATGGTCCCCCAAGTAATTTTAAAATAATATTGTTAATCATATAATAGAAACCCATTTTAAGTCACATGAAACCACACTGTAACATTGCTCTGGATGTTGGCTGCCTTTCTTGCCTGTCCTCAGGGTACTGCTATCCAGTCTTTGCAGTGACAGTAGTGAGTTCAGAAGATCAGAAATCAATCCCAGGAATTAATCAGGCAGCAGCAATAGGTGACAAGGTTTGCCAGATGACAGTAACTTGTTCCTTCCCTCCCCATCTCAGCTACTCCTCAACCTTCCTGAGAGGTGAGATTTCTGTCAGGTTGAAAAGAAGGCAAGACAGATGAGTGAGTCTCCATCTAAAAAGAGTCGAGGACAAATGAGATTCTGATGACAGGCAGGGAAGAATTGCTTTCATTTTAAGCTCTACATTTTGGCTGTGACCAAATGACCTTTTTTTTATTCTTTGAAGGCACTGATCCTGTGGAGTAATGCTTAATAACATTGTTTTCATGTGGCCAATTAAGCAATATTGTCTTAGGGGGAAAAAAGTTTCAAAGCAGACCCCGACAGTTGAGGAAAGAAACTACTGGAAAGAAGTTTTAGAGTGGGAAGAATGAGTGTTAGATGGATTAATGGTTTAGACCCATTTCGAAGGAAAATGCCTTCCATATTTATAAGAATAAGCTACTTTTAAGCTCTTAGAATCTTGTGGTTTCCAAATTGTTATTTCATAAACTAATTACGACAGAGCCTTTTCTCTCTAAAGTCTAAATACGGTAGCTCCCTTTGGATAGTAACATGTTCACTTAGTGTTACTTTTTGTATTTAAAAGTTGGAAAAGTCCATTTCTTTAGCAGCCTTACTCCAAATTAGTTCATGTGAGTGATTTCTTTTTTAATGACATCATTCTAATTTATTTTAAAATAACTAAATTAGAATATTGGACAAACATGAATCAAAAAAAAATTTGGAGTTTTAACAGTATTTATGAACAAGTAGAAGGAAGAACAAATCAAAAATGAAGCCAAGCGAATGTGTATTTTAAATCCTCATTCCTTCTGAAGGTCATTGTTAACTAATAGAGTCAAGAAGACCTGAGTTTGAATCCTGTTTCAGATACTTAATAGTGGCATGACCCTGGGCAAGTCACTTAACCTCCCTGAACCTCAGTTCCCTCATTTTTAAATTGGGATAATACATGCCTCACAGGTTTGTTGTGAAGTTTAAATGAGATAACATGTTTGTTTTGTTTTGTTTTTTTGGAGAGGGGAAGGCAGGGCAATTGAGATTAAGTGACTTGCCCAAAGTCAGACAGCTAGTACATGTGTCAAGTGTGTGAGGGCGCATTTGAACTCAGGTCCTCCTGATTCTGGGGCCGGTGCTCTATTCACTGCACCACCTAGCTGCCCCAATGAGATAACATGTAAAGAAAGCATTTTGCACATTTTAAAGTGATACATAAATAGTAGCTGTTATTTCTTCCAGGTAACAAGATTTCAACCCTCAGAACTCTGATTCTAAGCACAGGGAAGGTTCACAGTTTTACAACATTTCCTGAAATTCCCTGCTTAGTTAGCTGTCACAATGGCTCACATCAGCATGGTATTGAGCTGGTCATTTGAATAATGGACTTAACTCTGTCTCATACAAAGACCTGAGCTCTGTGAGTTGGAATCAAAAGAGAAACCCTCTTTGTCCAGAAAAAAAAGGCTTCTTAAAACTAGGCTAATATTTTAAACCAGGGCCTCAAAGTGATCTCAGATTCTGTTATCCCATATGAAATTTCTGAAGAATAGGTCTAAGGCTGGCATATTTGCAGTGAGTACAAACACACCATGATCAAAACCATCAGTATCTTGTGAACTGAGATTAAGAGAATTATAGTATCTTCTCCTACTTTAATTTTTTTTCTATCTTTCCTATCAAAGGATTGGGGAGCAGAATTTCATTGATCTCAAATTAGCAGCATTAACTCATGTACATATTGCGGAAAATGTATACATTCAAGCTTTGAAAGTTGTCGCTTGTCTACGGTTGCCAGAGTTTTTTCTGAAGAAAAATGCTGAGAAGCAGAAACATTGAAGTGGGCTATGTTAGGAAAAAAGATGTCCCATTGTCCCATTGTTAACGTCATACCCCAGGATTTTTTTTCCAGAGGTTGTCTACAGGTCAAGATCAGGACTGCCTGAACCTCCGCATTTTATATAACTTTGTTTTGAGTTTGAAACATCATTACAATTTCCACATTGTAAATTCATTAAAAGTATCATAAGATCAGAGATCTAGAGTTGGAGGGAGGACCTCAGAGATCCATCTAGTTCATCCCAGTCATTTTCAGATCAGGGAAATGAAATTCAGGGATATGAATGGATTTGCCGAGGGTCACACAAGAATGAAATAGCAGAACTGGAGTTTGAACCCAGATTTAATGCCTTCCTGGACTCCTTGACTTCCTATTAAAACCTTGGTATCTAGTTCTGTCTCTTTTGGTCTAAGTAGATCATGAAACATAAACACTTGTGCTGTAAAGGACCCCAAGCATCTCATCAAGAAAAAACTGAGTAAAGAGGTTTCAGCAGAGGACCAGCAGCAAAAGCAGCAGAGATGAGCCTTTGTGGCTACCCATGGTAATGGGCATGACCTAGAGGAAGATCTAGCTAAGGAAACTGAGAAGGAGCAGTTAGAGAGCCAACCATGTCATAAAGACAGAAGAGAATGTCCAGGAAAGGGAGGGCATGACTAATTGCATCAAATGCTACCGAGAAGTCAAGAAGTATGAAGATTGAGAGGCCATTAGACCTTGCAATTAAGAGATCAATAGTAACCGAGGAGAACAGTTTCAGTTGATTGGTGAGGTCAAAAGTCATACTTCAGAAAGTTCAGAGATGAAAAGAGGAATTGGAGATACCTAATGTAATGGTTTTCTTAAGGAGTTCAGCTGTGAAGGGAAAGATATATGGAATGATAGCTAGGGAATGGTTAGATCAAATGAGTTTGATTTGGTGTTTTTGAGGACAGGGAAGGATTGGATGTATTTGTAGGCACCTAGGAAGGTGCTAGTTATGAGGAGATGGAAGGTAATAGAGAGAAGGGAGGACAGTGAAAGCAGTCTGCTAGAAAAGATGGGAGGAGATGTGATCAGTGGTACATGTTGAGGAATTGGGCTTTGCAAGGACAACTTCACGACTAGAAGGAAGGAGATAGTAGGGGTAGATATCTGAATGATATGAGATGTTGTGACGGCTGTTGGTGAATGGCCTCAGTTTTTTCAGTTAAGTGAGAGGTAGAGGACTTATAGAGGGGGAGAGGACTTCTGTGGGAGGCTTGAGAAAAGATGAGAAAGTTTGGAATAGCTGCAATGGAGAGTGATTCCCTTCCTGCAGTGGAGGCCAAGTTGAAATTAGATAACATAGATGTGTAGTGGACCCAATCAATCAACAGTTTTATTATTTCTTCTGTCTCTCTCCAGCAGCACATCAATAGGAGTGAAGGAGGCAGATAGTATGGATAACCTAGGGTTGGGGTTTGGCAAAGCATGATCAGCAGTGGAAGGGGGCAGAGGACTAGAGAGTAAAGGATAGGGTAGAGTTGAATTGGTTTATCAAGGGGTCAAGATAAGTAGTAAAGGAGAGTGTAGCCAGTGTAGGGGTAATGGTTAGAAAAGAACTGAGGAGTGAAGGTGATGGAGATCAGTGTCATGGAGGGCTTTTGGATGAAAACTATTTTAAGATGAAATAAACTTATTGGCTATTACTGAGTACCTAGACAGAAGGAGGAAATAGACAAAGAATTCAAGAGACTGATTTGGAAGCATTAAATAGTAGTGTTGAAGAAAAATACTAATACGTACTCAGTTTTTGGCACGTGTGCCAGAAGCAATTTCATTTAACATTAATTTGTGTCCATGCCATTTTTAGCTTGGAGAGAGGGATATGCAAACTGGTGTATTTCTCCATGCTCTCTGGTACATCTCTGCTACTCAAAGTTGATTTGAAGTAACGTTTACAGGAATTTTGAACAAGAAAAAAGCCATATATTAAAATTTGGAGTTAACATTCCAGAATAATAGAGTAACAAAGTTACCATCCTTTCCTTCCTGTACCACTACCCTCAAAGAATGAGTGGGGCTCCTGGAATGAACAATAAACTCCTGTCATCAATATGTTAATGCTTTCTCAGTGGAGAATCATTCAGTTACTTTAGAGGATGTACAAAGGATGGATCAATAGCCCAATAACTTCAGGGGGTAGGGAAGGCTATATTCTTTTTTTCTACTGTCTTAAATTTAATATGCATTTAAAAATAACAATTTGTATATAAATGCTCAAGGTTTCTCATACAATCTTCTTTTTTCTTCATTATATATTCAAATATTTGTGTTTGTTGATGATTATTAAATTTATATTTGGAATGGTCCCTCAATGTCCAGTTCCCCACCTGTCCCCACCTTGAGAGTCCTTTTCTCCTTTTGAGGAGTTTCTACCAAGTTGACTTCCAAGTGAGACATAGCTGATTGGATGAGTTGCAGGATACCATTCCTTATCTGCTAAATCAGTTTATAACTGGACTAGGTGAAGTTGGTTGCTGTCAGAGCTGCCTCCTCACTGGACTCAGTAGATGTGCAGTGATAACACCTAGAGAAAAGTAAACCACAAAAATCAGTAAGGAAGGGGCACATTGAGCATTTTACTTTGCAAACTCAGTTTCAGCTCCAATCCTTGTACCTCTGCAGCTAACAAGAAAGCTTCTCCTCACCGTATAGAACCTGTTCCTCTGTCACTCATAGCCTCAAGCTGGGCTCCCCAAAATTATATGGCAGTGAAACAAGCAGAGAATATTGCACATGCTCTGAGGACTGGGCCCAAATTGGCTAGATCTCCATTACACCTTTTCATGCTTCTCTTGATTCTTGTGTTTGAAAGTCAAATTTTCTACTCAGCTCTGGTCTTTTCACTGAGAAAGCTTGAAAGTCCTCTATTTTGTTGAAAATCCATATTTTGCCTTGGAGCATGATACTC
>CM053625.1:88786750-88807030 GCA_028646595.1 Phalanger gymnotis | reverse complement strand
AAAGAAAGATTCCAAAGTCTGAGTCTGAATCTGAGTCTGTTTTTGCTGCCTGGCCATGTTCCCAGCCAACTTACTTGACCCTTGAGTTTTTTGTCAGGGTGTGACTGCTTGTAGAGTAGAGAGTACTTTGTCCCAAGCTTGAGGGCCTGTGCTGTTTTCAGAGGTATTTCTAGACAGGAAGCCCTGCCACACCAGTGCTCCTCCTCCCCCAAAAACTGCCAGCCCGGACTGTGATTCAGATCTTAAGCAGGCTCTGTATCCCTGCTCTGATCTGCCATTTAATTCCTCCCACCAGGTGGGCCTGGGGCCTGAAGCAACTGCAGCTATAGTTGTCCTCAGAGCTGCACCACCTCTGCTGCCCCCGGGGAGGTGGCTGAACAGTGAACTCCTTTCAGTCTGTCCCTGCAGCTTTTCCCACTAACCTTCTCTGTTGTCTTTGGTGTTTATGGTTTGAGAAGTCTGATAACTGCCACAGCTCACTGATTCAGAGCACTAGGGCCTGTTCCTCCCAGCTCCCAGTCTGGTTGTTCTGGAAGGGGCCCGTGCTGGGCTGTGCTGTGCTCCGCTCCTAGCTCTATGCAATAGACCTTACTCAACAACCATCCAGGCTGTCCTGGGCTGGAGCCCTGCTTCTCTCTGCTATTTTGTGGGTTCTGCAGTTGCAAAATTTGTTCAGAGCCATTTTTATAGGTGTTTGGAGGGTCCTGGGGGTGAGTTTTAGGCAAGTCCCTGCTTTCCAGCTGCCATCTTGGTTCCGCCCCAGGAAGGCTATATTCTTAACCAGACAAGTACTCTGTTCTAGATTTTGGTTGCTACCCTTAATATATTTCCCTAAGAAAGACCTTTATGGGAACCCTGGAAAGGCATTTTTCTTTTTATACTAGTGAAGTCTATTAATGTTTTCAGTTTTACTAAAAAGAAGAGGTTTTTAATGTGCTTCCACAATAGTGAGGGGAGACTTCATTTTTTTGGCATCTTCTCTTCAAGAGAAGAACCAATAATAAATTGACAACTGCCCATCAAAAGTGGTTGAGCAAGCTAGTGTTCTTTAAAGAGACTGTATGAAGAATGCTATAAATTAAACCTTGCTCAGCAGCCCTCTGTGCCTGAGTCCCAAATAAGGTGAACAGATGTGTCATTCAGCAATTTTGCTTGCCTTAAAGATTGTTTCACCCTTCCAAAGGTGGTAGAAGAGATTTGGAGAACTGCTATTTTGGATCCAATTCTGACGAATAGATAGAAACTGCTGAATAACCATTCCATCTTAGACTTTGCAATCAAGGAGAGGCAAGTTAGGCATGGTTTGACGTGTGCCATAGGCTTGGGGACAGCCAGTTTCAATGGGTTTAGAAAAAATTTAGACAGGATCCTGTGGACTAAAATCCTACAGGGGAAATTCACTTAACAAGGGTGGGCAGTTCTCAAGAATGAAATTCTAAAGATAAAAACAAACAGTTGTGATGAGAAAATAAACTGAAATTTTCTTAAAGAGACAAATGTAATTGGAAAATGTGAGAGTTGAAAGGGACTTCTGCAGCCATCTCCCACTTCAAGCTTCTACTTGACATCTAAGGAGGAGGGGAAACCCATTTCATTTCAAGGTTATCCTGTTCCCCTTTTGGATAACTATAATAAGATGATTTTCCTAAACTTGCCTCTGTAGCTTCCACTCATTGTTCTTGGTTCTATTCTTTGGTGATCGCCCTTTTCCATGCAACAGCCCTTCAGACACTTGAAGACAGCTACCATGACTCCTGTTCCCCACCCCTAGCTAACAGATTGAGCTAATGCATCAGTCTCAATGTCAATCACTAATTCATCAAATCCATAGAGCTATGTTCTCCTGTTGATAATAGCTAATAATAATAATAATAGCTAAATATTTATAGAGTACCTACTATGTGTCTACCTACTATGCTGTGCTAAGCACTTTACTGTGCTATATACTACTATATAGTACCTACTATGCTGTGGTAAACACTTTACAAAATTATCTTATTTGCTCCTCACAATAACCCTGGGAGGTTGGTGCTATTTTCTCCATTTTATAGACAAGGAAACTGAGGCACACAGAGGTCTTTAGAGACAGACAGCTAATGTGTGTCTGAGGCCCAATTAGAACTAAATTCTTCCAGACACCAGGACCAAGACTATACTATACCACCTAGCTGCCCCATGCCAACTATAAGATTCCTTTTAAATCATACTTAAATACAGTTATCCTATCCCCATGTGACTTGACAAGACTAAAGACTGCTATGTTAAGCCTTTAAATCACTAATGCCATGCAGCCTGACTAGTCCCTAAGGCCTAAGAAAAACAAATACAGTTATGCCCTTCCACATTGCAACTTTCCCTATCATAGTTTTGATATATTGTGGGTCAGCACAAGAAATTAAATGGGAATTTTTTGGGAGCTTTGTAGAAGCTGCAGATGACACACGAAGGTCAACATAACACAGAGCCTGTGACCAAAAACTTTACCCAAGTTTTATAATAAGGTACTGTAAACACCCCATAAAAGAAAAAGAAAAATATCAGACTTCTTCTCTGGTATGAAGGGAGGGCCAAAAAATTTTACATGGATTTTCCAGATTATGGGAGGCACTGTGCTTCTAACCCCTGCGATGTGGAAGGCATAATTGTAATTTCAAAGACAAGCTCGATGGCCTATAGTTTACAGGCTCTATTGTCTCTTGAAAATGAGTACAGACTGGGACCCAGGTAAATTTTCCCAACATTTCTCTCCAAATAACTTTAAAATAACGCATTAAATTAAATTTTGGGGCTGCAAGCCAACAAATGGGAGAGAGACATTACAGGCCAGGAGAAGTTTTAACACAGTAGGAGAAGGCCTGGAGTGTGGCAGGAGCATGAGCACCAGTGGTGGGCCTTAGAGGTGGCCAAGACAGCAGTAGCTTCAGGATTTCTCAGCCTAGAGATGATAAATGGGTCAGACATTCAGAAATAGATTATGGGGACCTGTTGGTGGCACTAGGTATGGCTGCACTGATTGGCAACTCTTTCAGGATAGAGAGGAGTGCTTGTGGTCAGTCATAAGGGAGCAGGGCCCTGGTTGCAGTTCAGGGCCAAGAGGAGCACTAGTACTTATGACTGCAGGGGAGCAAGGGCCCTTCCTGAGTAAAGACTAGGAGAGCAGTGACCATACCTTTCTATGGATCACACCACTTTGGAAGCACCAAAAGCTTCCAAACTCCCAGAACTACTACTGAAGACAGCAGAACAAAAAAGCCTGAAGCTTGGCATAGTACCCCCCCCCCACCTCCAGAGCAGAGCCCAGTTTTAACATAAAGTTTAAAGTGAAGAAATAGACTGGGATGATGCACAAACTACAAAAAAACACAATCATAAGAAGCTGCTACAGTGACAGGGAAGACCAAGACAAATTTAGATGAAGGCAACAATGTGAAAACAGCTATAAGCAAAACCTCAAAGAAAAAGGCTAGTTGGACCCAAGGCCAGGCAAGAATTCCTGGAAGAGTTAAAGACAAAGAGTGACAGGGGAAAAGTTGGGGGAAGGAATGGGAGTGATACAAGAAAATTATGAAAAGTGAATTAACAATTTGGTAAAAGAGGCACAAAGGGGGCAGCTAGATGGCATAGTGAGTAGAGCACCGGCCCAGGAGACAGGAGGACCTGAGTTGAAATCTGGCCTCAGATATTTGACACACTAGCTATGTGACCTTGGGCAAGTCCCTTAACCCCAATTGCCTTGCCTCCAAAAAAAAAAAAAGGTACAAAGAAAATACCTTAAAAAACAGAATAGGCCAAATGGTAAAAGATGAACAAAAATTCACTAAAGAACTTAAGAAGGAGAATTACTTTTTGAGAAAAAAGAGATACAAAAGTTCAATGAAGAAAATAATCCTTAAAAATTAGAATTTAGCAAGTGGAAGCTAATGACTCCACGAGACTCCAAGAAATCAAAAGAGTGAAAAAATAGAAGACAATGCTAAATATTGCATTGGAAAAACAACTGACTTGGAGAATAGATCGAGTCAATAATTTGAGAATTATTGGACTACTTGAAAGCCAAGACAAAAAGAACCTAGAAATATTTCAAGGAATTATGAAGGAAAAACTGCCTTGATATCTTAGATCCAAAGGGTAGAAGAGAGATGGAAAGAATCCACTGATTACCTTCTGAAAGAGATCCCAAAATGAAAACACTCAGGAATTTCTTAGCCAAATTTCAGTGCTCCAGGTCAAAGAGAAAATATTGCAAGCAATCAGAAGGAAACAATTCAAATATCATGGAGCCACGGTCAGGATCACATAAAATTTAGCAGCTTCCATGTTAAGCGTGAAGGGCTTAGAATATGATATTCCGGAAGGCAAAGGAGCTAGGATTACAACCAAGAATCATCTACCCAGCAAAACTGAGTGTAATCCTTCAAGGGAAAAAATAGATATTTAATGAAATAGAGAACTTTCAAGCATTTCTGATGAAAAGGCCAGAGCTGAATAGAAAATTTGGTTTTCAAATGCAGGATTCAAAGAGAAATATAAAAAGGTAAACATGAAAGAATAATCATAATTCAATGAAGTTAAACTGTTTACATTCCTACATGGAAAGATGATGCATGTAGCTCCTAAACATTTTATCATTATTAGGGCAGTTAGAAGGAGTCTACATAGAATGAGGGCATGGGTGTGAGTTGATTATGTTGGATTCCTCGCCCCCTAAAAATAGGGGTGAGGAAAAAAATACACTGGCAGAAGGGGGAAGGGAGAGGTATAATGGAGAAAATTTCTCACAAATTTATCTTATCCACTAGGAAATAGCAGGGGAAGGGGTAAGAGATATGGGGGGGGGGAGGCATGATAAAAGGGAGGGCAGTTTAAGGAAGACAGTGGTCAGGAGCAAAACAGACTTTTAAGGAGGGACAGTACAAAAAGGATAAAATAGAATAGGATGAAGGGAAATACACAGTCATAACTGTGAATGTGAATAAGATGAGCCAATCCATAAAACAGGAACTGGCTAGCAGAATGGATTAAAAATCATAAAATTGCACCCCAAAGATTCTGTCTACCCCAAAGAGATTAGAGGAAAGGGAAAAATAGCTGTATATACAAAATATTTATAGTAGTTCTTTTTGTGGTGGCAAAGAATTGGAAAAGAGGGGATGCTCATCAATTGGGAACGGCTAAACAAGGTGTGGCATATGATTCTGATGTGTTTATGATACTATTATGGTATAAGAAATGACAAGGGGAATGCTTTCAGAAAAAAACATGTCAAGACCTAGATAAAGTGAAGTGAGAAGAACTAAGAGATCATTGTGCACAGTAATAGCAATGTTGTAATGATCAACTGTGAAAGACTTGGCTACTCTGATCAGTACAATGATCTAAGACAATTCCAAAGATCTTATGATGAAAAAATGCTGGCCCTCTCCAGAGAGAAGCAAATCGAAGTACAGGTTTGGGTTGTTTTTTTTTTTTTTTTTGGTTTTTTCTGGTCGCGTGTGCATGATTTAGCACGTATAATTGATATAATTGTTTGCCTTCTCAGTGTGTGGGGGAGGGGATGAGAAAGGAGAGAATCTAGAACTCAATTTAACAAGAAAAAAGTTCAGAATAAACAAGTTTTTAAAAAATAATTATCTGGGACCACAGGAATTCATTGAACCTCTACTGAGCCTTAGGGAGACATTGTTCATGAGGACAAAATCAGATATCTTTTGTAATAAGAAAGCAGTCAAGAGATTACTTACATGTCAAATTTTTATAGATAAAAAAGTAACATTAAAACTACCATCTTGGGAGAGAGAGAGAGAGAGAGAGAGAGAGAGAGAGAGAGAAAGAGAGATCATTTGTGGTTGGCCATTTGTTTCGAGGGAATCCTGCCTACCAGATGGTCTTAGAGGTCTCTTGAAAGACAGTCTTGAGATGCTGCATACATGTAGGGAGACATGACTCTTAAGTGGCTGAAAAACATCTGAGGCAGAGAAGAAGATGATCTCAATTACCATTCAAAATAGGTGTGTCTTCCTCTTCTTGTATGTGTGAATAGTTTGCATATATGTGTGTGTATATTTACATATGCATGCACATACATATATGTATACTATATTATACTATGTTTGCATATATATGTGCATATATAATGTGTGTATGTATATATAATATAAATTTGATTCCTAGTCCCTTGGAGGCACTTCCAAGAATGGGCTTACTGGGTGAGATCACTCTTTCATTAGTTGATCTGAGATTTTATTTCTCTCCTGAGTTGAAGGGCTCCTCAGCACTTGTGTATTCCATCACATAAACTAGTGTGTATGGTTTCCTTGTTTACTATTTTGCTTGCTTTAATAAATGTTTTCTCATTAAAAACCAAAAGACAATTCTGCTCATAACCATCTATCCTCCTTCTTTGTAAGATTTTTATAAATGAGTTTATATTTTGGCCCAGTGTGGGCTTTAGCAGCTCTCCTCAGCTTGGCAAGGAAATCATCTATTTGCTATCTATGTCAAATAATAAGGAGTGATCATAATAACAAATGATAATTTTTCTGAGATTTTCCATAAAAGATAATATAATAATAAACGCATGTTGATTAAAAAGAAAAGTCAGTCCAGTGTTTGCCCTTCTCCTCTCTTGTGATACTTTTTATTTTCCACAAGGTTTCAAATATAACTGACTGTAGCTCAGCAGTTCCATCTGCCAGTTCTTTCAGTACCCAAGGATATGGTTCATCTGGTCCAGATGACTGTGATTTATCCAGGCAATTAGATGCTCTCTTTATCTCCAAACTTACTTCTGTTGGCTATTAACTCCCACTAGCCTATTTTCCCCCTGTCATTTTCTTCAGTAGAGAACAGACCAATATGGATGCATAAAGACTTGATAAGTGAGTGTATTTCTCAATAAGATATGTCTAGACTATGGAAGCAAGGTTAGATAATGGGGGATGAATGCAGCAGAGAGGTGACATGGACCTGTTAAAAGAGTGTCAGGAGCAGCACTAAAGCACACAATGAGCAAAGGCTCATAGTGAATGCTAAGAACAACAGAAAGGGCTTGTAAAAGCTCTGTAAAAGGGAGATTTCTGGTTAAGGAGGAAGGGACAATAGTAATGAATTATAGAGAGACCAGAGTGCTGCTGTCTTTTTGCTTCTCTTTCCTATTCTAATGAGAATTATCTTTGGACTCTGAAGGAGATAATAAAATGATTAATGGGGTCAGGACTGTAGCTAGCTCATATAGGCTCCCAAGAACCGAGTGTTAAATTTTCAGTGTGAGCATTTACTTGCTGGAAATCCACCAACAGATACTAATCAGGGCTTGATCCATTGTTTTGTTGGTTGTTGATTTAAGAAAGTGATGGAAAAATGTTACTTATGCAAATCAAATGTGTGTTGTGGGTACATTTTTTTGGAGACCCAGTTGTTAAAAATGTGTTTGCTCAGTTGTGTCCAACTCTACATGACCCTTTGCATTTTTTTGTCCTTGGGGTTTTCTTGGCAAAGATACCAGAATGGTTTGCCATTTCCTTCTCCAGTCTGTCCCCATTTTACAGATGAGGAACTGAGGCAAATAGGAGATAAGAGACTTGCTCAGGGTCACAGAACTAAGTGTCTGAGGCTAGATTTAAACTCAGATCCTCCTGACCCCAGGCCCCTGAACCACCTTACTAGCATGCTACTGATTAAAACCTAACATAAATGAATTTTTGATGATGAGTACTAGTCACAAAGGTCTAGAAAAACTATACCCCAGGACGCTGATAGAATTGGCAGGCATGATTACTGAATTGTTGTCAGTTGTCTCTCAAGAGTCATGGAGAACCTAGAAAGGTATGGCAGGACTGGAGAGGGACAGATATTATTGGATCATAGAGGTGGAGCCAGAGTTGACCTTACCGATGATGAAATCCAACCTCCTCATTTTACAGTTGAAAAAAAAAAAACAGATAATAGATGTCTAAGGCAAGATTTAAACTCAAGTCTTCTTTGACCCTAGGTCTTCAAAAAAGAGAAAAATGTAGATTATAAAAATTACTAGCCAAGAACCTGAGTTCTATTCCTGGCAGAATTCTAGAACAGTCTGCAAGAATTTAGAAAGGGTAGCTGTTTTTTTCTGATTGTCATCATGGCTCCATCAATCACTGGTCATGTGAGACTAAGGTCATTTCCTTTTCGGACAAGTTACTAGACTAGTACCTCTACGGGATATATTATAAATGTAGGACCTGCTAGCTTTTAGCAAAATATTTGACAGCATCTCTCCTGTTTTCCTCATGAACAAGTTGGGAAATAAATATAGGCTAGCTTGTAGAACTATTAGACTGATTCAGAACAAGTTGAATGACCAGATCCAAAGAATAATTATTAAATGGAGCAAGATCTGAAGGAAGGTCTAATGAAATGGCCCATCTTGGTCTGATCCTGTTTAATATTTTTTATGAATGACTTGTATAAAGCAAGGATAATATGCTTATCAAATTTTCACATGACAGGAAGTGAGCTTCCTATGTAACTTAATGCAGTGGATGCCAGAATGAGGTTCCAAGAAGATCTTTACAGACCATAGGGTAATGGGATGAATCTGCACAATGGACTTGAAATAAGACAATCTGGGTTCAGGTCCTAGCATTGCTCACTTAACCCCAATTTCCCTGCCAAAAAACCCCCCAAACAGATCCTAGCATTGTTACTTTAAAACCTATGTACCTTAGTCACCTCTCTGAGACTGTTTTCTCATCTGTAAAATGAGAGGGTTAGACTAGATAAAGGCTCTTAACCTGGGATCTGCTAACTTGTTTTTAAAAATATTTTTATAATCGCATTTAAATATAATTAGTCTCTTCTGTAATCTTATGCATTCTAGTCTTTGTGTTTAAAACCATTATTCAGAGAAGGGATCTAGAGGTTTCACCAAAACTTCCAGCGGGAGTTAGGACACAAAGAGCTTACAAAATCCCTGGGCTAGATGATCTCAAAGATCCTCTCCAGCCCTTCATCCTAGGAGTTCAAGATGAAATTTAATCGAGATAAAATTAAATCCTATACCCGGGTTAAAGAAATCACCTTTACAAGCAAAAGATGGTGGGAGCACACTTATGTAGTCATTTTTATTGAACAGGTCTGGAGGCTTTAGTGGCCAGTACTTGAACCCAAGTCTTCTGAATGATTATTATTAGCTAGCACTTACATAGTGCTTTAAGTTTTACAGTTAGGTTTATAAATATTATCTCATTTTATTCTCACCACAACCCTGGAAGGTAGATGCCATTATTCCTCTCATTTTACAGATGAGGAAACTGAGGCAGACAGAAGTTAAATGACTTACTAAAAATGAGTCACACACCTAAGTATCTGTGGTTAAATTTGAACCCGGGTCTGTCTTCCTGATTCAGTGATCTATTCACTTCACCACGTAGTTACTTCTTAGACGAGCCACCTGACTGCAAGATCAATATGAATCAACAGAGTGGCAATCCCTGCCCCCTTCAAAAAAATCACAGCCCAAAACCTAATGTAACTCTAGACTATATGAAGAAAGGTGCATTGTCTAGAGTGAGGAAAGTGACAGACCCCTCCAGAGCACTCTACCCTGGTCAGACCCTCACTGCTTTATTATAGTCAGTCCTGGGTGTTAGACCTGAGGAAGGACATGGACAACAAGCTGGAGTACAGAAGGGTGACCAGGTTGGCGACAGGACTGGAGACCATGCCATGAGAGGGTAGGTTTAAGGAAGTGAGGGATGGTAAGGAAGAAATAGTCATGACTTTAGGATCAGAAGGTATGACCTCAAACCCTGCCTCTGAATGATTTTGGCAAGCTCTTTTACCTCTCCAGCCCTCCCCCTCTTTCCTTCTCTGAAAAACTAGGGGCCTGGTTTGGGTTATTCCTGGGATTCCTTCCACTTTGAAATCTATGTATGTATATTTCTGTCAATGTTTTGCCTGAAGAAGACAAGACTTGGAAAGAGACATAAAAGCTGTCTTCCCATATTAAAAGGACTATAATGTGGAAGAAGGATTTTACTTATTTTATTTGAGGCAGCTCAGTGGCATAGTGATAGAGTGCTAGGCCTGGAATCAGGAAGACTTGAATTTGAATTCAGCCACAATCACTAGTTGTGACCCTGGGCAAGTCACTTAACCTCTGTTTGACTTAGTTTCCTTGACTGTAAAGTGGGGGTGGTAATAATAGCACCTTTTAAGGTTGTTGTGAAGATCAAACAAAATGAAATAAAATACTTGGCACATAGTAAGTGCTGAATAAATGCTTGTTCCCTTCCCTGTTTGGTTCCAGAGGGCCAAACAAGGAGCTTGTGAGTGGAAGTTGCATATGTTTAAACCTTGATGTGAAGAAAAACTCCATAGCAATTAGAGCTATCCCAAAGTGGAGTGAGCTGCCATGGGAGGTAATAAAGTGAAATCTGAGTTAATTAGTAGTCAAGTTTTGTTTGGACTAGCTGGCCACTGGAGTACCTTCCAACTCTGCACTTTCTTTATTCTGTTAATAAAAAAAAACATAAGGAAAGAAGATGAGACATGTCGTGGTGATGACCAACTGTGGGGATAATTCTTGCATCAGTACAGGCTGTCAGATTCTATTGACTGACTCTGGGGTGTAAGAGGAAAGAAGTCAAATGACTTTCAAAATTAAGTAAAGGCTTTTGGACAACTTTATTTTGTAGTATTTCGTCACATATCCTGAAAACTGTTATGAAACCATCGATCCTGTCCTGCCTCTTTCACTGGAATTTTCCATCTAGTAGCACGATCATTACCTTCGCCTTTCTTAGAACAACAACAAAAATGAAAGTGCTTCCTACAACACTAAAAACACCAAAAAGCAGTAACACTCAAAGTATTAGATCAAAGAGCCTTACTCTATCCACTGGAGAGTGGGCAGCTAGGCAGTGAAGCAGATAAGAGTGCCGGGCCTGGAGTCAAGAAGACTCATCTTCCTGAGTTCAGATCTGACCTTAGTCACTTATTAGCTGTGTGACCTTAGGCAAGTCACTTCACCCTGCTTGCCTCAGTTTCCTCACCTGTAAAATGAGCTGGAGAAGGAAGTAGCAAACCATACTACAGTATCTCTGCCAAGAAAATCCCAAATGGAGTCATGAAGATTCGGACACAACTGAAAAGTTACACTTAAACCACCAGAAAGCAACAAGATGAAACAGTCTAAAACAGATGAGAAAATGTCTTGAACACTGGGAGTCTCAGCAGCCGTGGATCTGAGCTAACCTTTAAAGTCTCAAATTATAGACAGTCCTCTTGTTTGGAGTATTCTTTTCTGCTTTAGCCTTGTGTGTAAAGCACAGGGGTCTGCTTTCATAGTTTATGAATAATGTTTCCCATAGAACTTGGTAGAAAGGAGGTGGGGCTTGCTATTTCTCAAAACTATGATGTGTGAAAAGAAGAGTATACAAACATGGAGGAAGGTTGTCTGAAATGAACAAAGGTGGCTTGAACACGTAACACATGTACAGAGTTTGGTGGAGAAATGCATCAAACTCAAAAGGGAAATGAGCAAGTGTGGAGGGAAACAGGGAGAGATGTTAAGGGGATAAGTTACCACCGGAGGAGGAATAGTTTCAAGCAAAACAAACTTTGTGATCTTGAGGGGGACATTAAGAGGGGAGAAGAAAAAAGAAGAGGGCTAAAATCTAAACGCAGTAGCCAACAATTTGGGAATAGCTGATCAATTGGTGGTATAAGAATGTAATAGAATATTGTTGCACCTAAGCAATGATTAAAGATAATTGCAGAGAATCTTGGTTAGTATGAGCTGAAACAGAGTGAAGCGAGCAGAACCAGGGGAACAGTTTATACAGAGACAATAACATTGTAAAGGAAAATAATTCTGAAACACTTAAGAACTCTGACCAATGCATCTGTTGAAGACATATGATGAAGTATGTTACAGAGAAAATGGTGATGGACTCAAGATGCAGAAAGAGACATGTTTTGGACATTGCCACTGTATGGATTTATTTTGTTTGACTATGCTTGTTACAAGAGTTTTTTTTTTTCTTTAGCCTTTTTGGGTGAGGGGGAGGGGAGAGAATTGGGTGATTAGAAACAATGATGACAGAAAAAAGATCATTGAAACATTAAAAAAAAACACAAAAGAAGCCAGAAGTAAATTCAGAAAGAAGCGCAAATAAGTTAATTTTTAAAGTAATCTGTGAACTTTATTATATATAAACATATATGTGTGTATTTGCATACATATACATGTATAGTAAGTGGCATGAAACAGAGATTCATAGTTTCATATACAATCCTCTTTTTGTGCTGTGCTGTTTACATGGAAATGCTCTTTTTGGGGGGCAATTTTAAGTTCAAAATAATAAAATTTAAAGAGATTTTTAAAAATAAAAATACAAATGTAAAAAAATGTATTACCCTGGGCCAGTTTATAAAAATAGCTTATCATCATCAGAGAAGACAGAAATTTACTAGGTAAATTTCAGCAAAAACTTTTACATAATTGGTGGATGGTATTGAAAAATGAGTATCACGACTCAGTAATTATGCATTGCTCTTTGAATCTATGGATCTCTCGGAGGCCTTCTTAAAAGCTCTGACAGTAATAAAAACCAAGTATCATAGTAACTAAATGTAGAACCATGTATATAACTTATAAATACATATGTATTAGAAGTGTGTACTCCATTTTAAGAAGTAATAGCAGTGTACTGTCAAAAAAGTTTGGAGACCACTGATTTAAGCAAACAGGATTTATTTTGGCATGGCTCCCTTGGAATTGGACTCACAGAATGATCAAAAAAGCAGCATCTCTTCCATGTCTGAGGAAAACACCTTTCTCAAAACTACATTAACATTTTGAATTAAGGATTCACCATAATTCCATATTCTGTCATCCCTAATGAAAAGTTTTTGAGCCATATATTCAGGACTGGCATATCTGCAGTGGTGTATAAAGCCCACATATGGGCTAACTTGAAGGGTATGATTGAAGCTCCTTGGGACCCTATGGATAGAAATTTGAATCACACTATGGGGTTTGACTATCAATTTCCTTGGTTTGTCATGTCTCTGTTGGTACGTCTCCCTGTAAATATGCTTCAGGATATCAACTCCAGGGATAATCGCCCATGATGAAATGTTGTATTTGAGGTAAGAGCCATAGAGAGTATTAGGGAAGAGGAAGCTTATAAACATGAAAACTCCGAATTTTCCCTGATCTACATCAATATTTCTCATCATTGTTTTCCAATCAGGGGAACCAATGGGCAGCAGAATTTCATCAATGTCATTCAGCACCACAAAGTGACTTCTATACATATTGCGGTAGATGCAGTCATTGAGAGCTGTCACTTGTCCATAGTAGCCAATGTCTCCTCCTGCGACATCAAAGAGCCAAGTGGAAGAAGCCCTGAGGTAGGATGTGATGGGCCAAGGGATGACTTCAGCTGTACCTTCATCAATATAGTATTCCAGGACTTTTTCTAGAAGCTGACTGCAGTTAGTTTTATAGATCATGACTGTCTGAGCCCCAAGAATTTTATACATCTCCATACTTTGTATGAATTGTAAAACATTTTTGTAATTTGCAAACATGGGGGAGATACATACTGTGAAGTCTGAAGAAGGAACACGGGCCTCTTGATTTCTGATTGTAAACCTTGGCATCTGGTTGATGTTACCATTTGGGGACCAGTGAATTGACACATACAGGGCATTACAGTTCTGAGGCAGAGAGCAGAGCAGATTAACAGCGCCATAAGGAAAGCCAAAACTATCCTTAAGAATATCTATTTCTGCTCTGATTATGGAAATGTTACCAGAGGGCTGGCAGCAGAACCAACAGTAAAGCTCTTTCACTTCCTCTTGGTGAATGATGCCAATGATGCGGATGAGGTTCAGGTACCGCTTATCAAAATAAGGGGCTATGATAAAAGTTTTGGAATTTTCTAATGGAGTGATTGTGCCTCTAGCAATCTCCCCTCTGCACACATCTGCTGGCTTTTGATGTTGGGATGTGTCCTTCATTGATTTTATCCAGTAGAATAACAGTGAGTTCAAGATCACAACAAAAATTGTCATGAAAAACATCCTTAGAAGAAATATATTTGGCATTTTGGTGTCAAAGGTCTGTGCATTTCAAGGTGCAGATATATGGTGCCTGAGAGGAGCAGAAAATCTAGGGAGATCAACTTTTTTTTAACAGATAGGCGACAACCCCCTTCTTCTGCCTGGCATCCTTTCGAAATTTGCTGTGAACTTTCCCTGATACTTCCTCTACAACATAACCAACTGGCATTTCGTTGCCTATGACATCAGGGGTGGAAAACCAATCAGATTCTAAGTGAGGCCCCACCCTTTCCTATAAAACAGCTGGTTCCCTGAAACATCCAGGGTACACTGGGAAAACCTGGAGAAATTATCAGTTCCTGACAGAGCCAACCAGCTGGGCAGGAGACTCTCTCTCCTGGATCATAATTCCCTTTCTTCTTGCTAGAACTGAAGATCATTGTACTAAGAACCAGGATCCTTGTATATCCTGAACCCTTCTGGAGCTCAGGATTCATCTTCTGGGTGACTGTACTGCTATCTACCATTTGGCCTCTCTTCCCTTGCCTCCCTCTCCTCATCTTTTGTGGGATTAAAATGAATCCCTAATGCGAAGACCATCTGTTTTAGCATGACTAGTTGTTTTATTTTCTTTTCTGTGGCTATCTATAAGTCCCCCAAAGACCCCTGTAAAAGACTGGGAAAACAGGAAGGATATAACAATCCCCACTCCCCACCCCTATCCACCTCATTGCCTGCCAGAACTGGTAGGATTTGAAAAGCAGGGTCCAACAACTAGGAAAAACTTTGTTAGCAGCTCAAGCCACTTCAACAAGCATTTTAAAGAGCCTACTATGAAATTTCATTTAAAATCTTTAGTATTCCATATATTTCCTGCTTCCCTTTATCAATTTCCTATGGAAGAAATCCCACGTACAATCTCATCTTTTGAGAATAAAATAGTCCAAACCCTACTCTGAGCCCTGAGCACTAATCCCTAATCGCACCTAACCTCTACACTTATGTGTCCTCAAACCCAGAGACTAAAGTTTCAATTCCTCCTTTATTGGTGGCCTCCCTAGAAAGAGGCATTGAAAGAATACCTCTGGAGGGGAGAGGATCTGGTTCTTAGACAAGCACCCCAAAGCTACCAATTGCCTATCTTACAGGTGATGTCTTGATATCACCCATAATGTTATTGGGCCTCTTCAAAAACAAAGAATGAACAACAGTTACAAACCAATTGCACAGCAATGTTAGGGTCACATAGTTCATAACAGGTAGCTGTACTGTTTTGACTCTTATTTATTATTTTTTCTACCTCTTTAGTAGTGGAACCCAACTACAGTTTGTGGCCTTAATTTCTTAGCTTCTACACCTGTCTCTACCCTATAGTTAGCCAGTTCAGCAATACACTGCCCTCAACTCTTAAATCCTGTTGCCACGCAAGCCTTGCCAGATTCAGTCTCGTTAACCCACCATCAAGCCTCCTCTACATACCTACTCTTGTATAGCTGAACAGGGTTGGAGAATGTCATGAAACCTTGACTGAATCAGTAACAAATTTATGTTACCTGATCCCAACCGAATTTATGTTACCCTTCTCACCACTGAAAATGTCTGAGACAGCGTAAAGAAATGGATATAAAACACAGAAATAGCAACGACAACAATAAAAAACTGGCTTATCAAGGCAATCTTTTTATAACAACTTGCTAATTGAGTGTCTATTCCAGGGACCAGCAATCTATGACCCAAGGGCCAAATCTGGGCTCACTGCTTGCATTTGTATGGTGTGAATGCCAAAAATGGTTTTTACATTTTTAAATATGAAATTTTATTTAAAAAATGTAAAAACTATTCTTAGCATTTGGGCTGTATAAAAGCAGAGGGTGGGCCCTAATTCCACTCTAACCACAGCAGCTGTTCAAAACCTTCTCTCCTCAAGTCTCCCATACTATCCTTGTCCCATACTTTCTGTAGAGGACTTCACCTCATACTTTACTGAGAAAATGGCAGCTATTCTCTCTGAACTTCTCTCACATTCTATGTCTCAAAACGCCTTGACATCATCTCCTATTCTCTCCCCCTTTAATCAGTTGATTAAGTGCATATTATGTGTGACAGGCACTGTGCTAAGACCAGAGATACAAAAAGAGGCAAAAGAGAGTCCCTGCCCTCAAGGAGCTTATAATCTAGTGGGGGAGACATTTTGTTTTGTTTAGTCACTCAGTCTATATATCTTGTTTATATGTACATATGTGTATATAGTTATACATTTCTATATCCACATATGTTCTGTCTTGTGTATAGCATAAGTTGTCTTTCACATAACACTGTGAGCTCCTCATGAACAAGTACAATTTTTTTTTTGCCTTTCTTTATATCCCCAAGTTTAGTACAGTAGCCTGGTTCATAGTAAGCACTTAATAAATATTTTTTGTTGTTTACCCTTCCTTCTTGAAGAGGACCATGGCTTCAGGAAGGTGATGCCATGATTTGCAAGTGAATTGGATTTAAGTAAGGGAGGGCTGTGCAAAATCACCAGCCTCGCTTTCTGCTCTGGTGCTAAGCACTAAATAAATGTTTGTTGATGGTCTAATAACCAAACTTCTAGAAACTGCTATTTCTAAACTCATTGCTTCAACTTCTTTTTCCATTAATTTCTTAACCTTTTGCGATCTGGCTTCTAAAACCTCATCATTAAGCTGAAACAGCTTTCTCTAAAGTGATTGCTGACCTTGTCATTGGCAAATCTATCACTTTTTTCCCCCCTCATTTCTTTCCTTCTTGACCTTTCTGCAACATTGACATGGTTCTCTCTCTTGGTTCTCCTCCTACACATCTGACTATGCCCTCCTGCTCTTTTTTGCTAGATCATCCTGAGTCCTCTTCTCTTCCCTTCTCTTTTGGTATCCTCATCAGCTCCCATGGATTTAATTCCCAATGTTTCACTATTGACAAGCAAAAGGAAAAAGTTAGATAAGAGGTTTGACAGAAGAAACAAGGGGACAGAAAAAGAAAGTCAGGATGAGGAGGGAGTAAAAGAAGGAGAGAGGAAGAGAGCGAGACAGAGAGAGATAGCTAAAACAGGGGAAAATTGTATTAAGGATAGAAGTATAGAATTATGAACAATGGTAGAAGGAGGCTTAGTTCTCAAAATAGTAGGCACTACTATTCTCTTACTCAGTTATTAGGCTACATTGTTCAAAATGAGTATTGCAAGTTATTATACTCTGGGATGATAAATAACAGACCAATTATTGTTTATGATTTTGTTTTTTACCTGCTTTTTAAATTCAAAATCTTCAGAGATTTCACATGACTCCTGACAAGGGGTCAGCTGGTCGCAATTCTGCTCCCTTCCCCCTCCCCCACACCCTCCCAGGGATTTCTCAGTTTGGGAAGAGAGAAAATTGATAGATCAGACTAACGTGGCTGGGGCACAGAGATTTCCACCCAGGGTTATAGCTAGGAGAGAAGGAAAAGGCAGCAATTGTTCCCAAATTGTGGCAGGCCACATCTTCTGTTCCTTCTGTAAGACCATGAGAGATGACCTCTAGCTAAAAGAATAAGCTAGGAGGTATGCGATTATGGTTTATGGTGGGTGCTCTCCACAGTAGCAGGAATGTGGAGAGAATCAAATCATCTTGGAGGGACTGGTGGGTCCTGTCTTGCTCCAGCCTAATTTCCATTTGTGTTTTTCTTAAATTTATTTTGTTAAAGAATACATTTGCCAAATTGCACATTGCTTCTCATAAACACCTGTGGTTATCCATGGCAATTCCATTCCTGGCTGCCCATTTGTATTATGAGGGCTCAATGAGAGCCACGAGGGAGAAAGGGAACTTTCCTGGTTAGCTGGACTAGAAGTTCCTCTCTCCCCCCACCCCCAGATCTCTAACTCGTGAATCATTTCATATCTATCCTTCTAGGTACAGAACTACTATGAATTCAGGCCCTACTTTATAATACCCCATAGGTGCAAGTCAAGCTTTCAAATAGAATTGCCATAGCAGCCACATAGAGAATTTATTCTCTAGATTTCAGTGGCAATGGCCAGATTAATATTCTTGGGGTATTGCAGAACTCTGAATGCTCACCTTTGTCGTTCGAAAGCTTTAGAAAAATTCATGGAGTATTCGTATTCCCTAGAATCTAGATTATAAACCTTAAAGACTGGAAGATCAAGACAGTAAGAAAAAGTCATTATTTGAAATAAATGGGCAAAAGGAGAGAACAGTTATTAATGGAGATCATTCTTGCTTTAGTGCTGGCCCACTCATTGACTCTGGAGTCATGGAGAATGGATGACTGATTTAAAAATGAAATGAAAGCTTCAAGTCATGATTTCCTATTGTAACGAGCATTCTGCTACATGTGTTGAAAGTCTGCTCTAGTGCACTCTCCCATAGGAACTTTCTACCTGGTTCTGAGAACTATATGTTCTTTCCTCAGCAAGAGAAACAAGGAAAAGTTGTCATACTGGAAACTAAAGAAATGACACTCAAACTCCTTTGCCAAGTGATCCTTACCAAACCCTCCTTTGCCCCAGGTGGAGTGATGTAATTAGTCTAGCATGAGTAGGAAAATGGCTTGGGGACTGGGAGGTAGAAGAAACCTTCTCTGAGCTCTCTTTTCAAACTAGAATTGTAAATGACATTCTCTCATCTGGAGTCATCCTTTCTGCTTTCCTTTCCCAGCCAGAAATAGTCATCTGTTTTCATAGTTTATGAAATAGGTACTCATGCAAAAACCTGGTTAAAGCTTGGTAACCTCTTTCCATAAGACCTGGATTAATCCAAGAGTGTTCCCTTAGCACTATTAAACTCTTTTATTTGTGTGGAATAAATCAACACTTTTCCAACATTCAACTACTAAATATGGCTTGAAATGGAGGAAAGGGGAGGGAACAAGTATTTATTAAGCACCTACTGTGCAAAGCAATTTACAAATATTATCTCATTCGAGCCTCACAACAGTTCTGGGAGGTAGGGGCTATTGTTATCCTCATTTTATAGATGAGGAAACTGAGGTAGACAGAAGTTAGGTGACTTGTGCAGGGTCACATAGCTGTTGTTGTTTGTCCTTCGTTCTCGAAGAGGACCAATGACATCACAGGGTGATAACTTGACTTGTGCTTGAACTGGACTTAAGTGAGGCAGAGCTGCACAAAGTTATCAACCTCATTCTCTCTTCCAGAGTCATCAAAGTCCAGTGGCAAGGCAAAATTCAAGACAACCCGCAGCGGCCCCGGATACAGTAGATGACCTTGGCATCTTCCATGTTTGACCAGGCTCTAAGTGCTCCACAACTAACTGCCTTCATGGCCGTTGGAACAAATTATCATGCACTTCTCCCACTGGGGGAAGTCCTCACTTGCTTGCAGTAGACACCACTCTAACTCACTGTTGGATTTGTGGCAGGTTGGTTACCCTCAAACTAGTTTAGCCTGTCTGCAGAGACAGCTTACACGGATGTGGCAGCTGTCCATGCTATAGCTTCTTGGAGCCACAGGTAAGAGTTGAGTGGCAGGTAGACATCAAAGGTAGATGAGCAGCCCTGAAGAGGCTCAGCAAGCCCTCACACCAGAGGTGCCAGTCCTTCCTGAACACCTAAACATCCTTGTTACATAGCTAATAATCATCCCTTATTCATCTTCAACTCACCCTGTGCCCACTCTTTCTCTCTCTCTCTCTCTCTCTCTCTCTCTCTCTCTCTGTCTCTCTCTCTCTCTCTCTCTCTCTCTCTATATATATATATATACATATACACATACATATATACATACATACATACTCACATATGCATATGTATACATAAACATATATGTATATGTATATATACATGCATATTCTCTTCAGCTACCATAATACCGAGGTCTCATGAATCATACACATCATCTTTCCATGTAGGAATGTAAACAAAACAGTTCAACTTTAGTAAGTCCCTTGCAATTTCTTTTTCTTGTTCTTTTTCTTGATTACCTTTTCATATTTCTCTTGATTCTTGTGTTTGAAAGTCAAATTTTCTATTCAGCTCTGGTCTTTTCACTGAGAAAGCTTGAAAGTCCTCTATTTTATTGAAAATCCATATTTTGCCTTGGAGTATGATACTCAGTTTTGCTGGGTAGGTGATTCTTGGTTTTAATGCTAGCTCCATTGACCTCTGGAATACCATATTCCAAGCCCTTCAATCCCTTAATGTAGTAGCTGCTAGATCTTGTGTTATCCTGATTGTGTTTCCACA
>CM053625.1:88744369-88786250 GCA_028646595.1 Phalanger gymnotis | reverse complement strand
CTCTCTCTCTCTCTCTCTCTCTCTCTCTCTCTCTCTCTCTCTCTCTCTCTCTCTCTCTTTCTCTCTCTTTCCCCCTTTCTTTCTTCCTTCCTGTTGTAGACATTATGCATATTTTTCCTGATTCTGCTTATTTCCCTTTGTTTTGGTTTATATGTCTTCCCATGCCTCTTTGTATTCCCCATATTTGTTGCTTCTTGTGGCATAGCAATATTGCATTGCATTAAAGTAATTACATTAATTACATACAAAACAAATTTGTTTAACCATTCTCCAATTGGTGGATATCTACTGTCTCCAGTACTTTGCTACCATTTATAAATACTGCAATAAATATTTCAGAGTGTATTGGGATTGTCTCTCTATCTTTGACTTCCTTGCAGCATGTGCCTAAAATGAGATCTTAGTCACTTTCTTAGAAAAAGTCCAAATTGCTTTCCAGAATGATTGAACCAATTCACAGCTGCAGCAACAGTATATCAATGTAACTGCTTTTCTTTCTCCAGCCCTTCTAACATTGATTATTCCCATCTTTTATCATCTTTGCCAATTTTCTAGGTGTGAGACAAACCTTTGGAGTTGTTTTGATTTGCATTTATCTTATTAATAGTGATTTGGAGCAATCTTTCACAAAATTTTTAATAGGTTACAATTCTATTTTTAGAGAGCTATTTGTTATATCTTTTGACAATTTGTCCATTAAGGCATGGCTCGTGGCATTCTATTTTTGATTTTGTGTTAATAAACATCATTCTATGCTTATACTCGCATCATTGATTTTGTTGGTGAAAATGCTCTTCACTTTCTTAAGTTGAAATTGGTTTATTTTTCATGATCATTTCTCTCCATTGTTTGGTGAAGAACTCTTCCCCCTGCCATAAATATAAAAGGCTCTTGATCTGGTTCTCCTCCCCTGTTTTTTTTCCCTAGTATTTAATATTCAGGTCATATATCCATTTTAACTTTCTTGTGGTGTATAGTATAAATTGTTGGTCTAAACAGTTGTCATACAAGGAGGCACACTCTTCATTGTAGTCATTGTGCATACTGCTTTTCTAGGCTCTGTTTATTTCCCTTTGTATCAGTTCATGTAAGTTTTCCCGTGCCTCTTGGTATTTCTCATATCCATTCTTCCCTATGACACAGTGATATTCCCTTACATTATGCACCACAATTTGTTAGCTATTATTGAATTAATAGATATTCACTTTGTTTCCCATTCTTTGTTGCTATAAAAGGCAAGGTAATGCTTTATAGCTATGGTTAGAGGACCACTTTTGACCAAATAAGGTATAGAAAAGGCTAAAATAGCTATTTTTATCTACATATTTTTGAGGTCTTGCATGACTAAAAACCGATGTGACTAGAATAAGGAGAAAAGCTGTTAATGTGGGAAAGCAAAGAGTTTAATATCCAATACACACAAGAAATTGAAAATACATAAAATCAAGAATCATTCCCCAGAAGATCGATGGTCATAGACAGAAGTTTAAAAAAAAAAACAACAAAACTGCAAACTACCAACAACCATGTGGAAAAAATTCTCTAAATCACTAATGACAAGAGAAGCGCTTGCTTAAACAACAAGTTTTAGAAAAAGTTTTAGAAAAACTCATACCCCTAAAATTGCAAAAAGCAAATAAAAGACACATATCGCCAATATTGGAGGGCTTATGGGAAGACAAGCATACTAATACACTATTGATGAAGTTGTGAATGGGTCTAACCATTCTCTAAAAACAATTTGGAATTTTGGGAGAAACATCGCTAACCTATGCATACTTTTGGATTCAGTGATCCCACTACTGGGAATATACCTCAAGGAAGTAAAAGTAGGTCTAGAGAACTCTGTGGTTCTCTTCCAGCTCTCAATCTGTGATTTTTAACCTGTCTAGTACCATGAGGCTGACATTTATACGCCACAAGAAGACGCCCTAGTGGTAGGACAATAGAACATGTGTAGCCAAGGTTACTGGTAGGGAGCCAAATCGTTTAGACCCTGAGTGTTTTGGGGGTCAGGCTTTAGATAGGGGATAGCAGTGATGGAGGTCACCAAGAGATGTGCCAAGGACTTTTATCTGTAGAGCCAAGTTATGTTCTGGCCGAGGCCTGGGCCTCTGTTTTTGATGTGGAATGTTGGGACATTTACAACCTAAGTGTAGGCAGCTCAACCCCCTCCCCATCACAGACACACACACACACACACACACACACACACACACACACACACCCCAAACTGGAATATAGGCAATATCTGTACCATGGATAGGAACCAGTGAGGGTGGGACCAAGGTGTCCTCCTGTAACAACAGTAACTTAAGCCTTGGATCATTGGAGGAGAGAAACCCATATAAAGTCTGAGAGTGAGAGGAGGCTGTGCAACAATTTTTCAGCTGCAAGGGAGGTACTGGGGGAGGCTGCACCTCTAAACATCAGGTGACATCATTTAGACTTGGGCTAAGGCTGGGCTGCTTGTTGACAATGCCCCACACCTTAGAGAATCAGCAGCCAATGGCTGTGAGAATAATCAACAAAATATGGAGAAAAAGTGGGTCCAGGCTTGGGAAGGGCAGCTGCAGATGAAAGTGTGCAGGAGCCACACCTGATGAAGAAAAATTGGCAGTACAGGAAATCATGGAACAAGAAGATGCATAGGAGAGGAAACAAGGGAATTATACTCAGAACATTGTGGAACTCCCTGGAATAGGGTGGGCATGCAGTAGAAGGTCTTAACAGCTCCCCCTGGGTTTCCTGTAAGGCATTCACACCTGAGACACAATACAGTAAAATCCCAGATCTTCTCCCCTTTTTCTTGGGATGCATTGTCCAAAACAAATCTCACCATCTTATACTTGTAGAATAGGGATAAGAACTGGATCTGTGATTTCTTTGGTAATGAAAGCTCTTAAGGAGGAAACTCTATCATTGCAGGTTAAGCACCTTCTCTGAAATTTATAGTTTTGGGGAAGCTGCCTAGAGCACTGAGAGGAAAAGTCATGTGCCTTGGGTCTCACAGCCAGTATATGTCAGAGGAACTCAAGTCTTTGAGGGGCAGACAAACAGAGAAGTGAGCCTAGGGCAACACAATGTTAGTCTCTGAAGAAGCAGGAGCTGAACCCTTAAACTGAAGAGGGCTCCTACTTGCCTATGGTTGTTGAGTCCTGTCTCCATCTGCTCCCTCTCCCCCAACTATGAAGGAGCCACAGGACAATCTTTTGATGCTAGGAATGGGGTGTGTGCGTGTGAAGTCTTCACATGATCCACACACTGTACAGAAGTTGGAATATGTCTGGAGAGTTAGTATTGTGCTAAGAGTGATTACCTTAGTGGGAGAGGGAGAGCAGGTGTAGCAGGTGAAGGGGTGTGAGTCAGTGTGAGTATGTTGTTAGGGATTAAGAAATATCAGATGTGTGTCCCTGATGGTTTGTGTGTGATTTGTCTGGTGCTAATACCCTGGTAGTATCTGGTATAAGCCTTAATTTGTAGGTATAAGGGGAGAGAGAGGATTAAGATGCTATGATGAGAAAGGTGCCCCGAAGCAGTATTACTGAGACATGTTTCTCCCTAGTGCCTACCTGCAGAGTTTGGAGGGGTTTTTTTTTGTACTTGGGGACAGTGATAATGAGCCCTCGTGAACGAATGATACAATTCTTAACTCTCAATAGTTTCTGCAGCAAAAAGCCTCCTGGGAAATTGATCTGGTCGTTCAGATGTGAGTTTGATAGCAATAAAAGTATTAAGGTACGTGAGAACCTCGGTGGAACTTAGGAGAGAGTTAGCTTTAGGGGCTTCCGTGTCATATTCGTGATTCAGGTTTTACGGCGGTGCAGAGGATAGAATGTTGGGTTTGAGTCAGGAAAGGCTTGAGTTCAAATCCACTTTGGACACTAGCAGCATGACCTTGGGAAAGTCACTTAACTTCTGCCTGCCTTCGTTTCCTTAAGTGTAAAATGAAGATAACAATAGTACTTAACTTCCAGGGATGTGAGAATCAGATGAGATAACATTTGAAAAATGCTTACTATGTGCCAGGCACTTAGTAGGCACTCAATAAATGCTTGTTCCCTCTCCCCTTTCCCTTTTAATACAGTAAAATGCCCAGATCTTTTCTCCTTTTTCTTGGGATGAATTATCTAAACCAAATCTCACCCATCTTATATTTGTGGGATAGAGATAAGAACTGGACCTGTGATTTCATTAGTAATAAAAGCTCTTGAAGAGGAGACTCCCTCTACCATTGCAGGTTGAGTATCTTCTCTGAAATTTATAGTCTTGGGAGAATGAGAAGAAAAGACATGTGCCTTGGGTCACACAGCCAGTATGTATCAGTGTAGGCTTTGAACTCAAGTCTTTTTGGCTTCAAGACTGATGTTCACTGTTGGAACTATTTAAAAAGCCTCCTTTTTAGTTCAACTGAAAATATTTTTTAAAATTTTTCTCTGGCTTAAAAACCCTTCTGGACTTTTCCCTGTTTGTAGGTAAATATGTAACAGGGAAAGAACTAAGGCTAAAATGGATCAAGGGTGCTAACCAAACTTAACTCTCATTTAGGTAAGATTGTTGCCTCCCTGCCCCACTGGAGTGATCTGCACCAACACACACTTATAGACAGTGGCCCATTTTCCATTCAAGGATTGAAGGATTTCATTCCCTGAGGGGAATGATTGAGGAAGGAATCCTGTAGTTCCAGTCATTTTAGTGAATTAATTATTGTTCTAGAATGTTAACCCCAAACCGTATGAGGTTATTATCTCATTTGAGATAACTTACAATTATTATCTCATCTGAGGTAAAGCACTTAGCACAGAGCTTGGCATATAGTAAATACTATATAAATGTTAGCTGTTACTAGCAATTACTAATCTTACCTTATCGTCTTCAATCCTGGAAATTCGCTGAGCTAAAATTAGGATCATAAGATCATAGACCTGTTGTTATTTAGTCATTTTCCAGTTGTGTCTGACTCTTCTTGGCAAAGATACTGGAGTGGTTTGCTATTTCCTTTTCCAGCTCATTTTTACAGGTGAGGAAACTGAGGCAAACAGGGTTAAGTGACTTGCCCAGGGTCATGGAGCTAGTGAGTGTCTGAGGCCAGATTTAAACTCAGGAAGAGGCATCTTCCTGACTCAAGACCCAGCACTCTCTGCTGTGCCACCCAGCTACCCCCATAGATCTAAGACTGGATAGAAACTATTGTCTCTACATTTCCATCTTTCAAAATTTAATCCACTCATTTTACAGATGAGGGAACTGGGACAGGATTTGAATCTAGATCCCATGACTCCAGAATCAGTGCTCTTCCCCGCCATAGTTAGGCCTGAATTAATTCTACTTCAGCAGAGCATTTTATTCTACCCACAGAAGTAGTTGCTATTCGCCCCACCTGCAAAGGTTTGGTGAAATTGTTTCCATACCTTCTGAATCACAGTAATGTGTTTTGTCATTCCTATGTTGTTGCACATGTTGGCATATTGTGTCTAGGGAAAAGACTGGGTCAATAAAAAAATGTGATCTCTGGTCTTTGTCCCCTAGAAAAAAACATGCTCACATTTCTTTCATTAAGAGAGATACGTACCTGGCTTCCATCTATTTGAGACATTTTCAAACAGAAGACAATATATTTCTAGGTGTAATGAATGAAGGGCTGAACTTGGAGTTATAAAAACCCATTTCAGACATTTACTGAGTCACTTAAATTTCTCTCAGCCTCAGTTTCCTCATCTGTAAAATAGGGATATTATCTATTGTACTTAATTTACAGGGTTTGGGCCATGGTTAAATGAAATAATGCCTAAAAAGCAAACACTAGGATAGGGTACGGTGCTGTTTTAAGTTTTGATAAGTTAAAACTGCACTAAAACTTTTGGAATAAATTGCAGATAGGTGAGTTATTGCTATAACACTAGACCATCCTCAGTCTTTTAACTCCCTCTCCTTTCTAACACTGGCTCACATTCTTATTAGATGCAAGACTCATTCTTTATTTGACACTAACTCTGAGGATGTAAGGTAAAGAATAAAAAAAATGTTCAACTCTACCTGAGGACTTCAAGTCTTTATTTTTTTAAAAAAAATATTTTGAAACATGTGTTGAAAACCTATTAGGAAGCTTTCCATCCTGTCCTGCCTTTGTCACAAGAATTCTCCATATGTTCCCCTTTCTCAGAAAGAAACAAGAAAAAGGACTCAGATAAGTAAGTCAGAAATCATAAAGAAATATCTTCACCAACCAGCCAGAATAAAGAGATTTTCCATCTAGTCTAATATAGGTGTTGTCATGGTTTTTGTTATTAGCTTTCTTAAAACCAGGTTAAAACTTCTAATTAATGAGGCATCATGATTCCAGAGTGTGTGATCTCTAGTAAGACATTTTTGAGGAACGTTCACAATGCTTGAGTCTTGGCAGTGATAAATGTAACCAATGTTTGGTGGCACCTCTTGGATGGGGCCATAACCCTTTATGAGCTGATAGACAGCCATGTGAACAATATTTTGTGGACAGACTCATTTTCTTACATTTATATATTATGAGATCTCATGGCTCTCTGTACACATGTTGTAGGATGTCAACCCTAGCAATTACATTCTATGATAAAATGTTCTATTGTGGATTAAAAGCAAAAACGAAGTCAGAAAAGAGTTTTCAAATTCAAGAATTCCACTCTCTGATCGGACCACCATGATTTTGTCCACCATTGCTTTCCAGTGGGGGTAATCCACAGGTAGCAGAATTTCGCTGATGTCAAGCAGTAGCAGAAACTAGCTTTCATAGATGTTGCAGTAGATTCAGTCATTGAGGGAAATCAGATGTCCATAGTAACCAATATCTCTTTCTAAGCTGTCCTTCATGGATGTTTGGCTTGCTGTCCAAAAGGTTATTATCAGCAACCTCACAGATGGACTCAAAAAATGAATGCTTCAGGGCAGCTAGGTGGCTCAGTGAGTACAGCACTGGCCCTGGAGTCAGGAGGACCTGAGTTCAAATCCGGCCTCAGATACTTGACACATTTGCTAGCTGTGTGACCTTGGGCAAGTCACTTAACCCCAATTGCCCTGCTTTCTCTCCTCCAAAAAAACACAACAAAACAAAAAAATGAACACTTCTTAGTCACAAGGAAGGAAGGAGGGGAGATCATTGCCAGCCCTCATTACCAAACTTCCAACCAATCGTGTTGCCTCAGCTCTGTGACCAATCATATTGTTTCCTGGACTTCAGTTATGGCATCACGTCACCTACTCTATTCTGTTCTGTATTCCCCAAAACCTTATAAAAGAAAATTTTTCTTCCTATTTGGGGTCTTAGTTTACTGAGAAAGCTGGGATCCTATGCATTGGTAGATTAATATTTTACCAGTAAGTTGACTGTGCTTAGAAATTTTTTACCTCAGTTTATCCTATTTAACTGTTGCACATCCAAAACCACTGGTAAAAATAGGGAACAGAGCATGCCCAAAGAGTGTCCACAGCCAACCACTAAGAAGTCTTTTCCCTACCTACGTTAACATGAATCCACTAATCAATGCTATATGGGTGTAGTCAGACAACTAGTTCTGAATCTAACTGTAGTATCTCCTAGCCACATTTCTCTATGTTGCATAAGAGGAAATCATGAGAAACCTTGTCAAATAATCTTTCTGAAATCCAGATGTGCGATGCCTCTGGTCTACCAGTCTTGGCAGCCCTGTCAAAAAAAAGAAAATGAAGCTATTTTGGCATGGCCTGTCTTTGAGGAATCCATGGTGAGTGAATGAAGAAATCTTTCCTAAGTGCTTGCAAATCATAATTCATTATTGGATTTTACCAGCCGTTGAAATCAAGCTCCCCCAAACTGTAGCTTAAAGAATCAGCTTTACACAGTAACAACTACACTGTGCAATGACTGACTTTGATAGACTTGGCTCTTCTCAGCAATGCAAGGTTCTAAGACAACTCCAAAAGGCTCACGATGGAAAGTTCCACCCACATCTAGAGAAAGAATTATGGAGTCTGAATGCAGATCGAAGCATACTATTTGCTCCCTCCTTTTTTTTTTTTTTGCTTTGTTTGTTTCTTCTTTCTCGTGGTTCATTCCATTGGTTATAATTCTTCTTTGCAACATGACTAATGTGAAAATATGCTTAATATGAATGTATATGTAGAGCCTATGTCAGATTTCATGCCACCTTGGGGAGAGGGAAAGGATGGTAGAGGGAGAAAATTCGGAACTCAAAAGTTTGTGGAACCGAATGCTGTAAACTAAAAATGATTAAAAAAAGAACTTAGTACAGTACCTGCCACATTAAAAAAAAAAAGAATCAACTTTACCTTCCTCCCTTCCTCCTTTATAAAAACTGGAACATTTGTGTGCCTCTGATGCTGTCAGGCCTCTCCATTTCCCACACTTTTTCAAATACCACAAACAAAAACTCTGTAATCATGTTCCCAAGGCACCATAGTACACAGAGCGCTGGACCTGGAGTCAGGAAGACATCTTCCTGAGTTCAAATCTGGCCTCAGATACTTACTAGCTAGGTTACCCCATGCAAGTCACTTAACCCTTGTTACTTCAGTTTCCTCAACAGTAAAGTGAGCTAGAGAAGGAAATGGCAAACTATTCCAGTATCTTTGCCAAGAAAACCCCCAATGGGGTCATGGAGAGTTGGACATGACTGAATAACTAAACAACAATCGTGTCCACAAATTCTTTCTGGAATTTAGGACATAATCCATCTGGATCAAGTGGCTCAAATGTATTGAGAACATTAATTATCCCTATTTAGTTTTGATTTCTATTCCCTGCTAACTATTTCTGTTCTCTATCTTTTGCAGTCTGAAGAGCATTCTCCTTGGCAGGGAAAACAGAAGTGAAGTTGTTGAGTGGGTCTAACCTTTTCTCTATTATCCATGTTCATCAAGTCATCCACCCTAAGCAGGCGACCTGGGCTTCTTGTTCTTCTTCTTGTTTTCAACATAGCTAGGGAAAAAAGCTTTTTTTGTTGTCCTTAGCACTAAAACCATATGGTTACTGATGGCAGTTAAATAGCAGTAAAACTCATTTCAAAACACAGTGTCATTTGTTCCTTATCCATCACCCTTCTTATCCAATCATTTTTCAAGTCCTTATAATCAGCTTCTGTATTATCACTCTATCCATTCCTTTCTCTATATTCTCATGTTCCCCCAACATGGTAGAGGCCCTCATTAACACAACTGAGCTGTGGGAATAGTTTCCTTATATCTCTCTCTGCCTTCATTCTCTCCCCTTTCCAAGTTGTCTTTTATGCCACTGCCAGACTAATCTTTCATTTGCATGTACCTGGTCATGACTCCTCTAATAAAAAACCTCCAATGACTTCCTACTGCCTATTTTTTTACACTTTCTTTTTTATTTTCAACTTAAACACCACAAAAAAGCATTTTCATACACAAAGAACACACACAAAAAAGGTTCCATATGGAATCGTAAATCTCCATTTCACAATGTTTGCTTTTAAAATGCACATATATGTAATATATTCTACATGTTACTTTCAAAACTGTCCTGCTTGTCTGTGCTTCCTTGTGTTTTCTTCTGTGCATTTTAAAAATGTTTCAGTAGCCCTCTTTATTTTGCCGTTGCTATTGCCCACCACTCTCCTTCTTTGATCCATACTCCCTCACGCTCCATTAACTGAAAGAAAGGAGGAAAAAAATCTCTCATATGTCTGCACATTGTGCCCATCCTCTCTCTGTCAAGAGGCAAGTAACAAGCTTTATCATAAGTCCTCTGTTGACATGGTTGTTCAATAAAATGAACAACTCTTAAGTCTCTCAAAATTGTTTTTCCTTATAATGTTATATAAATGGTTCTCTTGGTTTTGCTAGACTCATTCTATATCAGTCTCTAGAACCTATAATTCTCTGAAATTGTCTCTTTCACTTTCCAGATCTTTGGACACCAAAGAGAGATGGAATTCTTGAGCTGAGATAAGTGACTGGGAGTTCCCGCTGTAGAGGGGGCAGTTCTTAGGGTCTGTGCTCCGGTTGTACTACAGAAAGCCTTTAAAAGGAGTCAGACATAGTGCTTCCCTCCCTCTCCATCCCTTCCATTGTCACATCTGCTTCACATGGGGAAGAGATGCAAAGAAGAGGACTGTGTCAGGCAGGCGCATCAGAGCTCTCTGAGGCCAGTTTGAGACCAAACCACGAATTGGAGTCAGTCCCCACCACTAGCAAAGGCTGGAATGTGGTAAGCTGCACATTTCTTTTCTTATTAGTGATTGCTGATCAGTGGGTTTAACCACTGTTCACATTCTGTTCACGCTGTTTTTATATTCCCCTTTGTCCTGAAACCTTCACAAAGTCTACTTTGAGTGGGACTGCTACAACAATCTACCAGAAGGGAATTTATTCTTCAAATTGTAGTCATGGTAATAAGAGTAATATTATCCCTAAACTGTTATTAGACCTTTAAATTCTATTGGTCTGTTGAAGAGCATTTTTGTACGACTTTCATGTTTCACTGGTGGGGTGGCCTGTATCATTGTTTATAATCTTGTGCCAATGGTTTTCGAACATTTCAGGTAAAAAAGCATTGGCTAGGATATGCAATCATTCAAATTAAGGGAGTTAATGGATTGGACCTATGATTTCACTAATATAGAGAGCTCAGAGAGGAAACTTTCTTTACCAATATAGGTCAGCATTTTCTCCGAAATTTTCATCCTTAGAGATTTGCCTAGAAGACTGACGTGTTAAAAGACAAACAGCCAGTAGGAAATGGGACTTGAATTCAAAGGCTACCTCTCTAGTACCATTTGAATTTACTTCCTAGAAATCATAATTTCAGTTTAATGTTTCTTTACCTTTTATGTGAGGTATGTTCTTCCAAATTCTTAGGTCTCTTTTTTAGAGAATATAGGAGTTGGATTTGTAAAAATTAAGGAGGAATTTTTCTCTGTTTGTCCATGCTTATTGGATGATTATTGTTGGTTTGAGCAGCCCCAGAAAAGTGAGGGACTTGCAGGTACCTCTCAGAATGCACCCACATCTTAGAAGTGGAAAGGCTTGCATCATGAGATGAAGAATATTATTTTTATTGCTTTTAGAAAAGAAACCCAACCAAGGGAGTCTTTGTGATCTCTGGGTTTTAAATCTTCAAAATTTGTGGAATTTCTGACTGCAGAGTGGGTTGGGGGAGGGGGAGAGTCTGATTTTAAAATAAAAAGGCAAAAAGGGAAAGGATGGGACATTTTTTAGTGACAGTCATCTGTGGGGTTCATTCTTGTTTTAGCACAGAATAGCACATAAATCCCATTCACTGACTTTAATTATTGAGGCTGGAATTTTGACAAACAACTTTAAAATTAAATGAGGACTTTGAGTCATAACTTTATTCTGCAGTAAGCATATTGTCACACATGTTAAAACCTGCTATGAAACAATCCCTCCTTGTTCTTCCTCTCCCATCGGACTTTTTGATTAAATGTCATGCATTATATATTTCCCTTTCTCAGCAGAATTTTTAAAAACAGTAAAGGGACCTGTAAAACACTGTAAACTCTTAAAAATAATGCTCAGTACTCATGGCCAAAGAACCCTCATCAAGTCTTCACCTGCTCCCAGTGGAATGACAAGATTGAATAGTTAGCCTAACATACTGAAATTGCTTGGGAGCTGGGAGGAAGAATTCATCATGCATTTCAGCTAGCAATTTGGAGTGGAATAATAAATACAGTCCTTTCATTTGGAGTCATTTATTCCATAACCCCCAAAAGATTATCTGCTTTCAAGGTTTATCAGTAGAAAGAACTTCATATAGAATTACTGGTTAAAGTTTAATATCTCCATTTATAGTAGCCAGATTATACCCAAAGAGGCCACTTAGTATAGACCGTTGGGCTTTCCTACTTATATGGGATAATTAAACATTTTTAAAGTACTTGAATGTTAAATACAACTTAAAATGGAGAAAAACCAAATGAGGTGAATCTGTTTATAGTCATACAGACTTATCTTTGTCTAAAAAATATATTATCACCATTCTAAGTTGAGAAAATTAGGACTGTTTGAAGTATTCATTTGGAGAAAAAATTTTAGCAAGCAAGTTAATAGCATATACCTATTTCTACCAGTGGATATCTAAGCAATTTAGGACAATGTGCTGCTTTTAAGGACTTGCCACCTCTTTGCTCAAAGGATTTAATAGTTCATTACAAACGCCCTTTATCTCTTCATTAGTGTAAATCTGATAAGACATAGGAAGATTTTTCCCTTTACTGCTACTGTCTATATTTAAAAGTAAGAAAAATCCATTTATTTATCATGGCTTATCCAGGCTAACCTCAAATCACTCCCAATTATACAGTTATGTGTGTATGTGTATGTTTAATTGAAAGACTTCAAATCTTTTTTTTAGTAGTGGAAAAGAAAATTTGGAAAAGTGACTCAAAAGATTCTTTGTAAACTCTCTTTTATAATAGAGACAAGCTGAAAGAAGAATTAAAAAAGAAAATGTTGATTTTTCCAGGATTTATTCCTCTCAATGGTCACATTTTTACCAATTAGTGAAAAGTTAGGAAAGTCCTTCCATCAAAATGTATGTAGATAAGACTTTATTCCTCAGAACTGCCATTCTAAGCTCAAGGAGAACCTTCTCTCTGTTTCTCAGGACTCTTCTGAAGTTCCTCAAATGTTGACTATCTAGTCTGGGTAGCCTTCACTATTACCTTTGGTTATTATTGAACTAATGGGTCATTCAAGTAGCTAGGACTTCCCTTGACTTTGCTGGGGCCATATTCCAAGGCTTGGGCTTCATTTAACTTGGAATGATAAGGGTAATACCTATATCCCATTCTGTGGGAATAATTTTTGTACAACTTGGTTAACATTTTTTACTAAGGATGGACCAAAATCCCAGATTGTGTGATCCCTAACAAGAAGGTTTTGGGTAATGTCCTTAGGGTTAACATATCTGCAGTGGTAAAAGAAAGCTATGTCTGGGGAAACATGAAATTGAACACCAAAGCCTCTCAGTACTCTGTGGACAGAAATTTGAATAATATTGAAGGGAGAGACCATCATTTTCTTTGGTTTATGCTTCCAAGGTTGGTAGGCTTCTCTGTACACATGCTGCAAGATGTCCACTCCAGGGTGAACCCTCCACGATGAAATGTTATATTTGGAATTGGAAGTAAAAATGGAAGTTGGAAAGACAAAATTCTCAAACAGGAAGGTCCCATTATATTGGCCTCTTGCTTTTATTTTTCTCATCATGGTGGTCCAGTTGGAAAAGCCAATGGGCAGCAAGATTTCATCAATGTCATTCAGCAACACAAACTTACTCCTTGGCATGTTTTGATAGAGGCAGTCATTCAGGGCTGTCAGCTGTCCATGGTAACCGATGTCTCCTTTCTCTTTAGAGAAATGTGAGGCAGGTGAAACATTGAGGTAAGACGTTATAGGCCAGGGAATTATTTGTATTGTCCCTTCATCAATGTAATATGCCAGGACTTTCTCCACCAGTTGGCTACAGTTGGTTTTATAGATCATGACTGTCTGAACCCCAAGAATTTTATACATCTCAATGCTTTGTATAAATTGTAAAACATTATTATAATTTCCAAACAGAGGGGAGATACATACAGTGAATTCAGAAGATGGGTTCCAGGTTTCTTGGTTTCTTATTTCAAACCATGGCATCTGGTTGACATTTCCTTGCTTGGCCCAGTGGATTGACACATATTGGGCATTACAATTCTGAGGAACCTCACAGAGAAGATTAGCAGCACCATAGGGGAACCCAAACCTATCCTTGAGAACATCTATCTCTGCTCTGATAATAGAAATGTTGCCAGAGGATTGGCAGCAGAACCAACAGTACAGCTCTTTTACATCTTTGTGGTGAACAATGCTGATCACTCGGGTGAGGTTTATAAATCTTCTATCAAAATAAGGTGCAATGATAAAAGTTTTAGTATTTTCTAATGGGGTAATTGTCCCTCTGGCAATCTGCCCTCCACACATAGCCAAAGATGCCTTTATTCTTCTTGATTCATTCTCCATTGGCTTCAACCAATAGAATGATACCAACCACAAGATCAAAGTGAAAACCATAACCACAAAAAAAGTCCGTAGTAAATAAACGTTTGGCATTCTGACTTTAAAGACTGGTATCTCACAGCGTTTGGTGCCTGAGGGTAAAAAAATATAGATGGAAGTATGTTTTTGCTGAAAGGTATGAATCTTTGATTTAGATGCCATTCTCTTCATTTCTCCTCCCCACTCCCCCCTCTCTCATACCTTTCCTCCCACTAACAATATTCCTGAAACTACACGAAAGTACAAGAGTAGCTGGGCCCTTTGTCTACATCACTAATCAATAATAGAAGCAACAAATTATAACCCTCCTCTACATTATATAAAAAAGCAGTCTTCAAGTTTGCTAGATAGGAATCTGGCAGAGGCATCCAGACCATCCAACAGGTGGCTGCCGTTGCTGCTCATGTGCCTGTTGTTTCTGTCCCTAGGTCTCCCCATATAATACATTTTTTGGGTTAAACAAGAATTGTAGAATCCCAGAGCTGGAAGGGATCACAAAGATCATCAATCCAATCTAATTTAATCCACATGAAGCAGAAGTCCCCCCTTCCACATCCTTGACACCATCCTTTCTCTATACCTGTGTCTCATTCTTCATCTTGTGTCATAGTACACCCCTATGTGTGTCTGTTGGTGTTGTTTCTTTCTTCCTTGGTTCCCAGAGTCTCATGGTCCCATAGTCCATGTCTCTGCCTTCCTCCTGTATTTCTTTACATATCGCATCTCTACTAGAAACTTGGGTTACTCCCTCTATTCTGTGTTTCTCCTTAAAGCTCATGTCTCATATCTATGGCCTGTGATTCATGTACCTTCTTAATCCCACATCAGTGATGGTATTCTTTGTCTCCACCTGTATCCTGTGTCCCTGACTATCCTAAAAAGAAAATGACCTGAGGTTTTGGACTCCAGGACTGAGGATGGGTCTGGGTCCTTGACCTGGAATTTAGCATTAGAACTATGACCTTGCCTATGCCCAATGTCTCTACCTGTTTTCTGTATCCCTTCTCATATTCCCCATTTAATCTTAACTTGTCTTCTGTGTATCTGTTATGTGTCTATTCCTCTGCTCCAAAAGCCTGCCACTGTCCTATGTTTATGCCTGTTCTGTGTCTCTGCACAAGAAAAGAATCTCTGATTGTGTCCATGTCTCTCTGAATTTCTTCTCTCCCCCATCAGCCCCTCCATCTGCTGCCACTGACTTTCTTGGGCCAAGCCCTGATGATCCCTTAGTTGTTCAATGTCCTCTCCCCATTCTGCTCTGGGGCCCAGCTGCCCAAGCACCTGAGATCAGGTGCCCCTCACCTTTCCATCTCTGAGATCAGAACTTCTCCAGGCCTCTCTCTCTCTGGATCCAACTCTGGCTGTTGCCAGGCAACTATGGGTAAAAGGGTTCTCTAGGAGGAAGCTGCTCTCAATGCCCTTCAAGAAGGTTCTCTCTAGGACCCAGTTACTCTCAGTACCCTCTGCTTAAAGGCCTCATTTTAGGTCGAAAGGAAATGACTGTTATGTTTTGGGACTGAGATTCTGGGCTCCAGGACTGAAAATAATGTCTTTAATCTAGAACCTAGAGGTGAATTTAGTAGTTAGGGATTGGAGAACAAAGTTCCAGGATGGATTGAGTTTCACTTTAACAAATGAAGGTTATACTGGGTGGGATCTTTTCTGAAAGAGCTAGAGAAAGGGACCTAGAAAAATCTGAATTATAGAAAGTTTTTAGCAATATTCAGTGTAATATCAATGTAATTTTTCTAAATATACAAACAGATAGTCAGGTGGTGCAGTGGCTAGAATGCCTAGAGTCAGGAAGACCCAACTGAAATTTAGCCTCAGACACTTACTAGCCGTGTGACCCTAGGCAAGTCACTTAGCCCTGTTTGCTTCAGTTTCCTCATCTGTAAAATGAGCTGGAATAGTAAACGGTAAACCACTCAAGTGTCTTTGCCAAGAAAACCCCGAGGGGAATCATGAAGAGTCAGACACAACTAAAACAACTGAACAAATACATAGACATAGTTTGTAGGTGGCCTGGATAGATGTGATTGGAGGTTTGGACCACCTATCATAGAGATAGAGGAGGGCTGTGCCTACACCACCAGCAACATGACTGGGGGTCCAGGCTTTTCCAAAATCTAGAGGTGTATTGTAGTTTTATGTCTATCTACCACCTGTAAAATAGCACTAGGGATATGATTTCTAGAGAGTCAGAAGAAAAGATGTTTCCTTGATCACTCTTAAGGAGAACGAAATCTCTTAAACTGTAGTTAGTCCCTTCCCAATAAGTGACCATCACACGTAGTAAATAGTGAAAAAAAAACATTTATCTGCTGACTTCGGGCATTTTCACTGGCTTTACTCCATGCCTGGAATACTCTCCCTTCTCATCTCTCCCTATTCCTTTAAGTCCCAGCTACAATTCTACCTTTTATAGGAAGTCTTTCTCAATCCCCATTAATGAGAGACAAGACACTCTCTGTTGATGTTCCCCCAATTTATCCTGTATATAGATTGTTCATACATAGGTGTTTGCATGTTGTCTCTTCCATTAGACTGTGAGCTGCTTGAGAGCAGAGACTGTCTTTTACCTTTCTTTGTATCCCCAGCAATTAATTCAGTATCTAGCATATAGTAGTTGCTTAATAAGTGTTTACTGACTAACTAACTTATGTTAGCAAAATAGCCAGTAGAAATCAGAAGTCCTACAGTGTGGAATATACCAAAGATGTATAAGAGAAAATCAAGTCTTTAAGTAGGAGCAAGGTAAGAACTCAGATCAAACTAGAAGCAGAAGAACAATCTCACCCAGGAGAGGTCTACTCTTAGCCATCTTTAGAATTATGAGCCCTGGAGGTCAAGGAACATGATGAGGTTAACTCCCATACATGCTCACAGTTCCAATGGCTTTAGCCTGCTATTTAAAAGTGTCTCTTGACGACCTTCCTGGAGTTTCTCTCTTCGTGTTTATCTTCAAAGTCTCTGTAAGAAACTGAAGCAAGCACCTTGTATAGACAAACTATATTCTCTCAGCCAAACAGAAGACACATCTCCTTCTATATATGAAACACATAGAATAAGGTATCGCTTCATAAAACTGCCCCAGGCTTGGGCAGAAGCCAAGTCACTCCAGTTTTATTAATTTCAATAAAGTATATAACATCACTTGATTTGCTAATAAAACATGTCCAAAGAGGCAGATCTTTGATAAATAAGATTATAGGATTTAGAACTGGGAGGGATCCTATTAATTAGATAGTTCAATAGCTTACAAACTATTTTTGATTGTGCATTCCATCAATAAAAACAACTGAGCATGTGCCCTTTTGTGTATATTTTGTGTATATTTACTTATTTTTGTGTATATATTTTATATATACATTTGTGTATAATCTGTGTATATTTACTTATTTATATATTTGTTATATTATATTTTTATTATATAATATTTATATACTACTGGACTAATAATTACATAAATTATAAAAACTAACAAAACTAGAAATGAAAAAAAGCTGAAATACTATTTGTTCCTTGAGCCAATAGGGAGGCATTAGCATTTATTGAATAAAGGAGTAATATGGTAAGATTTGATTTAGAAAAATCACCCATTCCAGCATGAAGGAGGCATCAAATTGGTAGGCTCTTTTGAGGGTTACAGCTCTTTATTGAGTACAGCTCAGTGGAAAGAACTGGAAGAAGGAAAGCAAAATGGATGTGGTAAATGGAGACTTACTCTTCAGAGGCATGGAGGAGACAATGGGAGGATTTATGGAGAACCCTGAAGGTTGATCAAGGAGTCAGCTGGGTTGATTTCAGTGAAGCACCAAAGGTCTTCCAAAGAAACCCTATGCTGGGCATGTGGATGGGGTTCAAGAATCCAGATGGTGACTGGTGGCTTGAAATAAGGGAAGTCTTCTAGCTTTACAAGTGGTAACTTGCCACCTAGTCATGGCCCAGGTAGGCTTGGGGTAATTTTTTTTTATTCAGCTGCTTCTAAGGGAGAGAGGGCACCTACAGGACTGAGTAGACTGGGGGGCCACTTAAACCACTTTCTATAGGTTTCTTAAATCTTTGACTTAAGAAAGAATGCTATTGCAATAGTCTAGGTAGGAGGCAATAAAAGGCTGCACTGAGATAGTGGCTGTTTGAGAGGGGAAGAGTGTAGATTTGAGAGAGATTGTGGAGGTAGACTGGACAAGATTTGATTAGATATATGAAGTGGGGGAGAAGGTGGAGTGGTGCATGTCCCCAGGGTAGAAAACAATAACAAACAACCTAGGTGAGTGGAAGGATGGGGGTGCCCTTGACAGTAATAAGGACATTTGGAAGAGAGTTTGGGGAAAATAAGCAACAAGACCTATGATGTATATCCCCATCCATCCATACTTGCTCATTCAGAGCTCAATTCTTGCCCAGACTACAAGGTAATCTGAGAAGTAGGGTGTACGTATGTTTGGGGAGGCAAAAAGCAGGAGAAATTTTGCCTGTGCCGCTGTTGCAGGTGCTTGAGTTTGGGTTAGATTTTAACCAAAGCTCTGAGGGGCTGATATTCAGGTGTAACCATGAGAAGCCAGCTGTGTAAGGTTTGGAAGGAAGAAGGGTTGGAGTGTTGAGCAATACTCGTTGAAGGAGGCGAATTAGAATTAGTTGAATTATAGCAAGCCTCGTGATTGGTTATTACAAGAAGGGTGGGATGTGACACATCTTCCTATACTATGAGTGCCTGATCACACACTCCTTAGGGTTATGCCAGTGCCCTGTGGGACTGCACATCCATCCAGTCTAACACTTTCATCTTACAGATGAGGAAACTGAGGACCAGAGAGATTAAGTGATTTCCTGAATATTACACATGGAGTAACACAGGCCTTTCTACTACAGATTCATTGTTCTTTCCCCTTTGAATCAGTCAGTCAATAAGTACTCATTAAGCACCTACTTTGTGCCAGGGATAAAGAGAACCCAACAATAGTCCCTGCCCTCAAGGAGCTTACAATCTAATGGGAGAAAAAACATGCAAACAACCGTGTACAAACAAACTATGTACAGGACAAATAGGAAGTAACCAACAGAGAGAAGGCACTAGCATTAAGAGGGACAAGTGAAAGCTTCTGGTGGAAGACAGGATTCTAGCTGGGACTTGAAGGAAACCAAGAAAGCCAGGAAATGAAGATGAGTGGAGAGCATTCCATGCCTGAGGAACAGGCAGTGAAAATGCCCAGAGTTAGGAGCTGGAGACCCATATTCAAAGAAGAGTAAAAAGGCCAAGTGTCACTGGATTAAAGAGTATGTTGGGGGACATAAATTGAAAGAAGATTGATGAGATTGGAAGGGTTTATAAAGGTCTTTGAATGCTAAACAGAGGATTTTATATTTGATCCTGGAGGTGATAGGGAGCCACTGGAATTCACTGAGTAGGGGATGGTGGTGACATGGTCAAAATTGCACTTTAAGAAAACCACTTTGGTGGCTGTAAGGATAAACTAGAGTGGGGAGAGACTTGCAGCAGGCAGACCAGCCAACAGCCTATTGAAATATCCTTGGCATGAGGGGATGAGAACGGGTACCAGGGGGTGGCAGTATTAGAGAGGAGAAGGGGATAGACACAAGAGATGTTACAAAGGTAAAATCCATGGGCCTTGACAACAGATTGGACATGAGGGGGTGAGAGGGAGTGAGAAGTTGAGCATGACACTTAGGTAGCAAGCCTAGGGGACTAGAAGGATGGCGGTGCCCTTGACCGTAATAGAGAAATTTGGAAGTGGGGAGGATTTGGTGAGAAAGATAATGAGTTTGGTTTTGGACATGTTGGATTTAAGATATCTGAAGGACTTCCAGGTTAAGATGCCTGAAAGGCAGCTGGAGATGCAAGACCGAAGGTCAGTAGAGAGAGCAGGGCTGGATAAGTGGATTAGAGCATCATCGGCATACTCAAACAGCTATTATCCTAGTGATGACCTTCATTTCCTCCCACCCAGACTAATTGACCCACAAATTCAGAGTCCATTTAAAAATTTTTAAAAAAATAAAATCTTGTTAAAACATATTTTTCTTTTCTTCTTGCTTTTTAAAAAAATAATAACTGTCCTATTTCCTATTTTAGGAAAAATGTAGTCATAGTATAGAAGCAATAGTTGGCATCCAATAATAAGCATGATTTCTCAGATTGTGCTGCATTAATGCAATAGAATTTTATATTATGAAGAATACAATGAAATGTAGAAAGATCTTTATGAAATCATGCAAAATAAATTTTTAAAAAGCAGACTCAGAAGAATGGAGTTCAAACTAACTACTGCCACTTGAAGAAAATGAATGAGAAAAAACCCAACAAATAATCCTGATGGGTACTTGGATTGCAAATGTGTTATTTTTTTATGCATTGAAAATAATTGATTGGAATTTTTAAAAAATTCCTTAGCAATTAATGTTGTTTGTGTTGATGTTTATTGTTATGCTTCTAATAACACATTTGTAATGGAAGTAAAGAGAACCACATTGTCTCATCCCCAAGTCTTTCCCTTTCCTTTTCCCTCCAGCACACAGCAGGGATAGTCAGCTGATTTCCAAGAGCCAGTTGTTAAATTTTCAGCGGCAGCAGCTAGGTGGCACAGTGGATAGAGCATCAGGCCCGGAGTCAGGAGGACCTGATTTCAAATCTGGTCTCAGGCACTTGACACTCACACAGATCCTGGGCAAGTCACCTCACCTGGATTGCCTTGCCAAAAAAAAAAATCGGAGTGGGTAGTCACAATTTGGAAGTCAGCCCACAAATTAGGGCTTGATTTATTGTTGTATTGATTGTCTGGACTTAAAGTGTTAGAGAAACTATTATTCATGCAGATTAAATTTAAAATTGGGTCTTATATTTTCCGAGAGTCATTTGTTAAAAATTTACCAGAACTCCACTGGTACCCAATGGAAAACTGAGCACATGTATCCCTTTAAGTAGCCAGGGTGAAACCTCAGAACTTCATGGGATGATCCCTCGCCTGAGAAAACTAAAGGTCTTACTGTATGTGCTCTATTACACCTTTAATTTTTAAAAATACAACTGCCACTTTTTACTAGAGAAAAGTCTATCATTTGACTTTGAACTTACTCTTTTCCCATCAGTTAGAAGAGGAGAACTCGACTTCCATGGTGATAGCTGCTAACACTTTACAAACTTTATTTCATGTAGTCCTCATAACAACCCTGCAAGATAAACAATGCAGATATTATTCCCTTTCCTCAGACAGAGGAACTGAGGCAAAGATAGGTAAAATGACTTTTGATTGATATCCAACTAGGGAGAGGCTGAATCAGGATTCAGATCCAAGTTTCCACAGATGCTTTCATGAAACTCACAGCCTAATAAGGAGATAAAACATGAACATAGGTAACTACATTGTACAATAATACACAAGAGCACTAGGGGGCTACAAAACGAAGGCCTGTATGAGCTCTAGAGACTAAAGTCATCATCACTTTGGAGGATGCGTGGTATGTGTGTGTGTGGTGGGGGGGCTGGGGTGGGGAGGCAGCTCTAGAAAATGCTAGGCCTGAAGTCAAGAGGCCTGAGTATTATCCCTGTTCTCCCACTTCATTAGGTATATGCCTTTCAACAAAACACTTTATTTCATGGACCTCAGTCTACATGTTTGTGATGTGAGGATAATAATACTTCCTCTGCCCCTCAAAAGGAAAGGGCTAAATAATTGTTAGTGATTATTAAAGGAACTCAAGGGTGAAGCAGGCCTCCTCTAAAGAAAAAAATTATTTTCTAACTTGAGAAATCACCTCTGTTAGAAATATGAATTTTCTTATATTAGGTTTTCTCCTAATGGGGGGCAATCTGCCTTTATTTTCTTCACAAGAGTTTTGATATTCAGATGCAATGCTATCCTGTATCTCTTCTCAAATCTATTCTTCATGTCACTGACAAAGTAATCTTCCCAATGCACAGGACTTGTATGCATTTCTCCCCAGCTCAGAAACTTGCAGTCATTCCCTAAACCACAAACTCCTTCACTGGACATCCAAGGTCCTCTGTAGCTGGCTCTCACCTATTTTTCTAGTCACATTTCTCTCTCAAATGTGCTCTGGGCAACAGCCGAATTGGACTATCCCTAGTTTCTCCAGATCACTGTGCCTTCTCCTATTTTCTCCAATGTTCCAAGACTCATTGCAATTATCTTATGAATTTGTGCAGGCAGTAATTCTTGTCTAAAACAGACTACTTCAAGAAACCTAAACTTGCACTCACAGTATCTCTGTTCAATTCTGACCTCCTGACCTCCATCACTTCCTATCTGTGTGACCTTTGACAAATCATTTAACCTTTTTGGGCCTCAGTTTCTTCACTGTTAGAAATTTCATGGGGTTGGAATAGGTGATCAATGAGGTTTCTTCTAGCACTAAACCTATGATCTGTTTGTTGAATCCTCAAATACCAGTTCAAATTCCACCTCCTCCCTTAAGCCTTCCCTGATCCATAATCTGCCCCCACATACGGTAGATCACCCCCTCCTCCACTGCTTATAGTCTTTCTGTCTAACTTAGACACTTGGTACATTCTAAATGTATCGTAGCTATTTGTGTAGTGCCCCCTTAAAGCATACTCCCCTGGCATGCAATAGGAAAGCACATGGAAACTTTTGATGGTTCTGCTTCCTGGTGGAGGGTTCTCTCTCTCCCTGGTTAACTCCTGCATCCCCCCCGCCCCACCACACAGACTTCAGAACATAAGCATGTGTACTCTTAACTGCTTCCTGCCAGTCTTTATGACTCAGGAGTTCATATGTATTATATGATGATGAATATTCTTTTAATGTTTGCCTGCTGAGCTGAGACTATGAATGTACTGTGAAGGTGGTCTCTACTCTGTGGGGCTCCTTTCCTGCTGGTTCTGAAGTGCAAGGTTGAGTCTCTGAGCTGTTTGGAACATCAGATGTGGGGAATGGGGTATATATTTTCAGAACTGAGTTAACTGTCTTTCTCCCAAAATCCTTCCTGTTTCCTAATTTTCTTTTGACTTTTAAGGGTACCACCATTCTCCCAGTCACCCAGGCTCACAACCTGGGTGTTGTACTGAACTCCATAATCCCTTTCACCTTCTCCTACATCCAATCTATTGACAAGTTGTTTTGATGTTATTTTTAAATATCTCTCACGTATGTTCCTTTCTCTGCTCTGATCCTGCCACCAACCTGGTGCAGGCCCTTATCATCTCAAATCTGGACCACTGAAATAGCCTTCTGGTAGGTTTCTCTGCCTTGAGCCTCGTCCCCACTCCAGTCTGTTCTCCATTCAGCAGTCAGGTTGATCTTCCCAAAGTGCAGGTTGGATTCTATCTCCCCTCCTATTCCACCTCATTCAATAAACTTCAGTGGCTCCCTATTAACTCCAGAATCAAATATAAAATTCCCTATTACGATTCTAAAGTCCTTTGTAATCTGACCCCTTCCTACCTTTCCAGTCTCCTTACCCTTGATTCCCCTCTATGCATTCTATGATCCAGTGACACTGGCTTCCTCCCACATGACACTCCTCAATCTATACCTTTTAATTGGCTGCCCCCATGCCTAGAAGTCTTTCCCTCTTCATCTTCTATCTTTCTTGGTTTCCCTCAAGTTTCGGCTGAGGTCCCATTTTCTGTAAGAAGTATTTTTCATCCCTCCCCCATCCTTTTTAGGGCAACTGGGGTTAAGTGACTTGCCGAGGGTCATATAGCTCAGACACAAAGCGTCTGAGGCTGGGTTTGAACTCAGGTCCTCTTGACTCCAAGGTTGGTGCTCTAAACATGGTGTCACCTAGTTGCCCTGTCATTCCTAAAATCTAAATGTCATCACTCTGAGATTATCTCTAATATATCCTGTATATATCTTGTTGCACATAGTCGTTTGTATATTGTCTTCCCCATTAGCCTGTGAACTCCTTGAAAACAAGGATTTCCCACCCCCTGCCCCCAGTTCTTAGTATCCCTGGAATTTAGCACAGTGCCTGACATATAATAGGTGCTAAATAAATATCTGTTTGTTGAATTGTTGACCTAGCCACAAGTCATGAGCTCATAGCATCTGAGGCAGCCTATGCCTGGGAGGGACTACCTCTGTTTGTTTCTTCTTTCCTTTGGTACAGGCCCTGAGAGATCTCAAAACTCAGCTGGTGTCTTCCCAGGCACTGACACAGTTGTTGCAGCAATAGCAGCAGAAGCCAGCAGACTAAAGAGAAAGAGTAACTTGTAGACACAAAGACCACTGGAAAGAAAGCCCACCTGGTGTTGATCAGATTGTGTATCAATGGAGTTTAAAATGCCAATGGATAACTAGCCTTTGCAAAGAAATTGTTTGCAAATGTCTCAAAGAGAGTAAAATGTTAGCCCTCAACTGCTTGTACTGGCAGTGATAAGTGGGTTCTGTTCTAACCATCCTATGATTCTTCATTGCTTGGCATTTCCTTTCTCTGTGGGAATGAAATAACCTGTTCCATGCCTGACTCACATTTGTCTCTCCCTCCCTTTGCTGGAGAGAACCCATAGACAAGAGCCAAAAGATAGAATTGTCCCCAGAGTAGTTGGGATGGGGGCTGAGCCAATAAATATAAGAAGGAGGCCCAGATTTCACTATCAAGAGATCAGGCTTCCCAAGCTGAACCTGGGCTAACTTCAAGCAGAGGTAAAGGCCCTGGATGGGCTAGGATTGCCAGCCTATTGCTGGGCTACAGCTGTCTACCTCCCTAGTCACATCGTCTTGCTACTAAGAGGCAAAGAATCTGTCCTGTTTCTTTTTCACTTTGTATTCCTCATGTTTAGCAGATGTTTTTGCACATAGTAGCCACTTTAAAAATATTTGCTGTTGACTATGGGAATAGTTAATGTAGTGTCTCTCCTGAGGCTCCTAGACCTGGTCCTGGCTCTGCTACTTGCTACCTCCATCATCTTTTACGAGTCATTTAATATCCCTGGGCCTCGGTTTGTTCACTTGTAAATATGAGAGGTTTGGACTCCATAACCTCTATGGTCCTCTTTTATCTCCACCTAAGATCCTGTCTATCCCAGCTCTGAGGGCCTGAGCTCCTAGTTACGGGAGGGCTAGGCTTAGCCTCTGCTGCCACCTACTGGAGTTTGGGAGATGAGTACTTCTGAAGGAACCGCTTACCTGATGAGGAAGAAAAAGCAAGCAGAAGCAATACCACCCTGAGATCCCCAACACTTCTATTGACCATGATTTCACCAAGGTGGACCTCCTCCTCAATAGTTACCACTTGTGTCTTCTGGGGATAACTCTTAGACAAGAGACAAAAAATAGGATTGTCGTTGGAGTAGTTGGGGTGGGGGCATGAGCCAATGAATATGAGAATAAGGACCCTGCTTTAACAACAAGATATCAGGCTTCCTAAGCTGAACCTGGGTGAATTTCAAAGGACGATGAAGGACTGTCTGTCCCTGTGCCTTTCTTTTCCATGTCCTTCCACAAATCCTTCACCATGCACCTGCCTAAGGCAGAGCAGAGGTATCCAACTTGAAACCCACCAGCCACATGCCCAATTGCGGCCCAAACCAGATTATAATGTAATTGGGAAATATTTAACAAAATAAATAACTATGCAACAAAACATAGATAATGTTAATATGTGCTTCTCTAAATCCATATGCTATCCAGTGATACTTATGAATTTAGTGGCCCCTGTTTCTATTTGAGTTCTCACTACTGCTCTAAAGAACTTCCATTAGTTCTTTTAGTATTTGTAGATGTCAGCACCACTTTTAGACTGTCCCTTTCTTATCTCTCACCTTTGTAGTCATACCCCACCCCCCAACTCTGGCACTGTCATTAAAATTATTGGTGCCTTTTTTTCCCATTCAGTAGTTTTTCAGGCAGACATTTCTTGTGACCCCACTTGGGGTTTTCTTGGCAAAAAGTAGTTTGCCATTTCCTTCTCCAGCTCATTTAATAGATGAAGAAACTGAGGCAAAGAAGGTTAAGTGACTTACCCAGGGTCACACAGCTAGTGAGTGTCTGAGGCCAGATTTGAATTCAGAAAGATGAATTTTCCTGACTCCAGGCTTGGCATCCTATCCACTGCACCACCTAGCTTTGAAAAGACTGGTTAGGAAGCTATTGTATTAGTTAATTGGGAAGCTAACAAAGCCCTCAACTAGGGCAGTTGCAGTGGGAATATTGAAGAAGAGACACTTGTCTGAGATGTGGCTATGGTAGCATGAATGGTACTTAGTTACTGATGTGAAAGTAATGAGGATGGAGGGCAAGTTGAGATGACTCTGAGTTTTCCAAACAGGATAACAGAGAATAGAAGTTCCATTCACAGACAGCATGACATCAGGAGCATAATTTCAGCACAGAAAGAAGAAATCAGCATGGTGTGATGAAAAGAACAATGGAGATCAGACAGGGATGAAGATTTTGGCTTAACATTAAGAAGAATTTCCTAGCAATTAGAACTGTCCAACAATGGAGTGAATACTTCCTGAAGTAGGGAGCTTCCCATTACTGCAAAAGGCTAGGTGACTGCTTGTCAGAGATATTAGGGAGAGGATTCTTATTCTAGATTGCATTTGGACTAGAGGACATCTTAGGTCCCTTCCAACATTGCAATTTTGCGATCAGCAAGCTGGTCCAATGCTCTCCTGTTTTCTCTTGTGTATCCTAGTTACTAAGGGTCTAAGGATCCTTGGAACCTGAGAGAACCTTTTGTTTTCACAAACAAAGCTAGCAAATTAAGCCCTGGGACAAAGGGTGTGTACGTGAGTTTGAGGTTGCTGAGGAAGGCCAGACAAGACGTTTTACAGACACTGCCACCCACTTCTGATTCTCTTAAGAAACCAGGGAACAAGCAATGAGCTGTGACAGAGTTCTCTAATTGCATAATCAGGGTGACAACAGGGGTGTATTCATTTTTCCACCTGGTAATTCTGTTGCCTGGTTAGTAGCCAATGAAAATACTTCTCTGAAAACAAGTTGCTACAGAGCTGCTTTGGCTGGAGTTGAAGCTTTCAAATTAGGAAATCTATCTGGGAGTCCTTAGCAAGGACCCATACCATCCTTGAGGAAACTGACACAGCATCCTAGAACTTATAGGCAACTTGGAGTTCATCCTTTCATTTTACAAGTGAGGAAACTGGGACACATCGAGGGAAAGTAGCTTGTCCAATATTACACCATGAATTAATAAAAGGCGATCCGTTTTTCTAAAGTAACTAAGGTTTCCAAAGCACCTCCTTCACCACCCTGTGAGGTAAGGAGTTCAAGAATTATGATTACCAATTTATAGATGAGGAAACCAAGTCTCTAAGAAGTTAAGTGACATTTATGTGGTCACAGGGAAGAGTAAGAGCTAAAATCTAACTACAAGTGCTCTGGGTCCAAGCTCAGCTCCTGTCATTTCTCAATGCAAAGATGGAACTGGGACAGGAGGTAGGATGGTATAGCACAGGGGTGGCCTTAAGGCTACATGGAAGGGGATTTGTTCTGTGAAGTTTGGATTTAGTCAAAGGGCTTCCCTTGAGGACCTAGCAGGCTACACGTGGCCTTGAGGCTGCAGGTTCCCCAGCTCTGGTATGGTGGAAAGAGGTCTGGCTCTGCAGCAAGTCAAAATTTTCAGGACATGAAAGGACCTCAGAGTTCACCTTGTCAGACTCATTCATTTTGCAGGATCATAAAACTAAAGCCCAGAGACACTGATTTGTTCAAGGCTACATAGACAGTAATTAGTAGTGTGAGGACTTGAATCTAGGTCCTCTGACTCCAAATCCAGAGCTTTCCATACATACCTTCAAACTCCTTACTAAACGTCCTTCATTTCTGAACTTCAATTAGAGGGCCGAGCCTTTTAGACATTCCCAAGTCCCTGAACTGACTTGGCTCCTTGGATTTATCACTGTAGCACACTTGAATCTGAATTACCTATCTCTAACTATCATCTTAACATACTCCAACCCTAGCATTTACTCCTCTCCTTTGTCTCTACAGTCTCCAGGTGAGAAGAATGCATTTCCTAGGGTTTATATACAAGGAGGAGAGGCAGTGTGGCCTAATGGATAAAGAACTAGGGTTTTTTGGTGGGGAGGGGGAAGGAAGGAGGTTGAGGCAAAGAGAGTTAAGTGACTTGCCCAGGGTCACACAGCTAATAAGCATCAGAGGTCAGATTTGAACTGAGGCCCTCCTGACTTCAGGGCTGGGCTCTATCCATTGTGCCACCTAGCTACCCCAAGAATCCATTTTGAAACCAGAAATTCCTGGATTAAAAGTCCTACTTCTGACTTACTGCTGTGTGACCTTGGCCAAGCTGCTCTAGGCAACTATCTAAGTCTCTAATTTTCAAAGAGGCAACAGTATACATACATAGAGAGAATTTCCTCACCTAGGAGCTCCTTATAACAACGAAATCACAGGTCCAGTCCCTATTCCTATAGATGATGAAAAGTAATATGGTATAGTAGATAAAGAACTTGCCTTGGACTTAAGAAGACCTGGATTCAAGTCCTTCTTCGGGAACAGAATGGCTGTGTAGCCATGGGCAAATCACTTGACCTTAGAAAATATAAATTTAGTAATAGCATTGTTGCAAATCAAGGCAATTCTGAGATTCTACCTCCTATCTATCAGAGAGTGAAAAAGAACAAAAGAGAAAAAGAAAAACAATAAATATTGGAAGGGCTATGGGAAAACAGGCACATTGATGCTTTGTTGTGAATGACTACAATCATTTGGGAAAACAACTTGGAATTACACACAAAAAGTTACTGATCAATGAATATCCTATGACCAGCTACGCCCCTGCTAGGTCTATGCCCCAAAGAGGTCAGTGAAAAAGGGAAGAGGTCCTTTATGTATGCACATATTGACAGTAGCTTTCGAAAAATTTCGTAGTGGCCCCCTTGCACCCCTACCCCGCAAAAAACAACAACCACTAGAAATGAAGAGGATGTCCAACAGTTGAGAAATGGCTGAATAAGATGTGGTATATGAATTGTATTGCAAGGAATAAAGCAATAGATGATTTTAAAAAGGCATAGAAAGACATACAAAGTGATACAGAGTGAAGTGAGCAGAACCAGAATAATTTACACCACGACATCAATATTATAAAAATGAACAATTTTGAGGACTCGTATAAACTGAGGAAAAGTTAAATTGAGTAGAATCAGGAGAACAATGACCATAAAAACATACAACTTTGAAATGTCTTATCAACACAACGACTATTCATGATACCAGAGGACCCAGCTATAGCTGCCTTCTGGTAGCTATGATATCTTTCTTCAAGCTAAATTTTCCCAGTTCTTTTAACTAATGCCTCTAGGCCCCTATCCCCTACCCTTGTCACCCTCCTCTGAATTTTTCTCTACTTTATCAATGTCCTTCCAAAAATATGGTACTCAAATGAACCCAATCCTTCAGATATAGTCTGACCAGGACAAATAATAGCAAAATAATCCTTTCCCTGTTCTGAACTAAATGCATACTCAGAAAACTGTCCTTCAAGGCTTCTTAATGTTGACCGATATCATTAACATATTTTGTTTTCATCCTATAGAAGCAGTTAAGCTTTTGGTGTTAGAGGACATGGATTTAAATCCCACCTCTGACTTTGAACCAGTCATTTCTTCTCTCTGAGCCTCGGTTTCCTCACCTGTAAAATGCAGAGGTTTATCTAAATAATCTCTAATGTTGGCATCTGGGCAGGGCAATGGTTTGAGCACTGGGTCTGGATTCAGGAAGACCTGAGTTCAAACCTGGCCTACTAGGTGTATGACCCTGGGCAAGTCACAACCTCTGTTTGCCTCCATTTCCTTAACTGTAAAATGATAATAACAGCACCTAGCTCACAGGGTTGTTGTGAGGATCAAGTGAGATAATATTTTAAAAGTGCTTGGCACATAGTAGTTGCTATATAAACACTTGTTTCCTTCCTCCTTTCCCCCTTTCCACTCCCTCCCCCCCTTTCAACTCTAAACCAATGGATGATCCAATCCTCTAAACTCTATGAGTCCTAAATTCCAGATGGGGTACAAATGATGGAATTTGCCTTCTTTCCATTAATATATTTAATGCTTTGGAAAGTCACCAAGAAGGAAAACTTGATTTTATTTAATCCACCAACAGGATGCTCTGGTCTCTATTGGTTCTTGCTTATGAGGTCACTCCAGGAGGAGAACCAAAAGGCACAAGGTTCTGGGCAAGTCTCTAGTTCTAGTCTTGTTGTTGGTTATGGAAATAGAAAGTCCCACCCCTTTGGACATGAGGGTCACACTCCCAGCTCTTGCTTTCTACATAGCCTAAGAAGAATCTTGAGAGGTAGGCAAATGGGTAGGCAGTAAACATTTATTATGTGTTTACTATGTACTAGACACTGCGCTATGTCTGGAGATACAAAGACAAGTAAAAAGAAAGACCATTCCTGCCCTCAAGGAGCTTCCATTCAATTGGGTAAAGACAAGACATGAAAAGAACTGAAAAACTGGGAGGTGGGGGGTTGGGAAGGAGAGACAAGGAAGAAGAGGGTGGTCTGGGGGTAAAGTCTGGAGAGACAGAAGCATTGCTGGTGGGGAAGGTAGCGTGGCCAGCCAGGGCTTGTCCCCAAAATGTAAGCCGTGGGAGAAACTCACTAGTGGGAAAAATGGACAAGCATGGCAGAAGTAGATACAGTTATTGGTTAATGACCCTTTGGCCAAGACTTTGTTTAAGTTTAAGGATTGCTAGAGGGTGAGTGAGTAAGTCAGGGGAAATCCCTTGAGATGTTTAGGAAACAGTCAGATGAGGGAACCTGGAGGCAGGAAGTGGGAAAAGCAAGCAGGTTTATTCAACCCATACTCTGACCAGAAGCAGTCCAGGCAGGGGGAAGGGATGACACCAGGTACCTGGCGTTAGTTGTTTTCCATTGGAGAGTGGGGTCAGGGATTTGGCCATACAGGAGGACTTACTTAGGGAGTAAAATAAGATCAGAGGGGACTCCTCTTTGCCTGACCCTTAGCCAGAGAGCTAAGGTTGGCCAGAACCTGAGACCAAATCAGCGCCACTAAGGCAACTATTGGTTGATGATAAGGGTGTCCTAATTAGGAAGCCGTAAAGTAGTGGGTACGAGGCAGCTGGATGGCTCAGTGGTTACAGTACTGAGCCTGGAGTCAGGAAAATCTGAGTTCAAATTCAGCCTCAGACATTTACTAGCTATATGGTCCCATGCAAGTTACTCAACCTGTTTGCCTTAATCTGCCAGAGAAGGAAATGGCAAACTGCCCCAGTGTCTTTACTAAGAAAACCCCACGGGCAGTATGGTCCAGGGGATCATGAAGAGTCCGAGTCAGATATGACCGAACGACAACAGGGTGCCGGGTATGGATCCCAATAGTGAAGGGATTCCATACATAGCCAAAAGTCTTTACAATCCTTATGGGTAACGATTTTCTTTTGTCCTTATGTCCCCAGTAACTAGCATGTCACTTTGCAGAAATTAGACACTTAAAGCTTGCTAAACTGATTTAAATCGATTTGGAAGACCTGACAGGTTGAAGTTCCAATCAGCTGTTGTAGTGTAGGGAGAAAAGTTAGATTAATAACTATCTGTGTAACCTTGAGTAAGATACTGCCTCTCGGGGTTCAGCATCCCAGTATGAGGGTTTGGGACTGGGCGAACTAAGGTTATGAACCAGTGGGGGAAAAGACCGAATCTGGAGGAAGAAGATCTATTTTTAGATTCTGGCTCTCCTGCTCTCTAGCTGTATGACTTAAGGAAATCGCTTCACCATTCTCCGTCGAAGATTCAGCATCTGTAAAGTGAGTTAGTAATATTTATACCACCTGCCTCACAAGGGACCATCATAGATTTAGGGCTGAAAGGGACCCTCTAGTCCAACTCCTTCATTTTACAGATGAAGAAATTTGGGGCTGAGAACATCAAGTGCTTTGCCCAACATGATACCAGTAATGAGAAAACAGCAGAAGTGGGATTCAAACCCAGGACCTCTGACTTAGTTTGTGCTCCTTCCATAATACAGCAGTAAAATGAGATAATGTATGTAAAATAATTTGTAAACCTTAAAACCCTGTATGTATAATTCTGAGTTCTATAGTCTAATGCTCTATGCCCTAAGACTCCTCCTAGCACTGACATTCTATGCTCTAAAGTCCCTTCTACCTCCAGCATCTAGTATTCAGTTTTCTAGAGTCCCTTTAGCTCTGACATTCTATATCCTAAGGTCTTTTCTAGCTCTAATAGTCTTTGTTCTATCATCAGAGACACTGGGGGAACCTTAAAAAGTCGGGAGTTTTCCCAAATGAAAACTTCTCCACTCAGGCACCAAACGGCATTATTCACCAGCTGCAGGGATTTAAACTTGAGAGCAGGTAGAGGCCTTGAAAGGTAATCTCAGAGAAAAGGAGGCTAAATGCAGTGAATAGACCACTCCCTAGTCTCAACTGACAGCTCTCTGGCTGAGATCCCAAAGGAGAGAGGCAGAAAGAGGCCCTGCTTTGAATCAGTCTAAGCAGCCACAGCATTTACAATCTTGAGCCTGGGTGTGAAGAAATGACCCTAGATGACCCCCTTGCCTGTGGCACGCAGATGCTTAATAGGGAGGCTGCCAATCTGAAAGACTCTCTGAGATGTAAATTGAATCTGTCAGGCGTCCATTTATACCTTAGTCCCTCTCTTTGAGAAGACAGAGGCAGGGAAAAACAAGGAAAGGATTTGGGGACTCTGTTCCCTAAAGGTGGGGGATTACAAGAGCAGCCAGATTGGACTGACTCCAAGGACAATAATGACAACTCCTATTTCTATAGCATTTTAAGGTTACACTCTGGTGTTTTCTCACAACAGTACCAGACTCTGCTCCTTATTAGCTAAGTAACCTTGGGAAAAATGCATAACCTCTTTGAGTCTCATTTTTCTCACATGTAAAATGAGGTAGGGGTGAAGCAGATGACTTCTGAGGTCTCTTTCATTTCTAGATCTATGATCCTGTAAGGTTGGCTGTACAAGTATTACATTTCCCATTTTACAGACAAGGAAACTAAATCTCAGAGTGGCGAAGAGACTTGCTCAGTGCCACACAGCTAGTAAATGTCAGAGCTGAGATTTAAATAGCAGTCCTCCCGACTGGAAGGGTAATCCACCTTCCTCTTCAGCAGCAATTCTCAAAGTACAGTCTGTGGACTCCTGGGGATCCCTGAGACCATTTCGGGGGATCCATGAGGGCAAAACTATTTTCACAATAATACTAAGATGTTGTTTGACTATCCAAATACTTCTCCCTATTCTAACAACATATCTGCGTGAGGCCAGATTTTCTTCTTATACCTCAACCAAAACAACATCACAACAGGTTGAATGCAAAAGTGGATGTGAGAATCCTGCTGCCTTCTATTAAACATTAAAGCAATTTTCAAAAATATGGAAAACAATGCCACTTTTCTCACTGATTTTTTCTTTTGTTTTGGAAAACATAGTTTTTTCCTCATGAAAATGTTGTTTTAATAATTTAATATTTTGCATTTTAATTCTATTTATTTTAGTTTTGATTAATTTTAACAATTCAATATTCATTGGAATGTTAACATGTAATGGTTGTTCATTTTAAATGAATTAATAAATCTTTTAAAACATATTGGCTTTAATTTCCAATATGATAAATATCAATAGATACCACCTTCATAAACAAAGACCTTTGGTAGGGGTGGGATCCTCAATAATTTTTTTTTTGCTTTTTTGGCAGGGGAATTGGGGTTAAGTGACTTGCCCAAGGTCACACAGCTAGTGTATGCATCAAGTGTCTGAGGCTGGATTTGAACTCAGATCCTTCTGACTCCAGACTGGTGCTCTACTCACTGAGCCACCTAGCTGCCCCACCTCAGTAATTTTTAAGAGCATAAAGAGATCAAAGATGGTGGAGTAAAGTCAGGGACTCACCTGAGTTCTCCCTCAAACCCCTCCAAATACCTTTATACAATAACTAAACAAATTCTAGAGCAGCAGAACCCACAAAAGGACAGAGTGAAATGGTTTTCCAGCCCAAGACAACTTAGAAAGTCATCAGGACAGGTCTGTTGCACCAGTGTGAGAGAGGAGTGCAGTCTAATGCAGACTGAGCCACCACAGACCAGGCCCCAGCAAACTAGGAGCAGGCATTGGGGTGACTGAATCAGTGGTCTGGCAGTTTCCAGACCTCTCAGCCCACAGATGGTAAAGGGATTAGACAACAGGTCAGAAGGAGATTTACATGGGTCCCTTTCCTGGCACCAGGGGCAGGACTTTGTTGCATTGCTCATACTTGGATCTGGGTCACAGTCCTGGGTCTTAGCTCCAGTGCTAGGAGGTGCACTAGCATAGGAGAGGTTGTGGCCACAGGGGAGCAGGGACCATGGTTGCAGTTCCAGGGTTGAAAAGTGTGCTTGTGGTCACTCACAAACCAGTGCACAGTACAAGAGAGTAGTAAATACACCTCTCCTTAGTTCATACCTCCTTGGAAAAGCCAGAAATTCACATGTCGCCAGAATTACTTCTGAAAATAGCTGCACAAAAAAGCCTGAAGCTTGTAACAGTGCCCCCTCCACTTGGGAAACAGAATCTCACTTTAATGAAGACTTAAAAGTCAAGAAATAGGTTGAAAAATGAGCAAACAATAGAAAAAAAAATATGACCATACAAAGTTATTATGATGACAAGGAAGACTAAAACACACTCAGAAGAAGACAACAAAGTCAAAATTCCTGCATCCAAAGCCTCAAAGAAAAATGTGAATTGGTCTCAGGCCATGGAAGAGCTCAAAAAGGATTTTAAAAATCAAGTAAGTGAGGTAGAGGAAAAATTGGGGAGAGAAATGAGAGTAATGCAAGAAAATCATGAAAAAAGACTCAAAATCTTGGTAAAGGAGGCCCCCCAAAATGCTGAAGAAAACGACACCTTAAAAAACAGAATGGGCCAATGATAAAAGAGGCACAAAAATCTAATGAAGAGAAGAATGCCTTGAAAAGCAGAATTGACCAAATGGAAAAAGATATGCAAAAATGCACTGAAGAGAAGACCTCCTTAAAAAGTAGAATTGGCTAAATGAAAAAGGAGGTACAAAAACTCACTGAAGAAAATAATTTCTTAAAAGTTAGAATTGGGCAAGTCTGGGAAGCTAATGACTTTATGACACATCAAGAAACAAACAAACAAAATCAAAAGAATAAAAAAAATAGAAGAAAATGTGAAATATCTCATTGAAAAAACAACTGACCCAGAAAACAGATCCAGGAGAGATAATTTAAGAATATTGGACTACCTGAAAGTCATGATCAGAAAAAGAGCCTAGATATCCTCTTCCAAGAAATTATCAAAGAAAACTGCCTTGATATTCTAGAACCAGAGGGTAAAATAGAAGTTGAAAGAATCCACCAATCACCTCCTGAAAGAGATCCCAAAATGAAAACTCCCAGGAATATTATAGCCAAATTTCAGACCTCCCAGATCGAGGAGAAAATATTGCAAGCAGCCAAAAAGAAGCAACTCAAACACTGCAGAACCACTGTCAGGATAACACAAGATTTAGCAACTTTGACATTAAAGGATCAGAGGACTTGGAATATGATATTCCAGAGAGCAAAAGAGCTAGGATTACAACCAAGATTCACCTACCCAGAAAAACTGGACATCCTATGAAATAGAGGACTTATAAGCATTCCCGATGAAAAGACCAGAGCTGAATAGAAAATTTGATTTTCAAGTACAAGGTGCAAAAGAAGTATAAAAAGGTAAATAGAAAAGAGAAATCATAAGGGACCAAATAAGGTTAAAATGTTTATATTCCTACATGGGAAAATGATAGTTATAATTCCTAAAACATTCTCATTATTAGGGCAGTTAGAAGGAATATATATAGACAGAACATGGAGGTGTGAGTTGAATGTGATGGGCATGATTATCTAAAAAAAATAAATGAAATTGAATGATGAGAAAAAAGAGTGCACTGAGAGAAGGGGAAAGGGAGAGGTAGAATGGGATAAATTATCTGACATAAAAGAGGTCTGAAAGAAATTTTACAGTGGAGGGGAAAATAGGGGAAATGGAGAGGTGAACACATGAACCTTACCCTCTTTGGAACTGGCTCAAAGAGAGAATAATACACACACTCAGTTGGGTGCTGAAATCTATCTTACCACACTGGAAAGTAGGAAGAGAAGGGTATGGGGTGGCGCCGATAGAAGTGAGGGCAGTTTGGGGGAGGTAAAATTCATTAGCAAAACACTTTTGAGAATGGACAGGATAAAGAGAGAGAGAGAGAGAGTAGGATAAATGGGGAAAACAGGATGGAGGGAAATACATAGTTGGTACTTATTACTGTGAAAAAAAATTTTTTACGATGAATTTCTCTGATAAAGACTTCATTTCTCAAATATATGGAAAACAGAGTCAAATTTATAGAAATGAGTCATTCTCAAGGGATAAATTGTCAAAGGATATAACAAGCAGTTTTCAGACAAGTAATCAAAGCTATCTGCAGTCATATAAAAAATTCTCTAAATCACTATTGATGAGAGGAATGCAAATTAAAACAACTCTGAGCTACTACCTCATGCCTGTCAGATTGGCTAATATGACAGAAAAGGAAAATGACAAGTGTTGGAGGGGATGTGGGAAAATTAAAACATTAATGTACTATGGGTTAAGTTGTATACTGATTCTACCATTCTGGAGAGCAATTTGGACCTATGCTGAAAGGCCTATTAAACCATGCATACCCTTGACCAAGCAATACCTCTACTAGGTCTGTATTCCAAAGAGATAAAAACAAAAAGGAAAAGGACCTATGGATATAAAAATATTTATAATAGCTCTTTTAGTGGTGGCAGGGAATTGGAAATTGAGGGTATGTCCATAAATTGGGGAATGGCTGAACAAGCTGATTTGATTGTGATGGAATACTGTGGTGCTTTAAGAAACGATGGGCAGATTGATCTCAGAAAAACATGGAAAGATGTACATGAACTGATGCAAAGTGAAATGAGCAGAACCAGGAGAGCACTGTACCCAGTAACGGCAATATTGTATAATGAGCTACTATGAATAACTTAGCTATTCTCAGCAATACAATAATCCAAGACAATTCTGTAGGACTTATGATGAAAGGTACCGTCCATCTCCAGAGAAAGAACTGGTAGAGCTTGAAAGCAGATCAAAGATACTTTTTCTTTACTTTCTTTATTTTTCTTGGGTTTTTTGTCTGTGTTTTTTTTCATAGAATGACTTACATGGAAATGTGTTTTGCATGAGTACACGTGTATAACCTATGTCAAATTGCTTGCCTTCTCAATGTGGGGGGGGGAGTAGAGAAAGGGACAGAATTTGGAACTCAAAATTTGAAAAAAAAAAGAATGTTAAAATAGTTTTTACATGTAGTTGGGAAAAACTAAAATATTAAATAAGATTTTTAAAAGTACCTAAAAAAATAAAGCTTTTGAAAAAGTTAAAAAAGAAAAAAAAGAACTAGCAGAAAGGTGTCCTGAGACCAAAAAGTTTGAGAACTACTACCTTGCATCATATACTTCTTAGGCAATGTAGTGGTATAATGGGGTAATCGCTTTAGAGTTAAAAAATTAAAGATTTGAATCCTAGCTCACCTCCACCTTAATTAACTAGCTGTATGAATTTGGTTAAGTCCCTTCCCCAATTTTGTCCTGTTTCCTCCTGTAGAAAATGAAATGGTTGGATTAGCTGGTCCTTTCTAGGTCTAAAACCTTATGAAATACAATACCTTAAAAATGTGGGGAGGAAGGACCTAAGAATAGTTCTCATTCTATTTGCACATAGAACCAGCACTGTATTAGGTCTCTGCAAACCCATAAAATTTCCCATTGGTTGTTATTTTAACCTCTGTATGTTTCTCTTGTATGGCTTAGTAGTAAAACTCTTTTTAAAAAATTTAAAGAGAAGTGTGTTCTGTTTCAAAGAAAAAAAGAAAATGCCCTGAATAGAAAGAGTGAGAGTCAGAAAGCCCAGTTTCTAGAACTGCCTATGCTGATAACTCATTGTGTGATGGTGGGCAACTCACTTGCCCTCCCAGAATCTCAATTTCCTTACTTCTACAAGAAGAAAGTTGGACTAAAAGTTCCTTAGTATAATATGGTGCAGTCTAAGACTCAATCCATCAACGAGCATTTACTAAGACCCTCCTATGTATCAGGCACTGTGCTAAACACTGGGGCTACACATAAGAAAATAAAATAATACTTTCCCTAAAGGATTTGATATGTATGTACAGAATAGATACAAAATGAATGAAAGGTAGTTTAGGGAGGGAGGACAGTAGGGTGAGGGGGTAGAATTTGGTGTGAGGGATGAGGAAAGGCTTCACACAGAAGGTGTCACTTGAACTGATTATTGAAGCAAACCAGATTCCAAGAGGCAGGAATGAGAGCATTCCGTTATGGGGAAACAGTTAGTGCAAAGGCTAGGAGATGGGAGAGAGAAAGAGGGAAACTGAAAACAAGCCAGTATATGGCTATGAATTGTGTGGACAGAAGGAATGTGGAAGAAGACTGGAAACTGAGGAACGGGCTGGGTTGTAAATAACAATGAACACAATAATAACTAGCACTTATATAGTGATTTAAGGTTTGCAAAAAGCTTTGAATATGTTGTTTCATTTGATCAGAGCTTTAAATGTCAAAGAAAATAATTTATATTTGATTCCATAATTAACAGGGCACCACTGTTGTTTGAGTAAGGGGTAATTAATTTTAGAGTCAGAAGAACTGAGTTTGGAAAATGAGCTTGGATCTGACTGCTACTAGCTGTAACTTAATTTCCTTGTGCCTCAGCTTCCTCATCTGTAAAAACAGGTATAATAACACATATTACTGAGCTTACTGAGTTGTCCTGGGGAAAGTACTTTGGAAACCTTGGAATGCTTCATTAATGTAAGTTATTGAAATGGGGTTGTCATCTTCTCTCTCAAACCTGGAAGCCCAAAAGCATCTGAAGTCCAAAGAAATTTAGGGGCTAGAAAAAAATTGTAGAGCTCTCCCACCAGCTCCAGCCCCACCCCTCAAGCAGGCACAGGCCACTGATCTCCACCAATGAAGAGAGAATGTGTCATACCAATGGTCTTTGAGGTTATATTCCTATTATTACGTTGGATACCAGGTAACAATTTTTTTTCCCGGTTCCAACAGGTCATAAGGATCACCTTTCAGAGAGTGGAGAAGCTTATAAATTACCTTAGTGGAGAAAATACCTGTAACATCAAAATCACAGATTACTGAAGTATTATGATTATGACTGTATGCCTCCCTAGCAAACCAAGCTAAGTAGTAAGAGTCTAGCTCAGAGAGAAGAGTTAGTATACAGAAAGAATGGGACCCCATGAAGTCAAGTTCAGGTACTTCCTGTTGAAAATAGGGCTGCAGTGGGCCTAAAGCACCACAAGGAGGAATTAGCTTCTGTCACTTTCCCTCCCCCCCTAAAAAACCTAAACAAAAGAGAACCTTTTCCATTTTTCTTACAGATGTAGAAATTGAATCTATCCTGATCCCAGCTTTCCTCCTGTCCCTCTCCATCCCCTTCAACATTGTTACTGCATTTTTCTATTAGTATTATGGTCAAGAGCAACCCAAAGAGGAAGCAAAGAGATGGCCCGGGTTTAGGAGTCAGGAAGACCTAGATTCAAATACCACCTCTGGTCACATATTGACTGAGTGGTTTTGGGCAAATCACTCAACCTCTCAGCATCCTCAACAACTCTAATACTACAAGTTGGAGAACAGTTGCAGATCTGCATTGGAAGAAGAAGTTTCCTCACCAATTGCTCCCTGTTCTGACGAAATAACAGACCTTGGTAAAGAAAATCACTGAGTATATTTCAAGTTCCTTGCAACTCAATATGAGGCAATAGTGACAAACACTTGTTTTTGAGAGAATGCAATATCTTGGGCTGTATTAGTGCAATCTTCTAAGCCTCATTGTGCCCAGAATGAGAGAATAATTCTACTGCGTTCTGCCTTTGTCAAAGCACATCTAGAGCATTATCTCCAGTTCTTGGTGCTTTTTTTTAAGAGGGATCTCGATCAACTGGAGCATAAGAAGAGGAGGGTGACTAAGATGGCGATGAGGATTCAGAACACTGTCATGAGATAATCAAGTGAAGTAACTGGGAATGTTTAGTCTGGAAGATCTTGGTAGGTCTTGAGAGCTGTCTTTAAATACATGATTGGTTGCCACATGGAAGAGGGATTCAATTTGTTCTGCTGAATAGCAGAGGGCAGCACAAAGATTAACGGGTATAAGGTTTAGAGCGGCAGGGAGATTAAGAGTTTTGCTCAAGGTCATACAGGTAGTAAATATCAGAAGTCAAATTTGAATCCAGATTCTTCATGCTTTCTGCTCTATCACATTGCCTCCTAAGACTAGATGACTAGTTGGCTGGGTTTAGAGAAGAAATGTTTTTTAGTACCTCTATCTCCACTTTTCTGAATGAGAAATTGGTGGGAAATGACCACGTTGTGGATCATAATTCCCCTCTCTGACCATTAAATACTATGGATGACTTGAGAAATTGACCATCCTTAATAGTTTCCATTTCTTAAATTTTTGCTCCTCACAAAGATGAGGCAGGGTTGTTTTTCTGTTTTGGCCAAAGTTGCTCTTCCCTGATTTGAATAGGCGTCTCCAAAGGGGAATAGCCAAAGGGGAGCTAAGACTTTAAGTAGGGTGGAAAGACCACCCCAGAGTTGGCTGGCTACATTCTCTTAATGCCAGGACACTGGGCAGAATGTCCAGGGGCCAGGGCCAGCCCTGGGCAAAATTGTGAAGTAGGGGAAAGTTCAACTTTGAAAACTCTAGCCTTTCTTATAATATCGATTCCTCATAGAATTTATGTATTTGTTTTGAAAATTTTATTGTCTATTTTTTTCCTCATCATCATTTCTCAATATGTCTTTCCTCTTTCTTTGCCCAGGGAGCCATCCCTTATAACAAAGATTTAATAAAAATAGAATGGGGCGGGGGTAGAATTCAGTTTAGTAAAACTAAACAAAACATCAACTAAATTTAATATCATGCATAGAGTTCCATAGCCATAGTCCCTAACTTTTCTAATGTGAAGGAACATGGCCTTAGCTATACAAGATCTCAAACTGTTTTACAAAGTGGTTATTACCAAAATAATCTGGTACTGCCTAAGAAATAGAGTGGTGATTCAGTGGAATAGATTAGATATGCAATACATCGTAGTAAATGACCATAGTTACCTAGTGTTTGACAAATCCAAAGATCTAAGCTTTGGGGAAAAGAATTCACTATTTGACAAAAATTGCTAGGAAAACTAGAAAGAAGTTTGGCAGAAACTAGGTATAGACCAATACTTCACACATACCAAGATAGGGTCAAAATGGGCACATGATTTAGAAATAAAGGGTCATATCATAAACAAATTAGGGGAGCATGGACTATTTTATTTGTTAGATCTATGAGTAAAAAAGAATTTATTACTAAACAAAAGATTAAGAGGATCATGGGAAGTAAAATGCATAATTTTGATTACGTTAAATTAATAAGTTTTTACATAAACAAAACCAATACAACCAAGATTAGAAAAAAAGCAGAAAACTGGAAAAAAATTTACAGAAAATTACTCTGATAAAGGCTTTATCTCTCAAATATATAGAGAACTGAGTCAAATTTATAATAATGAGTCATTCTCCAGTTGATAAATAGTTAAAGATGAACAGAAAGTTTTCAGAGGAAGAAGTCAAAGTTATCTATAGTCATAGGAAAAAATGCTCTAAATCACTATTGATTTGAGAAATTGTTTCAACAATCTGGCTAGCAGCTGTTCTGGGGGGTGAAAGACCAA
>CM053625.1:88722399-88743869 GCA_028646595.1 Phalanger gymnotis | reverse complement strand
TTTGGAAAGCAAGGAATAGTTTACCTATCAGATTTATGGAAAAGCAAAGAATTCATGACACAACAAGAGACAAGAGAGCATTACAAAATGCAAAAAGGATAATTTTGATTATGTTAAATTGAAATGTTTTTGTATAAAAAAAGCCAATGCAACAAAGATTAGGAGAGAAGCAGAAAACTGGGAGAAAATCTTTACAATCAGTGTCTCTGACAAAGGCCTCATCTCTAAAATATAAAGGGAACCGAGTCAAATTTAGAGTAATACAAGTCATTCCCCACTTGAGAATTGGTCAAAGGATTTGAACAGACAGTTTTCAGAGGAAGAAATTAAAGATATCTATAGGCATATGAAAAAATGCTCAGAATCACTACTGATTAGAGAAATGCAAATCAAAACAACTCTTAGGTACCACATTTCTCCTGTCAGATTGGCTAAAATGACAAAACAGGAAAATGGTAAATGCTGGAGAGGATGTGGGAAAATTGGAACACTGTTACATTGCTGGTGGAGTTGTGAATTGATCGAGCCATTCTGGAGAGCAATTTAGAACTGTGCCCAAAGGGCTACAAAAATGTTCATACTCTTTGACTCAGCAATACCACTTCTAGGGTTGTATCCCAAAAATATCACACAAGTGGAAAAAGGACCCATATGTACAAAAATATTTATAGCAGCTCTTTTTGTAGTAGCAAAGAATTAGAAATCAAGGGATGCCTATCAATTGGGGAATGGCTGAACAAGTTGTGGTGAAGGCAATAGAACACTATTGTGCGATAAGAAATAGGGATGATACGGACTTCATAATAACCTGGAAAAACCTACACTATCGATATAATGCTGAGTGTGGAGCAGAACCAGGAGAACATTATACACAGCCACAGATATATGGATTCTGTGATGACTAACCCTGATAGACTTTGCTCTTCTCAGCAACACAAGGTGCAAAGACAACTCCAAAGGACTCATGATGGAGAGAGCTATCTACATCCAGAGAAAGAACTATGAAGTATGAATGCAGATTGAGGCACACTGTTTGCTCTCTTTTTTTCCCTTTGCTTTTTTTTCCTCTTTTGTTTGTTTTTGGTTTTTTTGATTCATTCCATTGGTCATAATTCCTCTTTAAAACTTGACTATTGTGTAAATAAGTTCAACGCGAAGTTATATGTAGAAGATATATTGGATTCCATGCTGTCTTGGGGAGGGTGGGGGGAAGAAAATCTGGAACTCAAAATTATGTGGAACTGAGCATTGTAAACTAAAAATAAGCAATCTTAATTACAGAAAAAAAGAGAAGCAAAAAAAAAAAAGGAGCAGCACCTCCTCCTCTGGATTATTAGTCTAACTGAGGTAGCCATTTGACCCACTTTATTAACAGGTTCATGCCCTGAAAACAAACTGGAAAAAGCTGAGAATTTGGCACCACAGTTTACCTTTATTAAATTCTATCAAGACACTGGATACAGCTTCCTGATAACTGCTGGCTATATTGACATGATTTCCTGGTGAATTAAGGGCATAAAAAGGCCCACCTGTATGAGGTTGTGGGTCCTTCAGATTTGATGGATAACCCAAGACCACTTGAATTACCTCACTCTCTTGCTGAGTAGATATATTTCTATATGGAGGTTGGAGGCGATGCAGGGAGGTACATGTCTAGCTAAGCTAAGTGCTGCTGTATTTCTGTTGAATATCCTTTCTTTGTCAGAGCTAAGTAAACTTCCCTTTCTTAACCATTCAGTGACCTAAGAGACCTTCCTCATTTCACTCCCAATATTAAACCTGAACTAATAGGATATGAACCTGAATCAGTCCTGCTCCTAAAAATTAATTGAAATTGATGACAGCTATCCTCCAGATCAATGGTATCAGTCGAATAGAAACAGGGGCCAATAGACAATACATAAAGACCCCTGAAGGCTGCATATTGACTTCAAAAACCACAATTTTAAAAAATTAATATATAAGCTCATTAAAATCAGGTAGGAACTACTTTTTCATCTAGTTTGGGCCACACTGAGAAATGCTGTGGGTCACATGTCACCTATAGACTATATGTCTGACATCTCTGCTCCAGACCACTGGCCCTATCTCTAGCTTACCTTCTACAGCCATGATCCAAAGAGGCAAACCCTATGGAAAAGGGCTCCCCACACCTTCCACCATTAACAACCAATGGGACAGGCAAATCATCGTAGATGAAACAGCAAGGTATTGTGATTTTGACAGTATGTACCAGGTAGGTCAAACCATTGCCAACACCTTGACCATCACCTTCCCTTAGATTCCCACGGAGAAAAACTCAGGACCCAGAACCCAAGAACCTTGGGAATAGCAGTGCCCCCTAAACCACCAGTCTTGCTTCTAGCATGGCCCCAGCAGCCGTTTGAGAATAGAATAACTTTTGTAGAGTTGCAGCCTGGCAATTGCCTCACAGGTGCTTCAGCCCCTACTTTCCTGGCTACCCCAGCTACTGAAGACCCAGAAAAGAAAGTTCTTGCCACCAAAGTTCTTGCTTTGTTAATCAGTTAAATATAAAAAAAACCTCTTTTATCAGTGGAAATGACATTAAAGAATATACATCAACATCTGTTTTGTCAATGAACCATAATGTCCATTGGGCCTTTCAATTTGTCCTGCAGCAGAAACCTCCTCTATACATTGTTCCTCCATTTTAGGGTATAAAGTGCTTGAAAGCAGGGACTGTTTTGCTTTTCCACTTCCATCTTTAGCTCTTAGCACAGTGCTTTGTACATAGTAAGTGTTTAATAAATGCTTTTTCATTCATTCATTCTGATGATGATGATGATGATTCAAATTAGTACAGATAGCACTGCCAGAAGTAACCTAAAAAGTGTTGCCACTTTACGAAGTCTTGGATAAGAAACTGAAGAGATAGAAGGCACAGATTGTGTTTTCTTTATTGTTACCCACAGAAAGCAAGGCATACAGAAGAGGAAAATTAATTTGGGAAGTAATCGGCTGGCTAAGAAGATGGTGTCTGAGAATGGGAGGACTATTAGGATTCTAGACTATAGCTTAAAATTTAGGAATGACAGATTTCTGGTCAGAGATGGAGTATACCCAACAAATACCTACGAATTTATTTGCTGGGTATCTTACAAATATAATTAAGTGAGCTTTAAACCAAAAAGCATAGAGGTGGGAGAAGCCTACCTACATATGTCCCTCTGATTAGATACTATAGGTTGTGTCTATAAAGAAGAAAGAATATTAGTTTAGGCATCAAGAAGTTCATAGGAAACATAACCCAAAAGGAAGGAATAATAAAATCCATGGCCTCAGAAATCTATACACAGATACCAAAAGTATAGGCAACAAATGAGAAGATCCAGAAGTTCTAATTCAAGGAGAAAAATCTGACCATAATTATCACTAAAATTGGTAAGAGGAAACATAGTACTAGGCCATGGCTCTGGATGAGTATATCTTATTCATAAAAGGAAGGCTGGGTAGCATTGTATATTAATTAGTTATACTCATATAAGCAAATCCAGGAAACATAGAGAGGAAATATGACAGAGTATTTGGGTGAAGGTCAGAGAAACGGAAATTATTTTGTCACTGCAGTTTACTACAGAGCACCTGGGCAGAAAGTAGGAGATGAGAAGATCACAAGCCTTACACTACAATGTGTATTCTCTCTCTCTCTCTCTCTCTCTCTCTCTCTCTCTCTCTCTCTCTCTCTCTCTCTCTCTCTCTCTCTCTCTCTTTCTCTCTCTCCACCACTAAAAACTTCCAGATTTCCCTTAGTGAAATGTAGAGAAACCAAAATGAGGGGAATTCAATTTCAGATCTGATTCTCAGTAAGAGGGAGGAATTGGTTGCTAGGGTGGAAATGATGGAAAGCCTCAGGGGAAGTAATTTCTCTCCCAGAATCTGTGATGGAGGAGAGAAAATTCAGGTATAGTTTTACATGCACCCAAGACTTTGGGAAACCAGATGTCTAAGGATTCAGGAAAAAGATAGATAGTATACTATTGGCAAAAATATTACAGGGGAAGCCAGTCTTGGAAGAATGGAAGATTCGAAAGAATGAAATTCTGAAGTCACAAAGGGAAACCGTTCCAATGAAGAGGAAAAATGGGATTTTTCTGGAGAGTCTAATGTGAATACCTGGGAAATTCACTGAACAATTTAGATTTTTTTTTTAAAAAAAGTATAAAAAAATTGAAGCAAGGATATAGGTAAGAGAAGCTGAATATAAGTGTGGTGTGGTCCTGTAAAAATAGTGTCAGGAGTGATAAAGCTCAGAAAGAGCTGAAGCTGGCAACGGATGCCAAGGACAGTAAAAAGAGTGGGTTTTTTTAAAATAAAGCTATAGTGGGAGAAAAAAAAGGAAGATCAAAAAAAGGGTAGATTAGTAGATGAGACAATGATAACTGAGAAAACAGAGCAGCTCAGTTCTGATTTTGCTTTTGTTTTCTCTGCTAAGGGGACTGGCCTTTATATTAGAAATTACTACAAAGGAGTTAATGCCCAAGATAAGTAAAGAGATAATAAGAAAGTAAGAAGTTATTCTTGAAGAATGCAAGTCACCTGACTCATCGGCTACATCCTCAAATACTGAAAAAACTGGTTTGTGTGATTAATAAGCCACTATGAGTGACATACAAAAGATCATGGAAAATAGGAGAGGTGTCCCTGCCAAGATGGATGCTGGAATGGGAAGCCTCCCAGCTCTCACATATCTACTCCAACAAAACCCTGACATTTGGACCAGACAAAAAATGATCAAGAAATCGAATGAGAAACTATAAAGATCTCTTCTACCTCAGAACTGCACAGAAAGTCAGCCAGAAGCCCACAGGCAATTGGAAGGGGAGCCTTCCAGCAAAGTGCACAGTAGCGAGACTGGAAACATGACATTCTTCAAGGTTCTGTGTCTGGAGGAAGCAAGAATGGAGGAATCTGGTTATAAATTATACGTTCAGAAGACTGAAGATGAATCATGCCACCTACCTCCTGGCACAGAGGAGATAGACTTAAAAGCCAGAGACGTGCATTTTTGGACATGACCAATGTGGGGATTTGTTTTGTTGGATTATGCTCATCTGCTGTGAGTTTTTTTTTAATTGTCCAAAGTTGGGGAGATGGGAATGGGAAGAAGCAGTGAGAGAGAGGGATGATTTTTTAAGAGTGGTGGTCTCACCTGAGAAAGCACCAGGGTGGTTAAAAAGCCTCAGGATAGGGACCTTGGAAGCTCTCAGAAGCAGCAGGTACCGATCAGCTCAGCGATGAGCACCAAAGGGTCATGGTGCTTAGAGTAGGACAGCCCAGGCCCAGAGGCTCTGAGGTCCCTACCATTCTGTCCTGAAATGTGAGAGGCATCTAGGACTCTGAATCTCAAAGACCGAGGGGAGATTAAAGTCAGCACAAGGACCCAGTGGACCTAGGGCAAGACCAAGCAAGGCCAGCAATGCTACTCAAAAGTATATCACCTTTGGCTGGCTCTTGCGACAAAACTGTAATTCAGGAGAAATTCAGAAGGAGGGATAAGTAAATCAAAGAAAAGGCCGATCCAACGAAAACACCAATCGATATTTAAAAATTACTACCAATCTAGTTTCATAAGAACAGCAAGCAAAGATTCAGAGGAAAAAACGGGTTTTGCCCAAGGAATAATAATAATAACTTTTATATAGAGCCTACTATGCACTAAGAACTTTACAAACATTATCTCATTTTATCCTCACTAGTCTGGGAACTCAGTGCTATTATTAACCCTATTTCATAATTGGGGAAACTGAAGTAAGCAGAGGTTAAGTGATTTGCCCAGGATCATATAGTTAGTGTCTGAGGCTGAATTTGAACTCAGGTTTCCTGACTCCATGCCTACTGCTCTATCTACTGTACCACCTAGCTGCTGGATTACATGAATACCTAGAAGAAATCAAGCAAAGGATAAAATATTGGATAAAAGCTCTTGAAGAAAGATGAAACCAGATTGCCTTAGACAATTGGGGATGGCGAAACGAGCTGTTTGTATGAAGGGTTGTATGAATACACTAGAGTTGTGCAGCAGAAAATGATGAAAGAGAGAATTTCAGAGGATCCTAGACAGTATGAATGGACAGAATGAGGTGTGCAGAACCAGGAGAACAATTTATACATGGACAAAAACATCATAAAGAAAAAATGACTTAGAAGGACTTAGGAATTCTAATCAAAGCAATAACCAATCATCAAAGAGGATCTGAAATGAAACGTTAGCCATCTCCTAACAGAGAAGTGATGGACACAAGGGGCATGTATTTTTACAATGTTCCTCCTCAATTTCTTTCTCTAGGTAAATGGGAAAGAGGGTATTTGAGGGAGAGCCGGTTAGCAATAGTGATGGCTATTATAACAGAATGTAGCAGGAACAAGCAGGATGACTTTGAAAGTATCTTAGGGCTTTTATGTACTTTTTAAAAAAGGAAGTGGTGTAAAAAGAAGAGTAATGGTTTCACGTAGAGTCCCCTTTTTCATCTTCTGCTGTGTGCATGGAAATGTTTTTTTTTTGTTTTTAAGTTAAAAATTTTTAAAAAATAAAATTGAAAGGGAATGGAGAAATATAATAAGATTAGAAAAAGGCAAATGTCATCTAGATTATCAAAAAGGGAAGAAACAAAAATGATCAACTATATAGGCCACTAAAATTGACTTGAATTTCTGGGAAATTTCTAGAACAGATCTTTAAAGAGATGGTTAGTGAATATCAAGAAAGGGAAATGTCTTCCTCAAGAAGAAGTCATACCAGACTAACCTCGCTTCCTTTTTTGACAAATTTCCTAAACTAGTAGATGAAGTAAATGAAGCGCATATAGTTTGCATAGACTTTGGAGAAGGTTTTGATGAAGTGTCTCATGCTGTTCTTGCAGAGAAGATGGAGAGATGTGTGTTAGATGATAATCCAATTTGATAGATTCAGAATTTAGCTTGATGGCTGGACTCAAAGAGTAGTTGTAAATGGGTCAGTGTTAACATGACAAGATGTCTCTCCACTGACCCAGGGATCTGGACTGGACCCTGGCTTGTATAAGATTTTTATTAATGACTTGGATAAAAACATAGATAGCATGGTCCCCAAATTTATCGATGACACAAATCTGAGAGAGACAGCTAACACACTGGAAAATAGTCAGGATCCAAAAGGATCTTGACAAGATAGTGCGTTGGATTGAATCTAATAAAATGAAATTCAATTGGATTAAACATACACTTTACACTTAGGAACAACAAAAAAAAATCAATTTTACCAGAGTAAAATGGAGGAGGTATTAGACAGTACTTGTTCTGAAAAAGACCTGGGGTTTTAATGGACTGCAAACTCAATATGAATCAGCAGTGTGGTGTGGCTGCCAAAAAAGCTAATGCATTCTTGGACTGCATTAAAAGAAGCACAGCTTTCTGGAATAAGGAGGTGATTGTCCCACTGTACTCAGCCCTGATCAGACTTCATCTGGAATATTGTGGTCAATTCTGGGCATCGCGGTTTAAAAAGAATCTTGATGGGCTGGAGCGTATCTAGAGAAGTTCTGTTGAAGGAAGTGGACATGGGTATCCTGGAAAAGAGGAGCATTAGCAGGGACATGGTCACTGCATACAGGTATTTGAAAGGATCTCATACAAAGGAAGGATTAGACTTGTTCTATTTGGTCCCAAAGGGCAGAACCAGGAGCAATAGATGGGAGTTTCCAAGAAGCAGATTGAGACTCATTGTCAGGAAAAAACCGAACTATGAGAATGGTTGAAAAGTAGAATGGGATCCCTTGGAAGTTGATGGGTTTTCCCCTCCTTGGAGGGCTTCGAGTAGAGGATGGACAAACACCTGTATATATGGTGATGTTTCTTGTTGTATGTGGATTGGACTGAATGGCCACCATGGTGCCTTCTAAATTTCAAATTCTGTGCTTCCATTATTCAGTGAGCCCCATTTGATATGTAAAGAAATTGAAACCCAGACTATAAAAGTACTTTACATTCTTGCTCTCTAGCTTATTAGCTGTGCGAATTTGAAAATATCCCTTCATCCTCCTTGTCATCAGTTTCCCCATGTGTAAAATCAGAAGTAATAAAAGATCCAAGACTCAAAACCAAGACCTCGAACCCAGGCCTTCTGATTCTAAGTTCAGTGTTCTTTATACTGTAAACTATTGACTCCAAATTATATGGATAATACTCATTTGAAAAGATCCATGTGCAAAATTAAGCCAGCAACAGATTAGATCAATTGTTTTTGTTAAGTGGCAGAACGAAAAACAAAGAATGACCCTCAATTACATTCTCAGGCAACTTTTACATTTTTGTTTATTAACAACACCAGCTGGGTAGATTACATTAGTATATGATTTATAAGCATAAGGAAACCATAATATCCATTGGAGAATCAACCTGTTGATTATAAGAGATATCAAATTTAGAGCCCCCAAATATTCACGAAAGCTGGAATTCCATGTACAAAATATGCTTGAGGTATTTAAGACATAGTACCTTGATATAATAATGTTCTGGAACGAACAGTCCTGGGGTAGCTAGGTGGTGAAATGGATGAAGTTCTAAGCCTGGAGTCAAGATGAGCTGAGTTCAAATCCAGCCTCAGACACTCACTAACCATGTGATCCTGGACAAGTCACTTAACCACCATTGCCTCAGTTTCCTCAATTGTAAAATGGAGATAATAATAGCATTTACCTTGCAGGGCTGCCACGAGGATGAAATGAGATAATATTTATAAAAGTACTTCAGCGCCCGGCACATAGTAGGTACTATGTGGTTGTTGTCTAGTTGTGTCTGACACTTCATGACTCCTTTTGGAGTTTTCTTGGCAAAGATACTGGAATAGTTTGCCATTCCCTTCTCCAGCTCATTTTACAGATAAGGAACTGATGAAAACAGGGTTCAGTGACTTGCCCAGGGCCACACGGCTAGGAAGTGCCTGAGGCCAGATTTGAATTCAGGAAGATGAGTCTTCCTAAGTACAGGCCTGGTACTCTGTTCACTGTGTCACTTAGTAGATGCTGTAGAAATGCTTATTCCCTTCCCTTCCCCCCGCCCCGCCTCCCCCCCATTTAGCATCAGACAGTTTCTAGTCCAAACTCTGCCTCTCACTAGCTATGGAACCCTTGACAAAATCTCCTATCCTCCCTCCGTCTTGGTTTCCTAATCTGTAAAATGGGAATAATGATATTGCACTAAATGCCTCCCAGGGTTACTGGGAGGATCATGGGAGGTTCATCAGTCAGTCAATCGGCAAACATTTGTTAAGTGCCACTTCATCGGGCGTTGTGCTAGATGCTAGGGATGCAAAAACAAAAATGACCTCAAAGAGTTTCCATGCTATCCTTTAATAGATAGAGTAACAAATGTGAAGTAGCCTGTGACCCTAAAGTGATAGAAATGTGAGTTATTTTCTTATCATTTTTGAATCACGCACTTGAGTAGCAGTTCTTCCTCTTTAGAAAAGAGCTCTCTGAGTTTCCCCCCAGAAAATGCTCTGCTACATAACAGCAACCACAATCTATTTCTATAACACTTAATAGCCTACAATGTGTTTTCTTTATAGCATCCTGGTAACATAGATAGATAGACAAAATATTTATTAAGCACTTATTGTATGCTAGGAATAGTTATCTCAACTATTCTCATTTGCAGATGAGGAAATGGGCTCAAAGAATGTACGGGATCATAGGCTCAGGGGATCATAAATTTAGAGCTGGGAAGGACCTTAGTGATCATCTCATCTAATCTTTTTCTTCTTACAAAGCCATGAAGCTAATAAGTGACAGAGCCAAGATTTAAGGATAGACAAGACTCGAGATCACAAAATCTAAAAATGTTGGTGCCAGCAGAGACATTAAAACATTTCTAATCCAAAACCTTCCTTTCCTCCATTTTAGAAAGAGGGCTTGGCGAGGGAAGGGGAGAAAAATTTAAAACTTATGGAAGTGATAGTTGAAAATTAAAAATAAAGTAATAAATTGGGAAAAAGAAAGAGGAAGGAAGGAAGGAAGAAAGAAAGAAAAAGGAAGGAAGGAAGGAAGAAAGAAAGGAAGAAAGAAAGAAAAAGAAAGAATGAGGCCCCAGGGGAAGGAGGTGACTTGCCCAAGATCACCAGGTGAGTTAGTGGCAGAACCAAGAATAAAACTAAGATCTCTTCTCACCTGGTTCAGTATTTTCTTCTGTGATGAGAATACATATTAGAGGTGTCAAACACATGGCTCACAACAGTCTGGAGTGTGACCTGAACTAAATTAAAATATAATTGGGAAATATTTAACAAAATAAAGAAATAATAAGGCATTGATACTATTAATTTGTGGTTTTCTAAGTCAGTGTGTGGCCCGCAGGGATCCTTATGTAAGATTTGGTGGTTCCTGTTTCCATTTGAGTTTGACACCATCTCATTTAACCCAGCAAACATTGGTGAAGTGATGACGACATTCCAGGCATTGTGCTAGTGGCTGAGGCTACAGAGACAAAAATGAAGTGGTCTTTGCTTTCAATGAGCTCACATTCTACGCAGGATATAAATGTACACGGATAAGTAAATACACTATTATTGGAAGGGAGGGGAGGGGAAGAGAGTATTTATAGCTGTGGGGGGGGTGTGTGGAATCAGAGCAGGTGTCCTAAGAGATAACACCTGAGCTGAGCCTAAAGGGAAGACAAGGATTCTGAAAGGGAAAACATGGAGGAGGGAAGACACTTTAGGCATCATTAATGTCTTCAGGGAATGAGCAGAGGCAGGAAGGAGCATGTTGAATATAGGGAACAGCTATCCAGTTTGGCAGGAACATCGAATGTGTGCAAGGCAGCAACGTGAGAGAAGGCTGTAAAAGTAGGTTGGAGCCAGATTACTGAGGGCCTAAAATGTCAGCTGGAGATGTTTAGATTTTATCCTCTGTGCAACAAGGAAACCCAGGAGATTTTTAAGAAAGGGGGGTGGTATGGTCAGACCTGTGCATGGGAACATTATTCTGGCAGCTGGGTGGAGATGGGCTGGAGAAGTAGGCAGGGCCACCAGCAGAGGAGGCTTCTATAATCATCCTGAGAGGAGATAAGGGCTTGGGTATATAAATGGAGAGGAAGGTGACAGATATAAAAGATATTATGAAGATAGACTTGACAAAATTTGACAATTGACTGAACATGTGGGGAGTGAGGAAGGGGGAAGTGTCAAAGATGACTCCAAAGTTACAATCTGGGATGGCTGGGGGGACATTAGCACCCTAGACAGAAACAGGAAAGTTTGTAGAAAGGGAAGGTTTAGGAAGAAAGGTGATGAATTGCATTTTAGACATTTTGAGATTGAGATGCCGATGGGACATCCAGGTGGAGATGTTTATCGGGTGGTTGACCATGCAGAATTAGACTTCAGGGGAGAGATTCTGTGTTGTATACATAAATTTGGGAGCTCTCTGCATAGAGATGATAATTGAACCAAAGAGGACTAAAACAATCACAAAAATAAAGGAAGGGATGGGAGAAGGTGGGGAGAGATATCAGATGATCCCTTGAGAGTATGCCAGTGTTGACAAAGGCTTTTTACGCATTGGGAAAATCTGGGTGTGTTCATAGGCAGTGAGGAAGGAGCCTGAAGAGAGATTGTAGATCTGGAAGGAATGATTCCTGTGGCAAGCTCCCAGAAGAGACGGGAGGGAATGGAATCAAGAGCACAAATAAAGGCCTTGAGAGAATGACCATCCTCAGAAACTAGTGCAAAAGAGGAGAGGACAGGCAGAGAGGAACAGGGGCTTTGAGGTATGGAGTAGGGGAGATGAGATAGGTCATAGTAGATGGCCTCAATTGTCACAGTAAAGAAATGGGTGAGTCTTCTGCTGAGAGAGTGGGTAGATGGGGCACTGCAGCCTGGAAGCAAAAGGAGGTTTGGAAGAGTGACTTCAGGTAGTATGATAGAGAAGAAATCATTGGTCAAAAAATGATAATATTTTCTGCTCCCTTAGAGTTTGGAACTTGTCAGTCCAGTGTATTGGCATGGGGTTAGACTTCTGTATCTAAAGACTTGAATGACCCTCGCATACTCCTGAGGGATCATCCCGTACCTCTCCCTCTTTCCTCTTTTACTGTGAAGCTTCTAGAGTCGTCTGCTTCCTCACCACCTACTCAATCAACAACTCAACTCAATCAATTGACCATGTGCCAAGCATTGTGCTAGGCATTCAGAATCAGCCCAGGATCTGGAGGGAGTAGGGAGAAGAGGGAGAGGCTGCATCGGTCCTTTCAGTGGGTCAGATTTGGTTTCTGTCAGTACCAAACCTGTCCCCCAGTGCCTGGCCTTTTCCAAGCAGCATGATCTGACATTCAGGAGCCGAATGCAGCCCTTCCAGCTGCCTCTGCCTCTGCAAGCTGTTTTTCTTTGTGCGACTCCCTTGGGGAGTGGAGTTGGAAGAGGATGCTGAGGGAAATCGCTCTCAAACCTGCCACAGATCCCTAATGCAATGTGCATTTGCCTGAGTCCCAGATTTCTTCCCTTCACTGCAGCTCATTTTCTCTTGCTGGGTAGGCACATGGCTGCAAAATGAGCTGGGGCCTGCCCAAGGCTGTCATTCTAGTAAGACAAATATTTTGATTCATAGAATGTTAGGCTGTAAATGAATTTAGAGATTAATTAGGTCAGAGGTTCTTAATGTGATATTCATTGTCAATAACTTCCAGAGAGTTTTAGAACTTGCATGGGTTTTTAAAAGTTACATCTTTATTTTCATCAATTTCTAACTAAAATTTAACATTTCCTTCAATTATTTAAAAAAAAAACATTTTTCTGAAGAGGTTTCACCAGATTGCCAAAGAGGTCCATGACACACACACAAAAGGTTAAAAACCCCCTCATTTTACAAAAAGGGTTTCTGAGGCCTGATCCTCTGCTTTCTGCTAACAGCAAAAGAGGGTATTGGCCCACTGGGAAGAGTGGGCTTGGGGGCAGATTCAGGGAGGAACTGTAGGGAGGTGGTTTGCTTTCAAAATGGGGGAAGCAGCAGAGTAGAGCTGGAAAGGACCCTGGATTAAGTTTCAGAGGACTTTGTATATGCTTATGTAGGTACAAATGGTATACATGGTCTCTCCCTGTAGAATGGAAGCTCCTCGAGGGCAAGGCCAGTTTCATCACTTGTCTTTGTATCCTCAGGGCCTAGCATAGTTCCTGGCACATAGCAAGTGCTTAATAAAGGCTTGTTAATTGATAATTAAAGTAAGAAAAGATGCAGCATTCAAAGCTGGAAAGAACTGTGGAGATCACCTACCCCAAATTCTTCATTTTACTAGTTATTGCCTTGTGTGACCTTAGATCAGTCTCTTCACCAATCAGGACCTCAGTTGCCAACTGCAAATCCTATGAATTCTATGACTTATCCAGGAGGAAGTATAAAAACCAATGTGCCTGATGGTAACTTTTCTAGGTCCCTAAAAGACCAATTTGAATTGTGATAATAAGGGGAAGGGAAAAAGAATGAGCATTTTTAGAGCACATGCTGTGTGCCAAACCCTGTGCTAAATATTTCACTAACATTATCTCATCTGATCCTTACAACATCCCTCCAAGGTAGGTTAGCTGTTATTTATCTCATTTGACAGCTAAGGAAAGTGAGGCAAAAAGAGGTTAAGTGGCTTGCCCAGGGCCACACAGCCAGTAAATATTTGAGACTAAACTCGAACTCCGGTCTTCCTGATTCCAGGGCCATCACTCTATTCATTGCACCACCTCTATATCTCCAATAATAATTTAACATTTGCCTAGCGCTCTAGTTTGTAGGGGCAGCTAGACTGAGTAGAGTGCTGGTCTAGAGTCAAGAAGACTCATCTTCCTAAGTTCAAATCTGGCCTAGCTGTGGGACCCTGGGCAAGTCACTTAACCCTGTTTGCCTCAGTTTCCTCATCTGTAAAATGAGCTGGAGAAGAGAATGGCAAACCACTCCAGCATCTCTGCCAAGAAAACCCCAAAAGGGGTCATGGAGAGTTAAACATGACTGAAAAATGACTTAACAACAACACGCAGTTTGCAGAGCATTTCCACCTACATTATCTCATTTGATCATCACAACAGCCTAGTGAGGTGATAAGTAGGGCAAGGATTACTGAGCTTATTTTTACAGAAGAGACTGGTCTAAGTTCATTTACATGGTTAGTGGCAGAGGGAGGCCTCAAACACAGGTCTTACCCCAAGTCCAGAGCCCTTTCTAATTTACGGCTCATCCAGAAAAAATGATCATACTGAATGCATGAGTCTCTGAACGCTAGGCTGATCCACTTGGTGGTGAGAATCTTCCTGGTTGTGGAGACCTTCAGAATTTGAAATACCTGTGCTGTCGTGGCCCTGAGAACAGATGAAAGCAATTAGCAAGGTGACTGGGAAAGTCTTTCTTGGGAGAGCGGTCATTTTTCCTTTGCAGACAGCATTCTAGGATTTGGTTTCCCAGGAGGAAGCATTGACCTGAAAACACCTGGACCATCAGGGCTTATCTCATGTTTGCTATTATCCTGCTGTGGGGAGAAAGGAGGAGGAAGAGGAAAAGTAGGAAACTAATATAGGACCACAATAATGCCATGAGGAGGAGCAGGTGGGAGGAGGAGGATCCTTCTGCTAACACAGGATAAGAAGAGTGAAAGATTAAGAGACTTGGAAATTTAACTCTGGATCATAGGATTTAGGGCTAGAATTTGAGATTCATGTTGTACAATTCCCTCATTGAACAGAGGAGGAAGTTGAAGTTCAAGAGGGGTTAAGTGGGGAAAAAAAGTAACAGAGATTAGATTTGAACTGAGATCCTCTGACTTCAAAACCAGGCCCTTTCCACCACACCATGCATCTTATGCTGTCTGACTTGTCATAACTATGATAATAATAATAGCTGGAATTGATGTAGCCCTTTATGTGCTGGGCACTGTGCTGAGTTAATTATAGATATTGTCTCATTTGATCCTCACAACGACCCTGGGAGGTAGGTGCTGTTATCACCGTTCTACAGATGAGGAAACAGAGTCGAATAGAGCGACTTGCCCAAGATAATACAACTAACAAGTAAGTGTTTGGGGCCTGATTTGAAGTCACATATTCCTGACTCCAGGCTCAATGCTCTGCCCACTGTGCCATCTAGCTACCTCACGATTCCAGAGGACTGACTATGAAGCATGCTGCCCACTTGCTGACGGAGTGGTGATGATTCAAGATTCAGAGGGAGACATACATTTTAAGAGGCAGCCAATACGGAGATTGGTTTGATTTGACCATTCACATTTGTTACAAAGGTTTTTAAATTTTTGTACCACCCTCCCCACCCCCAACCTGGAGGGCAGGGCAAGGGTTAGAGTTGAAAAAAAAAAGGAAAGAAAAGAATGTCGTTGATGCATTTTAAAAAATGTAAATAAGAAAACAGAAGGAAGATCAGAAAGAATTACAGACAAGTTACATGTTGATTTTTTAAAGTATACTTTAAAAAAAACAAGCTGTATAGAATAGAGAGTTGCAATTTCGAATTCAGTTCTTTTTTTCTGTTCTACTGTGTATATGGAAAATGCTTATTTGATGTTTCAAAATTTGAAAAAAAAAAACCCCACCTAATTGCTCAAATAGAAATGTCTTTCCCCACCCCTTTCCCCAGGAAATGCACAGAGGAAGGGTGAGGAACTGTGCCCTGACTTGGAGGGCTGATTATGGGGTAGTACAGAAAGCAAAGCTCAGAGACAGGAGGTCTAGGTTGGATAACTAGTACAACTATTAACTTCCTCTGTGACCTCGGATGAATCACTTCCCTCTTCTCAGCGTCCGAACCTCAGTGTTATAAAAGTGGCTGATTAGCATTGGACATTGGTAGTCACAGGGCATTACATAAGGGAAAAAGGCAGGTGTAGAGAAGCAAGGTTCTCTCATACTCTGAGCATCACAGAGGCAGGGCCAGTTAGATAGCACCTTACTAGTGGCTCACAGGGAGGCCAGAATAGATGTATCCCTAGAGTCTCTTCCCCAGCACCTCACCCCCTTCTCCAAGGGAGATTTTACTTTCTGCCAGAAGGGAAAGCAGAAAGGTACTCTGCTCTTCTTGGAGATAGGACGTACTAGGCTCGAATTGTATCTGTCTGTTACTTTAGATATTGTTAGTGTAGGGGATACAGTGGAGCAGCTAGGTGGTATAGTGGATAGAGTGGCCTGGAGCCAGGGAGACTCATCCTTATGAGTTCAAATCTGGCCTCAGACACTTACTAGTGGGTGACCCTGGGCAAGTCGCTTAACCCTGTTTGCCTCAGTTTCCTCATCTGTAAAATGAGCTGGAGAAGGAAATGGCAAGGTACTTCATCATCTCTGCCAAGAATCGCCCCCAAAAAGTCACTAAGAGTCAGACATGACTGAAAAATGAATAAAGAGCTGGGATGATTGGAAGGGATTCAGACTAGTGATTAAAGGTATAAGAAGGTTTGGAAGGAATTTGGGCAGCTAGGTGGCACCGTGGATAAAGTGCCAGATCTGGAGTCAGGAAGGTTCATCTTTGTGAGTCTGGCCTCACACACTTACTAGTTGTGTGACCCTGGGCAAGTCACTTAACCTTGTTTGGCTCAGTTTTCTCAACTGTAAAATGAGTTGGAGAGGGAAATAGCAAATCACTGCAATATCTCTGCCAAGAAAACCCCAAATGGGCTCATGAAGAGTCAGACACGCATGAACAACGACAAAGGGGATATGGTTTTCAGGTTCAAACTGAACTCCTGAAAGCTATTTGTTAATGGAGACAAGAACCCCCCAAGCTCTATATCCAAGACTAGTCTTCCTTCCCACCAAATATTAGATCTATAATGGAGACATACAGAGGCAAATAACGAAGAAATCTATTTATCCAAATCTATAGCAAAACAGAATATATGAGAATATATAGCAGGCAACACAGAGTGTTGTCTCCCATTGGGATTAAAATAGCTCAGCCAAGAGGGAGAGCCCCAAATCTTACCCAAGGAAAATAAATTCCCCAAAGGTTTTAGAGCCCCAAGTTGAGGAGAGGGACATAATGGAGACTGCCAGCTTCTCTCATATTGGCTTCTTTCCAGAGTCCTTTTCTCCCTTCGGCAACTCAAAGTAGAGTTTGCATTGTTCATCTTTCTTCTTAAAGCTGGAAACAGGAAAAACGAAAGAGAAGGAAGGAACTAGATCTCTCTTCTCAACAACCCTATCCTTCCCTTCATATAGCTGTCGTCGATCTCCACCAACGAGAAGAAAGTCCCATACCAACGGGCTTTGGGGCTTGGATCGTGTAGATGCTATATTTCACCTCAAATCTAGCAAATTGTCAGAGATGATGAAAGATGGGAGTAATGAATGCTGAAGGATTTGTGGGAAAATGAACACACCAATGAATTATTGGTGGAATTTCGAATTGAAAGAAGAAATCTGGAATTATGTAAGGAGAGTGACTAAAATGAAAATGCCCTTTGGACAAGAAATTCCACTGCTAAGGAAATCAGCGACAAAAAGAAAGGTCTCATGCACACTAAAATGCTTCTAGTAGTGACATTTTAATAGCATAGAACTGGAAACAAAGTGATTACACATTAACAGATTGTGATACACAAATGTAATAGAATGCTATTGTGCGGTAAGAAATTATAATTATAGTAAATATAGAGACGCATGGGAAGACTTAGATGAATTGACACTATATGAAATAAGCAGAATTAGGAAAAAATTAGTACAACAATGTAAATAGAAAGAAGAACAACAACGAAATGAAAACTGGACTACGGTTGGCCTCAAGAAGACATAAGAAAGCACTTACTCCAATTCTTTGCAGAAGTGAGGACTATGGGTATGCAACACTGCATATAACATTAGTCTTTTTTAATATGTTGATTAGTTTTGCTGAATTTCCTCCCCTTTCTTTTTTTTTATTACTTATTGTAAAAGCTGGTTCTCTGGGAGAGTGTCATTACATTGGAAAATATAAGTGATATAAAAGGAAAAGATAATAATAAAACTATCATTTTTAAAGTAAGTTTTATAATATAACGTATTATAGAAGAGAGACAGATCTGGAGCGGAGAAACATGATTTTGAGCTCCAACTAGTTGCATGACAGTACATATCTTTTTACCTCTGTGAGCCATATCTGTAAAATGGGAGTTAAAAATATTTGCACTTCTTTCCTTACTTAGTTGCTAGGGAGATAAAGTGTTTTCTGGGCTTTGAAGCCCTATTACAGTATTAATGCGAGCCATTGCATTTTTTTAGCTGGTCTTTGGTATGCAGCCAGCAGGCCAGGTTGTCTTGTATAGCTTGTTTGTCCTGCATATAGTTGTTTACATGTTGTCTTCCCAATTAGATTGTGAACTTGTCAAGGGCAAGGATTGACTTTTGTCTTGCTTTATATCTCCAGCACTTAGCACAGTGCCCGGCACATAATATGTGATGAATAAAAATTGACTGATTGACTGAGAGGTGGCAAGTGGAGGAGAAAGAGGAGAGTTAGGAGAGGTGAAAAAGCCCACAATTCAAGGAATACGTAGTTTTCTGCTGCCCATGGTTTCCCCTATCACAATGAAGATTTTCTGCTCCTAATACTGTTACTTTTCTGACTCGGTCTTTTTCAGACTTGCCAGAAACAGCAGCTGCTTCAAAGAAACATCAATCTAGGGCACTTAACAAAGGCCAATGCTGCCTTTTTGAAAGTAGCCTGCTGAGCAGGGCCATCCGTGGTGGGATCAGCAGGCATGTGGGTCCACGGACAAATCAGGTTGTTTGCTCCCAGATGCCCCCATGCTGTAGAAGAGAACTTACTAAATCATCTTGTTTCCTTCTTACTAGGTTTTCCCTCCTCCCTTGGCTTTAGAGATACCACATTTCCGTGGTTTTTCTCCTATCTTCATAATTTACTCCTCTATTTTCCTCATTGGCTCCTAATATTCTTTCTGACTTTGGGGTATGGTGTTCTCTAGGATCTGTCCTTGACCCTGCTTTTCTCTTATCTCATTGCTCCTTCCTTTGTATTTTCATGCACTCCCAGGCTTCCAAATTCTATGCAAGATTATCCTTCTTCCAAGTTTTCCTAATTGTTCACCCACATTCACAACCTGGAGTTACCCTCTCTCCTAAATCTCTCTCACCCTACAAAACAAATCAGTTGCCATTTCTATCTCCACAACATCTCTCACACTTCTTCACTCACACAGACACCACCTTCCTTCAGTCTCTCATCACCACTTGCCTGGACTATTGTAACAGCCTCCTAGTTGTTCTTCCTGCCTCAAATATCTCTCTTCGCCAACCTGTCCTCTACTCATTTGCCAAAGTGTCATTTCTAAAATACAGTTCTGACCATGTCGCTCTCTTGCTCAATAACCTCTATGGCTTCCCATGACTTCTGGACTCAAATACGAACTCTTCTCTTTGGCAGTTAAAGTCCTTCTTAACCTGGCTCCAATCTACCTTTCCAGTTTTACCTCCGTTTCATACAATCTTTGGTCCAGCAAAGTTAGCCTTGCCGTTCTTCACAGGTGATACCCCATCTCCCATCCATTTGCCTTCACACAGGCTATCCCCCATGCTTGGAATCCCTCCATCTTCACCCCTGCCTCTTAGAATCTCTATTTTCTTTGAATGGTCAGCTTAAATACTATTGTCTTCATGGCTCCTTTCCTGATCTCCCCAAGTGACTAGAGCCTCTTGTCAGTGATCTTGTCTTTATATTGTATACATGTTTGTGTGGTACATGTTGACTGCCTCTATAGAATATAAGCTCCCTGAGAGCAGGGAAGGTTTCATTTTTGTTTTTGTATTTTGAATTCCTACCATAGTGGGCACCTGCACATTGCTGGTGCTTGATAAATGTATATTGACTGATTATTCACATAAGACCATAGGATTTAGAGCTGAGAGGAAATATGGAGATCAACCCTCATTTTTATAGATGAAATAACTCAGGCCCAGAGAGGTTGTGATCTCTCTTGTATGATGAACAGTATCACACAAGATAGCATCCAGTAGACTCAGGATTGGAGCCCACATTCTCTATTATCAGATCCAAAGTTCTTTTCACTATACCACACTGCCTCTTCGTCTCCAGTCCTTAACTCTTCTCTGAGCTCCAGACCCATTTCTCTAACTACCATTAGGACATCTTTGTGTAACTATAAATCACAGTCACCTTAAACATAACATGTCCAAAGATGAGCTTTTTATTTTACCTTGCTTCATTTAACTTGACTATTTCTATCCATGGCATCCTCATTCATCTAGTCTTCCATGTTTACAATATGGGACTATCGTTAACCGTTCTCTCTCCCTCCTCTCTAAATATTCAATCAGTTACCAAGTCCTGGCATGTCTATCACTGTGATATCTCTCAAATCCTCTCCATTCCTACTGCCATGGGCCCTCATTATAACCCAGGGATTAAAATAGCCTCCTATAGGGTCTCTTGCTGGCATGCTCTCTCCTTTCCCAATCTGTCTTAATATTGCTAGCAGAATAAGCTTTTTATTTATGTATTTATTTTTAGTTTCCAACTTTTTACTTTTCTAAGAGTTTGAGTTCCAAATGTTTTGCCCTCCCTCCCCTCCCCAAGATGGCATGCAATCTGATATAAGTTATACATGTATAATCATATTAAACATATTTCTACCTTAATCATGTTGTGAAAGAAGAATTAGAATAAAAGGGAAAAAACTACAAGAAAGAAAAAAAAGAGAAAATAGTATGCTTCAATCTGGATTCAGACTCCATATTTCTTTCTCTGGATGTGGATAGCATGTTCCATCATGAGTTTTTTGGAATTGTCTTAGATCATTGTATTGCTGAGAAAAGCTGTCAACGTTAGTCATCACACAATGTTGCTCTTACTGTGTAAAATGTTTTCCTGGTTCTGCTCACTTCACTCAGCGTCAGTTCACGTAAGTCTTTCCAGGTTTCAGAATAGACTTTCTTAGGGAAAGATTTGGTCAAGTCATTCTCTGCTCAAAGATCCTCAAGGACCCCATTCTAGGTGGTGTAAAGGATAGGCCTAGAATCAGAAAAACCTGAATTGAGTCTGCCTCAATCACTTACTAGCTGTGTAGCCCTGGGCAAGTCACCTAACTACTATTTGACTCAGTTTCCTTGTCTGTAAAATGGGGATGATAATAGTGCCTACTTCATAGAGGATAAAATGTTGTGAGGGTAAAATGAAATAATATTTGCTAAGTGCTTTGCAAACCGTAGAGTGCTATCAATACTACTCATTATTGTTGTTGTTATGGCATTATTAAAGCTTATGCTTTTTTGGTATTTAAGGTATTGCCCAATATAGCATCATCCTACATTTCCAGGCTTATCTTATATAACATTTGTCTTGTTCTTTAGGCCTTCCCCTTTTATGACAAATAGCAGAGCTTTGACTGCTTGGAAGGGCGTAAAAGAAGAGCTTGAAAGCAAACATGACAAGATTGTGGAAGCCAAAAGAGAAGTGCCATGGACAAGGTCAATGACTAAGGGATAC
>CM053625.1:88650151-88721899 GCA_028646595.1 Phalanger gymnotis | reverse complement strand
GGAGTGGGATCAAGACCCCTACCACTTGATGGTTAAACTTATATTACTACCCTCAAAATATCTTATATTCCAGCTAAAGTGGTCTATACTCTGACCCCCAAATAAGCCATTTACCCTCTTACCTCTGTGCCTTAGATCAAGCTGTACCCTATGTTTGTGATAGCCTCCCTCTTTCTTCTTTAACTATTGAACTTTTTGGGTTTTCAAAAAAGTTTTAAATTCAATTTTACTTTATTTTCAGGTCATCATTCTCTCCCTTTCACCTTCCCCTCCTCCTATGGAGAAAGCAAGAAAAATAAAACTCATTACAAACATATATAATCAACCAAAAATATTTCTGCATTGACCATGGTTTTTTTTTTTTAATGCTTCAATCTGCACTCTGAGTCTATCACCTTTCCATCTGGAGGTGGGTAGCATATGTCATTATAAGTTCTCTAGAACTGTGGTTAATTTAACTATTGAATTTCAACTCATTCTTTCAAGCTCAATTCAAAAGATACTTCCTCCACGAAATCTTCCCTGATCTGCTTCATCAGTGATGGCCTTCCTCTTAACATAACATTGTCTCACATAACACTTTGTCTTATAACTCCATTGCATTCATCAACTGAAGTTATGTGTTTTAGTCATCTGTAATATGTAACATTTCTCTAATATTTTGGAAACTCTCTCAGCAGGGATCTTCCTAAATTATAAAATGAGATGGTTGGATTACATGCTCCTTTTGGTGTCTTTTGGTTCTAAAGCCTATGAAACACTTCTTATAAAACTACTAAGGGCTGATTTTTGCAGGGAGCCATCCTGGGGGTTGGGAAAATAATATTTTTAATATCTCTTTTCAGAAATCAAAACTATCAATAGTTACATAAAATGCTCAAAATCACTAATAATTAGAGAAATGCAAATTAAAACAACACTGAGGTACCACTTCACATCTATCAGATTTGCCAACATGACATAAAAGGAAAATGACAAATGCTGGAGGGAATGGGGAAAAACAGGTACACTGGTGCACTGTTCATAGAACTCTGAACTGATCCAGTGATTCTGGAGAATGATTTGGAACTATATCCAAAGGACTTTAAAACTGTGCATACCCTTTTGCCCAGCAATACCACTACTTGGTTTGTATCTCAAAGGGGTCAAAGAAAAAACGGAAAGGAATTATATGTACAAAAATATTTATTACAGCTCTTTTTGTGGTGGCAAAGTACTAGAAACTGAGGGGATGCCCATCAGTTGGGGAAGGGCTGAACAAGTGTTGACATATGATTGTTATGGGATACTATTGTGTTAAATGACAAGGAGGATAGATTCAGAAGAAGACTTACATGAACTAATACAAAGTAAAGTGAGCAAAACCAGGAGAACACTGTATACAGCAATAGCAATATTGTAACAATGATCAACTGTAAAGATTTAGTTATGATACTGTGAGAAACACAATGATCTAAGACAATTCTAAAAGACTCATGATGAAAAATGCTATCCATCTCCAGAGAAGGTACTAATGAATTCCGAGCAGAGACTGAAGTATTTTTTTCCTCTTTATTTTTTCTTGCCTTTTGTTTTGCAACATGGCTAATATGAAAATATATTTTGCATGACTTCATATATATAATGGGCATCATATTGCTTACCTTTTCAGTGGGTGGAAGAGAGGTAGGAAAAAGGCAGAGAATTTGGAACTCTAAATAAAAAAAGAATGTTAAAAAAAAGAAAAAATTCTTCTTCATTTGTTTGTGAGGTATTTATGCCCTAACACATGGCTAGTTTTTCTAAAAGTACTAAGCAGAGCTGAGCAATATATATGTTCCTTTCTCTTCCCATTCAATACTTTCCAGAGATCTTTAATATCTAACTATTCTAAAATTCTGTGTAGATCCTTAATTTCTTGTTTGTTTGTTTTTTGGTCATATCTTTCTGGGTCCAAACTGGGTGTGTTGAGGTCCTTAACTATTATAAACTTGCTATTTCTCTTACCTTTCCTTTATTTAGATGCTATGTCATGCAGTACATATCTATTAGGCATTGATAGTTTATCATCTATTGTGACTTTAAGCATAATGGGGTTTCCGTGCTTATTTCTTTTAACCATGTCTATCTTTACTACTCCCTTGTCTGAGATCTTGATTACTACTCTTGCCCTTTTGAGTTTATCTGGGACATAATAAGTTCTTCTCTATCCCCTCACTTTAATTATGTGTGAAATGTTGATTTAAGTGTGTTTCTTCTAAAAAGCATATTGCTGGATTCTGCTTTCTAATCCATTCCACTCCCCTCTTCGGTTTTATGAGTGATTTCATTTACTTTATGTTCACGGTTATGATTATTGATTGTTATTTCCTTCCATCATATCTTCTTATATTTTTTCCTTTTTTTCTGTCCCGGACTTTTTGTAACATAAGAAAGTGGTAAAAGAGAGAGAGTGTGATTAACCCTAATAATCTATAATTTAAGTGGTCTGCTCCAGCTCCAGTGCCCCTTCTCTCTTCACCTCACCCAGATCATTATTATTGCTTATTATATTATCTCTCTTTCCTTTTAATCACTCTTTAACTACCTATCCTCCAAAGTTGAGGTTTGACTTACTTGTGTCTATTTCCCTCCCTCCACATTCCATTCTTCCTCTTAAATCCTCTTCTCCTTGCCATTGCTGCCTGTTTCCTAGATGAGTCTAATATGTTTCTACACCAAACTTTGTGTTTTTGTGTATGATGTGTGTATATGAGTGCACACTCACGTGTGTATGTGAGACAGACAGAGAGACAGAGACAGAGAATGTACGTGTATCCAATCTTCCTTTGGGAGTTAGCTGTTCCCTCCATGGAGTTTGTATACTCTTCTTCTCAAGCACCTCCGATTATAAGAAATAATAAGTTCCTCCTTCTTTTTCATTTCTTCCTATGTGTATTCTTTACTTCTCTTTTCTTTACTGTCTTAAAAACAACAAAATTCAACAAAATTATTGCTAGTTTCCATATTTGTTTTGTTTTTCCTAACTCTCTGGTTCTTGAAGACAGAGCGGGCTTTAAAAAGGATAATTGTCTCCTCTCTACCTATTAAAATGTAAGATCATCAACTTAGAGCCTTCGAGTTGCTCAAATATACTTACCTTTGTAGATTTCTCTTGGCTCTTGTGTTTGCATTTCAAAATTTCTACTCAAGTCAGCTTTTTTTTTCAAATCAAGAATCCTTAGAAATCTTTTTTTTTTTGGAAGATATTTCTTTTCTTTGTAGGGCTATACTCAGCAACAATACCATACTCCAGTCTTTGTCTTTTGCCTTTTGACAAGGAGCTTATTGGTGAATTCTATTATCACTTTGCCCTCTTAGAGCTGAGCAGTTTTCTTTTATGATTTCTTCAAAGAAATATTTCAGGCTTTTTTCTTCTTCGTTTGGTTGTGGTTTTCAGGGAGTTCAAAGATTATTAAATTATCTTTCCTCAACCTGTTTTCCAGGTCAGTTGTTTTTGATAACAGATACTTTACATAATCTATTTTATTTTTCAATCTTTGACTTTGTTCTGATATTTCTTGTTTTCTCCTAACGTCATTGAGTTCTTTTTACTCCATTCTGTTTGTCCAAGTGTCTCCTACCTGAGTAAGTTTGCCACCTTCCATTCTAAGCTATTTCTTCCCCTTCAAATTTTTCCTCCAGTGTACTTATTTCACTTTTAATTTCTTGCTTCATTTCTTCTAGTCACTCTTTTAGTCCTTGTGGCAAAGCCATCTTTCTTTCTTTCTTTTTTTTCTTTCCCTTGGAATGTCTGCTTGTAGTTGTTATGGAGCTGATCTTTTCTTCTGTATTTGCCTCTTGGGTGTCTCTTAACATTTGGTGTCTCTAAGATATTTCTTTATTATACTGGGTGTTTTCTTCTGTTTAGTCATATCTCTAGCATTGGTTTTTATTTTAGGACTTTGTTACAGGGCCAGGCTCCACCCTTTCCCACACTCTTGGATTGGGTTTTTAGGCCCTGTTTGGTCCTGTCCTTAATTTCCAGTGCTCCTACTGTTGGTTTCCACTTCTCATGTTATGTCTGAATACTGCGCACTGGCAGGCTTCAGTCCTCCCTGGAGCATTCCAATTCAGCTGCTGCAAAACTCTGGGCACCCTTTTTCAGATCTTTATGGAATATGTGTAGGAGAGATGTCGGTGCTGGGAAAACAAATTTTATATACGACATAGTCCCTGCCCTCAAATTTAGAGGAACTAAAAGAAAGCAATAATATGCAATAAAATAGAGGTGAATTAGAGATATACAAAACAAAGAGCTATGTGGACTCTGAGAAAGAGGGTTCTTTGACTGGGGGAACATCAAGGAATGCTTCAAGGAGGAGATGGTAGCATTTGAGTTGGTCTTTTAAGAATGGGGATGACTTCAACTTGAAAAGGGTAGAAAAGAAGGCATTCCAGGCACTGGAAAAATCAAGAGCAAAGGCATGGATCTGGATGAGGGCAGTGAATCTTTGGGGAGGAAGGGTGGAAGAGGGATGTATGTGGGAGGAGTAGAGAGAAGTTATCAAATTTATTTAAAGAGTAGAGTGCCCAGATGTGAGTAGTATCAAGTCCAACTAGAGTTTGGAAGACTCAGGGTACAGGAGTTAGAGTGGTTATTGATTAAAAGATGCTATGCCATTCTTCCTGAGATTTTGACTCAGAATACAAGGATAAATTCCCCAAAACATATCAAAGCATCTAGGCTGGCCTAATCACAAGGACTGGTAACTTGGTTGGGTGGGGGGTGGGGAGAGTCAATGCCACATTAGCAATTCTTTGGGGAAGAATAAACACATGAACTCAGCCATTAACAAGGGGCTGGCTTTTGCTGGGCATAGGAGATGTCTGAATCTTTTACCTGAGCATCTAGAAGTAGATTTGGGGAGTGTCAATATTTTATTATTTTTCAATTTCATGTAGTAATGATAGACTGAACTTACAATGTGAGTGCATTTCCTTGTGGGTCTCTAGAAATGGAGGACAGGAATTTTAATGAGAAAGGAGTCATAAGCTATAACTAATCTATATTTTGAGATTTCTCCTCAAGCAAATTCTTGGTTGGGGCAAAATACCAGCCAAAGCTGTGATAAATTCATGAAATATTATATATGAATGGCTTACCTTGCAAATCCTACATTGAGCCTCGAGTTACCTGAGCCAGGATAGGGGGGTGGATACTTGTAGTAGGTAAAATAAGCTGCTTTGATGAGCTCTTTGGTGATCAGAGGATCATAGATCTAGAACTGAAGCCACACCTGAGAGACCATAGAGTCCAAGCCTCTCATTTTACACCTGGAAGAACCAAGGCTCCAAGAGTTAAGTCACTTGCTCCACTCATACAAACAGTAAGTGATAGGGGTAGGATTTGAACCCAACTTGTTTGGCTACAAAACCAGTGTCTTTCCACTGTACCAAGAGGCATCAGTCCTTTTTCTGTGGCACATACCCAACAATCCCTCTTATGAGCTAGGGAAGTATATTCTACTTATTAACATTTACACATAGTGATCAAAAGCCTCATTAGCAAGTGTTTCTCTCTCATCTGTGCATATTGTTTATGCCTCTCATGAATTTATCATATTTTATTCTCTCTGGCTTCCTTTAAGTACCAACTAAAATCCCACCTTGTACATGAAGCTTTTCACAACTTCTCTTAATTCTAGTGCCTTCCCTCTCTTAATTATTTCCTGTTTATCCTGTATATAGCTTATTTTGTATATTTGTTTACTTGTTTTCTCCTGTTGTCTCTCCTATTAGATTGTAAGCTCCTTAAGAGCAGGCACTATCTTTTGCCTGTTTTGTATCCCCAGCACTTGGCACAGTGCCTGGCATATTGTAAGTACTTAATAAATACCAATCGATTGATCATATCTCCCTTTTTTGACTGAAAGCTCTTTAGGGCAGAGACCCATTTTTTTTTTTAAATCTAGCTTACTTAGCAGACCTGGCTCAAGATCTTGCACACAGTAGACACAGTATAGAAGTTTGTTGGATGGAAGCGAACTGCTGAATAGCACCCCCAGAAGATAGCAAAGGGCTTTACATTTAGCAGAAGCTCAGCAAATGTGGAATTGAATTGAATATCCCTGATTCTCCTCCTTCCCCCCAACATCTTACATCCATCACCTAGATCAAGGGCTTGCAAAATTAGGGACCTAACAAATGTTTGTCTAGTAAGTTGAGCTGAGAGAATTTTAAATTGAAACTCCAGTTCCTGGCTGTAGGGAAAAGGATCAGCAATTTTAAAAAATAAACGTTTTTCCCCCAAACTCCTGCCTGATATAAAAGAAGCTTCCATGTTTCTGAATGCTCCATGTTTAAGATGCAATCAGTTTGGGTTGATCATAAGCAAAAGAACTAAAGGAGGAAAATGGCAGAAAAGCACTCCAGAGATCAGATGGTGAAACAAGAGGGGTAATGGTGTTTATTTAGAAATGGCAAGCTCCCTTTCCCGCCGCTGGCTTTGCTTCAGTTTTTTGTTTATCCCTAAAGTCTGGATGGAGCTACTGTGTGCTCTGCTATTTTTAGCTCTGGCTAGCTGGCAGGCGGAGGTGGTCCTCCTGCTGACTGTGAGGGGGAGATGGGAATTTGCTGAATTAGGCTCCTTGTTCTGTTGAAGGAGGCTGGCAGACTTCTACTCAACTACAGGCTTTGGTGGCAGAAAGTGCAGGACTGATAGTGATAACTTGGTGATCTTTTCCTTGGGCCTATACTTAATCTTGACTACCTACACTAAAAGGGATTGCATCACTGTGAGTCAGATCCATATTTTCTTTTCTCCTGCAGAGGGAGGAAACTTCTTATGCAAATGCCCTGAAGTTGTATGTGAATCATCCATTCATTTAACAATTATTCATTAAATGCCTAATATGAGCATAGCCCTGTATTAGGGGCTTGGGAGGGATAAGATATAAAAATGCATCCTAATCTAGTCATCAAGGGACATATCTTTTCTTGAATCAGAGTTGAAATCAAAGTTAAATTTGGGAAGAGGCAGTGTAATTTACTAGGAATCACCAGATTTGGAGTCCAAAGATCTGGGTTTTGGCTTTGCCACTTGTTGGGCATGTGACCCAGGACAAGTTAATTCACCTGTTGGAGCCTCTGTGTCCTCATCTGTATGGGAATAATATTTTCAAAAGAAAAAGTTGTGTAGTGGGAAGGGAGTTGACCTCGAAGTTAGGAAGCCCTGGGTGAAAATCTAGCTTCTGACTAGCACTGATTATGTGGCCCCGGGGAAGTCACTTCAGCCCAGGCAACTTTTTAAGAATTCAAATCACAGCAGAGATGCTGAGCTTTGACAGAGGAATGGCCTATACTGACAAAATCACAAGTCCAGTAAAGATTAAAAAAAAAACAACCTACCACAACCAGTTGCACTATCTACCTCACAGGGCAGTTGCAAGAAAAATGCTTTGTAAACAGTAAAAAATTTTAGAAATGGAGATTGTTCATGTTCTTATGACTACCTCTGACTTCATTTTTGCTGTCAATTCAGAATCTGTCCTTAGAAGCCAAGAATCTCGTGGGTATTGCTAGGAGGGCCTCATGTTTGTTAAAGAGAAAAAAAGGTTCCAAAGTGTTTCTTGGGATGAATTCTTAGAGCCACTTCCCCTGATCAGAGAATCTGTACTTGGCAGTCAAGATTTGAGGTTAAAGGGATTTCTTTAGGCCGCTGATTTTTTTTTTTAAGCAACCATTCTGCAAGTTAAGAATTTAGAGGCCATATATTCTTGTTCCAAGGTATACCTATAATGTTGTGGGCCTTCAACACATACCAAATGATATTAAGAAATACATATATATATATATATACACATACACACATACACATATATACATATAAGTATATGTATATACATATATATTCAAAAATTTCATAGCAAGAGGAAAAGAGGATGATATGACCTGATCTTTTATGGCCCTCAAAGATCTAAATTGGCTCTGGTGAGACAGGACATGTTGCTGTTTTTTAGCCCCTGGATTTTTAGTCTAGTTTAGGACAACCTGCAATTAGAAAGGCCATCTAATGGCAAGCAAAGTGGGACTTTTTGCTGTTTTTTCTTTTGGAGTGCTTCTCAGCACTAAGGCAACCAAGTACCCTTGATTGAGCCTTGCCTTTGATTGAATCAAACGTCTTTGACAACCTGCTTAAGTCACAAGAAAGCCTAAGCCACATGAGTTTGAGTCATGTGGTGGTGACACCCTCTGTGGGCTGACCGTGAAGAAGTGTACATATACTCTGAGGTTAGCATTTTGCTTTGGGGGCTCACTTATTGAAAGAGTGTTGGTGTGATTTGGCCTGAGGAGACTCTGGGTAGCCATTAAGGAGCCCCCCCCCACCCCAGCTTTGAAAACCCAGATATTGGTGCTTCTCTCTCTGGTAACTATCTATGTATTGCTATGGACAGACAGAAGCCCTATTTGCTGATTTGTGTTATTTGCTCTGTTTATATAATTTCTGCTTAAAATTTCTGTTTTGTGTTTTCTCTGAAATTCAGGGTGCTGACTTTTTCCCCTGAATTAAGTGAATGATATATGTATGTTTAACTAAAGTGAGATTATAAACGCTTTAAAGTTGCTTTCCTTAGAAAAGCAGATCAAAGAACCTGTGCTAGAAGTCCTACTGTGTGCTGGTCTTATTGGCCTTACATCTCCACAGCAGCTGCTAATAACATTATTACTACACGCCCTCAAAGCTGTTGTCTGTATTCTTTTTATGACCATCCGTGTGGTACAAAAGAAGATTCATAGACTGGGGTCAGGAATTTGCAGAATTTATTGTATTATTACAAGTCATTTCACCTCTCTGGGCCTGCCTCTAAAATAATGAGATTGGGCTGAATGATCCCTAAGGTCTCTTCCAGCTCTCATATTTGATGTTCTAATATTCAATGTCCCTTCTGGTTCTAATAATTCACCAGGGGACCCTGGGCAGTAACTTAACCTTTCTCAGCCTCTGTTTCTTCATCTGTAAAATGGAGATATGAATAGCATCTACCTCACAAGGCTGTTTTGAGGCTCAAATGGGATAACATCTCTAAAACCTTTCTGAAACCTGAAAGCGCTACAAAAATATTAGCGTTTTATTATCATTCTATTAAAATGCTAACATTTTTGTAGCACTTTCAGATTTTATTATTATTATATTGGGGGCAGTGGTGCAAGTAGATGGAGTGTTGGGCCTGGAGTTAAGAAGACTCTTCTTCCTGAGTTCAAATCTGACCTCAGACACTTACTAGCTGTGTGTGACCCTGGGCAAGTCATTTAACCCTGTTTGCCTCAGTTTCCTCATCTGTAAAATGATCTGGAGAAGCAAATGGTGAACCACTCCAGTATCTCTGATGTGATAACCCCAAATGGGGTCACAAAGAGTTAAACAGGAATGAAATGACTGAACAACAATAACAATTAGTATATTATCTGTTATTATTATTATTATCATAATGTACATTACAGATGACCTAACTGATGATCCTAGTATTCTAAGATTCTGGGTGTCCAGTGTAGACTCTGATTATTGCTATTTTAAAATTCTGAATTAAACAGTAAAGGGAATTGGGAATGGTGCTATTTGCAATGTGATTCCTCTGGTCCTTGTGTTTGGGGAAGGAAAAGTGCCTGTAGTCCCTTGACATTACTGAGGAAACACACCTGGGGGTTGGCTGCCTTCATCATTCCGGCTTCAGGTTCCTGTGAAATTGATGCTTCGGCCACAAGTTCATCCAACAAAAGGCACTGACATCACCAAAGCCTGGAGCTTCTCAAGGAGCACCTGAGGTTAAAAAAAAGAAAAACGCTAGAGGCTTGTCTACTCCCTCTGCCTTCTCTACACTGATCTACTCCATTCCTGCCTTTCCAGAGGACTGGTTTATGCAGAATATTGGACAGTGGACATTGACAGGTGCAGGCCCACCAATGAAGGAGGTTCTTTACGAGAGCTGAGGTCACAGAGACCAATCCTGTAAACATTATACAAGTAAGACTCCCATGGGGAAGCTAGGATTTCACTGTCTTTGAGCTCAGAATAGATTATGCCTGCCATTGCTCAGCATGTGGGAAGACAATGTTTATGCTAGTAAATTGTGTGTCAGATAACAATAACAATAAAAGAAAAACCAAAAAAGAAAAAAAAAGTGAACTGTGAGACTGTGACATAATACTATCCTATAGTACTTTAGGGTTTACAAAAAGCCCTGTATAGCCATGATCTCATTTGTTACTCACAACCACCCAGTGAGAGATATAGAATAAGCATAATTAGCGTCCCCATTTTTCAGATGAGGAAACTGAGACCCAAGGGAGTGAAGTCATTTGCCTAAGACATACACCTAGTAAGTGAAAGAACCTTTGGACTTCAGAACCAGTGCTTTCTTTTTATACTAAACTGCCTTTTCTCCTTCCCTTTTCCTTCACCCCCACCCCCTATGAGAAAGCACGAGCATGTGCATGCGTGTGCGTGCACACACACACACACACACACACACACACACACACAATCTATCTGCCTGTGGAGGCAGCTGATGACACAGTGGATTGAATGCTGGGCCTGAAATCAGGACGATCTAAGGTGAAATCCAGTCTTAGACATTTACTAGCTGTGTGATCCTGGGCAAGTCACTTAACCTCAGATTGCCTCAGTTCCTTCAACTGCAAAATGTGGATGATAACAACACCTACCTGGCAGAGTTGTTATAAGGATCAAGTGAGATATTTGTAAAAGGTACTTAGCACAGTGCTTGGCACATAGTAGGCACTATATAAATGCTTATTCTTTCCCCCCATCTATCTCTTTGTTCTCTACATAGCACTTAATACAATTTTGCTGATCTAGAAATATTAGATACCATTCCCACTACTAGCTATATTCCCCTGAGGAGGATCCCCAAGAAACAATTCAATCAATAGGCATTCATTAAGCCTCTACCACGTATCAGGCACAGTTCTAGGCACTAGAAATACAAATACAACAATTTACTGTGTTTCTTTTAATAGTGAAACATTTAGAACTATCTCTTTAACATTTGACATTGTTATTTTTAAACACCCCTTTGCAGTAGGCTTAGATTCTCACATTGTATCTTACTTCCTGTCATCATATAAAGATGCCACAGAGCAGGTGTGTTGCCTGTAAACACACCCACAGTACCAAACAAATTGGGCAGACATTTTAATAGCAGCTCAATAGATCACTGAAGTCAGTTGCAAAATACATCACTCTCAGCATTTAACTGTGGCTGCTAGTCCACAAACATGAAGCAATGCTTTGGATAGGCCTAGAAACTGGTCACTCTGGTTGTTTCCATGAAACAAGAAAGGGAAATACTTAGAACGTTAGCACATAGAAAGCTAGCCATTGCCTTTATATAATAGAAAGTTTGAATATGACTCATAAAGAATTAGAACTAGAAAGAACCCTAGAACCTAGACTGGGGTGGGTTTGGGCTTAGAAAAAAGAATGTTGAAAGATAGGACATTAGCACCGGAAGGGATATCAGAACAAAGAAGCACAAGACATCGTCCCTGCCCTCAAGCAGAGTTCAGTCCAGTAGGGGATGATAGGTCACACGTTTAAACACAACTAGTAATAAAAATTAGTGAATGACATAGGAGTCATAAGTGCTATAGAAAGTCAAAAGAGAGAATAGCAAGGCTTCTTGGAGGAAGTAGGACTTTAGCTGACCTTTAAGGGAAGGGAGGATTTTGATAAAGCTACAGGAAGAATGTGGACCTTCCAGGCAGGAGGAACTATGGGAATAAATATGGCTATAGTGTATTCAGGAGACAGACAGTGGATCAGTTCTGCTGGAACCAAGATCTCCTGCCCCAGAGACTACAGGATGACCCCTTTATCTAGGATACCAATCAGAAATACCTAACTTTTGATATGCTAGGGACCAATGTTTCTATTCTAATCTCTCTTATGGGTCACATCTATTTTTAAAGTCGATGAGATGTTGGAAGCATTGTTCGTAATTATTCAGAAATTATTTGTAGTTTAATAAGATCTTGGGAACAATGAAAGAGGTAACATGGTGTAATGGAAAATGTACCTGATGAGCAAGCAAAAAACATAGGTTCTGGTCATGGTTCTGCCACTTACTACCTATTACCTTGTGGATAAGAAGTCAAAGAAGGTGGGTTTGGACCTTGGTTATGCTATTTACTATCTAGGCCAGAGATGTCAGATACATGACTCCCAAGTGCAGCCAGAACCAGATTAAAAGATAACTGAGAAATATTTAACAAAATTAAAAAAATACAACCAAACATAGATAATATTAGTATGTGGTTTTATAAGTCAATATGTGGTCCACAGGGATCCTTATGTATAGTATATGGCCCCCATTTCTCCTTGAGTATAACAACACTGATTGAGGCGACTGTGGCCAACTCAATTTGCTTCTCAGGACCCCAGTGTTCTCAGTGGTTAAATATAAATACTGAATTAGGTAATTGTTAATATCTTTCAGGTTTTAATCCTATGAATACTTTGATCCTAAGTCATTAGTCACTCTTCTCTGGACCTAATCTGTAAAAATAAGGATTCAAACTAAATGGTCACCAAGGTTCTTTACAACATTTTGAGGCAGCCAGACAGCTCAGTGTATAGAGTGCTGGGCCTAGAGTCAGGAAGACCTGAGTTCAAATTTGACCTCAGATACGCAGTAGCTGTGTGACCCTGGGCAAGTCACTTAACCTCTGTTTGTCTTAGTCCACTGGAGAAGAAAATGGCAAACCACTCCAATATCTTTGCCAAGAAGACCCCACATGGGATCATGAGCAACTGAACAACAACTCTATCATTCTGTGACTGTAGTTTCTAAATCCTTTCCCTCTCTCACGTTCTATGTTCTGTGACCTAGTAGCTAGTGAAAAATATCAGCCTTATTTACTTTTAAAGGGAATTCAACAAATAAAAGCACATCTGTGGACTTTATGAGTTCGTTACTTGGGATCACATGTCAGGGAACATAGGAATAGGTAACACTTGTCTGGAGGCAGGGCTCCAGTCCCCGTGACTTTCAGCAGTCCTTTTATTACTCTGCTCTATGATTTCAGAATCTAGGTCCAAGTGCCATCCCAGACTTTTCCCAATAGCCAAGTCTTCAGTTATCGCTGGGCTTAAGGAATACTTACTGCACACCCTGCTCAGCTGAGAACCTCTGATGAAGCATGGCCACAGCTGATCCAGCATTTCACAAATATCAGGAAGATAAAGTGGTAAATATTAACCAGGAAGCACATGGATGGGGAGAACAGCTGAGGATCACCTCACTTGATCAAAAACTGATAATATAAAGGCATTGTCCTTTGCAAGAAGGCTCAAGGCTAGGACTAGCTGGAAGATGGATGGATTTTCGTTTGGACAATTTAATATAAATATATGGTACAAACCCATACACATTAAAAAAAAAAAAGAAATATGGTCCTGGGTGTGGTATCTGATGCCTGTGATTTTTGCTCCTGGGAAAGCTGAGGCTTGTGGATCACTTGAGCTTTGAAGTTTTAAGCTACATTGGGTCAAGCTGATTGGGTGCCAACACTAAGTCTGGTACCCATGTGATAAGCTGTAGAGAACAGAGGGACCACCAGGTTGCTTAAGGAGAGGCAAAGAGGCCCAAGTTGGAAACAAAGTAGGTCAAAGCTTCCATGCTCATCAGCAATGGGATTGGGCCTATGAGTGGCTACTGAATTTTCAGCCTGGGTGATGTAGGAAGACCCAGTCTCCAAAAAAAACAAACCAAAACAAAAACAACTCCCAAAACATGGTGTAATAGAGAGAACACAGCTCTTAGAATTAGGAGAATCTAGTTCTAACTCTGGACTCTATCACTCACCATGACACTGGGCTTCCCTTCCTTCAAGTCCCAGCTAAAATACTACCTTTGTAGAAGAAGCCTTCCTTAATCCCTCTTAATTCTAGTGCCTTACAGCTGCTGATTACTCCCCTTTTTTCCTGTAAATAGTTGCTTATACATAATTGTTTACACCTTGTCTTCCCTATTAGACTGAGCACCTTGAAGGCAGGGACTATTTTTTGCCTTTCTTTGTATCCTCAGCACTTAGCACAGTGCCTGTCACAGAGCAGGCCAGGAAAGATCAAACGGGCAAAGATACTGGCATGGGTTGCTGTTTCCTTCTCCAGTGGATCAAAGCAAACAGAGATTAAGTGACTTACCCAGGTCACATAGCTAGCGACCTTTACCATGTGGTAAAGACCAGGCACCTGTAAGATGAGAAAATTTCAGTGGATGATCTCTAAATTTCCTTCCAGCTTTAAAAGTAGGTGACAAACTAATACCGTACAACCTTTTGACATTGTCTCTTTAAGATTCTCCACAGTGTATTCCACATTCCAGCCAAACTAGACTATTACTGTGTGTAGGAGTGTGGGACTGTATGTAGGGAGTGTATAGGACAACATGTCCTACATACTCCCACCCCTGTGCCTTTGCTTATAGTATTCCCTTGGCCAGAAATGTCCTCCCTTTCTTTGCTGGCTAATTTTCAACCCTCTGGTTAAAACCCAATCAAATGGCACCTGAAGAAAGTCATAAAATCATAGATAGAATCTGAGCTGAAAGGTACCTTGGTGACCTCTAATACAAACCCATTATTTCACAGATGAAGAAACTGAGGTTAAGAGAAGTAGAAGGGGAACACGAATTTATTAAGTACCTACTATGTGCCAGGCACTGTGCTAAATGCTTTATAATCTCATTTGACCTTCTCAGCAACTCTGGGAGGTAGGTGTTTTATTATCCCAATTTTATGGTTGAGTGAAAAGGAGGTAGACTGAGGTTAAGTGACTTTCTTCAGGGTCACACAGCTAGTAAGTGTCTGAGACCAAATTTGAACTTAAGTCTTCCTGACTCCAGGCCCAGTGCTCCATCTACTGCACCATCTAGCTGCCTAGGTTAAATGGCCACACAGCACACAGCTATTGAGTCTCTGAGGCAGGATTTGAATTTAAATCTTCTTGGTTCCATTGTATCACTTAGCTGTATCCAAAAATATTTCCCACTGTGGGAGTCGAACCTGAACTACCTGGATAAAAACCAAGAATCTTAGTTATAAGTCCATATTGGAAATCTCCCATGACTTCCTCCCTTAACTATACATAGCACTTTTCTTCCCTCCTCTTCAGTACCCTTAACATAGAAAATTCTGTATTATGGCCATCTATGTTTATGTCTTATCCCCCTCCTAGAAGGTGAGCTCCGTAAGGGCAGGGGCTGTGTCTTATCAAACTCTATATCTCCTCAACGCCTACCCCAATGCTTTGCTCATATCAGGGTCTTCCTATGTGCCCAATGAAGAAACCAAAGCATCTTAAACTTGGAAAAGACCTCAGAAGTCACTTAGTACAAGTCATACCTAAAAATGAATCCCTTCTGTGGTCATTCACTTTGCACTTGAAAACAAATGTTGGGGATCTTGCTGCTTCCCTTCCTGCTTTCAAAGTCTGGGATTGTTTTTCCTAGATTCTTCTAGCATTATTCTCTGTACACAGTAGATGCTTACAAAACACTGAATTGAATTGGATTGGCATACATTGTATTAAGAGTCAAAGGCACACATTTGTTCTCTAACTTTGTTTCCCCAACTTTAAACTCCTTGCTTTACTAGGTGGTGCAGTGGATTGAGCACTAGGCCCAGATCCAGGAAGACCTGAGTTCACATATGACCTCAGACAAGTACTAGCTGAATGACCCTGGACAAGTCACTTAATTTCCTCAACTGTAAAATGGGGACAGTAATAGCATCTACCTCCCAGGGTTGTCATGAAAGTCAAATAACATAATATTTGTAAAACATTTAGTACAATACCTGGTACATATAAGTGCTTAATAAATACTTGTTCCCTTTCCATTCCCTTGAGTGCAGGAACTATGTCTCATACTTACATGTCTTCCAGAAGTACCTACCTACACTGCACTAGGGCACATCTTTTGAAAAAAAATGATGTGGACATATATGCAAACTTTTTTTTTCCAGGATAAGGATGGTGATGATGACAACCACTGACTACTTGAAAACTACAGAAATGAAGAATGTCTCAAATTAATGAATTGTGGCTTTGTATATTTAATTTTATTGAATTAAATCATTTATATGTAGAGCTCTATATGGCAGTCTTCATTAAAGTCCTGAGTACTCTTTAGTATCCCAAATTTATTTTTAACTGCATAAGTATAGCAAGACCCCTTTGTGCTATAATTCTGGTGCTGGATGACGTGATTGATGGCCACCTTGCTGACTATTACATCAGGCTTTTACCACATGTGGTTGTTACATTTTGAGGGACACTTTACTTCTCTGAACTTTAGTTTACTCATCTGTAAAATGGGAACGATAATACTTGTGCAACATATCTCATAGGGCTGTTATGAGGAAAGCACTTTGTAAACCATGAAGCACTACATAAATGCAGCTAGTATCATGATAATCGAATCCATGGAATATAGAATTGGGTTATTACTTGGCTGCAGTATATGTTTGACTTCATAACTATTATTGAATTTAACATGGCTTACATTTCAGTAGGGAACACAGGCTCAGCAGAAACTTTCCTGTACTGACATGTACCTCCCAGGCTCATAGTCTGTCTTATATGAACAAATAATTAGCTTCTTTCCACTCCTATAGCCACTATCCCAGGCTGGTTTCTCATTACCTCTTACTTTGACCATTAAAGTAGTCTCTTCTTACTTCAATGCATCTTATATACCACTACCAGATTAATAGTTCTAATACAAGACCATTCCTGTAACTTCTTTACTGAATATCCTTTAATAGTATTCCACTACCTACCAAATAAATGAATCAATGAAAAAGTATAATTAAGGACTTACTATGTGCAAAGCATTGTGCTAAGTGCTGGGGATGAAAATGGAAAAAGGAAGAAGTTCACCTTTTAATTGGGGGAGAAGACATATATAGGAGGTTTCTATTTGCAAGTAGTTGGAAAGGCATTATGGCCTTTAAGGTACGGCAGCAAAACAGATGGTAATTTAGCACCTTCTTAATGTCATTTCCATTGATAAAATCATATCTCTTTCTGATGTTGAATGATTCGATAGTGCCAAGGTCTTTGGTGGTAATAACTTAGTATCTTTGGCTGCCGAGGAGGCAGGAACTGTAGCACCTACAGAGGCAGTTGCTAGGTTGAATCTCCATTCGGGTTGCTCCCTTGGATAATGGATGCTAAAAGCAGCCTAGAAGCAGAGTGAGAGGGCTGGGGAAATGAAGCACTGCTATTCCCAGGGCTTTGGCTATACATCTGGGAGGCAGTCAGTGGTTGTTGGGGTGTAAGTGTGTGTGTGTGTGTGTGTGTGTGTGTGTGTGTGTGTGTGTGTGGTGGACCCCTTTTCCATAAGGGTTATTTGATTGAATAATGGCTTTTGGGGCCAGACTGGAAGCAAAGCAAGTCATTATTCCCAATGGCTTCATGTTTGTACCTTATGCTCTAGGCAACTAGGCTATTTACTGTTTCTAGAACATGAACAGGGTCAGAGGTCATAGAGGATTTAGAACTAGATAGGACTTTAGAGATTATTTTTTCCTAACCCCTCAATTTTCAAATGAGAAAACTGAGCCTCCCCATTCCCCATGAAGTGACTAGCCCAAAGTCACACAGGTAGTAAATGGCAGAAACAGGAATGGAATCTACATCTTTTGACTTAAAATCCAGTGCTCTTTGTATTATACCTCACTGTTTCTCACCCTCTCCCATTTCTATTCAGTATCTTTTTATGCTCTTGCTGTGCCTTGCATCTGGAGTGTCCTCCGCCTGCATCTCACATGCCAGCAAGGTTATGCTTAAGATTCTGTAAGCTAGGTTCCCGCAGTATGTGAACTGAGAATTACCAGAAGTGTAGACTGGTTTTCAAAGAGGCAGAGGAACTAGAGACCAAATTGCCAACATTTGAAGGATTATGGAAAAAGCAAGGTAGTTCCAGAAAAAAAACATTTACTTCTGCTTCATTGACTACACTAAAGCCTTTGACTATGTGGATCACAACAAAATGTGGCAAGTCTTCAAAGAGATGGAAGTACTAGATAATTTTATTTGTCTCCTGAGGAACCTTTATGTGGGTCAAGAAGCAACACTTAGAACCAAACATGGAACAACCGATTGGTTTAAGATTGAGAAAGGAGTATGACAAGACTGTATATTGTCAACTTATTTATTTAATTTATGTGCAGAATATAGTATGTGAAATGCCAGGCTGGATGAATTAAAAGCCAGATTAAGGTTGCTAGGAGAAATATTAACAATCTCAGATATGCAAGTGATATCACTCTGATGGCAGAAAGTGAAGGAGAAAGTGATGAGGGTGAAAAAGGAGAGGGAAAAAGTTGGCTTGAAGCTTAACATTAAAAAAATCAACTAAGATCATGTCAACTCGTTCCATCACTCTCTGGCAAATAGAGGGAGAAGAAATAGAAGCAGTGTGAGAATTTATATTTCTGGGCTCAAAGATCACTGCATATGGTGACTGCAGTCATGAAATTAAAAGATGTTTGTTCCCCGGAAGGAACACTATGGCAAATCTGGACAGCATACTAAAAACCAGAGACATCATCTTGCTAACAAAGGTCCATATAGTTAAAGCTATGTATTTGTTCCAGTAGTAATATATGGTTGTGAGAGTTGGACTATCAGGAAAGCTGAGCACCACAGAATCAATGCATTTGAATTGTGATGCTGAGAGTATCTTGGATAGCAAGATCAAATCAGTCAATATTTAAAATTAACTCATACTATTCTTTGGAAGTACAAATACTGAAGCTGAAGTTTAAATATTATGGCCACATAATGAGAAGACAGGACTCATGAAAAAGACCCTAATTTTGGGAAAGAGACAAAAGGAGAAGTGGATGGCAGAGGATCAGATGAATAGATAATGTCATGGAAGCAATTAACATGAGCTAGGACAGACTTTGGGAGATAGTAAAAGATAGAAGGGCCTGGTGTGCTATGGTCCATGAAGTCACAAAGAGTCGGGACATGAATAAACAACAGCTCCCTTAATCTCTGTAGGTTGAAATCCTACCTCTTCCTTCAAAGTAGAGTTCAAATGATACTGTGTTGCAGCCTACTTTCATTGATCCTACCAAACAAAAGAGGTACCTTCCTCCTCTAAACTCTCATAGAACTTTCTGTCTTACCACCTTACCTCAGCTTCCTTCTCACCCTGGAAGTTCCCTTCTCCCCTGTGGTCTTTTCATTGGAATATCCCTCCTCTCCAATGACCTCCTCCCATTGATGAGTTCCTCCCAGAAACTGTATTTTGATAAAGGGCCCAGGTTAGTTAGCCTTCATTTCTCTCCTAGCTCTGCTTCTGTTTCTCCACACTTGAGCACCATGTCCCACCTGCTTCTTTATGTGTTGTCTTTCCCCATTAGAATGTAAACTCCTTGAGCATAGGGTAGGATCTGTCTTTCTTTTTGCTTGTGTTTGCATCCCTGGCACTTAGAACAGTGCCTGACACATGGTAAGTTCACACTTCTCAGCTTGACTCCTCTCTTTTACATATAACATCCTACTTTGTATTGATCCTTGAATATGATTCATTCGTCTTACTGAACTGAAAGATCCATGAAGGGAGAGGCCATATCTCATTCAGCTCTATATATTCCATAATATTTGGTTTGACTGATGATGTACTGCATGGTAGATACCCAATAAATGTTGAATGAAAGAATGAAATGATTATATCTCTGAAGTATAAGCAACACATTGTGACAAAATGTTTTGTTTTTGAATGGAAACATACAGAAATGCTATTCTGCCTTTTTTGCAGGAACTCAGCACCTGCCACAGATATGATCTAATTCATCCATACGCTAGCTCTGTGGGAAATGTTGGTTCCTTTTAACTAATTGGGAAACATTTCACAAAAAGATAGACTAATGTCCCCAAGGTCACAGAACTGAGTTGGTCTCAGAGCCAAGGAAGAGAGAGCCCAGAGGTCATGATGAGCTTTTTCAAATGGAACATACCTTCTCTCACATCTTTATGTATTATACACATCCAATGCTATTGAGGCAGTAGAATCTGAGTGATTTTTAGATGATTAAGAGTTGTAAGAGCTCTTGGAGATCATCTCATCCAATCTTCTCAGTTTACAGGGAAAGGAACTGAAGACCAGAGAAGGGGAGTGACTTGTGTCACACAGTTCTTGGCAGAACCAAAATTAGAACCTGGGTCTCCCAACTTCTAGTATATATATCATTCATACTTTCCACTATATTTTGTTTCCTATAGGAAGCAAAATAGGCATGAGATCTGTGCTGGACACATACCTTATACTCTCAAAGGAGGGGCTTCTTTCTTAAAATAAAGGAGTTTCTTACTGTAATGTGGAATCAGGTTTTAAGGGGAAAGGGGATGATAACCCCTTTCCTCCTTTATCACTTTTTTGTGCATTGTGACTGGGGAGCAGAGGTTTCTGAGCATTAGAAGCAAGGAAATCACCAGCTCCTATCAACAGTACAATTAGGAATGAGGTGGAGGGTAGGGGGAAGTTTAACCCCTCTGGGTAGAGAATAGGCCTGAAAGCCTCTTCCAGCCTGAAGTCTACATGCACTTCATAGGATACTGGGATTTAGATATGGTAGGAACCTTAGAAATCATCCAAGTCAACTTTCTTATTTTACAGATGAGGAAACTGTCCATAGAAGTACTTGGGCAAGATCTCATGGATACCAAGCAGCAGAGCCTGAAATCCAAGTTCTCTGACACAATGCTTTTTCTTTTGTGAGTTCTTAGTACTTGACCCTTCCTGCAAAACCCGGTAATTTTGCAAGGCATTGTAGTCTACACGAAAGAGCATTGGTCTTGAAGTTAGGACACCTGAGTACAAATCCAGCTCTGACTTTGGACAAGTCATTAAATCTCTTTGAACCTCAGTTTCCTTATCTGCTAAATACGGGCGATAATCATATTTGTACTATCTCATAAGATTGCTGTGAGAACACCGTATGAATAGCTTGAAAAGTGGATTGCGTTATTATTATGAGGTGCTAATTCCCTCGGATGGTGTAATAACTGCTTTCAGTTTAATGAAATTAGACGGGGCTTTGGGCTCCCATCCATCCAAAACTGGGACATCATTTGCCTCCCCAGAAGTGACTGCATCTCCATTTCATGCCTTTGATATATTCTCTGAATCCCGGAGCTGCATGAGTGTTCAGGGATACTGCTTTGGGAGGCAAACAGCAGCTGGGGCTGCTGACCCAGCCCTCCCCACCCCCCACCCCATTGTTCGGCGTGGAAGAACGAAAGGGGGTGTGTGTGTGTGGGAAGAGAAAAACACTTGACAGTCCCTACCCTAGGCCGGGCCGGCTAGTTTAAAGGAACAACGGGTATCACAATACACTGCTCGCACCCGGGGTTAGAAAACAACGGACTTGGGGGTGCATCCTTTGTTTGCAGCCCGTACGCCCGGCAGGAAGGGAGGGAGCTCGCGCCCGGCTAGCTCGTTCACTCGCGCAGCTAACAATGCAGCCGCAACTACCGCTGGCCGGGGATGCTCGAGCTCGAGCCTCCCTTCCCCCCTCCCGACGGTCTCCCCCTTCCTCTCCTAGCTCCAGGCCTCCTTCGATTGGTCGTCAGGGCACAAAGAGGTCGGGAAGCGGCGTCGTCACGTGGGCTGGAGTGACCCAGGATTGGTCGAGAGGGCTCGTCGATTCCAGAGAGGGGGCGGAGCCGTCCGTTACGTCGCTCTCCTCCCGGGCCCGCCCGCCCGCCGGCCCGGCCGGCCGCCTGTCAGAAGGAGGCGGAGGGCGGTAGGCAGGGATGGTGCGGCTGCGGGCGGCGGCGTCTCCGTCTCCTTCTCGGTTCTGGTCTTTCGGCTCGACTTGTCTCGGCTGGGCTCGGGGCCGGACGCCGCGCTTATCTCCAGCGCGAGCGCGCGAGTGACCGCCTGACTGAATGAATGACCGGCCGGGGCCGCCGCTGCCGCGCGCGCCATGAGGAGCCTGCCCAGCCTGGGGGGCATCGCCCTGCTCTGCTGCTGCGTGGCCGCCGCCGCCACCTCGGTCCCCGCCTCAGCCTCCGCCTCCCCCGCCGCCTCTACCGCCGGGACTGTCCCAACCCCGGCGGGCGGACGGGACCGCGCCCCCTCGCCTCCCCACTCCGGAGCCGCCGACGCTGGCGGTGACGGGGAACGGGACCCGGGTGCTGCGAAGCAGGTGGAGGAGCAGGTCAGTCACGCCCCCATCACTGTCAGCGCGGCCGCCAGCCCCGCGGCTGAGGAGACCCGCGAGCTCGAGCCGGAGCCCACACCCCGCGGGACCGAGGCCGCCCCCACGGGCCCCAGCAGCGCCCTGACCACAGCGCCCCAGGTCCTGATCCCGACCCCAACTTTGATTCTGACTACAACGACCCAGACAGTGGCTGCGACCCAGACCGCGACCCTGACCTTGACCCCATCTGTGCTCTGGAGCAGCCCCTCGCCCACCCCACCTGCGAGCCAGCCTGGCCAGCCGGCCAGCCCCACGCCCAGAGGTGAGTAGCAGCCTCGCCCCACCCTCTCTCCACCCCTCCCCCTCTGGGGAGGAAGCTCCTGGCCTCCCTCCCCGCCCCAACTAAGCCAGGTGTCACCCCATATTTTTCACACTGGTGCTGCTAGCCTCCCCGAAGCAGGCTCAAAGCGGCCCCTGGCCTTCCACCCCAAGGTTATCTGGGTTCTGTCTTCAACCTCACTCCTAGAGGGCTCGGGGAAAGAAAGGAGAAGAGGAGATACCCCAACCCTCCCCATGTTTCTCCGATCCCAAAAAGAAAGAGGTCGTGTGGAAGGACCATAAGAAGCAACATCTTCCCGACCTTTCTTGTCTCTCTTTTGGCCCTAGTAAATGGTCTTGATTTTTTTTTCTTAAGGGTCCTTTATTATCGTTTGTCCCAAAAGCTTTTAAGGTGGTAATGATTTGGAAACTCAAGGGAACTTTGGTTTCCCTGGGCAATCGAATAGTTTCACCCTTTCTGGGCCACTTACTCCTTGGTGAGGATGTGAAAGATGCAGGACATGTATTCCCATCCGTGGTTCATATGCTTTTGTCTCAGACACTGAATGGGGCAAACTTTTGGTTCATGAATTTTGGTTGAGTTAGCGCTGTCCCTTTTCCATAAGGGGAAAAGATTATAAAAAGACTTTCTTGCTCCAATGGTTAAAAGTTGTGTATCCAGGACCTCCAAAGCCCTCAATTTACTTATTCTGGTTTTTTGTTTTTGTTTTTTGTTTTTGTCGTTGTTGTTTATCTAAACTTTGGATCTGCATGTGACAGGTGGAGAAAACACTGAGAGAATCATGTTTGCGAACAGTGAGAAAGACTGAATAAAAACCATAGGGATCCCAGTTGTCCAATGACATGGGAAGATCTTGTGGGGTCGGTGTGCTGATTGTAGGGGAAGTTACAGTACAGTATCTAGGTTGAACACACTTTTAAAAAATAGGTTAAAAATCTTTTATGTTCTTTCTTTCCCTTCCTGCTTGCCTCTCCAACCACAAGTTTATCTAATTTGCTCTTTGGATGGTTAGAAGTCCAAGCAGGAATCCATGTTTTCCTAAAAACCTGGTTGTTTGGTTTTTACTGTTGATAATAGCTTATATTTTTAGTTCTGCATTTGTAAAGTGCTTTATATATATCATAAATGACATTTTCTCAATCTGTGTTGTAGAAGAAATTTTCTTATGATAGTCAAAGAATATGTCCTAGAAACCTATTTTGAGATCATAGGATCATAGATTTAGATCTGGGAGGGATGTCAGAGATCATTTAGTCTAGCCCCCTCCTGTTACAGAAGGGAGACTGAGGCACAGGAAAGTTAAATGACTTGCCTGAGATCCTGCAAATAATGAACTTCATGTGATCTAGATCCAGGAATTGGTCTTAAGTTCTCTGGTACCTTGGGTCCTAAGGTGGGACTGAAATTGAACAAGTAAGATAAAACTTTAAAATTATTGTCCAAGACTACTTTAAATAAGACTTTTCTGAACCCCTTAACTGGTAGTACAGCTGTAGAATTGTTTTATTATTTTTTTATTATTAAATTATTATTATTATTAAATTATTTTTTATACTTTTTTCCCTATTTGAGTTTTTACCAGTGCTTATAAGCATATTGCCTTATATTTTTGGGGCATTAATCTAAATAGGATTATAAATTTTTATTCACCCCTGAGAATGATTTCTCTCTTTCAGTTTGCTGTATTCAAAGGGAGAATGATGAACTAGCTTAGATCTGTTTATGTAGTTTTTTGTTTTTAGAAATGGGTGCTTAGAAATGGATGATATTTTTGTGTAAATGGGCCAACCTTGATCCTGGGTATGTATGAATTGTTATTCATCTGAAAAACCTGATAGATTTCACACTGTCTTCTCCATTAGTAGTACTCAGATCTCTGGGTTTGGAAAACACCTTGCAACTAACTATAAGGTATTACATAAATAAAAGGTATTAACTATTATCAGCAGCCAAATCTAAACATTGAAGTGTCAGAAGCACTGGTTCCACCTCTGGATTCTGCCACTTACTCTGTAACATTGGACAAGTCAATTTGCCTTCTCTGAGCTTCTGTTTCCTCAGTTATGAAAGGCCATACCCATACTAGGGCCTTAAGGTTTGCAAAACACTTTACATATGCAGTCTCATTTAATCCTCACTACCACCTTGCAAGGTAGGAAAATGAGGCTGAAAAAGGTTAAGTGATTTGCCTAGGATCACATAGCTAGCAAATGTTCTGAGGTAGGATTTGAACTTTGGTCATCCTGACTCCAAGTCCAGTGCTTTATTCACTATGATACCTAAAAGCCTCAAGTAAAGATCCTATGAAGTTTATTATTACAGGATTTAAAGCTGATAGGTCTACCTTAGTAATTTAGTCCAACACCCCCATTTTACAGATGAAGGCCAAGAGAGATGAAGTGACTTGCTCAAAGTTGCATAGGTAAATAACATTCAATTTACTAAAATTGTAAATACTATTTACAAAGTAAGTTATATAGCTGCTATGTGAACCCATGTCCTCTCAATTTAGTTCTCTTTCCATTACTCTTGTGAAAATACTGTGAAATACTTGTGAAATACTTGTGAAAGTGCTGTGTAAATATATAAATTATTATGGGATAAATGAAAGCCCAGGACTGGAAATTCCAGAAAAGAATCCAGTTTAATTAAAAATCATTTAAATTATGATGTTTTTATTTCTTTTGGTAAGTAGAATGGAATCAAGTAAAAAAGATTCAGCGTTATCTAGAATATTAATACGCAGTGGGCCCATAGCATGATTACCACAGATCATGAAGTAACCTAAGCCACATATAACAAATCTTCAATAGCCTTCCTTTGCTTTAGAGACTATGCATTTCTGTGTAATTCATGCTGGAATATGAACATGTAATTAACTCTTAATGCTGAAAAGACTTGGGTCAGGTTAACAGACTCAGTTCTAACTAGAAAGTAATGTAATCAGGTAGTAACTTTTCCTCAGGAGAGAATACAGGAGATTGCTCAGTGGTCTGCTTCTAATAGAATGATGGTTGCCTGCCCTTGCTTGAAGAGAAATCTTTGATTCAACTCAACAAAGCTAATTTGGCTTTCAATGTTTGTTTCCCTGGCTTCTGGGAAGATGGCTGAGGCTGGCAAATGCAAATTACTGTTAGGGCTCACTGCCACTGGTAATATTCTTACAAAACTGTCTTTAGGTTAGGTCTTAAGGCTGCATTTTGAATCAATGAGAGTTTCTTTCCTTTAAGCTTATAGCTAAGAGCTCCTCAGTTAGGGCCTCCTTTTATTTTCTGGGGCACTGCTCTGCAAACTGAAACTAATTGCTCATCCAGCAGACACCATTCTCTTCCCACCAGAGCAAAACATCAGACTAGTTTCTACATTTGAGAAGGGGAAATAGAAGACTTTGATACTAGAAGACAATAATAATCACTAGGGTACCATTCAGGTCAGAGCAAGAAGATACTGATACAATTATGAATGCTTGTATTCTGTGAACGTGGAAGATCTTTCTATAGACAGAAATCTGAGGACAAGTCAGAACAGATTATTGTGTCCTCACAGGGTAGGGTGCTTGCATAGATAAAAGCAATATGAATTTAGGTGGCATAGGACTGAAGTAGTAAGCTGTCAGAGTCTCTTCCAGTACTATAGTTCTTAGATTATTTGTAAGCCATTATTTAGGCCAAAGTCATTAAAGTTGTTTATCTGTGACTTGAGTTACAAGAGAGAAATTAGTGTCTAAGCTGGGATTAGAGTTCTGGGTTTAGAAACCTAAATAGTATCATATGAGCATAGTATGGCAGAAACACTCAGATAATGAAAGAAAAGGTCTAAAAGTACAGGTCCTTTTTTACCTGTGCTGGAAATGTTAATTTTATCCTAAAATTCTCTTCAACTTTGCTTTTGAGTCTCACTTGGCTAAACTTAAGAGTTCAACAACATTTAATAACTGAAGGCCCTAGGAAACAAGGAAATAAAGAGCATTTTATGTTCTAAGGTACCTGCCAGCTCTTTGTAAACAAATTGTCATATGCAAAAGGGGAGAAAATTTGTATCAAAACAATAGTGACTCTTAGAGTTTAATCTTTGAAATCTCTAGTGTTTTTTAGCTTTACACCTTCGACAAAATAATTACCCCTACCAGTTCTTTTCTGTTTCGTGATATTTTGTAGATCATAATGCAAAAAAAAAAAGTGCATGAATGCTTTTGGTTATTCTTTCAAGAAGTTCTTTTGTGATTGTGATGAAGGAAAACATCATTTGTAGTCAGCTTACTCTGGGTCAGGTTCAGTGTTCTTCCACATGTATCTTCAGTGTCCTGTCACTGACACAGGTACACACAACTCTTGAAATACTTTAATCTCCTGATCAGTTGTCAAAGTAGTGTAACCAGCCTTAAGAAGCTACAGTCTTAAGTTTGATGAATCGTGTTTCCAAGAGGTTTGGTGGGTGGCCCACAATCTACTACAAATATACAGGAAGAATATAATTGGGCCTTTAGATTTTCTTTAAGATTAATAGAAATAAGATACTTATTAATTTAATCTCAGAATCTGTCACAGATAGTAACTCATCTCCTGGTACCCTAGTAAAAAAGGAAAGAAAAATATCACTTTGCCTATTTTTTACAGAGCTTACTATTAGTAAATTCTGTACTGGCCAGTTTTAAGAGAGACAATTAAAATAAAAGCATAAGATCTTACCTGAAAGATAGGAATCTCAGTTGAGATGACTTTTTTTTTTTTAACATTCTACTACCTTTTATTCAAGTGCATATCATCCTCCCTGGGCCTCAGTTTCTCCTTTATCAAATGGAAAGATTGGACTAGCTTCAGTTCAACAATTCAGCACACATTGACGTACTCAATTCTATGCCAGGAGCTGATGAGGTTGAAGAGAAAAATGACAAAATAGTCCCTGCCATCATGGAGCTTTTTGTCTACTAAGTAATCCCCATTCCCCTAATATCTCTTTCCTTTGTGTGTTCTGATATTCTCTATTCTAAGTTTCTTTCCAGCTTTAGTGTTCCTTGAGTTTCTTTCATTACCATTGACTTTCTGTTTAGCTATGAGACAAAAAAATCTTTTATTTGTTGATCCTGAGATATTACTATAGATTCCTCTGTGACTTTATCTTTTTCATCCACAGCTTTTGATTTTTCTTTTTCTTATTTGAGCTCACTACTGCTGCTCTGACCATTTTAGAAAAAGGTTTTTTAAAATGGAGAGGATAAATATTATAAGCTTTAGGATTGCATGCATGTAGTCTATTAGAATCACTATGAAAAAAAGTTTCCCGACCAAACCATTTTTCTTATAACTATTCATGTAGTATGGTGTTCAATACTGCATATGGTTAATTTGTATCAAAAGAAGAACAGTAATCCTTTCAATGCTACCAAGCCACAAGCCAAACTGATGTAAGAAACGAAATCTTTTTCCATATTCCTTTTCTTATGCTTCTGCCTATGTCTTGTCTTCTTCCCTTGTAGCTTATTTCTAGGTAAAATCTCTCTATTTTTTCCATTTATTCCCCTATCTTTTGTCTAGTTTTGTAAATTTTCCCCATGCTCTTTATGGAAGCAAATTATTCTTTCTACTTGACAATCTACTATTTTCTGTATCTCATTCTAGGAAATTGAAAGGTCTTTGGAGATATCCTAATAAAGTATATATTCAACAGTATTGAACATAGGGAACCGTGTTGTCATTTGGTCTTGAACGTATTCGGTCTATGAGTAATCAACATTTTTTATTATACAAATATTAACTATTCCTTATTAGACTATGAGGCCATACATGTCTTTGAGAGACTGCTTGATATACAGGTTATGGAATATTAACAAATAACATCTTCAATATGATTTCCATCATTTGTGATGCAAAGGTTGATGCGCTTTGCAAGATTCACGTGAACTCGATGCAATAACTCCACATTGCTATCAATTTTTAGCACATTCACTCTTTATGCTTTCAATCACGTGTGTTGCATCTGTGATTTTCATTGAGTACAAAGAAGTCAAGGGGGCTAAGGTCTATTAATATTCCAATTAAATAAAATGTTATTGAAAATTTCATTCATTTCATTTCTTGAAAATATGCATTTTTGCCTCTGTGTCCAGACTTTAGGGACACCCTGTAGTGGAAAGAGGACTGGACTAGGCATCTGGAATACCAGGGTTCTAGTCCTAGCTCTGCTACTAACTAGTTGTGTGGTCTTGGGCACATTAAATATTTCTAAGTTTGCTTCCTCATCTTTTAGTGGTTAAATTGGATGATTTCTGAGTTCTTCTAGTTCTCTTCTAATGTCATGTTATCTTTCCCTCCTAAACCTGTTTCTTCTCATAACTTTATTGTTTATATAATGCCACCATATCCTCTGTTTTCTATGTTTATAACCTTGGTAATGTCTCTTCCCTCTCCCTTCTCATACCAATCAATTATCATTAAGACCTGTCAAGTTTGAAGCATCTCTTGAATCTCCCTCCTTTCTCTCTGTTTTTACTCTAGTTACCCTATTGTAGACTCATATCAACACCCACATGGACTACTGCCACTGTCCATTCATTTTCTCTACCCTTTGCTTTAAATTTAAACCTTTAACTTCTCCACTTTTCCTCTCCCTCCCTCCTCTGCCATCATGCATACTGTTGCCAGAACAATTTTTTTTAAGCACAGATCTAGTTATGTCACTCAACTCGAAAGTTTTCAATAGCTCATGATTGCCTCCTAAGTAAAGTTGAATCTCTTAACTCTGAGTTTTATTCATGCTGTTTCCTATGCCTAAAATGTCTTCTTTTCTTCCTTTGACTGATGAATTCTTAAGCCTAACACACAGCATCTTCTCCATGAAGTCTTCCCTGATTTTTCAAGGAGTAATGACTTTCTTCTTCAGGCCTCACATATTTCATTTTGCATATCTCTAACGTGCTTAGAATGCCCTTTGTCTTGCATATGTAGAAGCCCTGCTACTGTGGGAAGCTGAATTAGTGGATTGTTTGAATTAAAGAATTCTGAGCTGTCATAGAACTAAAGCTGATCTAGTGTCTGAGAAGGCTGGCACCAATATGGTAAACCCCCAGGAAGCAGTAGGCCCCCAGGCTATGTAAGAGGGGTGAACTGGTTGTAAAGGCAGTAAATGGATGGTGAATTTCTTACATGGGCAAGATAGAGGCACAATCTTGAATAAACAGGTTATTTATTGGGTAATATTTTGTTATGGTTATCTGTATTTGTGCCTTCTTTCTTCTTGGAATGTAAGCTCCATGAGAACACGAACCATGTTTATCTAAACGTTGTTTCTCCCCCAGTGCCTAGTATAGTGTTCTCTACACACAATTGGGTCTTAAGTCTTATTAAATATTTGTAGAATGAATCATAAGATCTTAGAGTTGGAAGGGACCTCAGAAGTCTAATATATATATATATATAAGCACGAATCTCCACGATAGTTACCTAGTTTCTTCTTGAAAATTCCAGCGATTGGGAACTCACTATCTCCCTTATAGCACTAACATTCATTCTATGATTCGTCTTCCCAAATTCTACTGAGTATGTTTCAGGGGAAGAGTAAAGAAAGTACTTTCCTAACAGAAACAAAAAAAAAAACTGGCTATAAGTAGACTCATTAGTAAAGATAAGCGGCAATTCTCTTCGTTGTCTGTCAGAGGCTATTCTTATTAATAAGTGGCTATGAAATTACATAAGAAAAGTGTTTAAGAGGAAAAAAGTACCCTATCCTTTAAATTACAAAATTTACTGCTTAAAATTAGCTAAACAATTTGGAAATTAGTTTACCTGGATACCCATGTAATACTGATGGAGCTACCTTACTGGATGCCATATGGCATCCTGCTCTGTGTGCTTTCTAAAGACGGGGCCATTATTGTTTATGGTATGTTTATTTTATTTTTCTATTAAAATCATGTACTTTGGGAGCAGTATAGGAACTTAGAATTTAACTTTTTAAGGTTTAGTTTTCACAGAGGGTATTAAAGCCAGTACTTTATTCTATGAAGTATATTTTATTATTATATTTATTAATGTTGAGGAGAGATTAGCCCAGAAAAGTTAAATGACTTGCCCAGGGTCACACAGATAGCAATTTGAATACTGATCCTCTTACTGTCAATCCCCAGTGTGCCTTCTACTAATGTTAATGCCTAGGACATGGGTGGCTTCATGCAGAGTCTTATTATTTCTTGGAAGTAAAGTATCTTTATTGCTTCCCTATTTCAGGAATCATTTTGTTCCCACTATTTACTTTTATTGCAATGCATTAGTTCAGTTTGGTAATACCATAGAGACTTTTGTCCTTTCCATATTCATATCCTGTTCCCTACCCTCAAGTCTCTTTTTTCCCACCAATCATGTTTTGATTCTTTGTTGGCCCCTAGAAAAGTGAACTTTCACCCAGGACTAAGAAATAGATGTAGGTAGAACTGATCCAACCATTCAGGAGAGCAATTTGGAACTGTGCACAAAGGGCTATAAAACTGTGCATACCTTTTGACCCAGCAATACCACTTCTAGGTCTGTATCCCAAAGAGATCATAAAAACCAGAAAAGGACCCACATGTACAAAAATATTTATAGCAGCTCTTTTTGTGGTGGCCAAGAATTGGAAAATGAGAGGATGCTCCTCAATTGGGGAATGTCTGAACAAGTTATGATATATGAATATAATGGAATACTATTGTTCCATAAGAAATAATGAGCAGGCAGACTTCAGAAAAACCTGGAAAGATTTACATGAACTGGTGCTGAGTGAAGTGAGCAGAACCAGAAGAACATTGTGCACAGTAACAGCCACATTGTGCTATGACTAACTTTGATAGACTTAGCTCTGTTTAGCCATGCAAGGATCTAAGAAAACTCCAAATGACTCATGATGGAAAATGCTGTCCACATCCAGAAAAAGAACTATGAAGTCTGAATGCCGAACAAAGTATACTATTTGCATGCTCTCTCTTTTTTTGTGTGTTTCTTCTTTCTTGTGGTTTCTTCCATTTGTTCTAATTCTTCTTTACAATATGACTAATGTGAAAATGTGTTTAATATAAAGAAAAAAAGAAATAGATGTAGGTATCTTTTTCTTTAAGTTTTATCATCACCTTTTAAAAAAATACCTTTATTAGTGGAAATTGAGGGGTTGCCCATCAGTTGAGGAATGGCTGAATAAGTTGTGGCATATAAATATAATGGAATACTACTGTGCTGTAAGAAATGACAAGTGGGAAGGTTTCAGAAAAACCTAGAAAGACTTACATGAACTGATGAAAAGTGAAGTGAGCAGAACCAGGAGAACATTATATATAGCAATATTATGCTATGATCAACTATGATTGACTTAGCTCTTTTCAACAATACAATGATAAAAGACAATTCCAAAAGACTCATATTGGAAAATACTATCCATATCCAGAGAAAGAACTTATGGAATCTGAATACAGATTGAAGCAGTACTATTTTTACTTTTTTTTTTTGTAGTTTTCTTCCCGTTTATTCTGTTTCTTCTTTCATAACATATGGAAATACGTTTTACACAATTGTACATATATAACCTATATCAAATTACTTAACATCTTAGAAAGGAGAAATGTAAGGAGGGAGAAAATTTTATTTAAAAAAGAATGTTAAAATTGTATTTACATATATTTGGAAAAAGTAAAATACTATTTAAAAGCAAAACAAACACAATCAGGAATAGTTCCCAGTTTAGCAAATCATAGCAGACTGAAACAAGTAAATAATTTGGTAAGAATATGGACTTCCTTTCCAAAGAAACAAACATTTTAGTAAATATATGCTTGCTTTGAAAAATAAAAAAACCCTCTATTATTTGCTGATGTACCCTGTCCCAATCATGTATTGAACTTTCCCTTGAAAAAAAGAAAAATAACTAAGAAAACAGGTACCATGATTGTATCTGATTTTTTATATATATATATGTATATATATGAAACATTCGACATTATATCTGACTATATATATACACATGCTATCATCTAGATGTAATGTAGAATGCTATATGCATATATTTTACGTATTTGTCTGAATGTAGAATTTATATTTTATATAAAAATTTATTTATTTATTTATATATTTATATATTATTTATATATTTATATTTTATATATTACCTTTATAACATTCTAAATCCATGATTTTCCACTTTTCTATGGAGAAGAGGGAAGTGTGTTATGTCATTCTTTAGGAGCAAGATTGGATATTATATTTAATCTGAGTTCAGATTTCTTTTAGTGTTTTTATTTACTTTATTATAGTTGTGGGTATTGTTTCCTGGTTCTTCTTTATTTGTTTTGCATGAATTCATATGGGTCTTGTCATGTTTCTCTAGCTTCATCATATTGGTCATTTCTCACAGAGCAATCATATTCCATTATATTTGTATACCACAATTTATTCAGCCATTCCTTTATCTTCAGGCACCCACTTTGTTTACAATTTTTTGGTACTACAAAAAGTGCCACCATGAATATTTTGGTATATATTAAACCTTCATCCACCTTTGACCTCCTTGAGGTATATACCTAATAGTAGGATCACTGGGTTCTTTGGTATGAACAATTTCGTGACTCTCTTTGCATAATTCCAAATAATTTTCCAGAATGTCTGGATCAATTTAAAGTTTTATCAAAAGAGAATTAATGTGCTTGCCTTCCTACAGCCTCTCCACTATTGACTCTTATTTCCACTTCCTGCAAATTGGACAGATATAAGGTGAAGCCTTCCAATTGTTTTAATTGCATTTTTCTTATGAGTGATTTGGAATTTTTTACATATGACTGTTGATAATTTGCATTTCTTCTTTTGAAAACTTTATATCTAGTAATGGCTGTTAGTCACATATTTATGCATGTATGTATGTATGTGTGATTTCTACTCCTTATGTGATTATAAATTCTTATCCTAACCCATAGAACTAAAAGTACTGTCATCTAGTTTCCTTTTTTTCCCAAAAAATATGACCCTTTAACATTTAGTTTATTTGCAGATTATTGGAGTGTATGATAAGATTGTTTATAAGGATGGGAAACTGACATGACCCCTTGCCCATCTTGGTCAGTCTCATTCAACCCGTAAATCTGACCCTGCTATTAAATTCCTTGGGTACTTTTTCCTGTCTTAAGCAAGGTAGGTTTTCTACTGAAAAAAGTTGGACACCATTGGTCTACATACCTTTCCAGTTGTTTTTCATCCCTTCTCCCTTTATCTGTTTCTTATATTACCTGGACTAAGAGTAAAGGATTAATAGTGTCTCATTGTCTATCTAGTCCTATAAGGAAATGTGATTTGGAGCTACAGAGGTTGTCTGGTCCTTCTTGGGTCCAGTCCCCCCCCCCCCATGTTTAAATTGCAAAATGGAAAGGAAATACTATACGTAAGTGCCACATTTCTAGGCAACCCCAGTCTGATTTGTGACTATAACTGATAACTAACTGCTTTAAGATGAGTTGCTAAAGGAAAGAAATCTTAGGAGATAATCAGTTTCATTTTGCCATGGATTGCTGAGGTGTTTGAATGAATTCTTTAGTAAACAGAAATAGGAATTTCAGAAATTAATTAACATTATTTATTATGTGTTCTGACACAACAACTACTCTTTCTTTTAGCATGTATATATGAATTATTATATGTAAATTGTTAAATATATATTTAATAATTTGCAAGTATTATGTGCTTACTATGTACAAAGTAGAAGGCAGGGAGTTAAGGTTGTGGACTGTGTTCAAGTTCTGCTTCTCACGCATACTGGTATTGTAACCTTGATCAAGTCATTTAACTTCTTAGTGTCCCAGGCAACGCTCTAAGATTATAAATTGTAAAGAAGTTGTAAGATGTAATTTCCTCCCTGGAAGCCAGATTCAGTCAAACAAGCATTTATTAAGCATTTATTATGTGCTAAGTGCTGGAATACAAATAAAAACAAAACAAAAAAAAATTCTTGCCCTCATGGAGAAGACAACACAGAAAAGAAAGCCAAAAAGTAAGAGTGGGTGGAGAAGGTACATGGAATGGAGGCATGATGGAGAAACCCAGAGAAATGCAGCCTGATGGGAGATAAAGAGATGGCTGTCTTTCAATGGAGGTCCTGGGAGGAGGATTCCAGTCAAAGGGAAGGAGCTCACAAGCACAGGATACTTGCTGAGTTCCAGCAGAATGAAGAGGTTTCTAATTCATGATGGAGAAGGCCAGAAGAGCACAGCCTAGTGGGAAATGAAGTTTCCTGCACCAGTGAAATCATAGGCCTGGTTTAAAATGTAATTTATAGGCCACCTTGCTGGGGAAGATTAGTCAAGTAAGTACTACTTGAGATTTGTTGCTTATCTTCTCTCACAGCCTTCTGTGAGTCCTTATCCAGTCAAACGTATTGCTATTGATAAGAAGGAGCTACTTGTGCTGCTCTTGCATGTATTTGAACTTTGTAAGTGGGGGGGGGGAAGGGTGACTTAATCTGGCAGTGCACTAATTTCTTAGTAAAATCTAGAATAATCCTTGTACTTTCTTTTATTTGCAACTCATGGGAATGATTATTCACATAAGGCTTTGAGAGAGGTAGAACTCCTTGGAGTCTGGCCTGCTTTAATGAAAAAGTATTTTTGTTATTGTACCATCTTCTCTCACAATAAAGTCACAGAATTTGTCTCCATTAAATTAAAAAAACAGCAGTCATAGCTATAACCTTTCACAGAATAAAATATCTGAGTTTTAATAAGAAGAGCCTTGTAGTTAAGAGTCAGGAAACTCAAGTCGTCCCTCTGGTTCTACCATTGCCTGGGTGACCTTGGGCAAACCAATTGCCTTCCTTGGGCCTCGATCTTTTTATGTGCTATGGAAAGAGCATCAGATTTAGAACCTGGGCTTCAACTCCTGGGGCTGCTGCTTACTACCTGAATCACCTTGGGCAAATCACAACCCCCCTGGCCTCAGTTTCCTTGTTTATGAAATAGGATGACATGATTTCTAAAGTCTCTATGATGCTATTGTCCTCATGGCTTAGGCTTTCTTATCAAATAGTGAATTTACATCCCTGAGAGTGTTCAAGCAGAAGCTAGTTGATCATCTGTCCAGGCTGCTATAGAAAGGATGTCTAAATTAGGTGAGATATTGGCCTAAAATGGCCTCTGAAGTCTTTTTTTACCTTTGTAGGGCAGGTAAACTCAAAAACCCCTGAAACAATGGCACATCTACCAGCCTGGCCCCATAGCCATTTTTCAGGGGAACAATCTTTGTGAACATACTGCCTGGCAAATGCCTCTGAAGGTGCTTACAACTCCCACCCCACCAGCAGTCATAGATAGTGAAGATCCAGAAAATGTCAAGACATTCAAAATAAGAAACTGATATGGTTTACTACTGAAAATGACACTGAAGAAGGTGCATTACCTTCCAAATTGTAGCAAAAACTTCCTCTTTTTTGGCTTTCACTATTTCAGTGTGAGCTCATTGAGAGCAGGGATTGTCTTTTCTCATTATATGTATGTATACACACACACACACACACACACACACATATTCCCAGTGCTTGGCACATAGTGAGTGCTTAATAAATTTCTTTTCATTAATTTATTCTCCAACTTTGGAGACTCCATGGATCACTCTTACCCTGTCATAGTGATTCTGTAATTCTATGAGTATATTATTCAAGGCTCCTGTAGTTCTAAAATTCTATAAAAAGATGTTGAATCTGTGCTGAGGTTAATCCAGGTCACTTGACCTTCCTCAGGGCTACTCCTTGCTGCTTCTTTAGCCTTAAGCACCAACTTTAATTTCTGTCAATGAATCAGCAACAATTCATTCTCCTCAGAGTTGTTTGCTTGTTCTCCATGAGAGGCAAATTTGTAAACTAATATGTTTTAATAATCTGGGCCAAAGATGTCATGTCCAAGATCAACACCCATTTTTTTTAAATTGAACTACCAATAAATCTTATCTATGAACTTCTGAAAGTGATTGAAAAGGAGGTGAATTTTTTATTTCACACAATTTTAATTGAAAAATTCTATAGAATCTCAGAGCCTGAATTGATCTTTAAACAGAGAACACTAGAACATTTAACTGGAAGTGACTTTGGAAATGATCTTACCCAACTTCGTCATTTTATGGAGGAGGCAACTGAGCCTCTAAGAGAGGAGGCTTGCCCATGGTTACACAGTGGTTCACCAGAAGAGCTTGGGCATGAATGAAGGTCTCCTGATTCTGAGTGTTGATTAGACTTATTGGAAGACCTTTATTAAAATACTCTTTCAACTTTATCACACTACCACTTCTGTCTTTTAGAATTAATGAGTAGATTACAATTTGGTGAATATTAAGTACATGGCACTGTGCTAGGCTCTGAAGATGCAAAGGTAAGCAGTGACTTAGTTATTTTCCTCAAGGAGCTTACTTTCTGCTAAGGAAGAAGATGAAACACGTATACAGATAAGTATAAATATTAGGTAAGCAAAGGAAATATCTGAATAGAATACTGTATAAAAAATAGGGAAGAACATTTTTAGTTCTAGGGTAGATAGGGATCAAAGAAGGCTTCCTAGGAGGTTCCTGATCTGAGCTTTGTAGAAAGATGAGGATTCCAAAAGAGAGTAATGAGATGAAAGTAGTTTTCTGTCATGGGTGATGGCTTGTGTAAATGTATGGAGGCAAGAGAGTACATGTTTAGGGAACAATTTGTAGACTATCATTGCGAAATAAGGTTCCAAAGGTAGATTGGAGCCTGATTATCATAGGCCTTAAATGCCAGGCTAAGGAGTTTGTATTTTTGACCAGAGCAGGGATATGGTCAAGTCCTGTGCCTTAGATTACTTTAGCAGCTGTATAAAGAATGGATTAGAAAGAGAAGTAAGTGACTGGAGGCAGCAGAACCAGTTAGGAGGCTTTTACGATATAGTCCAGATTAGAGGAGATTGAGAGCCTGAACTGGGGTGGTGGCAATAAATTGGAAATAAGGGGATGAATGTGAGGTATGTTGTGGGTGTAGAATTAATTAGAATTGTGGACATTGAGGGAAAGAAAAGAATCAAATATGATTCTGAGACTTCCAACCTAGGTGACTGGTCAAATGGTAGTGCCACAACAGAAATAGAATCAGATAGATAAAATATAATTTCTAGCTTGGTAAGATACATTGTTATGCTTAAAGTCAGTTGAGAAAACTGGAAGTTTTGGCATCAGAAGCCATTTTTTGTTTTTTTGTCTATTTTGTTTATTTATTGCTAATTGATATAGAAGCCTTCTTCACCTTTTCCCCAACTTTTGTTTCATTCTGCTAGTTTGTTTTGCCATTAGTCCTGCTATATGAAGTCCAAACTCCTTAGCCTGACATTTGAAGCTCTCAGTAGTCTGACTACCTTACCTCTGCAACTTTATCTCACGTTGGTCTACCTCATTTACCCTACCCATCACTCAAATTGAACTATTTGCTAGTCCTCATGTATACCTTGTGCTTTCATTCTTTAACATCTTTCTTTGCTCATATAATTCCCTCCACCAGAATTTCTGGCCTTCCCAAACATCCTTTTCATTCTTTAAGGTCCAGCTCAAATGTCACTTCACTGCTCTGGACCTAAGTTTCCTCATCTGTTAAATGCAGACTGGACTGTATCATCTCTGAGAGTCCTTTTAGATCTAAATTCGTGGTCATAAAGCATTGCTTGATTTTTCTCCCTATCCCCTCTCAGGTGCTGCTTAATATTTTTATTAGTGACCTTGATGAAGCCATTCCTACAGGTTCTGACTATCAAACTTGCAAGTGACAGAAAGCTAGGAGGGTTAGGCAACATGTGAAATGGCAAAATTAGAATTAAAAAACAAAACTTTACAGGCTAGAACAGTAGACCAGTTTGAGTAAGGTGAAATTTATAAAGAAAAATGTAAAGTGCTACTCTGTTTTTAAAAAAATCGTCTTTGAAGTTGCAAGATGGGGGAGGAATGGTTAGATAACAGTTCACATAACAAAGACCTAGGAATTTTAATAGATTGCAAGCTTAGTACAAAGCAATAGTGCATCATAATCAAGAAAGTTAAGGTGATCTTAGGCTACATTAAAAGAGATATAGGGTCCTGAGAATAGGAAGTGATAGTTCAGACTGCCTGCATGTATTATGTTAAATTTTAGAACTCATATTTCAGGCAGGATAATCACAAATTAGACAGTGTCCAGAGGAGGGTAAACAAGACTGTGAAAGTCCTTGAGGTCATCCCATATTAGAATCAGTTGAAAGAATTAGGGTTGTTTATCCTGGAGAAAGTAAGACTTGGGATAAGAGTGGAGTTAAGTTGTGTTCAGGTATTTAAAAGACTGTGATATGGAAAAGTTTGACTTGTTTTGCTTGGCCCCAGAGGACAGAACTATGTGAACAGTGGGTGGAAGTTGCAAAGAGGCAAGTTTAGGCTCGATTTAAGGATAACTTCCTAACAATTAGTGGAATGGGGCTGTCTCCAAAAGTTTTAAGTAGATTTCTCCAGTGAAGGCTAGAGGTCTTCAAGGCTTACTGGTCAGTTTTAGGCATTGTTATAAAGGAGATTCTTGGTCAGATATGTGTAAGTATAGGTGGCCTTCTTAGGACCCTTCTAATTCTTAGGTGCTGTGACTTTTAGATTATTTGTGTATATGTCATATTCTCAATATTTTATGATAAAATCCATCAGAGCAGAGACCAACTTGTTTATCTTTCTGTTCTCCCTAGCACTAGAATAGTATTCTTAATGTAGTAGGTATATAGTAAATGTTTGCTAAATTGAATTGAATCAGATGGAGCGCTCTCTCTCTCTCTCTCTCTCTCTCTCTCTCTCTCTCTGTGTGTGTGTGTGTGTGTGTGTATGTGTGTGTGGTAGGTATGTTTATGTATATGTGTTTAAGATAATAAAACAGTTGTTCCAGTTAAACGACGAGTGAAGAAAGAATTTACACAATTGGGAAATGGAGTGAGCCCTGCCTAGCCACAAGGGAAAGAATGTGAGTGGGGCTATTTTGAACCTGGCTGATGAGTGTTAACAAATAACCCCATTTGGAACATTTTAGAACCTTTAGCTAACTGAAGTTGGAAACTGTCAGAATTTTCTTTTGTTTTAGTCATGCATGCTTCTTAGAAATCAACTAACCACCAGGGATCTCTTTGGATCTGGTTCCCCTTTATTTTTTCATATCTGCTGCTTTTTCTTGATTTGTATGAGGAAAACAATCATGGAATCTTAGACCTAAAAGGGACGTTAGAACATATAATATTACAACATAGACTCTTTAGGAGTTATGTAGCCCAATATTTACCTGAAGCATAAAACTATCCTTTATAGCCTCTCTGACATAAAAGTGTCATAGAAGGTCTTCTAGCCTTTGCATGTTTTCCTTCTAGTAACAGAAAGCTAACTTGAATCAGACAGTTTAATTTTCAGACAGTTCTAATTATTAGGAAGCCTTTTACTTGAGCTAGCATGCTAAAAATCTGAGCTCTGGAACTTTCATCTAGGAAACTCTGATCAATAAAACGACTAATCATGACGACAGACAACTGATGAAAGAAGCTTGCCATTACCTTTTGGTATAGAGGTCATGGACTATAGGCATAGAGATATATATTTTCAGACATGACCAATATAACACCAAATTGTTTTGCTTGACTTATTTCTTAGAAGGGAGGGCTTTTTGGGGGTGTGTATGGAGATTTTGTCAAGGAGGGGAGTGATGACAGTGGAAAAAGAAGAAAAGAGAAAAGTAAGTCAGTGAATCACAAGAACACATAGAAGAGAATGAAGGACATTCAGAAGGGGACACAGAAAAGAACTACCATGTTAAAGCTGATAAGAAACAGGCTATATGTGGTAGATTCAGTTTCCCAGGAAGTCCTGTTTTTTCTATCCTTTTTAGACCTCTGTCATTTCCACATAATGTTTATTGATGAGTAAGTTCAAAATTTGAAGAAAAAAAAGGAAAAAAAAAGCCAGCACTCAAGGGTGAGGTTCTATACACATGAAAGTAAGATGATCAGCTGGAGAGAAAACAATTTCAAATTCCAGCTATTGCTGTGGATGCTTTTTAAAGATAGGATACTTCTACATTTTGATAGATCTATGTTCATTATTAGTATAGATTCCCTTCCTCTGGTGTAGATTAAAATCCCTCCATGACCTTTTGCTTTGAAAGATCTATGCTATATTATTGGGAGGGCAAGGGAATAAATATTTATTGAAGGTCAGGCAGTGTGCTGAAGCTTTACAAATATTATGTGAAGTACATGCTATTATGATTCCCATTTTACAATTGAGGAAACTGAGGCAAGTGATGGGTACATGATTTGCCCAAGGTCACATAGCTAGTAAATGTCTGAGGTAAAATTTGAACTTAGATCTTTGTTGAGGTCTAGCATTCTATCCATTGTACCACCTAGCCACCTATGATTGGTGTGATTGGTATACTTCTACTGGTGTATTCCCTCTATGATGTTTCCTTCTATATACAACTCATCTTTATTCTTTCTGTTTCCTTCTACATACTACTTGTCTTTACTCTTTCTGTTTCATTCTGTCTATGACTTGTCTTTATTCTTTCTGCACCCAATATGTTAGAAACATTCTTGTTATTTTAACATTTTGTGGTGAAAAGTGTAACACCCAGACTATATTCACTCTGCCATGCTTTTGCTCCATAACTTGACTGCCTTCATTTTCCAATCTATATACACAAATAATCCTAATCTGTAACATGGAGGTGAGGAGAGAGTTGAATTAGATTATCACTAAAGTCCTTTCCAACTCTTAAATTTTATGTTCCTATGTCTTTCATGTCACTTGCACATCATGAGAAAGGAATAGTTAAGCTCTCAAAGATGATTTCTGTAGCCAACAATATCTTCACAGTTGCATAACTAACATAAGTATAGAGAATACAAAATCTCTCTGCCTTTATTTTTTTTTGCAGTTTTTTTTTAAAAAAGAGCACTTGGCTAGGCAGAACAAAATGAAGTTTTAAAGACTTTTCTCAAACAAAGTATCTCCTACATATGACTTAAAAATCATGCAAGATTCCAGGATAGCTGCACCCATAGAAATAACTATTGAGCGATATGAGTATCAACTCAAAGAGGTTAAAACTAGAAGATGTAGGCTCATTTGGGGTGTGCCACTAAATGGAGTTAGATAGATTAAATGTAATACTAGAGATCTTTTAGCAAAGACTGGAGAACCATTTGCCAGGGATGTTGCAAAGGGAGTTTCCCTTCAGACACAGGGACTAGATGATCTTTGAGGGTCCCTTCAACTCTGAAATTCTGCATTTCTGTAAGCCTTGGATAGAGATAATCATTTGGAACTTCTGCTGCAGACTTGTTTAGCATTTTATAAGTCTCTATTTGTCTCTGTGCTTTGGCTTACTCCAGTCTAAAACAGAGTTTAGCATATAACTTCACCTTCCTGTTATGCTGGGCAGGTTAATGAATACCTATAAAATGTTCTGAAAACACAAAGCCCACTAACTGTTGGGTATTATTATACTGAATTGTTGATGTACTAACTACAAAACTATCCTGTTTAACTGGTTTTGGTTTTTAAATTAGGCTGTTGCTTATAGTTTTCCAAAAATATAAGACGATGTGGTTCAGTTAACCAGTGTAATGGAATCAGAAGATCTGAATTATATGTGATTTGGGGCAAAGTCTTATAACCTCTTTGTGACTACTAGTTTCCCTCTCTGTAAAATGGAGAGACTATTATTTGCTCCTTAGTTTCTCAGGATGTTAGTTACAAATGAGAAAAGCAGCTGTGGAACAGTGTAAAAAAACACTGGACTAGGATTTAGGAGGCCAGGGTTTTAAGTTTGGCACTGTCGCATTGGCCAACTTATTTGACCTCTGATATAGAGATCAACCCAGATGAATTTCCGCATCTATAAAGTGAGTGATCACCAAGTTTCCTTTCAGTCTAATAATTTATATTTCTCCTTTTCACCTTTTATCTCCAGTGACTTGTATGTAAGGGGTTCTTAATAAATATTTATTTAACTAAATTCTAATGTTTGATATTTCATGACCCCTTCCATCTCCAGCATTCTATTTTCTATGGTATCTTCTGCTATGATTGATTTCATGAATCAACCAACAAGTATTATATTGAGTGCCTACCTTGTGCCAGGCACTGTGCTTGTGGATACAAGGTTAGAGTGAATCAATCCCCATTCACTATGAGTTTATATTCTAACTCTCAATATGAAGTTACTAAAATATGTAGGTTACTTTGAGTTTTTCTGAGCAAAGGCACTAAGAATTTGTTGTTTTCTTTTATTGTTACTTGTTATATGGTCTAATAATACAATGTAACCAGATAGTTTTGATCTTTTTAAGAAAAGCCAAATGAATACACATTATCCCCTCAGTTGTCTTAATGTAGCATGTATTCATTTTTTTATAACAATTATTATTAGGTTTATTATTATTATTGCACTTTAAGGTTTACAAAGCATTTAACATGCATGATCTAATTTTACCTCCACAACTCTGTGAGTTAGGTACTACAGGCATTATTTTCTACAATTGATACTTGGGGCCATTGAGTCTCAGAGAAGTTTAAGGGCTGACCCATGGTCACAGAGCTTAGCAAGAATCGGAGAACTTCACACTCATGTATTACTGACTCTCAGTTCAGAACACTATTCACCTCACCACTCTGCCTCTGCTGTACCTACCAAACAGCATATATCAGGTTGGAAAGAATTGTAAAGAAAGCTGTAACAACAATGTGTTGTGAAGTATGACTCCTTTAATCCTGGGCCTCGAGAGTTTTCTGTTTCTGAAGGAGAGTGCCTGGAGATAATGGGCAAATTAACACTCAGATCTCTTTCTGGTGATCCTTTTCAACTCTCCAGCAAGGTTTGGATCTGTTCTACTCTCTTCAGGCTTCTTCCAACCCTTGACTCAAGACTTAGTGTGGAAGGATTCCAGAAAACCCCTATGAGCCCCAAGGCAAGTTGAGGACTTTTTGGGATGGCTCTGATCTGTCTTGAACTTATTAATCCAAGGGCTAAGGGGGAGGCCAATTCCATCCTAGATCTCTGCCTAAACTAGATGGGATGTAACATGTATCCTTTTAATGCTATAGTATACCTAAGATATTTGTTTACTCCGTGGAGAATTGTAGTGCCACTTTTCATAGTATTTTTATTTCTTAAGAAAGCGTATTCCTTTCATCCTACCTTTCCCCTTTTAAAAGTATACATTTCCCTCCTATGCGTTTTAATGGACACATATCTTGACATTAGTGAATTGTATCTTTGTATCTTTAAAATGACTTTCAACTTCAAGTAACAGTCTACCCATTTTACAGATGAGGAAATAGAGGCTTTAACTGGAAAGATTCTTAGAAACTATCTACTCCAATCCCCCTCAGTTTTCAGTGGAAGGATCTGAGGCCCAGAGAAGTTGTGGTTTCTCTTAAGGTCAAAAAGCTAGTGTGTGGAAGATTCTGGATCCAAACCCAAATTGACTCCAAATCTAGGCTTCTTTCAACTATGCTATGCTACGTCCAACAGGGTCAGCACTAATAGGGACAAATGTGTGTGCTGTGATAAAAAAAAAATAGATTCCTGAAATATGCTCTGAGGTTCCATAGTATTCTAGAATTGGAAGAGACCCCAGAAGTTATCTAGCTGAATCTATACCTGAATAGGAATCTTCCTTACTATATTACTGACAAGTAAGTACTCATCAAGCTTCTGTTTGATGAGAAACTCATCACAGCCAATTAGTATTGCTCTATACTTCCTTCTCTTCTGCTTTCTTCCCGACTCTCCTCGATATGTATGTTGGTTAGAGAACTGGGAGTCAGAAGACCTTATACAAACAAAATAACAAACATTTTGAACATGTCTTTCCTTGTCGGACTGACTCCTTGGAAATTTTCTTCCTGCTTCAGTCCCACCTTGGCAAATTTATAAAAAGTTACCCCATTTGCCCTTCCATCACAGAAGTAGGCACAATGTGGTAAAATGGAAATAACATTGATTTTAGAGTTGTGGAGTTTCAGCTCAAACCTCAGTTCTGCCATTTACTACTACCTCTGTGACCTTTGGCAAATCCTTAATTTTTCTGGGTCCAGTTTCTTTGTTTTAGTGAGAGTATTAAACTAGATGGCTCATAAGTTCCCTTCAGATTTGAACTCTGTGATCTATGAAGACTTTGCCTACACCTAAAGAATCTTTTTTAAAACCAGATTCTGTTTTTTGTGGGGTTTTTTTGTTCATCAAAATCAGCCTATAATTTGTGTGGTCAGATCCAAAAAGTTTCAAACAGAAGCAAAACTGTAGTACTTTTCTTTAAAATGAGGAAGAACATTGTTGTGATTTTTAAACTTAATTTTATTTTTTCAATGAACAAAACCTCATCCTCTGCCCCTCCTCCCTTCCTCTTCTGCTCACACTCCAAATTGACAAAGAGATAATTTCTCCCCTTTTTTAAAACAATTATGCATTACCAGGTAAAACAAGCTCCGTGCATTGATCATGGCCAAAAAAATTTGTCTCAATCTGTATCGTGTTCATTACTTGTCTCTTCCAGGTGATAGTTTACATGCTTTATCATAAGTCCTCTGGAATTGTGATTGGTCATTTTGTTGGTTTGAACTTTAAGTTTTTCAAAAAAACTTTTTTTTTTTACAATACTGTTATTATTATATAAATTGTTTTCCTAGTTCTTGTCACCTTACTCTACATCAGTTCATAAAGGTTTTCCTAGGTGTCTCAGTTATCTCTTTCTATTAGAGTGTAAGCTACTTAAGGACAGGGACTGTCTTGTACTTCATAATATCAAGCACTTAATAAATGCTTTTTTCTTTAATCCACTCAACCATTCATCTTCTCAATCAATTCTCTCAACTCTTTGGGGGTGGGCAGAACAAATATTATTCCATTTGTAAAAGTGAAAAATAAATGGGGCTAAGAGATGAAGTGATTGCCTCAAGTCACACAACTACTGAATGTCAGAGTCGCAGCTCCTACCAAGATATTTTGATGCTAAGCAGTGAGCTCTTTTCTCTATGTGTACACATCTTTGTTGGCTGAGCAGTCTCTGTGCCTAATTCAAAGGAAAAACATGGTCAACAGGCACCTAGTATCTGTTGAATAGAATCAGTCCATGTATATACTGTTACACATATGTGTGTGTACACACATACATACGTGTACACACACTCATATATGTAAAACATTTATATGTGTGTATATGTTGTTCAGTCATTTGATCATATCTGAGTCTTCTGTGACCCCATGATTCATAGCACACCAGTGCTGTCAACAGGGTTTTCTTGGCAAAGATATTGGAGTGGTTTGCCATTTCCTTCTCCAGTATATTAAGAACAACAGAGATTAAGTGAATTGCTCAGAGTCACATAGCTAGTAAGTATCTGAGGCCAGATTTGAACTTGAGTCCTTGAGTCTTCCTGACTCCAGGCCTAGAGCCCTATCCACTGAGCCACCTAGCTGCCTCGGTATGTATGTGAACATACGTGTGTGTGTGTGTGTGTATGTACTATGTATTTGTGTGCATGGATTAATTCAATTCAGTAGATATTAAGTGCCCATTGACATATCCATATATACACACACAATAGATAACCAATTGGGGGAATGAATCCATGACAATGGTTAGATGTCATGGCATGATGACTAGAGTAAAGCACTGTCAAAGATCTAGATATAGTGGGCAATGTGAATTTGTGCTCACATGTTCATTGATCAGGACACCATGGTCCCAGTATTGGAATATGTAAACAAAGAGGCTTATTAATGGCAAACAATAGTATTTCTTAACCATTATTAGAATCCCTGCATAATACCATGGATTTTTCTATTTGTTGAATTTTAGCTTTTCTGTTATTCCAAATTTAAAATCTAATCCCCATTTTACAGATGAGAAAACAAAGACTGCAAGATGAAGTTAAATGTCTCAAGTTCACATAACTAGTAAGTGGTAGTGCTAGGATGTGAACCCAGTTCTCCTGACTTTACGGTCATCATTCATTCTATTCTACCATAATACTATTTGACAGTTTATGTTCTTTTATCTTTCCAACTCTGACATTCCTTTCCTTTGAATTTAGTAACATATGCACTATTAAAGCATGGACTTCTATGTTGCTTCTTTCCACAGTCTCACTTCTTACCATTTTAACAGGGTATTTGTAACCAAGTTCTGATACCCATAAGAAGATCACAAGGGAATGTATGACTGCCAGATATGGACAATGGCTATTTGAGAGGATTCCCTGGAGCCTTTGCTTAACATTCTGAAAATAAACCTCCTTTTAGCCTTGGTCAGGGCAGTAGCATTACTATTTTGTTTTGCCACTGGATTGAGATAATCCTCATTTGATTTAGGTCACTCGGAAAGGATAGAAGATTTCCAACATACTGGGTCCACTCTGCAGAGACTCAGACCAACTGTTGGAAAGTGTTGGCATTTCAGCATCTGTAGCACTGTGGAACTCCTCCTGTATACTCTTATGATGTTATAGTCTGTAGATTGCATCAGAAAGGCTAGTTGAGTTCTACTACCCTTGAAATGGCAGACAAAGTTCTGTATGTTTTACTTTCAAAGCCAATTGGTGACAAATATATGTTACAGTCCATTGATACTTGTAAAAAAAAAAGGAGCTTTTAATTTTTTTCCTTTGAAAAGTTCACGAGGTGGAGATGGTTGCCTTATTATGAAAGTGATTCATATAACTTAAAAAATATAGGTAGAAGCTGTGTTAGTAAAATCACCAATATGTACATCTTCAGTATGCAAGGTTTTCAGTGGTGGTTGTTGCACCTTCATCCCTGGGTCTCTTATTTGCCATTGCAAAATGCAGAGGGTCATTTTCCTTTTATATAAGAACCAAATAGACTGATAGACTCATAGAATGTTAAAGTCAGAAGTGACCTACAGATCAACTGGCAAATCTGACTACTTCCATTTCACATATGGGGAAACAGGTCTAGAGTGAGTAACTTGTCCTAACTTACACAGCAAGTTAGTGATAAAGTTAATACTGGGACCTAGGTCTTCTGATTCATGTGTGGCGCTCTTTCCATTGTACCACACTTTGGTATATTCTGTAGAAGAGGATATAGGACACTATTGGCAGTGCTTATAGATGGACAGATGGAACACTGACATCTGCCACCACATGATCGTTGCTAGCAAATGCCTGGACTGCCTCCAGGGCTGCCTTGGCCTCCCAGGGGCCATCTGGATGAGGAGAAAACAGTATTGCTCTGAACCTAGCCCAGGAAATGATGATTTTAAAACATCATTGGTTTAGAGTTAAGAACGTTAATCTGTAAGTCCAGAGGGTCAAATTCTAGCTCTGCCTCTGTCACTGGCTTACTGTGTGATTTTGAAAAATTCACTTTGCCTCAGTTTCTACACCTCTAAAAGGAGGGTGGTTGGATTTAGATGTTCTCTAATATCCCTTCCCATTCCAATATGGTAAAGTTCTGTCTTCTGATATCCACCATTCTAAGGTCCTTTCCAGCTCTGACCTTGTGTTTTATTGTCCCTTCTAGCTGCAATATTATATATTCCAAGTTCTCTTCCTGCTCTGACATTGCTTTCCCCCTTCCTGGACAAACAAATTCTTCAGTTGAATAATAATAGTTCACGTTTTTGTAGCATGCACATTTTTATAGCATGACCTTGGGAGGGGAGATAGTGTTGTTCCCATTTTACAGATGAGAAAACAAAGGTTCTGCAAGATGAAGTTAATTGTCTATGGTCACATAGCTAGTAAGTAGTAGTGCTAGGACTTGAATCCAGTGCTTCTGATTTTAGGGTCAGCATTCACTCCATTCCATCATAATATTGTTTGATAGTTTATGCTCTTTCACTCTTTCTAACTCTGACATTCCCTTCCTATGAATTGCTGATTTGGTTCCATTTGAGAATACCCATTCCCAAGTTCAGCAACAACCAGAATGACTTTGTGGTCTAATTTTTTCATCTAAAAATATTGCCAGTGATTAACAGTCATCTTGGTAATATAGTCATTCTTCTCACTCTAAACAAACAACACAAACGACAAGATTGAACATGGTTCGCTGTAGAAACGTGCTCTTTTCCACACCTTTATTTTCACAGCAAATTAGTGAACTCATTTATTGCTGTGAGAAATGGTGCAAGATATGTTTTATTGCAACAGCAACTCTCCTTCTCCCCGCACCCTTGTAAAATGTTTAATTAGTTATTTGGTTTTCTTTTTTCAAAGCTAGCTCCATGGAGAGTATCAGGAAGAATAGTTTGGAGTCCTTCTCAGAGCTACCCATGCCAGTATTCCATTGCTCTTTTTCTCTTTCGCTGTGGCATAATGAAAAGAACATTGCAATTCTGGGTCTCACAAGACCTGGCTCTGGTCCCAGTCCTGCCTAATTGTAGGGTTTGCTGGATGATTTGGGGAAAGTCTTTTCTGGACCTCAGTTCACATATCTGTAAAATGGGGGCTTGTAGACTAGATTATCTCTGAGATCTACTTCCATTTTTAACATTATGTTACTTTGTCATACTTAAAGCCTTTGTCAAGTATGTGATGATGTAACTATGCTTGGAGTAAAGGAGCTATTCAGGCAAATCTCCTTCAGTCTTTCCTGTTCAAAAAAAAAAAAAACCACAGCCCAGGGCAGTAGTACTATTTCCTTTGAACAGATGAAGAAATTGAGGTCCTTTGAACAGATGAAGAAATTGAAGTCTAAATTTGCGAAATGACTTGAGGGGGAAAAAATGAAAGACACAGACAGACACACAGACACACACACACAACTCCTCAAAAGCACTATATAAATACGTGCTTTGTAAGCTTGAGGCACTATTATCAACATAAGCTAGCACTGAATCATTGTTTTTATTATTATCAAATTATTATGGTTCCCTGTATGTAAGTTGCCTATTTTAGTCCAGAGTTCTTTATTGTGTTAATGGATAGCTTTTATGGAGAAACAGATGACCATGGTCAGGTTAATTCAGGTCAAGTTAATTTAACCCAAACGAATAAAGTTACTTAAAGAAATAGGCACATAAGATCTAGTGTCGCTAACCAATATTGTTTCCTCTATTACATTATATCTGTTTGTTCTTAATGCCCCTTTCTTTCTGGTTTCAGTCATTGTATATCTGTTTTTCCCCTGTGGATACCCTGAATTTGCATCAGTTTACTTCTGGTTTATCTTCCCCCTCAGTTTCCTTCATCATTGTGTGGATCTCATGTCACTCTCCTATTCAGAAATCTTCATTGGCTTCCATTTTGCCTACCAAGTTCATACTCCTCATTCTGGCGTTTAAAGACTGATACAGTCTGGCATTACATTGCCTTTCCAGTTTCCTCCATGAACTCTGCACTCTGATGATATGGACTGTTCTCTGTTCTCCACACACGTCCTGTGTCCTATGTTTCTTTGGGTTGCTTTTACTGTCTAGAACATTCTTCCTCCCTGCTGTTAAATTCTTTATCCATCTTTTATTCTCAGTGCAGAGTCCACATTGTCTTTTCAGCTTGCCTTGATCCTCTTGGTTAGTGATAACCTTCTCTATCAGATCTAACATAAATATAAAATGAAGTGCTTTCTAATGTATTTCTAAAATATAATATATTGTACTTAGCAATAGCTTTTAAAAAATTCTGCTGCTGGACTTCTTGAGCACAAGAATATTGTTTAAGTATCTCTTCCAGCTCCTAGCACAGTGCTAATTATAGTATATTAATATAATGGAATGTTAATGTGCCATAGGAAATGATGACTGTGAAGGATTCAGAGAGGTATGAGAAATCTTATATGAATTGATGTAAACGTAAGCAGAAGCAGGCAAACAACATATACGATGAATAAAACAATGTATATGGAAAGTTTTTGTTGTTCATACTAGAGATTGAAGCATTTCTTCAGAGGCCAACCCTGACTAGGCATATTTAAAAAAAAACTATTTTTAATAAATATCTTCTGTTTTTAATAGTACCCTCTATTCTCAATTTTCAGTATATTTTCCTTACTCTCCTGCTGAGAGCTATTCTTCAAAATGAATAATAAAAAAGAAAGGAGAAAAGGCAGTTGAACAAAACTAACAAATAAGTCAACCAAGTCTGATCTTTATGTAGTATTCCACAGCCTGACTGCAAATAAAGGAGAGAAGTACATTCTTTCTTTAAAAAAAGACCTAACTTTTTTATTCTGACCTTATAAAATACTAAATAAAATTAACATTTCTATATACAAAATAGAGCATAAAAAGAAGATTGTACTTGAAACTATAAAATGCTATTATATACAGCTTGCTTTTTCTTTTACATATGTAATAAATGCAATGTGTAATCTTCAAAGTTGGCCTGTGTGTATGTATATCTTTCTGGCCTTCTGTTCTCTGTACATTTGAAAAAGGGTTTCAATGATTCTCTTTTCTTTTTCTTTATTTTTTGGGCTCCCCTATAGATAGCCTCCCCTGCATTAGGTGACATAATGGATAGAGTACTGGGCTTAGATTCAGGAAGACTTGAATTCAAATTTAACCTCACTTAACAACTGTGTCTGCCTCAGTTTCTTCAGCTATAAAATGGGAATAATAATAGCACCTACCTTCCAGAGTTGTTGTGAGGATAAAATGAGGTATTTGTGAAACACTTAGCATAGTGTCTGGAATATATTAGGAACTCAATAAATACTTGTTCCCTTCTACCACTCCCCCACTTTTTTTAGAAAGAGGCAAAACAAAATCCTTGTAACAATTATGTATAGTCAAGAAAAACAGATTCCCATATTTACCCTTTTCTGAAGACATATCATTCTGTCATTCTGTATCTCAAGACCATCACCTGTGTATCAGGAGGTAAGTAGCATCTGTCATCTTTGGAATCATGACTGGTCATTGCATTGATCAGAGTTCTTGAGTCTTTCAAAGTTGTTTGTCTTTACAAAGTTGTTATTATTGGGTAAATTGTTCTTCTGTGCAAGTCCTTCCAGGTTTCTCAGAATCCATCTCCTTGTCATTTCTCAATGGCTTCATAACAATCCATTGTATTTATATGCTATAACATTTTCAATCTTTCCCCAACTGATGAGTACTTTCTTACTTTATAGTTCTTTGCTATAACAAAAAGAGCTACTATAAATATTTTTGTACATGTGGGTCTTTTTCCTCTTTCTTTGTTCTCTTTGGTGGTGGTGGTTGGAGTCAGGATAGGCCTAGTAGCCCTAGTAGTCAAGTGGGGTATAAACAATTAATAACTTTTTGAGTATTGTTCCATATTACTTTTCAGAATGGCCCAACCAACCAGTAGCTCCAAGAATGCATTAGGGTACCTATTTTCCCTCAGCCCCTTGAATAATTGTCTGTCATTTTCTCTTTTAGTCATCCTTGCAATCTGATGGTTGTCAAGTGAAATCTCACCTGTGTTCCATTGTTTTAGTTTTATTTCTGTTTATCCCACCAACTGAGTTAATATTTCTTTTAAGTATTTATATACTATGCTATTTGGTGCATACGTTAAGTATAACTATTGATTCGTTCTTCAAGTTTCATTTTTCCAGCTTTGTGGGGGATTTGAATTCCCTTGAGTCCTAAAATGCAGGAAGTCAATCAGCAAAGGTACATTCTTGCACAAAGTAATATATTGTTACATCTCTTCTCTGGCATTAAACTTGGTTATTATAAGTATATAGCATTCAGTTTCCATTTGTTTTTCTTTCCATTTACATTGTTTTAGTTATCATATATAGTGTGTACCCATTTCTGCTTAACTTTACATCAGTCCTTATTAGACCTCCTAATTCACTGAATTCTTTCATATTCATCATTTTCAGTGGCACATTATTCCATTATATTCATATACCACAGTTTGTTTAGCCGTTTCCTAGTTAATGGACATCTGCTTAAATTCTAGTTTTTTCCCCACTACAGTAAGTACTGTTAAAATTATTATGGTGTATATAGGATGTTGTGGTTAAACCAGTGCAGTGAAGAATATGGAAATTTCAAACTTTTTTTTTTAGGATAATCACAAATTGCCATCTGGGATCGTTGGATCAAAATACAACTTCCATCAGTGGTATATCAATGTACCTGTTTTTCCACAATCCGTCCAATTTCAACTATTTCCATCTTTCATCATCTTTGTCACTTTGTTGAGTATGAAGTGAAACCTCAGGAGTTATTTTGATTTTCACTTTTCTGGTTAATAGCGATTTGGAGCATTTTTTATATTAGCCATGCAATTTTACTTTGAATTTTTGGTGGCTTAATCTATTTGAGAGCAGGTAGTAATCCAGTTCTAAAGACTTAGACCAGGGGTGCCTAATCTTTTTTTGTGTTGTGAAATTTCTCCCCCTTTAACACTATGGTGAAGTCTATGAATGGTTTCTCAGAATAAAATGTTTAAATGCATAATATAAAGTACATAGAATTACAAATGAAACCAATTGTTAGGGGGAAGCTAAGTGGTATAGTGGATAGAGCATGGCCCTGGAGTCAGGAGCACCTGAGTTCAAATCCAGTCTCAGACACTTGACGCTTACTAGTCATATGACCCTGGGCAAGTCACTTAACCCCAATTGCCTCATCAAAAAAAATACAATTATTAAAGTATTTTTTAAGAAGTTCTGGGCCCAAAGTTAAGAACTGATTCTAGGTAACTGTTACCAAAAAAAAAAGTTTGTTTTTTGCCTGAACTTGGTATTTCAGTGAAGTGTATTCCTTTTGCAAAAAGTATAGGCTTGCCTATCTGTGTTCAAATCTAATCAAACATAAAGTCACACATTGGGTGGACTAATTTTAGAGGAAGTGTAATGGTGGAAAGAACCCTAGACTAGGAGGGAGGAAATTTGAGTTGGAGTTCCCACTTTGCTATTGCTAACTGTAGGATACTGGAAAAATCACTTCTTTCTGAGTATCAGTTTTCTTATCTGTAAAATTACCTAGATGTACTCTAAGATTCCTTCCAATTTTAAGATTCTATTATCTAAATCAGTTTCTTGTTATCAACAGGTTTTTATTTTCTCAATATTTAAAACCACTCTCTCTTTGCATCTTTAGCTACTACTTCATGTAAAATCACTGATTTAGAAATTCAGATGGTAAAGTCAACAAGTGATTATGCCCTGAATCTACTAGTGGCCTGTAGATAAAACTTTTTTATTTATTTCCTTTTTGCTCAACAAGACTAACATAGTAGTTCCCCAAATTTTCTAGTCAATCTTTTAGTTCTCTTTTTTGTCTTGAAATCACCTGAACCTGTAATTTCCTTGTACTTATAATATTAATTAGTCTCCATCACTGTACTTTAGGCCCAGCCCAAAACTTTTTTTTTCCTTTACTATGTTCATTAAGAAAACGTTTATTAAGCACCTGTTTGTGGAAAGCATTGGGCTAGAAGTAGAAATAAAAAGATGAATAAAATGTATGTATGTTCAAGGAGTTTATATCTTGCAGGCGAGATAAAACAGGTACACACAAGTATAATACTAATTGTACCATAGTAAGTGCTTTGGGGAAATATAAAATATTTAGGGATCATTTGAGAGATCAAACAACAGATTTTGATCTTTATGTCTGAGATCTATTTAGACAAAATGAGATACTAGAAAATCAGATTTGGAAATACGATCTGTATTTTACACAGTTCAACTTGGAGTATATTTTTCATGAAACTAAGAAAAGTAATTCGGGCAATGTTATCTTTTTTTTTTTTTTAGTAAATTTTTAATTAATTTTAAACTTAAATACAAAATGAGAAAAGAAAAAAAAAGAATGTTTCCATGTACATAGCAGAACATGAGAGAATTCAATAATAAACCAATAAATTTCCATTTCAAGAAAACCTATATAATAAATACTACACATTGCTTTCAAAACTACCCAGCTTTTTTTTTTGCTTCCTTGTAAGTTTTCTTTTGTTCTCTGCTATGCCCTTTTACTTTATTTTTTTCCCTCCCCACCCCCACAAGAAGGCTACAATTAAAGGAGGATACACACATGCACACATACATACACACTCATCTATAAAATTACACACATATACATATACATATATATACATATACATATATACACATATACATGTATATACATATACATATATATATATATACATAAACATATATACACTCATACACATATGTAAGCCTGTACTATGCATATTTCCACGTCATCTCTTTGTCTGGAAGTATTGTCCTCCATGGGTCCAAGTTTTTCCATGTTTTTCTAAATCAACTAGCTCATTGTTTCATATATCACAGCAGTATTCCAATAGAATCTCATCCTTTCCGAGAGGTTGTCCATGAAAATCTCCCTCCTGCCCCTGTCCCCCAGTTTTCTGCATTCCTTCTATTCTTTGCTACATTGGTTTTATTTATACAAGAAATTTTAAATTCAAAATAATTGAAATGACCCATTTTACAGTTCCACAACACTATAATATACTTCAAGGTCCGATACTGCTGAATCTCCTTCCTTTATATCTTGTTCCCCCCTGGTTTCTTTGAAATTCCTGAACTTTTGTTCTTCCAAGTGAGCTTTGTCATTACTTTTTCTAACTCTATTAGTAATTTAATTGGAATGACATACAATAAATATATTAATTAGGTAAAATTGTTATTTTTATTATATTGGTTTTACCTATGCATGAACGATAAATATCAGATAATGATATCTTAAGTAGTTACTGAAAACCAAAAACAACTTTAATGTGATTGGACAAAAGCCTGGAAGGAGGAGGATAGATCCCCTTACAGGGGACATCAAGTAGGTCTTCTGTTTAGCTGGAACCTAGAGTATGTGTTTTGGGGGGTAAGCAGAGTGGCAGTTTGAAATCAGTTTGGAAAGAGAGGTTAGAGGATCTTAAAAAATCATCACTATTCATATTCTCATTTTCTTTCTTTATTTATGTGTATAATAAAGGATGTACATATACCCCAAAGAGATCAAGGAAAGAGGAAGAGGACTCATATATGCATAAATATTTATAGCAGATCTTTTTGTGGTGTCAAAGAATTGGAAATAGAGGGGTTAGCTATCAATCGGGGAATGTTTGAACAAATATGGCATATATGTGTGTGATGGAATGCTTTTATTCTCTAAGAAACAATGAATGGGATGCTTTTAGAAAAACCTGGGAAGCCTTGTACAAACCAATTCAAAGTAAAGTGAGCAAAACTTATAATTTATATGGTGTTAATAATTTATATGGTATCAATTTATATGGATAATTTATATGGCATCAATAATATTATAAAGACAAACAACTTTGAAAGACTTAGGAACTCTGATCAATGTATTAGAATTAGCCAATATTCCAGAGGACTCATGATGAAATATATTCTCCATCTTCAGAGAGAAAGAAGTGATAGACTCAGGGTGTAGATTTTTTTTCTTTTGAAACATGGCTAATTCAGGAATTTGCTTATTTTTCCCCATTACAAATGTATAGTCATAACACATTTCCACATTGGCTGTATGCATGCACACACACACACGCACGCACACACACACACACACACACACACGCATATGTCTCTTTCTGCATTCTGAGTCTTTCACCTATCTCTCAGGAGATGTGGAACATGGTTTCAGCTTTAGTTCTCTGGAATCCTAGCTAGTCATTATGACGATGAGTTCAGCACAAGAGTATTCCATCACCACTTATATACCATAACTATTTAACCATTCCTCATTTTATAAGCACTTTTCATGTTCTTTTAGATTCCCATTCTTTGCCACCTCAAAAAGAGCTATGAATATTTTTGTACAGTCTTAGGATTTGTTTTAATTAGAACTAATCCTTCCCTTAGTCTACCCTCCCTTTAATTCTCTCCTCTCCACTTCTCTCCTTTCCCTCCTACTTCCCTCTTGAGTGAAATGTATTTTTTAATTCAACTGTGTGTACATTCTTCCTTATTTTGACCAGTTCAGATGGTATTGAGGTTCAAGACTCAGCCACTTCTCCCGTCTACTCTTTTCTCTTTGCTTGTATAGATGTCTGCTTGTGTACCCTGATTACATGAGATAATTTTCCCTAACCTTCCTCCCCCCTGCAGAGAATTCCTCTTCTCTCTTTCCATTTTTTTTTCTTAAGATCAAAACCTAACAGAACCACTCCCAGGCCTTGTCTAATTGGATTCCCTCTATAAAGTCTGATAATAATAGAGATCAGAGGAGACATATGTATCATCTCATATTTGAATGTAAGCAGTTTGTCTTGGTTTAGACCTTTATTGTTATTTATTCATATTTACCTTTTGTATGTCTTTACTTTTTTGTTTGAACTTCAGAGTTTCTCTCCAGCTCTGGTTTTTTCATCAGGTGTGCTTGGAAGTCCACTGTTTCATTAAAGGTCTAATACCTCCCTCCCTCTCCTCCCCCGCCCCATCCCCCAGGCATATATTCAGTTTTGCTGGGTAAGTTATTCTTGGCTATAAGTCTATAGACTTTGCCTTCTGATACCCAGTTCTGGATAGTCTTTAATATCCATCATATTCTAAGTTCTCTCCTTTATAGTGGTGGCTGCTAAATTGTGTGGATCCTGACTATAGTTCTTTGGTACTTGAGTTATTTTTTTTGGAGGGGGGAAGGCAGAGCAATTGGGGTTAAGTGACTTGCCCAAGGTCACACAGATAGTAAGTGTGTCAAGTGTCTGAGATCACATTTGAACTCAGATCCTCTTGACTGCTGGGCCGGTGCTCTTACTCACTGTGCCACCTAGCTGTCCCTTGAGTTACTTCTGGATGCTTGCAGTATTTTTTCTTTGACCTGGAAGCTCTGGATTTTGGCTGTGATGTTCCTGGGAATTCTCATTTTGGGGTTTCTTTCATGAGGTAACTGGTGGATTCTTTCTATTTTCACTTTGTCCTCTAGTTCTAAAAGATCTGGGTAGTTTTCTTTTAAGATATCTTGAAATAGGATGTCTAGGCTCTTTTTTTGGTCCTGGCTTTCTTACAGTCCAATGATTCTTACTTTTATTTTTCTTTCTTGATCTGTTTTCCAGGTCATTTGTATTTGCTGTGAGGTGTCTTAGGTTTTCTTCCATTTTTTCACCCTTTTGACTTTGTTTTAATGTTTTTTTTGTTATTATTGCCTCATAGGGTAATTATCTTCTACTTTTGTTCATTCAAGTTTTCAGGGAGTTTGTTTGCTTGGGCAAGGTTGCGTACCTTTTGTGCCAAGCTGTTAATTCCTTTTCCAATTTTTTCTTCCATAGCTTTCATTTCTTTTCCAATTTTTCCCCTCAATCTCTTGCATTCTATTTATAAAAACATTTTCAACTCTTTAAAAAACACTGTTGCTTCATCTATTCCAGGGATAATGGTTTGTCCCCAAGCTACGTTTTTCTTCTAAGGCTTTTGATTGTAGATGTTTTGGAGTTATTCTTTTCTGCAATTGTGTCTTGAATGTCCCTGCCATCATAATAACTCATTTTGATGAGTACTTGTTGTTTACCCATTCTTCTAGTCTGCTTCCTAACTTTAGACTTGATGTTATGGTAGGTCCTGACAAGATTTCTGGAGGGAAGGTCTAGGCTGGTCATGTTGCTACTTTCTTGTGATATTATTCAATGTTGTGTTAGTCTAGGATGTCCGGAACAAGCTGGGGATCTACAAATTTTCACTGTTCTCAAAGTGGTCGGATCCAGGGCAGAGTTTGATTGCTGCCCCCGGTCTCAATTCTACAAGTTATTGACATGGGTTGGGTCTGAGTAAGAACAGACTGCTGCTGGACTCAGCCTCTATCAGCCAGCTGGAAAGCACTATTGTTTTATCAAAAAAAAGAAAACAAAAAACAAACCAACAGAGTGGCAGAATTGTAGGCTTCCTTTTGTTCTGAGATTTCCACCCTAGTTATTCTTGTATGAACTGGGATAGATACTAGAAGTAAGACCCTGCATTGTGCCTGAGGTCTGAACCATACCATGATGTTGCTTGCTTCTGAATTTCTTCCTTTTTCCATACAAAGCCCAGGATCTCCCTACAAAGAGATGCTACTTCCGTGCTTAAGTCCAGCCAGGATTTGTGACAAGAACTGAGTGACAAAGCTGCCAGTTGGCACCTTGTATGGTTCTAAGGGTGGCCTGATTTGGATCTGGGTTCCTTTTGCCCTGATGCACAGTTTCTCCCTGTGAACTGGAGTGCTAGTGCTTAGTGCTTAGTCCTACATTGCTTGACCTTATCCTCAGGGTCCACACATCTCCCTATCTGTCTTTCTGGGCTGAGATGGGCTGGAGAAATGGCTAATTGTAACTTTTTATGCATCTTACCATCTGTATTCAGTCTGATCCGTTTTCTAGATCTGTTTGGAGAAGTTTGTGGAGGGGAGTATGGCTATATTACCTCCATTTGCCCTGCCATCTTGGATTGACTATACATATTTGTAATAGGTTTTGTTTTTCTTGCTTTCTCAATGGGTCTGGGAAGTAGAGGTGGGAGAGAATCAGAACTGAAAATAAAATTGAATTAAAACACATATGGTTATATTAACACATACACATAAGGAGTAGCAGTTTAATAATAGGAGCTAATAGTCTATATGGTTGCAAAGCATTTTATATTCATTATATTTTTATTTATATGTTTGTTCCTCATAACTACTATATGAGATATATAGGGCAGATACTGTGGCCTCATTTTATAGAAGAGGAAAATGAAGCTCAGAAGTAAAGTGACATGTTCAAAGTCACTCAGTTAAGTGGTAGAGCCAATAGTTTTAAATTTAGAGTTCTTTACAAAATACCATCTGGAGAACAGAATTCTGAGAATAGAGTTAGCAGACAGAGAAATAACACTGTATACATGAGTCCCACGCTTCTATATATATTATAATAGAATGTTACAGCATAGAATGAGGGAGCTGGAAAGGATCTGAGAACATGAGATGTGGAAGCTGGAAGAGGTCCTTAGAGGTTATCTAGTACAACTCTCTATGGACTTTAAGAATCATAAAATATGGTAATTCGTAACAAAGATAATGAGAGTCCCCTTCCTGTCCCTTTAAATCTGCCTCAGCATTGATTTACTTAAAAACCTTTTAAAAAAGACATGATTATACAACAAAAGAAGGTATGCTTTTTTCTCTTCTGTTATTAAATAAACACATGAAACTTGCTTGGCTTGTTGGTAGCACACACAGATTTCTATTGCTAAAATTAGTGATAGGACAAATGCTATGAACTGTGGTGTTTATATCAAATCATGTAAGACAACAAATATTTTTATAGAAGAGCAACTCCACATTGTTAATCAAGAACATGCAAATTAAAACGGTTTTGAGGAATCTCCTCATGCCCATTAAATTGGCCCAAATAATCTAAAAGAAAACTCATTGCTGGTGGGTTTGCAGAAGATCGGGTACATGTTTTCTTTGCTGGCACAACCGAAAATTAGTGGAATCTTTTAGAAAAGCAATTTTTTGGCATGTAGCAAAAGGTACAAAATCACGTCTTTCGACCTAATAATTCTGTTGTTGGGAATATACCCTGGCAATTTATTAAGAAGAAAAATCAGCAGTCCAGAGATATTTATAACCACCATATATTGTTCATCAATAAGTTAAATTGCAACTAAGATTGATAAGAGGAAGAAATATGGAAGCAAAACCAAACCAGAACAGTGTGTACATTAGCCAAGGTGACATATAAGGAAAAATGAATAGGAATGAGTAGAGAAAGAAATTTGATGAAGACTTAGCATATGTGACTGATAAGTTATGGTGTTTTTTGTGCATTGAGATTCACTTATTTAAATGCAAGTGGTTACACACCAAACTTAATTATATTGATGTTTAGTATTAAGTTTGTCACATCATTTATTAAAATAAAATAAGGGGATTAGATTAGATGAACTCTTAAGGTCACCTCCATTAGAAACACATTTGGTATATAAGCTCTGCTGCTTATTATTTTTATTACAATACTGGCATTTCCTCATGTTATCATCTGATCATTGTGCTTCGATTTTTCTGGCACATGACAGTATTTTTCTTTCTTATCTGAGCCAAAACAAGTGATTCTTCACTTACTTTAAGGGTAATTCTGTTTTCCAGCAAAGTTCAATATAAGAAATATGTCAATCATTGTTGAATTCAAGGAAATGTCCTACTTAATACTAGGATGCCTCAATACTAAAATATGTCATGGTTGATTTATCACTGCAGGAGTAGCATTGCTAGTCAAAAATATCATAGTACCTAAGAATGTTTATCCTGAAGGAGGAAGGGGCCAAGGAAGATTCACCTAACTAAATGTTCATCACCATATCTAATTGGTCTTAATTATTCGGTAGGCCCAATATTAGCCTTTCCATCAATACTCTTATAAAAATATCACCTTCAGTGGTGCTGTTTTATCCTATTAACTTAATATACCACAGAGTCATAGATTCTATGTCATGGAATCATAGAATCTCAGAATTGGAAGGATGTATAGGAACCTCTCTTCTTTCATTCTACAACTAAGGAAACAGAGATCAGAGAGTCTGCATGACTTTCCTAAGGTCAACAAAAAATTAAGTGCCAGAGCCAGGACTATAAGCCAGGTCTTCTGACGTCCTAGGCCAGTATTCTTTCTGGCAAACCAAGCTATTTGTACATCTACCTATACTACAGGATAGTACTTATTGATGAATACCAGTTCTTCTCCAGGGTGCCATGGGTGGGGAAGTTACTTTGAGGTGTCAGATCCATCAGCACAACAACAACAACAACAAACAACCTTTTCAACAGTTCAACCTACTTTCTAAGTCCTTTATCTGGGAATTCACAGATGTAACATAAGATTGGAAAAATAGGGTGGTGCTTGTGGAGAGCCTTGAATACCAGTTCCTTCATTACATCAGTGTTTAAGCCTCCCTGCCCTCATAATTTTGCCAGTGTTTTGTTATAGCATCCATTCCACATGTGATAAAAGATGCCTTTGGTAATACAGTTACAAAAATGAAGCATTTCTTCCTTTGGTCTCCCTAAATGAGGGTGCCCTGGATAGACTCCTACTTTGGAAAATATCTGAGTGGGCAGACTCTTTTGCCACACTGCCCTCATTGTCTGCCCTCATTCACTCAGACATCTCATTTCTTACCCAACCAACACAAGCATCTCAGAGCTCTAGCAGCTGTTAAAATGAATAGAAAAAAAATGCTTAGGGAATGAAAAGGATGCATATTGTTCTCATTTGGGCATCGTATTCAAATGAAGGCACTTTCTTAAGGAAAGACATAATGACTAATGATAGTCAAGCTTAGTTTTCTCTTAATATAGTCATGAAATGCAAGTATGCTAATACTTTATGGAACTGTTTCAGGAGGTCCATTTAGTAATTTTTCTATCTTCTGGGGAACAGATATACTGTCATGTTTGAAACCTTAGAGTCATCTCACACTCTTCCCTCTCTTACATCTCTCTTATCTAATCAGTCATCATGTCTTTTGGATTTCACTTTTATAGTATTTCTCATATATGTCCCTTCTCCATTCCTATGAATAACACCCTGGGTTGCTTTTTAAAAATTTTTTTTATTTTATTTTTAGATCCACTTTCTCTTCCCATCAAGGAAGCAAGAAAAGCAAAACCCATTACAAATACATATACATATATATATATGTGTATATATATATATAACCAAGCAAAACAAATTTCCTGACTATTTTGTATGATGTCCATTCAGCAAGTGATAGGAATGATATTGACGATGAAGGATGCCTTTGATAGTACCCCTTTGCATAGATGAAATATTTTTTCCTTTGATTGTCTTAACTGAGGAAGCCCTGGATAGACTTCTACCTTGTTACCATCTGCCTGGACTATATAAATAGCCTCTTTATAGGTCTTCTCTCTTTTACCCTTTCCCCTTCTGATCTCTTCTTCCTGTTGTCAGAATAACCTTTCCTATGCAGAGAGCTGGGCATGTCATTGGTTTGCTCAAAAAACATCAGTGGCCCCCTATTGTGGACTGAATAAAGTTCAGAATCCTTTCCCTGGAATTCAAGGCCTTCCACAATCTGGTGCCATCCAACCTTTTCAGCTTCATATTGTGGCTTTCTGTATGCTCTAAGCTACAGCTAAGTGAATCCCTCTATCCTTCAAACATATTCTCTACTTTCCCAGCTCTGTGCATCTGCTCCCGCTATTCCTATTGGATTCTTGTCCGTCTTTTAAATCCTAACTCAAATGATACCTATAGTGACTTAAAAAACCATTAACAAAGGGCATGGAGAGACTGAGAGCTGTATAAGTGGAGGCATGTACTCATAACAGTTAAATTATGTATCTTTGAAGTATGGAAGGATAACAAAATTTAATTCAGCAAGTGTTTACTAAGTATCTCATATGTTTCTGGCACTGTAATAGTGCTGGCGAAGGAAAGAAAAAAGTGAAACAGCTCCTTCCCTAGATCAGCTTACATTCTACTGTTATCAACAACCCTATACACAAATTCAAATTAAAATAAGCAAGTTCAAAATATATACAAAACAAATACAAAGTAATTACACAAATAAGTTTAATATATATGCAAAATACAAAATAATTTCTGAGGGGAGAGCAGGGAGGGGGGAAGAAGGGAATAGAGGGAGATAGAGAAGGGAGGATCAGGAAAAGCTTCCTGTACAAGGGAGGGCCTTAAGCTGAGCATTGAAGGGAATCAGGGATCCCAGGAAGGGGAGACGAGGAGAGAGAAAATTTCAGATATGAAGTACAACGACACAGAGGTGGGAGATGCAATATTGTATATGGGGAGCAGGAAGGAAGTTAGTTTGGCTAAAGCATAGTGTATGAGGAGTAATATGAAATGAGTTTAGGAAGATATGTTAGAGCCAGATTGTGAAGTACTTTAAATGCCAAGCACTGGAGTTTTTATTTGATCATTGAAGTAGTAGAGAGCCACCAAAGTTTCTTGAGCAAGAAAAGGACGTGGTCTACCTGGGGCTTTAGGAATATTGCTCTGGCAGCTATATGGTGGATGGATTAGAAAGAAGACTAGAATGATCAGACAATGAGTTGTATCTGGTCTAGGTAAACATAGATTTCCCCAAGGTCCTAATAGGCATACATGTTTGTGTGTATATGTCTTTCTGTTCATTTATCTTCTTATAACCCCAGAAAGCAGATTCTGGCCTCCTATATCTCTCCTCTTCTCACTCTCATCTTTTCCTTTCCCTTAAACTTCATTCAGAGTTGCAATACATTGAGTTTGTTATAAACTATAAAGTGCTTTCCTCACAATAACTCTGTGAGATAGATGAGCAAGATGAGAATATAGAGGAGGAAAATGAGACTCAGATAGATGAAGTCACTTGCCCAGAATCACACAGCTAATAAATGGGACCACTTGAACTCCTTTCTTCTGATTCTGTGATCAGGATTGGGACAATGCTTTGCAGTATTCTATTACAAATGGCTTACTGTTTAGCCTGTTCTAAAGTGTTTGAGTATGAGATCCCAACATAATATCCCAGTCTTTCTTTAGTAACATGTTCTAATATCATTGTAACCTTCAGAAATAGGAGAGGTTTTTTAATTTTTATTATTACAAGTAGCAGGTTCATAGATCTAGAGCCAGAAGATGACCTCAGAGGCCTTCTAGGCCTAAACTCCCTCATTTTTCAGATGAGTAAACCAAAATCTGAGGAAGTTACGTAATTTGCCCAAGGTCATCCAGGTAGTGAGCTTCAGAGGTAGGATTTGTACTCAGGGCTCCTTACTCCAGGGCTCTTTTTTTGTTACCATGCTACCTCCCTGGGCCAGTTTTTTTTCTCCCAAGAGACCCTAGAAATAATATACATTAGTTATCTGTTTGGTAGTTTTTTTAAAAAAAATTATCTTAACTTGTGTGTAGCGACAGAACATAACTAACATTTTAATCTTAAATTGAATGTGTATTCTATACATGCAGATGAATAGTGTTACCATGTCTAGGTACCTTCTGGACCCTTTAAGGAAACTCTATTAGAAAGTAGTCAGAACAAAATCTTTTTCCTTCTTTCAAGGAAAATTTCTTATGATTAGATGGTATAATACTTTTCTTTTAGAGAAATCAGTTCTTAACTGACCTCTGTTTCCTTTTTTGTCTTTGTTTCGCCCAGTGCCTTCTACATGGTGGGCACTTAATAAATTCATATTGAATTGAATTAACAGGAAATGTTAAACAAAAAGTATGTAGACCAGCAGTGCTTATAATAAAATTGGAATGATGCAGACACAACATGACCCCTTAACATGAATGAATGTAAATTCACGAAACATTTTTTTTTGGTGGTTGGGTGACAGAAGAGCTAGTTTTTCATCTGGGCTTGGGAGCAAAGTAGATGTGACACTTTAGACAAGTTCTTTAATTACTCAAGCTCTTTCTTGTGCCCCATCTATAAAAGAGGGAGGTAAATAAGCTGAGTTCTGAGGTACTCCATGTCCTATTTTATGATGAGAAAGTCACTAAGATTTAGTGGAAAACTCAACATTCACAAGTCAGAGGATCTAGATTTGAATTTCACCCCTACCACTTGACTACATATGTGACTTCAGACAAGTCATTTAACCTTTCCGCATCTGTAAAATTAGGACATTAGACTACATCATTGCTAAGGCCCTTCTAGTTCTAAGTTTATGAACTTGTGAACTAAATCACATGAGAAATCACATAATAGGTTCATTACTTTCATCTAACATTTTATCTCTGACAGTGCCACAAGGGAGCAGTTTATGGTAATGAGAGAACATAGAAAGTTGTCTATAACTATTTGAGAGACCCTTGAAAGACCACTCTTGTCTTAGTAGAGTTGAGTTCAAGACCTGGTATCTACATTTGCATCATAGAACCATAAATGATTATAATTGAAAGGATTTTAGAAATCATTTAATCAAATGAAGGGTTAAATGACTTGCCTAACAACACACAAATTGGGGTTAGAAGGAATTGGAACCTGATTTGTAGCCCAGTATCCTTTTCATGACAGCATGTACCTGACCAGTTGTTTGGTTACTGGACAAATCATTTCCCTTCTCTGGACTTTAGTTTTCTCATTTGTAAAGTAGTACTACTTACCTCACAAAGATGTTTAAGGAAAATAAAAGTATTTTAAACTGTAAAGCTTTATAAATGTGAGCTATTTTTTTTGCATTATGTCAAATTATGGTCAAATAGAGACTAAATTAGCCATTGTTGAGGATATTGCAGAAGAGATTCGTCCACTAGGCTTGAGATTGGACTCAATTCCCCTCCTTTACTCTATGAAATATTTATCTTTTCAGTGCCTCAATTTATCAGGGAGGGCAGGTGATGAGAAGAATGGAGAACAATGGACCTCTGCTGTTATACAGCTCTTTTTTGGATATGAAGGGTTATCCAAATGCTTAGTCATGGTGATAAAGAGCTTCAGAACTTGTACTGGGGAGAAATGTTTACACTGAGTAAGAGTTGAATAAGGATAAAGTGGTAAGGAAGTCAGGAAATTTTGAATATTAAGTACATTAAATACTGAACATAAGGCAGAAATATCCTTTTTCTCAAAAAAAGCCAGCCTTAGTTCTTTGAAGGGTTATTGGGAGTGACTCATGCCCCATTCCCCCCACTTTATGAAAGTAGAGTGAATAATACAACCTAACAAGTATAAACTTGCTACATTTCTGGGCATTCAAACAACTGTAGAATCTGATTAAGTTCATTTAGAATCATGTAATCACAAAAATGTTAGAACTTGGAATGCAGAATAATAGTAGTAATACCTTAAATTCCTCATGTAGTGGATAGTGGATGAGCTTTGCAATTAGATGGCCTATATGTCTGGCTGTGTGACCTTGGACAAACCACTTAACTTCTTAGTACCTCAGACATCTCCCCAAAACTAGAAGTAGTTGCAGAACAGTTCCTCACTTCCACTTTTGGAGAGAGTTGCTCATTTAGAGTTTCCTATGTGAATGAAATTCCAGAGCTGGATGCCCTACCCAAAAAAATTTACAAAGTCTTTCCCACTCCCACAACACTGAGAAGTTGGATATGAGAAAATTAAGACTCTAAGAGGTAATTTGATTAGTAACGTTTTCACCCCACCAGTAAGCAGCAGAGTTGGAACCAAAACTTGGATTTTCCAACTCCCAAGATAGTGAGTGCTCTTTACATTAAGTGTACTACAGGTAGAAGAGAAATTAGAAGCTCATCTAATCCAAACCCTTCATATGGTAGAGCAGGCAACTGAGGCTTAGGACAGTGTAGTGACCTAGGCACAAACTAATTAGTGTTAGAATTATTGGAACCATAGGAAAGCCCCTTAATTGCTTGAATACATTTCTCCCAAATCTTTAGTCTTGCACTCTCTCTTCATCCTAGAAAACCAACACTCTTAATTGTTAGGTAAATGCATATCTTAGTCATTGAATGTACACCCTCTAATCACAGATTCTTAACCTTTCTTGTGTCATAGACCCCTTTGGCAGTCTAGTGAAGCCTATGGACCTCTTTTCAGAAAAATATTTTGAAATGCATAAAATAAAATATACAGGATTACAAAGTAAACCAATCATATTGAAATATGCTTATCAAAATATTTTTAAAAAACAAGTTCACAGATCCCAAGTTAAAAACAGAAGCAAATGTTTATGTGCACTACATGCCACTTTTTTACTGAGAAGGTGCTGTCATATCATCTAAGTGGATGCGCCTTCCAACTGGGCTGATTTTGATTTTTACCTACTTCTTGATCTTCTGTGACTCTTGCCATGTTCTCCCAGAAGTCTCACCTGGGGTTTGTGGAGTAGGTTGATTCACCTGCCATTCTAGGGGTCTTTCTCTAGATGTCGTGATATTGCATGTGTTTGAGCAGAGCACACAGACTGTTAATTATCCGTCTTTTGCTACATGACTGGCCCATCTTTCCTAATCATGCCTTTCTTTGACATCTAATTTGTCCACAGTTCTTCACTGATAGTATACTGCGTTCTGTTTCCCCCCTCCATTAACCTTGGGTGACTTGACACTCTAATTCTTCAGATACTGAAGTATTCCTTACTTCGTAGCCATGTATCATTGGCAGAAGTATATCTTTATTTAAAAGTTGGTTTATATTTTAGGGAGAAGCTTGAGCTAATTAGAAGCACCATGCAGTTTCCCAAATGCAAACCAATCTACTTGCCTCCTCCTTTTCAATTCTGGGTCCATTTTATTGCCCACATGTAGTGTCCATCAAGTTTTATGTACTGTTGGAGTATGAGAATCTATCTAATTGCACATCATAGTCTGGACAATAGGTATTCTCCATCCACTTAGTTTTTTTTTTTTACGTGGATAGTTAGGCCATGTCAGCATGGGTCTCATTCATGAAACTTAGCTGTTTTCTAGAGCTTGGTGCAATTAGCACAATGTCCCAGGTCTGTTATCTTGTCTAGGTTATGTTATGCATACATTCCTGCCTAGAGAAGTAGAAAAATATTCATTGACCTCTAAAAGTCCTGTCTAGTACTACAATTATTTGAATTTTTAAATAGCACCTCACATTGCTTCTTTCTAAATAAAAGACAATTCTAAAGAAAAGAGATAAATTATTTTTTAGCTAGATCCAAACTATCATCTAGCAATATGCTTTTGGCCCTGAGAATGTATTTTAACAATCCACAGATGACAAATATTAAATCATGTGGGTGTGTCTTTAATTTTATTGTGATTAGGTGATTCACTTGCCAGAATCAGATACAAAATTCTCCATCTCACCAATAGAGAATCAGAGACCTACTGAGCATCCAACACAGCTATGTAATCTTGTAGTACTTTGACGTAGTTTAATCTTGCTTACAAATCAAATGGTTTTAAGGAAGAAATTGCATTTAATCAGAATTAGGTTGGTTTTTATAATGTATTTGTTTTTAAATAAAAAATAAAAACTTGCTTTGGGGCTGGAATCAATGTTTTAGGTAGTTTGTCTTTTTGCAGGCTGTTGTGGTGGTGGGGGAAGGCAAAATTATTAAATCTTTTTAAAGAAAATATTTATTTAGAGAATCATTTTAAGGAGTAATTAAGGAATTCATTGAATGGACATTTTAAGATTGATTCATTAATGCATATATTCATTCAACATGTATTAAGCATATGATAGAATCTAGAATCTAGAACTGTAGGAACCTAGAATATCAGAACTGGGAGGGACTTTTGAAATAACTTAGTCCTACCTTCTAATTTTATAGATGAAGAAACTTTGAGTAAGGGGAAGTAAAAGTGATACAGCTGGCACTAGGCTAGGACACAGTTTCTCCAACTTCCAGTTCAGAGGTCATTCAATTCTACCACATTGCCTCTCCATTATGTGCTATATAGTGGGAAAGATATAAACACAACTAAGATAGTGTCTTTTTCTTTAACAAGTCCAGAAGTCCACATTCATTCAATCATACCACCTCAATTATAGTTTCTTCAAAAGAATTACCTCTATATATTAAATAGTGTAAATTTCTATATTGGAAATTAAGTAAAATCTGAGTAACTCACATGCTAATCCTTTGTCCTGAATAACACTGATGAGTATAGATTGCCAGTAACTATTCTTTGCTTCATTGGATGGTCATGAATTACCTTAGGTACTTACCTTAGGATCTTAGGTGTGAATATTCCAAATAAAAATTCCCTCATTTGAGACATCTCTTCATATCGAAGTTATTTTATTATGTAGGTCACTTAATTAAGATACATCAGAAGACTGACATGTTAGTTATCATTATCCTAAAAGTTCTAAAGGACAACTTACAATCCACAAATCACTTCAACTTTGTTTTGGATTCTACATCTTTCTTACTCTGTCTTTTAGCCATTCAGCACTATAATGTAGGAGTGGAAGGGCAGTAGCATAGTAGAAAGAGCACTGAACTTGGCATCAAAGGTCTTAGGTTAGAGCCACAGCATTGTAACTTAATAACCATGAGACTATTAATAAACCCCTTAAACTTCCTAAGCCTCAGTCTATTCATTTGTAAAATGGAACTAATAATACTTGTTCTATTTGTTTCACAAAGTTAAAGATCTTAGACTAAATACAAAAAGGCCTTTGAACTAGCATGACATTGTACAAAAGTTCTACTCAGAGAGGCCAGGAAATTTGACCAAGTCCCAGGGATCATCTACAAATAATAAAACAGGTTGAGAAGAGGGAGTTCCAGACATTGAAGTAAATGTGGAGCTCTAGCTGAGTCTCTGGAGCCACCTGGTAAAAAGGAAACATCTCAATTTTGGACTTGGTTAGGTCTTCTTCCTCCCCTCTCTTTCTTTAGACCTTGCCAGCTTCCAAAGATGTTGGACCTCCCTATTTTCTCATCAGAGAAATATCATCCCTGGATCATGTGGTGGCAGTGTTTGTGTCATTGGAAACCAAGGACAAACCAGACTCAGGCCTCTTCAAGGAGACCAGTAAAGAGACTACACTATATTTAAAGGACACTTCTTAAGCACCCCATAGATGGGGAAAAAGAACTTCTAGCAATCAGAAATTGAATTACCCTTTGGTCACATAGGCTCTAGTTTGAGCTCACTTTCCCCTGGTTGAGGGAGATTGTGGCACATGCTTGTGGGAGGATGTTTTGTGCCAGCTGTTCTTATTGTACCACCTTGGTAACTATACCTTTCTAAAAGCTACTTAAGACTGACTGACTAAATAATAATTTGCAACTGATAATCTTGGAGGTAAGCACACCAGTAGAGGCTTCAGCCAATGGCATTAGAAAATCCCCAGACCCCAAGAACCCTTGGGGAAGATATAGCTAGCCTAGCTTAGAAACCTGACTCATCTATGAGAGTGAGAGTTAGGGTGAAGATACCTCAGAGCATATTTAGCTTCACTAAGTGGCACAGATTGAGATCTCATACCTTACCTTCTTCTCTCCACAAATAAAAGCTGTAAAGAACTATGGAATATAAAGTATTAGAGATAGAATGGAAGCTAGAACACAAATTGAAATTGGAAGGAACCTTGAAAAATAACTCCACTGAATATATTATTAAAATTTATCTTATATCTATTAATGCCTTTTGTTTTTACATCATATTCATTTCAGAATATATCTTTCCCATCCTCACAAAGCAAATCTATATCTTCTAACAAAGATTAAGAAAAGAAAGAGTTCAGCAGTTCAGTAAAACCAACCAATCCATCAACCATGCCTGGCAGTGTATGCAATATCTGATATCCAGTACCACTACAATGAAGTAAAGGAGGTATATTTTCTCAATTCTTCTCCACAGGAGGATTATTATTGATAATTCAGGTGAACATTGATCTTGAAGATTTCCTAACTTGCTTCACTCTCCTACCAAATAAGATTCAATTCAATTCAATTCACCAAACATTTATTAAGTGCCTACTTTGTGCCAGGGACTGTGCTAAGTGCTAGGGATACAAAAAGAAGCAAAAGGTTGTCCCTGCCCTCAAGAAGCTTACAGTCTAGTGGGGGAGAAAACAATCAAACAAGTATATGCAAAGCAAGCTATATACAGGATAAGTAGGAAATGATTTATTTGAAAATTATTAATTTGAAGAGCACCTTCAAAGCCAAAGCAATAGTTTTTATTCAAGAGGGAAATTAAGAGAAAACTAATTCAAGCCTTCCTTTTCCTTCATACATTTGCTAAAAGGTACCAGGAACTGTTCTTTGCTAGAAGTAATTTCTTGCATATCTGCTTTGATTATTCTGTTTTGCAGAATGGAGGATGATTTTTCCTTAGGAGGGAAGAGAATCATAAGATGTTAGATTTAACATTAAAACATACAAACCGATCTTTGGGACTAGACAGTTTTTCATCTTATTTTTAAGAAAACCCTTTGTAAAATCATAACAATTATAGGATTCTGAGCTAGAAAGGAACCTTAGAATCATCCAGTTTAACCCCCTCATTTTACCAGTGAGGGCTAAAAAGGTCAAATGACTTGCCTAAGGTCACACAAGTATTAAGTAGAAGAAAGATTTGAGGTCAGGCCTTCTGATTCCAAATCTAGTTCTCTTTTTACTATAACATTCTGCTATCCCTTATAAGAAATCAAAAGTCACATTAGAAATTTCTGGGGGTGGAGCCAAGATGGCAGCTGGAAAGCAGGGACTTGCTTAAGCTCTCCCCCAAATCCCTCCAAACACCTGTAAAAATGGCTCTGAACAAATTCTAGAGCTGCAGAACCCATGAAATAGCAGAGGGAAGCAGGTCTCCAGCCCAGGAGAGCCTGGATGGTCACTGGGAAGGGTCTATCACATGGTGCTGGGA
>CM053625.1:88633095-88649651 GCA_028646595.1 Phalanger gymnotis | reverse complement strand
TCACCAAATTCCAAAGTTCCCAGGTCAAGGAGAAAATACTGCAAGCAGCCAGAAAGAAACAATTTGAGTATTGTGGAAACACAATCAGAATAACCCAAGATCTAGCAGCTTCTACATTAAGGGATTGAAGGGCTTGGAATATGATATACCAGAGGTCAAAGGAGCTAGGATTAAAACCAAGAATCACCTACTCAGGAAAACTGAGTATCATGCTCCAAGGCAAAATATGGACTTCCAATAAAATAGAGGACTTTCAAGCTTTCTCAATGAAAAGACCAGAGCTGAATAGAAAATTTGACTTTCAAATACATGAATCAAAAGAAGCATGAAAAGGTAAACAAGAAAGAGAAATCATAAGGGACTTACTAAAGTTGAATTGTTTTGTTTACACTTCTACATGGGAAGATGATATGTGTAATTCACGAGACCTTTCTAGTTGAAGGAAATATACATATATATATATAGACAAAAGGCACAGGGTGAGTTGAATATGAAAGGATGATATCTAAAAAATAAAATAAAATTAAGGGGTTAGAAAGGAATATATTGAGAAAGGGAGAAAGGGAGAGATATAATGGAGTCAATTATCTCACATAAAAGTGGCAAGAAAAAGCAGTTCTGTTGGAAGGGAAGAGGGGGCAGGTGAGGGAGAATGAGTGAATCTTGCTCTCATTGGATTTGACTTGAAGAAGGAATAACATACACACTCAATTGAGTTTCTTACCCTACAGGAAAGTAAGGGGAAGGGGATAAAAAAGGGGGGATGATAGAAGAGAGGGCAGATAGGGGAGGAGATAATCAAAAGCAAACACTGTTGAAAAGGGATAGGGTCAAGGGAGAAAAGTGAATAAAGGGGGACAGGATAGGATGGAGGGAAATATAGTTAGTCTTTCACAATGTGATTATTGTGGAAATGTTTTACATAATGATACACATGTGGCCTATGTTGAATTGCTTGCCTTCTTAGGGAGGATAGGTGCGAAGGGAAGAGGGGAAACAATTTGGAGCTCAAAGTTTTAAAAGCAGATGCTCAAAAAAAAAGTTGTTTTGCATGCAACTGGAAAATAAGATATATAGGGAATGGGGCATAGAAATCTATCCTGCCCTACAAGAAAGTAAGGGGAAACGGGATGGGTGGGGAGTGGGGTGACAGAAGGGAGGGCTGACTGGGGAACAAAGCAGTCAGAATATATGCTATCTTGGATGGGAGGAGGGTAGAAATGGGGAGAAAATTTGTAACTCAAAATCTTGTGGAAATCAATGTTGAAAACTAAAATAGTAAATAATAAAATATGAAAAAAAAGAAATTTCTGAAAAAATTAATGAAAATTCATTTGGAGGAAACAAAAAGACTAGAATCTCAAGGGAAGTAGGAACAAAGGAGAATAACATGTCTAGACCTTGGATTATACTACAAAGCCATAATTATTAAAACTATTTGTTACTGGTGAGAAAAAAAGTAGAACAGATTAGTTAAAGAAGAATCAGAAATCACAGGTCTAGTCCCTATATTTCTGTTAGTTACCTATAGTTCTTGGACAGTAGACCTTTGTCAGAGATATTCGATACATATTTTTTCCCCAGCCAAATATTACTCTTATTTTAGTTGCATTAATTTTGTTCATTCAAAAGCTTTTCAATTCTACATAGTCAAAATTTTCTAATTTTCTTTTTTATTGCCTCTTATGTTACGTGTATTATAGCATATGATCTAAGATGTTGGCCTAAACTTATGTTAGACTGCTTTTTAGCCATTCTTGACATTTGGGAGTTCTTTCCTATGAAATTTATGTTATGGGGTTTATTGAACCAATAGGTTATTGAGTTCAATTATTTCTTATTCTCCCTTAGCTAGTTTGATTTATTGATATTTTTTTAAAAATCAGAACTAAATAATTTTGTTGATTATTATTTCACAATATAATCTGAGGTCTGGAAGTACTATTCTAAGAGAGAATTCTTAATTGAACAAAAAATGGAAGAGATCACAAAATATACAATAAAATTATTTAGATTGCATAAAATTGAAAGATTTTTTTTTTTACTAATGAAAGAAATGCAGTTAGAATAAGATGTGAAATGGTCCATGAAGGAGAATCAGCATAAATGTGTCTGATGAGGTTTGCTATCCAAAATACATAATAAATTAATGCAAATATGTAAGTCCAAGAGCCATTTTTCAAATGATGTGATCCAAAGATATGAATAAACACTTTTCAAAAAACTGAACATCATTAGACAACCATATGAAAGATTACTTTAGATTACTAAAATGTCCATATCATTTGATCAAAGATCCCACTGCTAGATAGATCCTATGGATACTATTTTTTATATTAGCATTTTTCACAGTAGCAAAGAACTAGAAAAAAAGTAGATACCCAATGATTAGGTAAACAGTTAAATAAACTGTGGTATATGAATATAATAGATTATTATTGTGCCAATAAGAAATGATGAATATGACAAATTCAAAGAAGCATGAAAAGACATGTGAATTGATATAGAGTAAGTAGAACCAAGAAAACAATGTATACGATGACCAATATTATAAATGAAAGAACAACAACAAACCACCATATAACTGAAAGGAAAGGAGGGAAATAAGAATTTATTAAGTGCCTACTAAATGCCAACCACTGTAGTGAGCACTTTGTAAGTATCTTGTTTGTTCCCTTACAACAGCCCTTCAAGGTAGGTATTATTATTATCCCCATTTTACAGTTGAAGAAACTGAAGCAAATAGAGTTTTAAGTAACTTGTTCAGGGAGGTTGCATAGCTAGTCTAAGACTGGATTTGAACTCAGAACTTCCTACTCTATCCACTCTATCCTAGCTCTATCCACTGTATCACCTAGCTTCCATATAAATATAATGTAAAATGGAAAAGTACCACGGCAGGCGGAGATTTGGAATTTGGATGATTGTTAGATTATGATTTTCTCTAACTATACAGAATTAGTTACCTATAATAATAGGTTATAGGTACAAAATGTGATCTAAGTCAGAGGCATCAAAGGCTGCCCTTAGGCCACATGCAGCCCACAACACTCTTGGGTGTAGACTAGACTACATTAAAATGTAATTAGGAAATATTTAAAAAAAATTTGAAAATACAATTGATAGTCTTAATGTATCTTTTTCTAAGTCAATATATGGCCCACAAGGATCCTTATTAATGGTTTACTGACCCCCTCCACCCTCCATTTCTATTTGAGTCTGACCACTGGTCTAAGGGATAGAGTCATTTAAATTTTTACTGGAGTTAATTAGCTACTTTTCTTATCTCTGGAAATGGGTGTGTACATGGCATGCTTAGCATATGTTTTGTCTCCCAGTTACTAGTTACTAGTAGCCGGACTAGTAGATTAAAATCAAATTGGTATTAGAGCTCCCATTATCAGATGGTTTAATTGATAGTATGGAATACTTAGTAATACTTCAGATAAGATCTGAGCAGTGACCCTGCAGGCACCGGGAAGAGTTGGTAGGAACCTCTCCTTAAAAAGGCATCTTGCTTGTGAAATTTTCATAGTAGAAATAGGTTCCTGTCTGTCTAAAGAAAGATGAGACAAATTCTTGGTCTGAGGCAGGAGCCTAGATTGTGGGGTCCTGTAATTGACTTTGCTGATCTTTAATTTTTTTTCAACTATTTCTCAACAAAAATAAAGATCATCTTCACTTCTATTATCGTAGTGCTTTTTTTTTTTTTACCTCTGCCTAAAGTTTGTCATTGGATAAGTCTATCAGTCTTACCTTGGGCAAGTCATTTCTCCACCTTGGGCCTTAAAATATACTATGACAGGCTTGTCACTTTACCACTTTGAGTTTCAGTTTCCTCATCAGTAAAATGGTGATAATAATACTTGTTCTAGCTGTGTCCTAAAGTTGTGGGAAAACTGCTTTGTAAACCTAAAGTGCTTTATAAATGGGAATGGATCATGATGATATTTTAACATTCTCTATTCTAAGGTCCCTTCCAGCTCTAACATGTCATTACTCCATGAAATGCATGCCTAGCCCCAATCTGTTTTAAATTTCTAAATAAAGACACAATTCTTTTGGTAACTCCTATTGCATAAAGACCAAAGGAAACTGGTAATATTAATTATTTTGTAAGGAATACAAACCTCTACTGCTGAGTCACTTCTGTGTTTTAGTATGAAAACTTATTTCACATGTCTGTATAAAAACTACTTAGAACTTGGCCAAAGTAATTTTATTGATTTTTTTAAAATACATTTTATGAAGGATATCAAACAATGTATAAAGCTAGTAGGTACAATTTGAAGTTTATCTTCTGGGGATTATTGTGGAACTGTGTATGGCTGAGTGCTACGTTTGAATTTGTTGCCAAAGTTTAACAGCAAAGGACAAAGGCAGACTTCTGTATGCTAAGTTGTAGCTGCACTAAATACTTTTCAAAGCTATATAATTTTATATAATTACAATTAATTTGTGAATGGATTGTAAATATAGCATAGTAATAGTTTGTAGGGAGGTAAAAGACTTAGATGAATTTATGTCCTTAAGAAATAGGAGAGTTTCTCTCTGAGCATTTAAGGCTCAGCTTATGTTCTATCTTATCCATGAAATCCCATGTCAATGAAGCTGCTGACCACTGCAGCCCACATTATTACTAAGATTTTCCTAGAATCATAGAATGTTAGGTTTGGAATGGACCTTAATGATAATCAGTTCTAACCTTCTCCCTTTCAAGGGTTCCTAACATTTTTGTGTGACATGGACCCTTCTGGCAGTCTTTTGAAGCTTCTGGACCTTTTCTCAGAATGTTCTTATATTCACAAAGTTAATATGAAGAGAATTACAAAGGAAACCAATTATATTAAAATACAATTCACAGACCCCAGTTTAAGAACTCCTATACTAGGTTATCACTTTGAAGATCAATTGAAACCCCTTTAGATCTCTAAGGTCCATTCCAGTGCTTTCATTTTGAGCTTGGTTCTACATTCCAAAATATTTTTTTTTCTTTTAGGTTACTTTCTTTGGGTATAAGTAGAATTACTGTGTCAAAATGTGATCATGGTCAATACCACCATAACTTCAATAAGGATGGAGTGTGCCACACTTTAATTCACTTCCTTTTTTGGCATGATTATTAGATTCACAAATCAGAGGAATGCTATAGATAGAGTTTACTTTGATTTTGGAAAATAATTTGACAAAGTCTCTCATGCTATTGTTGTAGGCGAGTTGGAGAGATGAGGATTAGAGAATAAGCAGTTTAGTTAGTGGTTTTGGAACTGGTTGAATGACTGGACCCACACATTAGTTACAAATGGTTTGGTGTCAACAGTGTAGTGCCCCAGAGATCTGTACTTGGCCTTGGACACTTTATTATTTTTTATGGTGGATTGGTTGGTCATTGTCCTTCATTCTTAAAGAGGACCAAAATCACTATGCTAAAGTCAAGTTACAGTTTGTCTGACTGTGGCTGATCAAACTAACAGGAGCTTGGAATGTTCTGCCACAGGTAGGACACAAATAGTCCATGTGAATATTTGGGATGGATTCCCTAAATTTGTGCATTTCGTGTTTCTGTTGAGCTGCTTCTACTTCTATTCTGCTTTGTTCATAGAGCACAGCACCTTCTCTGATGAAGGCATGCCATACTGGGCAGTCCTGTGCCAGTGTCTCACATGTCATACAATCAATTCCAAATTTCTTAAGCGAGAACTTGAGAATGTCCTTGTATTGCTTCTTCTGACCACCATGGAAGCACTTGCCCTGTGTGAATTCTCCATAAAATAGTCTTTTTGGCAAGCATACATTTGGCATTTGAACAACATGAAGTTGTGCTTTATGCAGTAGAGTTTGAATGCTTGGCAGTTTAGTTCGAGAAATGACCTCAGTGTCTGGTGTTTTGTCCTGCGAGGTGATCTTCAGAATCTTCCTAAGACAATTCACATGAAAGCAATTCAGTTTCCTGGCACAGGACTGGTGTGCTGTCCAGGTTTCACAGGCATACAACAATGAAGTCAGCACTACACCTCAGTAGACCTTCAGTTTGGTAGTCAGTCTAATTCTCTCCTACGCTTTCCTTCAGAGCCTCTCAAACACTGAGCTAGCTCTGGCAATGCATATGTCAACCTCATTATCAATGTGTATATCCCTGGAAAGTACACTACCAAGGTAAGTGAACTTATCCATGGCATTCAAAAATTCTCCATAGTTGGCATGCTTATCTAATTTGCAAATAAAACAGAACAGGAGATAGTTAACATACTGGATAACTGAGTTTGCATCTAGAAGGGCATTGACTAGCTAGACTGTGGGTGATATCAAATAAAAGTAAACTTGTTCTTTTTTTTTTTGGTCTAGACATATGATTTCATTGATATAGGAAATTCCCAGTATAAAAATTCCCTTCAGCAAGGCAGAATGGCACCTTTATAAATTATAGAGAATTTCCTTGGGGAACTGAGAGGACATGACTTGCCCATGGTTGAAGGCAAATATGTATCAAAGGCAAGAATTGAACCGAGATATTTCTTTATCGCCTATACTCTGCAGCTAAGTGGCACAGTGGATAGAATGCTGAGTCTGGAGTCAAGAAGATCTGAATTCAAATCCAGCCTCAGATACTTACTAGCTGTGTGACCCTGGACAAGTAATTTAAGCTCTATTTGCCTTATTTTCCTCAACTGCAAAATAGGGGTCATAACAGCACCTACTTACCCTGCAAGGCTGTTGTGAGGATCAAATGAAATAATATTTGTGAAGCACTTAGCAGAGTTCCTGGCATATAGTAGGCTCTATATAAATACTTATTCCCTTCCCTTCCTTCTCAAAATGAAATATAATAGAGATAAGTGTAAAGTCTTATACTTGGTTCCAAAAATCACCTTCCCAAGTACAAGATGGGGAAGTGTGGTAGTATAGAATTTCATCTGAAAAAGATCTGGGGATTTTAGTGAACTACAAGGTAAATAAGAATCAGTAGTATCATATGATAAACCAAAAAGGCAATATAATCTTAGACCACATTAAGAGAGATTTGTAGTATCTAGGACCATGAAGATGTGATAGCCACACTATATTCTTCCTGGTTCAAGCCTTTAGAGTCTTCTGTTTCATTCTAGGCACCACATTTTTGGAAGGAAATTGGTAAGCTGGAGAACAATCAGAGGATAACTAGGATGGCAAAAAGTCTTATAATAATACTACATAAGGATTGGTTGAAGGAATTCAAAATGCTTAGCTTAGAGAAGATTTTGTGATGGGGTGGGGCAGGAGACCTATCTTCAGTTTTTTGAAGGGCTCTCAAATGGAAGAGTAATTAGAATGCCTTTTCCTGGTCACAGAGGGCAAAATTAGGAATAATGGGTCAAAGTTGTGAAGGGGCACATTTAGGCTTAGTATAAGGAAAGACTCCTAGAAGTTAGAACTAGCCATAGGTGAAATATAGTGCCTCCAGAGGCAGTGAGTTCCTCTTCACTAAAGGTCTTCTATTGAAGTATGGATGACCATATGTCAGGTATTTTAGGGGGACTTCCTATTCAAGTTCATGTTAGACTTGTAAATCCCTTCCAACTCTGAGATTCTTTGAATGGTTTTGGAAGCTTTTTTTGTATATGTCAGGATAAGGCCAATTAAAAACATAAATAGTGCTTAGTAGCCACATATAAGGCACATATACTTGTTTCCTTATAGCCATGCTGATATAAGAAACCTGGATAAGTATGAGGAAGCTCATCAGAAGAAGATTGACAATTAGATGATGATTTTTTTTTTTTACTGTGAATTCCCATGAAACAGAATTTCAGAGCATTCCATTAATTTTCATTGCATCCTTATGTGACAGACCTTTTGCAAATGAAAGGGAATTGAAAACTATAGGGCACATTATTTGCCAGGATATAGTGAGGAATAAAATTTTAGCTGGTCAATTTCTTGAAATTATTCTAGGACAGTACGGAAGTATAAATATAGAAGGTAGATGTGAGAATAATAATAATTTACTTACTAACTGATGGTCTTCTTAAAATCACAGAGTAGATTTCACAAAATTGTGGTAAAAAATTTTGTCCTGAACTGGGGATTCAGGAGACCTGGTTTTATCATTTACTAGTTAAGTGATCTTATTTGTTATGTTGCTTCTCTGGCTCTGAGTGTCCTGTCTATAATATGAGGAAATTTATCTCGATGTTCTCTAAAGTCTCTTTCAACTCTGAGATTCTATGTTTTCACACCCTGTGTTCTAAAGCCTCTTCCAGATCTGATATTTTCATATCTTATGATTCAGTGATTCTATTTCTTTTAATTTACTATGTTTCTACAACCAAGCAAGCTGAATTCTCTTGGTCATTTATAATATTGGTTTATAGAGGACAAGCATTGATTACCTTTTGTGTATTTTGTGCAAAGCCCAATACCAATTAATATTTATTTTAAAACAAGACAATCCAAAGTCAAATTTGATAAGTTAGTTACTGTTAGTTATTGCAGCAATGATAATAACTATTCTCTTTAAAAAGTACTTTAACTTTGTACTAAGAGATGGCCACATGTCCAATGTTCAAATCTCTCAATAATATTTTTGTTTCATTTTTGTTAGATAGCTAAAGAGATTCTGTTCCATCATTCAAGGTACCAATTCCTCTCTTGTTAAGAATCAGCATTCAGGAACGTCCATCTTTTTATCTGAGGAAGGCACAGGTGAGAGCCTTGTTCTGCTGCATAGCAAAAGGAATTTGTTAAAAAGCTCAAGGAAAAAAGGGATCTTGGTCCTTACCAGATGTTACTAAGACATGAACAAAAATATCTGAGTGTGCAGTGTAAATAACAGGATACAAAGAAAGAGTTGTTATGAAGACATATGGCTAAAGTAATACCTTATTCAATACTTGACTTTACGTGCATAATTTTCTATCTGCAGATTGCTTCCCTTTGATCCTTGTCAACTGTAGAATATGCCACCTGGGCACGGACTTCTTCCATGGTAGTAAGTGTCTGAAACAGAGTTCAGGAGATCAGTCACGTAGTCTTAGCATCTGAGAACTGAAAAGGGTCTTAATATATTTTGGAACTGGAAGAGGGTCTTAAAACTTAAAATGAGAATAGGAACATAGAATATGGAAGTTTAGAACTACATAAGACATTGAAATACAGAATGTTGGAGCCAGAAAGGCTCTTAGAAATTATCTTTTCAGTCTTTTATTTTACAGATGGTGAAACTGCACCCCAGAGAGCAGAAGTTATTTCCACACTGAATTTGTGGTACATTCATAAGTCTCATTTCTGTATCCTAGGCAAAATTTCCTCTAGATGCATTTTCCTTTTTAAATAAATATCCCTGAATGGAAGTCAACAAATTACCTCTAATAATAACAATAACTAATTTTCCTTTATGGCCTTAGTTTCCTCATTTATAAATCGAAGGGCCTAGACTAGGGGATCTCTTCCAGCCCTTGTGACTCTGATATTCTTTGTTTCAATGAAGCCTATCCTCAGACTCAGGGAACAATTAGCTTGCAGGAAAGTTATGTTATCATGGTAAACAGAATTGGAATACCTACTCTATTCTTTTGTGTCTAAGCTATACCACTGACTAGTTTTGTGACTTTGGATGGGGAAACTTATTTCGCTGAGCTTTAGCTTCTTCATCTGTAAAATGAGTCCATTAGACTAGTGATGCCAGAGGTACCCGACTGCTCTCAAGTTCTGTGATTTTGTTTTTCTCTTTTAGGTTCCTGCAGCATGTTGCTTTGAATGTTTCCTCAATGTTACTGTTGACATACTCTATCCTCCCTTGTTAAGTGCTGTGTAAATGTTGCAGAGAAGGTGTCACTTGAATTATTCATTTTCCTGAATTATTCATGTGTAGTTTAAAGGTTCTGAATAAAATGAAGCCCAGCCTTAAAGAGGGAGGCAGGAGAAGAGTTGGAGGCAATGTTATGTACTGACTGAAGATCTAGGGAAGATAGCAGAATAGAGTAGAAAGAGGAGAATCAGGAGAGCTGAGTTCTATGCGTAGCTTCTTGTGCCTCAGTTTCCTTATCTGTGAAATAAATGTACTAGACTGGATCTAGTATTTAGCATAGTGTCTGGCACATAGTAGGCCCTTAATAAATAAATACTTGTTGACTTATCTTCACTATAGGCTCTTTAAGTCCCTGTTCTAGCTACTAGCAACCTGTTATAGCATAAATAGCACTGGTTTGGAAGTCTAAAAAGAGCTGAGTTCTAATCCTGGCTGCACTGTTTATTCTCTTTATCACCTTAGACAAATTACTCTTCTTTTCTAGTCCTCAGTTTTTTCATTTCTAAAATAAATAGCTTGGACTAGAGGATTTCAACTCAAAATCCTAAGAACTCTAATAAACCTCCTAGCATTCTATTGTTATTGGATGATAGTAAGAGGCAAATAAAAATGAGGGATAGGGTTGTTTGGGGGATGGAAAGCTAGCCTTGGAATCAGGAAGATCTGGATTCAAATTCCACCTCTGACACTTACTGGCTTTATGAGTGTGGAAAAGTCACATAGCCCTGGACAACTCTCAGGTTGTCAGAATAGTTGGTGATCTGCCTTGTAGAAGGGATTTCATCACAGAGAATTCCCTTCACCAGTGAAATCACATTCAAACCAAAATAAAAGTAGGTCACGTTTCTGTAGCACTTTACAGTTTACAAAACCCTTTCGTCACAACAACCTTATTAATTAAGTAGTCCTAGTATTCTTATTTTCATTTAATAAATGAAGGCTTAGAAAGATTAAATTACTTGCTTAAGGTCATACAGCAAGTAAGTGTTAAAGTTGGTATACAAGTTTTGTTCTATTGACTCCAAGTCTAATGTTGTTCTTTCCAATCACCATCCTGGCATATTCTACATTCTGCTATTCTCTATTCTAAGGTCCTTTCTAGCTGCAACAGTCTGTATTCTAACATTTGAACTCTTGGGCGGATGACCTACTGCTTCAAGTGTGATCAAAACTTTTTACAGAGAAGCTTAGGCTAAACGCCTTTGTTTTCATGGCATGGATGTAAAGTGAACAAAAGGCATTTCATGAATGTGTATTTGGAACTTTTTTATGTGGATAAATTTATATTTTAAGAGATCAAGCTTTTCTTTGACAGTTGCAGCTTGTAAATTTCCACATCCCTAGACAAGCCTGGTTTACCTCCAGAAATTCATCAGCTTTACTCCTAAATTTCCCAGTTGTAGCAGGATTTGTGAGAGGCGACCCTGGTATTTTATGAATGTGAAGTGTAATTTGAGCTTCACTTTTGTGCTAGAGCAAGAGCCTTACAAAAATATAGAATTCTCCATTGATAATTCCTTTTCCCTAAAATCAGGACTTTTCTGAGATCCCACCATTGTAAACATACAAGGATGAAATATGGGCCTAATAAAATGTATATTTGGAAATAAATGTTCCATACACCCATCCATAAGCAACCAGACTTAGTGTCATGTGGGCTTTTTCATCTTTTGACATATAGGCAAAAGTAAGTTGTTAGATAATGCCTGGTTCTCCTCTCTTTAGTCTGCTAATCGATTTGTCTTTTTCACACCATCTTAAAATCAGGAGAGCATATTATCTTTCTAGCTCCTATTTTGGGTTTGTGAAGAAAGGCTGCTTTGTTGGACTCTGGACTGTCTAGATTCAAAGATAGCTGTGTTTCTGTAGAAAGAACAGAGGACTTGAAGGAGTTAGGAGACATAGGTTTGAGTCATTCTTCTTCCACTTAATAACTATGTGACTTGGGCAAGTCACTTCACCTCTGTCAGTTTCCTTAGCTAATGCACAGTTTGGTATTTTGCTTCTTTTCCTTTTGCACAGTGACAGTATTTACATTGTATATACAATAAATGAAAGTAGTTTGACCTCTGTCCCCTCAGTCCAGACACTACTATGGCTGTGGCCCTGTAATTATGTCACTGTACAATTGGTTTAGGGCCTGTAGGGCATGAGATCTAGTTTTCTAAAGCTAAGTTGGGACTTCGTGGGAGATTCATTGATTCTGAATGTTAGGGTTTAAGTCAGATGGTGACTGCTTTTGTGGGACAGATGATAGTATAGTGATTTAAAACTTTGCATCCTGGGATTCATTTGGGAAATCTTTATGGGAAGTTCCAGTCTGCCTTTCCAGATTTATCTTATTATATTTGCCTTCAAGATCTAGCTAAATAGAACTGATCACAAAATTATAGGGTCATTAGATTTCAAGTCTGAAGAGGCCTTAGAGCGCATCTATTTTAACTCCGCCTATGCCCATCTTTCCAGTCTCTCCACTGTCATCAGTTTACAGGAAACTGACACCCAGAAAGGGGAAGTGACTTTTCTGAAGTAGAAAATAGAACTAGAATTCAAACCCAGCTCTCCGTAACACCAAATCCTGTGCTATCTCTACTATAGTATAGTGACTATACCGAATTGTTTTCTCCTCTGATCGCATGCCTCCACCATGCCTTTTTGAATGCTGTTGACTATCCCAGCAATGATCTCTCATGTCTCTACCTGTTGTAATCTTGCTTTTCCTCCAGGGTCTAGCTAAGGTGCCAGCCACTTAATGAAGCCTTACCTGTTTCTCTTTACTCCTTTTCCCTCCAGCTAAAAGATTGGTATCTTCTTCCTGGAATATCTCATATCACTCTTTGTACCTATACTATGTACTTATATATTAGCTTTTAAGGTTATTACCTGTATATTTGTCTTACTTCCAATAGATTGTAAGCTTCCTCAGGGCAGGGAATTATGTCTTATCTCATCTTTACTTCTTTACCAGTACCTAGTAATATGTGTGTTATGTGTTCATGTGTTTATATACACATATGTACATATAGTCATCCTCAGCTTTTGTGAGGGTAGTGTTCCTAGAAAATGGTGCAAAAGTCAAAAACATTGATACATTGAATACATTGATACATTGAACTTATTGGAAATAGTGAGTTAGGTTCCCATGACCACCAAAAACTAATCTTTTGCTAGAGAATGTTGAAAATACAGAATTCTTTATTAAAAAACATTAATTCTGATAATATGCACTTTTTCTAACACAGTACCATGATGAAATAACCCACAAAATGCAGTACACAAAATAAAATTGGTAATATGCAAAACATTTTTTCTCACTAACAGTTTTCTAGAATTCTGTGACCTTTTGAGCTAACATCTGAATATTAAAAAAATTGATTTCAGACAATATTCACTTTTTATAATGCATGAAGTCTACAGCACCATAAATACTGCACAGCAGTAAAATTCTTAAAACTAAAACATTTTTTAACCTGAATCTTTGCTTCAAACATATCAGATGGCCATGTGAGGGAATTGTTCCTGGGTTGTGCACTTGAGTGGTTACTTTAGCACTTTCTAGAGCAGTTTCATGAACACTTTTGTGAATATTTACCTCCTTTTTGCAGATTTAACAAATCATTGATTCATTAACACCAAACTCATAGCCGACAGCAGTCATAGATATTTTGGCATAAAGTTTATTATCTAACATCTTTATTTTCTCACTAAGCTGCATCTCTGACTTTGAATGCTTGGACTTAGAGCCCAAAGGACTTGCACTACATTTGGGGGAGCATCAGAACTTGAGTTTTAAAGGCAAACAATGAAAATAGACAACAAATGCAAAGGCATTTACAGCTAGGGTGAACAAGACCTGTCAGATGCCTAGTTGGATGCCAGCCACTCCACAAACTTGTGCACATTGCACCCCTCATTTTTCTCTTTACTGTGCCTACCTGTGAATGTGCATGATTGCCAATGTGAAAATGAAAGTGAAGTTACTGATAAAATCGCATGAATGTTTGAAGTTGCAAAAGTTAAACATGCTAATGTAAGGTAAACAGTATATATAAAACCCAACCTGTGGTTTCACCTAAATAGGGAACTTCCAGTGAGGAACTAACACCTACCAATTCAGATCTGCAACTATTCTTCAATTTAAAGCCTCAGAGAGTAGCTTAGAGAAAGGTTAAGTGATTTGGTTAATTAAGGTCATGCATTCCATATGCATCAAAGGCAGGAGTTTAACTCAGGTCTTCATCTCAGGTTAACCAGCTTTCTATGCCATGATGCTTCTCAAGTTGTATGTAATAGGTGGTTAATAAATATTTAAATAAATACAAGTAAAGGCCAATAATTATTATAAAAATACTTTAAACATTTTACTCACCATTCCAAATAAAAGTTCATGATGCAAGATTTCTCTTCCCAAAGAAAAAAAACCACCAAAATGTCCCAGGGGAAAAAAAAAGTTTATGAATTTGTTCTTCAGTGTTTCCCTTCCCTCCCCCCACTCCCTTTTTAACTTATATGCACATATCTCTATGTTCAAGTCCTCACACAATTTAATGAGAGCTTTTAGATTATCCTTCATCTCCTGGACTCAGACCAGAATCCTACAGTACCTTTCATAGGCTAAATAAGTAGGTTGCCAAGGATTCCTTTCTCTATGTTTGACGATGCTCCTTTGTTAGCCTTTGTGTTTGCTCTTTACTCTGTTCATCGCTCTATAGGATTCCCCAAGATTTATTGGGCCGTGGAAGGAAAAATATGACTTGAGTGATGGAGAAGTATGTGGCTTTTTTCTGCCAGACAAGCAAATGAGCTTTTCAGTGTTTTATTCCGGATAGTGTGATTAGCTTTCAAGCCTTTTCTCTTTCCTATCTTGTTCCTCTCCTTAGTTGCACATTGGTGACATGCCATTAGTCATGCCACAGCCATCTTTGTGATGCTCTGGAGTATAAGAATTGGCCAGATTAAAAAACAATATTGTTGGCTCTTCCCTCTCTTCAATAAGATGAAAGTTTCCTTTCTTCTATCTCACACTACAAGTCCTAAAGTGAGGGCACTGCATTATTGCCATATTTAATACATAATTAGGGAAAAATTAAACTAGGTCATCTGAGCATATCTACCAAATCAAGTAGAAGTCACATGGGATACTGCAAAGAGCATTCAAGTTTGAAGTCAGAAGAGCTGGGTTTGCATTTTGCTCTGCTACTTGATAGTTATGTGACCATTGTCAAGTCTGACTATACTTCTCTGACCATGTTTTCTCCATCTACAAAAAATACTAGTTGTACTGTCTGAATGACATAAAATGATTATGAGAATCAAATGAAATAATGGATGTGAGATAGATTGTAAAATTTCAAGTATACCATAGAATTATTATGGGCATTCCTTTCACAATTTATCTCATTCCTTCTATGTATACTCATCTTATTCATTTCTTCTCAGTATTTTCTCATATAGGATCTACTCAGTATCTTAGTGTGTGGGATGAAAGACCCTCACAAATTAAAAGTTAATAGGGAGCCATTTCAGGGTGGGAACAGAAATAAATTTTATTCAATTCTTGAGAATTGAGCATCCTCTGCTAGCATAGAGCAGAACCAGCAAAGGAAGCACTTTACAAGGGGCAAAGCACCCGTAATTATACCTAACACAAGAGAATTCCTGCCCACCTCTGACCCTTCTCACCATTGGCTGGGAGGCGGGCTTACAATCTGAGCACGAAAGCTAGACAAAGAACCAGGAAATTGAGGCACAGAAACTCCAATTCCCATTCCCTTAGACAATGATTACAACTGAGGTGACATCTATAAATCTAAAGGAGAATAGGATAAGGGGAGGGGGAGACCCTCTCCATTCTCTTACAGTACTTTTACAGTAAAGGACAGCAGGTCACAGTGACCCTATTCTTACTGAGCAAATCTTTAAACCAGAACCAGAAGAAAGAACAAAAAGTTTCAGGGTAAACTTTCCCAGAGGCTGAGCCATCAGACTCATGGCCTCAGAATTTTTTTCTTTACTTTCCTATTTCTTGATTTTTAAACATTTCTTAGTGTAGATATAGATATATATTTATACATATCTTCCCTGTGAAGTCTTCACATTTTATTTACTTCACACAAAAGGGATGCTCATGTATTGATTTAGCTGTCCATCTGCTGACTTTCATGCCTTTTACATGATCACTTTATCACATATGAGTGAATAACTGAATTTAAAAGAATTTAATAAACACTTAATATATACCAGGCACTATGCTAAGTGTTGGGGATGCAAATATAAACATGAGACGAACTCTTCTTTCAAAGGACTTACATTCTTATAGGAGAAGACAACACATAATGGAGAGTGTTGGCCAGGAAGTGGTGTTTTGGTCTTGTTAGTCACAATGGTTATGCCATAGCGGGGTGTATTAAACACACTCTTTCATGAAAGCAGTTGTTGTGCTGATTTTATTTTATTACTAATACAAAAGGGAGAGGTAGGAAAACATGAATGGTAAGATGGTTGAGGTGAAAAATAATTGGATCTTGTTCCCACTAGAAATAGTAGATTCTCATCAGTCAAAACAGCATGACTACAAAGGAAGAGTTCCAAAGCAGAATGATTTAATTCCTCTACCGAAGGGTCTCTGGAGTGTATGGTGGCTCTGGCTTTAGTGTCAGGAAGACTTAGGTTTAAGTTTTGCCTCTGACACATGTTAAATATATCAACATGGCCTAGTCACTTAAACTCAGTGCATCCAGGCAAATCGCTAAGTGTATGTTACAGGTCA
>CM053625.1:88585471-88632595 GCA_028646595.1 Phalanger gymnotis | reverse complement strand
AGGTCCACGTCTGATCTGTTCGCGCTGCGCACGGCGCTGGGCTCTGCTTGGCTCAGCTCTGCTCCCCTCAGCTGGGGGCTAGGAGCTCCGTGTGGGACAGACCTTACCCAGAGACCATCCAGGCTGTCCTGGGCTGGAGCCTTGCTTCCCTCTGCCACTTTGTGGGTTCTGCAGCTCTAGAATTGGTTCAGAGCCATTTTTTATAGGTTTTTGGAGGGACTTGGTGGGGAGCTCATGCCAGTCACTGCTTCCCAGCCGCCATCTTGGCTCCGCCCCACATATAACACTCTTGGTGCTATGTGGGACATTGCTTTCAAAGAGTTTGCATTCAATTGGATTGCCCATTTTAGCCTAGAAATTATGCTATACAACAAACACTGAGTTATTTGTGTTAGAAAACAGACGATGCAAGAGACAAGACAGGGGTATGATCTTTTGTTCATCTATGTGAAAGGCTGACATATGGAAGAAAGAGAACTTTTGTCCTGCTTAGCTGTGAAGGACAGAAGTAGGAGCAAAGGGTGGAAGTTTTAAAAAGGCAAATTTTGGCTGAATATGAGGGAAAACTTCCTAACAGTTTTCAAAAAATGAAAATCAGGAGTCTGGATGACTCCTTGTTGGGAAAGTTGTAGAGAGGGATCCTGCTTAGTTATGGCTTAGATGAGATGTAGCCTCTGAGATCTGTTCCAGCCCTGAGATTCTAAGGTGGTCCTTGTCTAAAATAACTTAAAATATCTATTTTTATCTACCTATCTACATATATATGTAGTATAGCATATTGCAGTTTATAGAGCACTTACATGTACAAATCTCATTTTATCTTTATAATAGCACTATGAGATAACTATTACTAGCCCCATTTTATAGATCATAAAAATGAAGCTCAGAGGGAATGAGTCCCATCACACAGCAAGTGGCAACTGAAGCACAGATATTCTATCTCGTTGTCTATTGGCTTTGTCTACTATACCATGCAATGACAAGACAAATTGACAAAAATAGATGTAATGGATATAATATAACAGGCATCAAACTACTATATGTTGTTTCATTTTCTTAGTCTTCTATTTGCTGCTGTTCTTCTTCAACATGATTGAAATAAAATAAGCCTAGCTCTTCTAGGAGAGACAACTAAGCCACTGATTCCTAACTTCAAAAGTTCTCTTGTCACGCATGTGGCTTTGTGATGACTTCTCTGAACTTCCCTGAAAGAAATCACTGAAAAGAAACCTGCTGTCTTGAAAGCTCAAGCTATTTGTAAAGCCTTTGTTATATGTTGTTGACACACTGTTGGAGTATCAGGAAACTGGTTCTTTGATAGTTTAACCTTTTCCTGATTTAAATGGTAAACCAGCTTTCCCACAAAGTCTGAAGCATAGTTTATCCTAAGCTATATTCCTAAAAGGAGCAGCTAGGTGACACAGTGGATAGAGGGCTGGGCTTGGAGTCAGGAAGACTCATCTTCCTAGGTTCCATTTCAGCTTCAGACACTAAATAGCTGTGTGAACCTGGGCAAGTCACTTAACCCTGTTCATCTCAGTTTCCTCATCTGTAAAATGAGCTGGAAAAGGAAATGGCATGGGGGAAAATTAAAACATTAATACATCATGGTGAAGTTGTATACTGATTCAACCAATCTGCAGAGCAATTTCTCCCCATGCTTCATCTTTACTAAATCAGTTCTTTGCTCTCATTAAGACCTACAAACCCTATATTACTACCACTACCACTACTACTACTACTCAGTACTTTTTCAGGCTACTACCTTCCTCTCACTTTTCCTCTTCTCCAATATTAAGGTTAGTTTACCCCCCTTGTGTTCTCACTACTCATCTTTTGCTAAACTTTTAATTATGTGAGTTTATCCTGGGGCATATGTAGTTATGATTCTTAATTAAACTGATGCTCAAATACATGCTGACTGAGATGATGATTTAATACTTACCAAGCATATGTACCACTTTTATATTGCATCTTGCTGTGAAATCCAGGAATGATTTGTATCTAGGATTCTTAATCACATTTTACTCACTACTATGGAATAACAACTATTTGTTTAAGTTCTCATTTAGTAATCTTTGAAGATGTTATTAAAACCTACAGAAGGGCTGACTTGAAATAATGCCATAAGGATGGATTGAAGAAACTGAGACTTCAAATATCTGAAAGACTACTATGTAGAAGAGGCATCAGACATGTTCTTTGTGCCTTCAAAAGGCAAAACTGAGTCCTATTGGGAGAAAATTAAAAGGAAGCAGATTTCTGCTTAATATAAGGATACATTTTATAACAATTAGAGCTGTCCAAAAGTTTAATGGGCTGCTTGATGAAATAATAAGTTCCTTATTACTTGAAGTATTCAAGCAGAGGCCAAATGAATTTTTCAGAAACGTCATAGAATTGTTTCGTGTCATCAGGAAAAGACTTTGACTATATCATATCTCAGGTCCAGTTCAACTACAACGTTCACTGAAAATTACTTGGTCACTAAAAACAAATATTTCCATTTGAGTAAACTTTCTATTGGGTGTTTTACACCAATCCTAACAAATTCCACTCTGTCTTTTATTCTAGGAAAATAATGCAAAAACATACTGGTTACTTCTTATCGTTCTTTTTAAAAAGAAAGTTCCTTACAGATCTACATCATAACCAATTTTCATTTTAGATAACACACTGAAATTTCAATATGTAGGTTTAGTTTTTTTAAAAGATAACCACTGAAAACTATAGACCAAAAAAAAAATTTCCTCCTTTACTCCATTTGGGACGAACGAAATATTTCCAATACATTGTGTCAAGCACTATCACAAGCCGGGCATAGTATAAGGAATATTGGACTGGAAGATGAGGGATTAGAGTTCTGGTCCCAGATGCAACTTGAGGCAAATACGTTATTTCACCTTCCCTTTTCTGTTAACTATGTAAAGTTAGTGGTTTAGAGTAGGCAACCTAGAAGTTCCTTCTGTAAGCTTTAAAATTTTTTGTTCTAAGGTCTCTTCCAACTTGAACTCATCCTGTGAGTTCAAGGCAAAACTGACTAAAGTTGTAACTTAAGACTCTAATTAAAGTAAATAAAGAGCCCAATTGGGTTTTGTTAGGAAAAAACAATGGGTTTCATGGTTAAGCTCAAATTATACATGGCTAAAAGTCCAGAAAACCTGTATATTCTTTTTTTTTTTTTTGAAGGGGGAAGGCAGGGCAATTGGGGTCAAATGACTTGCCCAAGGTCACACAGCTAGTAAATGTATCAAGTGCCTGAGGTTGGATTTGAACTCAGGTCCTCCTGACTCCAGGGTTGATGCTCTACTCACTGCACCACCTAGCTGCCCCCTGTATATTCTTTTAATACATTCTGTCTTAAAGCACCTTCTCCTTTATAGTGCATAACCTTTCCATTTGGTCTACCAATTATTAACTAGACATTTGCTACAGCCATCTGAATAGAGGGAGAGGAAAACTCTTCAGATCTGACATTGATCTGACATGCTCTCACTGTGATTGCAATCATTACTCATTCTTTTGTAGTACTGTAAATAAATTTTCTATACTGTTTTATATTGTGGACTCCTGTAGTCCAGGTTATTAAACTGTTCCTGGTACAGTGAAGAATATTTAAAGACAATTTTGGGGAGCTAAAATTTTGTTAACTGGAAAATCCTAGCAAAGACTTCTTGCCTATTCTAAGAGACTGATAAAAAAAAAACCCAGTGATTTTTAAAAATTAAAAAAAAAACTAATTTTATCTATCATCCTTTCCCTAAATAGCCAAATTAGCAAAATGTAATATTCAGTATCACAATATTGATTCATCTAGCTTCATTGAATGAATTAGTGCAAAAGCATTTAGGTGCCATTTGCCAAGCACTGTGCTGAGCACTAGGGATACAAGTTCAGAAAACAAAGACAATCTCAAGGAACTTAGGTTCTAGTGAGGGGGACAACACACCAAGGGTAACTTGGGAAGGGGCTCTTTGGTCTATATCATTGCAAAGATGATGAGGAGAGCCTTAGAGGAGTAAATTGATATATCATCTGTAAATAATGCCACAGTAAGAGAAGAGAAAAAGGCAATTGGTGTGACTATGGAGGAGATGACTGGAGAGTCAGGAGTGAAGTGAAGCATAGCTGAGGCTTTTCCTGAAATAATGATCTGGGTAAAACCATTTACTACTCAGGAGAGCGAGGCCCTAGGGTAGAAGTTTCTCCAGGGAGGGAAATCGAGCTAGAACAGCTAAGGAGGAGATATTTGGAATATCATGAATGAAGTGCACTCACCCCATCTTCTGTCAAGTAATATTGGGGGTACAAGGGGAAGGTGAATATAGCAGCTCTCTTGAGCCTAGAAGTGCAGAAAGTTAGTGCTTTTCCCTTGAAATAAAAGAGCTTCTGTGGAAAAGTCTCCATTGTTGTGTTAAGCCTCCATTTTATTTTCTGTATGGTGTGTAATTTCTATTTCCACCATGAGAGGCAGTGTGGTATGGGAGGTAATACACAGGACTGGAAGTTGACCTACATCTGAGTTTCAGTCTTATTTCCCATTAATTTTATGACCTTGGGCAAGTCTCTTTGTGATTCAGTATCTTTATTTGTCTAATACAGATTTGTGTCCAAGCGCCTTGCCTACTTCAAAGGGATATTTTATCAAGTGATGTGAAATGACAGTGAGCTATAAAGTTCTCTATATATCTATGTATTTATTATTTATTACTATGTATCTAGATCATTATTTTTGTGCAGTCTGAAACCTACCTCCAAATTTTGTTTATTTCCTTCGGTTAAGACTTATCCTTGACATGTTGTTGGATCGAGGTATTTCCATCTGGCAACATATGGACTCTTAGAATACGAGAGAGGAATCTTAGAGGACAATGTCAGAAGTGGCAGACACTTTAATAACTATTTAATTTAATTGCCTCATTTTAGATGTCAAACTCAAACTCAAGCCCAGAGAACCTAGTCTAAGGTCATGCAATGAATTGGTGACAAAATTAGGACCACAACCCAAGTTTCCTGATTCTCTTCATTGAGAAGACTTTTCCACTACATCATGTTTCTTTCTGTAAAACTTGCCATGAAAGGTATCTGATCAAAAAATTTTACCAAGTCACATAAATGTTCATTGAAAGAAAACTGTATGGGGATCCTAAGAAGATGGAGTAAGATCTCCTAGATTAGTTAAGAAATCAACAAATTAATTAACAAATTAAGAGCCCCAAAATATACAAATCAGAGCAGTTGGAAGAAGAGGAAGAGTAAAGAACCCACCCTCGAGGTAATTATTACAGAAAGTTACTGAAACCCAATTTATGAGCCCATAACTTTTGGCATTTCCCCAGTGTTCCTACCTCCAAAATCACAAAGGTAACATAAACAAATATAAAGTGAAGATATAATAAATGCATTGTTTGTAGGCCATAATGCAATCATATTATTATTAAGGAAAATAAATATGAGCAAAAGATGCAGATCTAAACTAGAGGCTGACTAATAATATCCAGAATAATAAATGAGTTAAAGAATAAATAATATGTTAAAGATATATCAATGAAACAACATTGTAGAGGATACAGCTAAAGCAATCCTCAGACAAAATGTTACTCTCTCAGAATTTATATTGACCAAATAGAAAAAAAAGGGATAAGTTCACTGAGCCTGCAATTAAGAAGACTAATACTAGAAAAAAATCACTTAGCCTTAAACAAATACAAAAGAAATTTAAAATTTGAGGATTTTAAAAAGAAAAAGGCTTAGAGAACTGATAAATTGATAAGAGCCATATTAGTATAAAAATGAACAAAATAAACTTTTAGCAATCTTGATTTTTAAATTGATTTTTTAAAAAAGAGTGAAAAGTCAAATCACCAAAATATATAAGGGACAATGGAAATTCACAACAAAAGAAATAGCATTATCAAGTACTACTATGTATAATTTATACAACAAAACTTGAAACTGATAGTTTCTAGAAAAATATAAAATACCCATAGTAACAAAAGAAAGAGATATTAACTCAAAAAAAGCCTCAGTCAGATGGATTTGCAAGTGAATTCTGTCAAATATAGAAAAAGTAATACCTATGATACAAAATTATTCTAAATAATAGAAATGAGAACCACTCTACCAAGCTTCTTTTATGAGACATTTAGGGTCCGGATGTACAAACTAGAAAAATACAGTGCAAACCAGAGAAAGAGAATTATATGATTACTACATTGCTCATTGATACAAAGGTTTAGAATAAAATGCTATCGGCATAACTACAACAATATATCCAGAAAATACATCTAGAAAATAATGATCAAGTTAGATTCATTTCACAGATGTGAGGATGGTTTAACATCAGAAAAACAGTCATCATAATAATATAAACAAAGATTACAAAACCAAATAGTTATTTCAGTAAATGTAGAAAAAGGCTTTGACAAATACAGCATATATTTGTATTTAAAAAAAAAACTTCTTAAAGTGCAGGTGTAAAAAGGTCGTTCTTTAATATAATGAAAAGCATATATTTAAAATTAAGAACTAGCATTGTTGGTGGTGGAAAAACACTAAAAATTCTTCATGTACAAATGGATAAAGCAAGAGAGAATCTGTCCCACACCTGTGATTTGACATAATTCTAGAAAGCTAACTATAGCAATAAAACAAGAACAAAATTAAAGGTATAAATACAGGTAATGATGAGAAAAAATTAACCTTGTTCACAGATGATGTGATGGCATACTTGTAAAACCCTAGAGAATAAGTAATAAAATTAAGATAATTAATACCATCAGCGTTATTGAATACAAAAATAAATCCATAAAAATCATTAACCTTTCATTTCTATACAGTACCAATAAAAACCAGGAACACTACCCCAAAAAATCCATTAAAAGTAACTACAAAATGCATAAACACTCTGTGAGTTAACCTACCAAAACATACAAGTTCATATAAATAAAGTGTACTATAATATGTAATTGTAATAAACTAAAAAAAATACTCTTTACAGAAATAAAAGGAGACAAGTAATTGGAGAGCGATTTACCTTTAATGGTTGGTTCATACCAATATGATAATCATAACAATACCAACTAGAAGCATCTTGATATGGTGGGAAAAATATTGAACTTGGCTTCAGAGAACTAGGATTTAAATCTCATCTGCCACCTGGGGCAAATCACTTAACCTCTCTGGGCCTCCATTTTCCTTATTGGTAAAATCAGGAAGTTTAGAATGGATGTTCTATAAGATTCCTTACAACTCTAAGTCTATAATCCTGTCATCTTCAAATGTGTCTGTAGATTTAAAGCTATACCATCAGATTTTAGATACTGCTAAAAAGTGAACAAAATAAAATTAATTTGGGGAAAAAAACACCAAAATGTCTAAAATCTCAAGAGAATTAAGGGGGCAAAAAGTATTAATTTTACAGGGGGGTATAGCTCTACATATACATTCATGTTAAACCTATTTTTGCGTTAGTCATGCTGTAAAGAAGAGTTAGAACCAATGGGAGAAACCACAAGAAAGAAGAAACAAACAACAAAGAGAGCAAATAATATGCTTCGATCTGCATTCAGACTCCATAGTTCTTTTTCTGGGTGTGGACAGCATTTTCCATCATGAGTCATTTGGAGTTGTCTTAGATCCTTGCATTGCTAAGAAGAGATAGGTCTATCACAGTTAGTCATCACACAATGTGGCTGTTCCTGTGTGCAATGTTCTCTTGCTTCTGCTCACTTCACTCAGCATCAGTTCATATAAGTCTTTCCAGGTTTTTCTGAAGTCCACCTGCTCATCATTTCTTATAGCACAATAGTGTTCCATTAAATTCATATACCACAACTTGTTCAGCCATTCTCCAACTGATGGGCATCCACTCAATTTCCAATTCTTTGCCACCACAAAAAGAGCTATAAATATTTTTGTACATGTGGGTCCTTTTGCCATTTGTATGATTCTTTGAGATACAGACCTAGAAGTGGTATTACTGCATTAAGGGGTACGCACAGTTTTATAGACCTTTGGGCATGGTTCCAAATTGCTCTCTAGAATGGTTGGATCAATTCACAACTCCACCAACAATGCATTAGTGTTCTATTTTTTCCACATCTTCTCCAGCACTTGTTATTTTCCTGTTTTGTCATGTTAGCCAATCTGATAGGTGTGATGTGGTACCTGAGAGTTGTTTTGATTTGCATTTCTCTAATCAACAGTGATTTAGAGCATTTTTTCATATGACTATAGATAGCTTTAATTTCTTTCTCTGAAAATTGCCTGTTCATATCCTTTGGCCATTTATCAATTGGGGAATGAATTGTATTCTTATAAACGTGACTCAGTTCTTTATATATTATAGAAATGAGGCCTTTATCAGAGACATTGGTTGTAAAAATTCTTTCCCAGTTTTCTGTTTCCCTCCTAATATTGGTTGCATTGGCTTTGTTTGTGCAAAACTTTTCAATTTAATGTAATCAAAATTATCCATTTTGTATTTTATAATGTTTTCTGTCTCTTGTTTGGTCATAAATTCTTCCCTTCTCAATATATCTGATAGGTAAACTATTCCTTACTCTCCTATTTTGTTTATAGTATCAGTTTATATCATCTATAAAATGGGGATCAAATTAGCACCCATCTCATAGGTTCATTGTAGAAATCAAATGAGATAATGTATGTAAGGTGTTTTGCAAATGTTAAAGTACTATAGAAATGTTAGCCACTATTAGCTTCCTATCATTCACAAATTAACAGAAGACAAATCCCCACACAACAAATACAACTTGAGAATTCAACAAATTAGAATGGGAACATCATCCCAGACAAAACTGTTGCCCACAATTATTTGAACATAACACGGATCCCTTTAAATATGTGTGCGAGTGTGTAAAAAAAACATATCCAAGTAAAACAAATACATTTGCCATGTCAAAAATTTATGTCTCTTATTCTGTACCTGGAGTCCATCACCCGCTCCTTCAGGAGGTGGGTAGCATGTTTCATCATAAGTTATCTGTAGTCCTAAACCATGAAAATTTATGAATAACTTTTTTACAATGGATATTACCATAAGCAAATGCTTATTACAATATCTTCAAGGTATGTTGAATGAAACTTTCAAAATGTAGAGACCTTGTGAAAGAAATCAAAACCTTGTGAGGACAAGATTAAGTATAGATCATACCCACCATCCTGTCTACTAGCTCATTTGAGCTACACAGCAGTCCTGTGAGGCATGAAGAGAAGATGGTATTAACCCTGTTTTGCTGATTAGGAAGCTTAAGGTTCTTAATCATAGATTGTTGAGTTGGAAGAAACATGAATGAATGAATGAATGACGCATTTATTAAGCATTTACTCTGTACAAAGCACTGTGGTAAGTACTAAAGATAAAAATAGAAAAATATGACAGTCCTTACTCTCAAAGAGCTCACATTCTAATGGAGATAATGCATATGAAAGGTTTCTGCTGCATCAGATGGAAAGGTCCCATGGTCCTTACCTTACGGTAGCAAAGCAGATGGTAATACCTGTTTAATGTTGTTTCCACTGATAAAATACCCATATCTTGTCTCTAACCATTTGACAGCGCCAAAGACTTTGGTGGCAAGAATGTTCTTTTATGGAGCTTTAGTAGCTTTAGCACCTCCGGGAAAAGTTGACAGGTTACATCCCCACAGAATTTTCTTCTCGGAATGGTGGCTCCAAGCACTATGTTGGAAGCCTATTCCCAAGGGCTTTGGGTTCAATATCCTGGGCTGCCTCCATCAGTGGAGTTTGGTCAAGATGATAGTGGAAGTTTGACTGACCTGGCATATGCTGCTTCTTGACTCTCCTTTGGGGTGCCTTACTGCTTCAGCCATCAGATATAATTTTACTTTTACCTATCTCTGCAGCATAAATTTTTTCTATAATGCCCCAGCCTTGTCTAGCCTTATCTTAAAGATCTCTTGTGACAAGGAGCTTAGTATCTACTTTGAGGCAATTTATTTAATTTTTGGACAGCTCTAATTGTTAGGAAAATTTTCCTTTTATGGGCCCAAATCATTCCCCCTATAGTTGTTTTATTTTTAATTTTTTAATCCTTTGGTCCTAATTCTGCCCTAGGAAGCTAAGCTCAACAAGTCTAATCTTCTTCCACACAATAGTCCTTCAGGCATTTGAAAATAGCTATTATGTCTTAATCCCAAAAGTCTTTTTAAACTTCAGCATACTAGGTAGCAAAGGTAGGCCTTCAACTCCAAATCTCCTGGCTCTAAATCCAAAATGCTTCATGTGAGAAGCTAATTTGCTTTTCAAATATTAAGCCATCGTGAAATATCCTAGAAACCCATTGGTTTTTATAAATGCGGTATTAAATCAGAGAAATTTTTAGTACATGTAGAATGGTCATATCAGAGAATGAGTTCCTTCCATACTTGGTGGTCATAATGGAATGAATAGCTCTTTAAATAAGTTCTCTAAGCTTCATGTTTGAGGCCTACAGGACTGAAGCAGTCATACTTTTTTATGGGAAACCAGGGGAAAACTCAAGGCCAAATGCTTCAATGTTACAATTCAGACACTGATTGAGGTAGAAGGGCTCAACAGTGTTTTGGTCTGCTTCACCCTCTAGGTAACATATTTCATGTCCTGAAAAACACAGCTGCCTTGGAAAAAGGAGCACTGATTAGATTTTCTAATGAAAGTCGGGGAGCCAGGGCTTTCTCTGTAGAACAAGGGTTCTTCTGTTCTAGCCTGAGCCTACCAATATCAGTTTTAGAGGCTCCCTTCAGAACTGCAGATAAAAAAAGATACCCAAAACAGGCTAGGAGTTTGCAGCTCTATATTCTGAGCATGAAGAAGAACTTCATAATGATTAGAACTGGCTCAAAGTAGAATGGGCAGCTTCATTAAGTAGAGAGTTTCCTGTAACTAGAAGACTTCATGAAGATGTTGGGGGACGATTTGTCAACAATACTATAGAAGAGATTCACATGTCAGGTAGGAGCTGAATATAAAATGAAATATAAAATCCTCTGACTTTTATCAGTCAACAAGTACTTATTAAGTTCTTCCCATGTACTAGGCTCATCTTCTAATCAGAGAGAAAACATGTAAACAATTTTACAAGAGAAATACAGTGTAATTAGGAGGTCATGACAAAGTGAAGGCACTGGTAATGATGAGGAAAGGAGAAAGGCCTCTAACAGAAGGTTGAATTTAAGCTAAGACATGAAGGAAGCCTGGAGGTAAGGTTGAGAAGAGAAAGCATTCTAGGCATGGGGGACATCAAGTGATAAAGCAAGAAGTCAGGAAATGGAGATTTGTTTCCAAGGATCAGCAAGACCAGTGTCACCAGATCGTTTCGTCAGTGGAGGGGAAATATAAGAAGACTGAAAAGGTTGCAAGGGCTTTAAAGGTTGTAAAGGGCTTTAAAAGTCAAACAGGATTTTATGTTTGATCCTGGAGATAATTGGTAGCCACTGGAATTTTTTGAGTGTGTGTATGGGTGGGGGTAGGGCCAGGGAGGTATGACATAGTCAAACTTGTACTCAAAGAGGATCATTTTGCTAGCTGAATGGCAGATGGATTGCAGTGGGGAGAATCTTGAAGCAGGGAGAACAATCATGGCTATTGCAATTGTCCAGGCGTGAGATGATGGAAGTCTGCATCAGCATGGTGTCTTATGTGAATAAAGAAAATAGGGGTGCTCACACATATATATGTATATAATATATGTACATGTATGTATATGTATATATGCATGTTTGTATATATGCCCCGCCCCATATATCTACATACATATGTATATTTATATTTCTTCCAACAGCCCCAACTCTGTCATCCCCACTTTATAATTTATCTTCAATCTAGCTGCCTCAAGTCTCTCCCCACTCTTGTTCATCTTACATTCAGGTGCCAAAATGATTTTCCTAAATTAGAGGACTGACAATGTCACTCACTCTACTCAATAAACTCCAGTGGCTCCCTGTGATCTCTAGGATCAAATACAAAATCCTCTTTTTGATATTTGAAGTCTTTCGTATATTGACCTGATCTCACCCCCACCTTTTCAGTCTTCTTACACTTTACTCCCTGCCACATACCCTTCAATCCAGTGATGCTGGTCTTTTTGTTGTTCCATGAACAAAATATTCCATCTCTTGGCCCTGGACATTTTCTCAGGCTGTTCCCCTTCCCTGGAATGCTTTCCCTCCTCATCTCTGCTTCTTGACTTCCCTGGCTTCCTTCAGGTCCCGAGTAAAGTCCAACCTTCTACAGGAAGCCTTCTTCAACTCCTCTTAATTCTAGTCCCTATCCTCTCTTAATTATTTCTTATTTATCCTGTATGTAGCTTATTTGTACATATTTGTTTGCTTGTTTTCTCCTCCATTAGACTGTAAGCTCCTTGAGGGCAGGGACTGTCTTTTTTGCCTCTTTGTGTATCTTCAGCACCTTAGCACAGTGCCTGGCATACAATAGGCACTTAATAAGTATTTATTGGCTGACTCAGAAATGTTTAAAGAAGGATTGAAATAACAAAGCTCAGCAACATATTACATGTGTAGAGTGAGTGCAAGAGAGTTCAGGATGACACCAAGGCTAGGAGCTTCAGTGACTGAGAGAATGCTAGTGCCCTAGACACTAATAAGGAAATTAAAAAGGAGGAAAGATAATGAGTTGTTTTGAGACATGTTAAGTTTGAGAAGCCCACAGGACACCCAGTTTGAGGTCAATGTCCAAGAAGTAGTTGGTAATGTATGTGTGGCTATGCCCTTTGAAACATGGCCCCTTCCCACCTTTCTGATCTTTGTCCATTTTACCCCCTCCCACACACAAGCACTCCCTATAATACACCTACAGAGGCCTCTGTGCTATTCACACACATTGCTTCATTCTCAACTTGGCACTTTGCCCTAGCTGTTCCCTGTGCTGTTCTCTCTTCTCACCACTGCTTCCCAGCTTCCTGCAGGAGACCTTTCCAGGTATTTGCTTTCCTTACACCCCAACCTCCTTCCTTCATTCCTTTAAGATTGCTTTTCATTTATGCTGCATACATCATTCATGTGTGTGTACAATATACATACGTACATTTTGTGTGTGTATGTGTATAGTCTCCATTAGAATATGAACTCCTTGAAAGCAAGGATCATGTTCTTCCTTTTCTTTGTATCCCCAACCCTTAGCATAGTGCCTAGCGTATAGTAAGTGCTTAATAATGCTTGTTGGATGAAGTAATAAATGAAGCCATTTATTAAGTAAATGGGCCAGGCAACATGCTAAGCTCTAAGGTTAAAAAAATACAAAAAATAAGACAGTCTCTGCCCTCAAGGAATTTATAATCTAATAGAAAGAAGATAGCCCATACAGGGAAATGGTGGCCAGAGGAGAGAATCGAAATTCCTTTTCTGGGAATTTGGGGGAATCTAGGGAATCAGAGGAGTTGTGAGTTAGATACATGGGCTAGTAACATAACATGCCTTTTCTACAAACAATAAGGGTATTGATTTGATTACTATTCCTAGGCAAGAGATGAAAATTTGGGGCAGGGGAGGGGGAGTTTAAATGGATGGCTTAGCCTTAGGGCAAGAGTTCTAGAGGTCAATGGGTTAACTTCTCCAAGGACTGATGACACAGATCCTGGAGGTCCCGTGTCGGTGCCAGTCCAGGTAGAGAGAAGCATGGCATCAGTGGCAGAGGCAGAAGACAAGATGATCTGGGTGGAGATGACCCGTAACCTCCCTTGCGGCTCTGAGATTCTATGATTATAAGTGTCACATTGCTAAAATAGCAGCCTCTTAGACCATCAAAGCAGGCTCATAGAGGTTAGATAACTTAAAGAATTTAGATCTGGAAAGGACCTTAGTTATTATCTAGTCCCTTATTCTATGGATCAAAAGAAGTGATATATCCTAGGTGACATGATTAAAAAAATTAATGACTATATTTTAGGGATTGGTTACAGCTCACATTTATGAAATGTTATAATTTTCCAAGTATTTTACATGCATTAGCTTGTTTGATACCTTGTCTCTTTTGTGAGTTTTTCATATGTTTCTTCCAACTTTTCCAATCCACAATGACCTCATGTCTTACATTTCATATGAACTATATAAAATCCTTTCTTTCCTCACCTCTCTCCCTCTTCTCTCTTTCCTCTCTGCCCCTTCCCTCTCTATTACCTCCTTGTCTTTTCTCTAGTCATTTCTTGAGTTTTTGCTCCCCAGCTCATTCTACAAACTATATTTTCAGATACTGAAACAGGACTTGCTTTTGACAGATTGTTCTGCCATGTACTGCAAGTTGACATCTAAAATCATGAACTGAAAAAAAATCTATAGATGTACATAATGAAAGACAGTGCCCATTTTATATAACAGTTGAGCAAAACTTGTAGTATTTCATCATGATTGAACTAATGGACTGTCAGCTATATCACTTGAGGGACAGATATATCTTTTATTGGCCAGTGTTGACAAGCAAACTATAGTCTGTGAACAGCATTTGAAGAATAACGTGCTGATACAAGGCATATTATATTGACATTTCTAAGTTCACCTAATATTTATTTTATTCTGTGACCCGCTTATTTTTAATTATGTAATAAGCTCCCATCAAAGGTAAATGTTGAACCTAGGCAGAAATGTCCTGACTCATATGAGTAATTCAAGGCTTTGGCTTTTTTTTCCTCTAAATACAATTTCATTGTTATTTTAACAATAAAGTGAAAATAGTAAAATAGGATACTAGACTGGGTGTTGAGAATTTCGTTCTAGTCCCGGCTGTCTGTGAGACCTTGGACTAGTCACTTCCTTTCCACTGAGCTTCAGTTTTCCAAATCTGTGAGGAGATTGTACAAGAGAAACATCATCATCATCATCATCATCATCATTATTAATTTAATGAGCTTAAATAAGAAGCATTTCAAGATAGTATTAACTTTTGGCCTTCAGTTTATACCAAAAATTCTATTCTCTATTACTAGATGTCTTCTGGAAATAAAGAATGGGCAACTAGGTGGTGCTGTGGATAGATTTGTAAGTACAATATTATGTTGGGGAATTTTTAAGCACAATAGAGTACCAGGCCTCAAGTCAGAAAAAACGTGAATTCAGATCTTCAGATACTTATTAATTGTGTGACCCTGGGTAAATTACTTAAACTCTGCTCAGTTTTCTCAACTGTAAAATGAGGATAATAACATAATCTACTTCACAGAGTTCTTGTGAGGATAAAATATTTAAGCATTTAGCACAGTATCTGGCATACAGATGGTGCTTGATAAATGCTTGTCTTTCTCCCTTTCCCCCTTTACAGATTGCTTATTCAAAGCTCAGACAGTAATTTGGCTTTCAACAGTGGTGTTCCCAACACACTCAGGATAACCACAAGGTTTCTTGCTAAGATACTTCATTTCTTCTCTAAGTGAAATTTGGAACTTTTGCCTTTAGAGAAAGAGCAGCCTAATGAAGTCCTTTGAGAAGAGTGGAAAAAGATAACTCTAAAACAATCCTGATGTTCAGTTGGTACTTCATCAAAACTGGTTCTGGTTATAGTAAGTATAGCTCATTTGGAAATAGAATCACACAATAGAAACCTACATGAAGAAAGTCCACCAGGAAGTGGTCCCAGATATATCGCAGGTTTGCCTAAAGACCCATACAACAAGAATACTGTATTTACTAAAGATAATAAAATAATTTAATAAATTATGTTATTTAATAAGGATATAAAACAAAAACATTGTATTTAACTTCAACTTTTCGTTTTGCTTAATAGTAGCACAAGAAGAAGGAATCAGCTATCTCAAGTCCTTGCAAACTATTATTACTAAAAATTACCAAGTTCTTAGTAGGATTACTAGCCTTCTACCACCACAGAATATTTGGGCTGGGATGATCCTTAGAACAGAGGACCTTATAGCTGGAAAAAACCTTACAGAGCATCCTGCCCAGTTTCCTCATTTATAGTTGATGGAAGTAACTCAAAGATTGACTGAGGGTCACACAGTGAGTGATGGACAGAACTGGGACTAGTAACTAGATGTATTAACTGACAGTCTCATATTCTTTCCATCTTTCTAAAGCTTTCTTAATGCTTCTGAGGAAGATTTTAGAAAACTCACTGCCCAAGAGGGTAAGCTAAAACAAGCTCATTTGTATTGATGTTCAATATAAAAAAAGACATTAGTTACTACCTACCCTAGTTGGCAGTCACATTCTTAATCATAGTACGGTCAGAATTCCATTCCCACAGATGGGTATTCCCTTTGTAATTCTGCCCTAGGCACTCAACTGACTGATTCGAGTGGGCATCCCTCTCCTTTGAGAGCCTGCCCTTTTCAACAGCTGCCTGGAGAGGGAAAAACACACACAGAGGCTGATAAACTAGTTGAACAGTCTGGATACCACCCTTCATTTTTTTTGTGGGTAGATTTAAAATAACAGGAAAAGGATTCTTTTCTTTTCTTTTTTTAAGGTGCCTGGGCAGGAGAGGAGATGGGGGAGGGAGGGAGGGCTGTTGGTTGTAAAGCTGCACTGGTAGTGCTTTCTCAACATGTTACTCATGGCCCAGGGCCAAGTTCTGCATGTGTAAGAATTAAATCACTCAGCAAATAGAAAGCTTTGCCTGTGGTCACTTCTTTTATGGAATAAAGCCTTTACAACACCCCCTTTCATGCTCTGCCTCTATTAGAGACTGTTGAACACTCCTCGAAGCAAAGGTCAGTGATATAAATGCAATGAAGCCACAAAAAAAGGCCTGTTAACAGACCAATTGTGCTCATAAAAATCCACAAGCTTGAAATAAAAGACCTACAGTTTCATACTTGGAGAGGGAGGATTGAACTGGATCTTGATGAGGAGCCAGAAATTTGGAAAACTGAGAATGAGAAACAAAAGATTTGAGATGGAATCTGTTCTTTGGATGCTGCTCATTGAAGACTCTGGCTATAACTTAATGACTAACTTACGTGATTTGGGCTACTTATTAGATTAGTATGTAGATTAAAAAAAACTTCGATCACTGGATCATTGAAAAATCATAGAATGAATTCAATTTATGTAGTCTCAATTATTCAGGAGCTAATTATTCCATTTTAGGATAATTCGGATCCTTTGTTTGGCCTTCCATAGTCATAGATTGTTAGAATTGGAAGGAGTCTTAGAGATTACCCAGTTTTGATATCCTAAGAGAGCCCTGGTAAGAAAACATTAATTCAAACCCTACCTTTGCAACTTACTAGTTGTGTTATCCAAGGCATTTTACCTCTCTCCTTATTTGTAAAATTATAAAACGAGATAAGATGCATTTTTTAAGCTTTAAGTCTGTTTTCTGTAATTTCTAAGGCCTTTGAGCTCTAGAATCTAGAATGCTTTGATTCCGAGTGGTTGATTCTCTAAGGTGATTCGGGAATTCTGATTAGTACAATCAAAAATATAGAAAATGTAATTAATAGCACAATACTTGTAGTGTTTTTATTAGAACAATCATTGGATTGTTTCAGGTTTCTTAGGATAGTTTCAGGTTTCTTATTAAAATGGCTATCAAAGTGAACTTAGCCTTATTTTCATCATCTCTAAATTGGAAATGATATTTGTAGTATTATCAACCTCATACAACTACTGTGAAAAAAAAGTGCATTGTAAATGATGAAGTGCTTTGTAAAGCTCTGCTACTACCTATTAATGTGAGCAAACCATTTTGATTTGGGGCCTCTTTTTTTTCCTTTCTAAGGGTAATGAGTTTAGGATAGATAATCTCTGAGTTTCTTTCTTACTCTAACATTCTATGTTGTAAGATCTCTTTAAGTTCTGATATTTTATAATTTTTGAAGCGCAGATCCTCTCCACAATTATCTCTTATTTTAACCATAATCAAGATTATATATCTGTGCATGGGACACAAATTCTAAGCAACTTTTGTAGTTAGGGAAGCACACAAAATCAAAGATTATTAGCAAGCATTAAATTTCATATTCTTGTTCCTGTGATTTTATACAAAATATTTTTTCTTCACAGCCTTGCTTTCCCCAGAATTTAATTCCCTGATTTGACATTTTGGTGTCAGATCTGCTTTTAATATTGCTCTCTCCACTAGCACAACACATACTTTATAAATCATTATGCAATCAGCAAAGCTTCTTTGGTTGAAAAAAAGGGTAGCTTTATCACTGAAAACATTGGGTCTTTGTGCTAAACATTCTTTGCTCTTTTGAGAATGAGTAGTCTAAAACATATTTAGAGGGAATCCGTCTATTGACTGAAATTCTTCTTGTTCTGAAAGAACATTCCATAATATCAAAAATGGCTTCAAACAACTATCTCAATAGAGTCAAATAATTTTTTTAAATGTTCATTTGAACACTAAAAGAAAACTTGAATAAAACTTATAATGGCAAAAGAAAAAATTCAATTAAGATCATTCTTCTAGAACCGTGAAATAGGCATGCTAAGGATTCAACCATAGTATATTAGAATGCTCCAATTGGAAAGGACCTTAGTATATAGAATGTTAGAATTTTCTGAAAGGAACCCTGCTGGTTATCTAGTCTCACTCTATTACTTTTTAGAGGAGGAAACTGAGGCCAGAGAAGTAGAGTGACTTGCTAATGTGCTAGGCATTAGCAGAGCCCAAACTAACAAAAATAACTTACACTTATTTAGCACTGCGTTAACAGAGGAATGGTATCCAGAACAAAGAAGGTTATGGTCTCTTTGTAGTCTACCACAGCTAACATGATATAGTTTTTGGTATCATATTTAAGTAAGGAAATTGGAACACAACAGGAACAGGGTGAACATGATGCTGAGTGTACTAGACACCATACCATATGAGGATCAGTTGAGATAGTAGGAGATTTTAGACAATAGAATATGTGACTTAGGTATGACTTGGTAGCTAACTTCAAGTATTTGGAAGGCTGTCTTGTAGTGGAGGGATTTGACTTGTTTGCCTGGTCCCAAAGGCCAAACTAAGAGATGTGGTGGGAGTTAATGAAAAGGCAGAATTAGGCTCAATGTAAGTAAAACATCCTAATGGAATTATCTGAATGAAACTAGCAGCCTTGGGAGACAGTGAACTCTCCATCATTAGAGGTCTTAAAAGGCTAAATGACCACTTTTAAAGAAGAGGTATAGGTTAATTCTATCTATGTTTGCTTATGACTACAGAATCACTTAAGGTTCCAAGATAACAGCGATTTTTTTAATAGCCTAATTCCCTCATTTTGCAGAAGAAGAAGCTAACCCAGGGAGGAAGCTATGTCTTATTTCATTCACTTTCAGGAGAATGACACCAATAGTAGATAAGGATGGAGACTTGACCTGTGATATCATCGGCATTGAGACCTTCTTAGTTAGAAAACACTCTCTGCTAAGGCAACTTGGTACCTTCTCTGCAATTTAGTGCCTAAAGCACTGAACTCAGGGTCACATAGCTGGTGTCTGAGGTGGTACTTAAACCCAGATCTTCCTGGCTTCAAGCATAGTTCTCTGTCCACTACAGCACTGCCTCTTGATACCCATAATACACACATCAAAGCTGCACATTTACTCTATCCTCTGACTGAATGTACTACATTGTGTCCAAAGCTATTTTGAGAGAGTAGGCATGAATAGATAAAAGACAAACTCGAAGCACTGACCCCTTGAATAGATTTTCCTCTGTCTCATTCATATTTTTCTACCAAAGTTGATTGGTGATAAGATATAAAAGATTTCCTTAGGGAAAGACTAGTTTCAATACAGGTTGCTTCCAACTTTCGAAAATTTGTTCCAACATATTGAATGTAAGTTGGTTGCTGAATAACTTCTCAGTCCACAAAAGGCTATTTAATCCATGATACAACTAAAATAGTACATATAGTATATAAAGCTCTTTCAAACTTGAAAGTGCTAAATAAATCCAGATGCAGGATGAACTTGTGGTTTCATCAGTGTAGGGAGCTACTGATGAAAGAATTCCTCTACCAATTCATGCGAGCGTCTTCTCTGGAGCTTAAAATCTTAAAGAGCTGCCCAGAGCATGGAGAGATTCTATAACTTGCCTGGGTCTAGTTTGTGTCAGAAACAGGAACTTAAACCATAGGAATCTGAACCTCATAGCCACGTCTTCCTGTGAGAGCTGTAAGGCCAGCTCTCTATCCACTATGTGATGTTGCCTCACTTTGCTAGATAAACATCAGTTATTGTTTTTTGTTGTTTTCATTATTGTTTTTCTCTGAGTCAAAAGCTTGTTAACTTTTTGAAGTGTGACCCTGAACTTCTCATAAGCTAGAATCCTATTAAAGCCCTTATAAATCCTGAACCTTTTGAGCCCAAAGCCAAATATTTAACTTCTCTAAATCCTAAGAGAAGCAAAAAAAAATTAAGGACCGAGGACTAGGCAGATCTCATGACAGCAAAACAGATTAATTCCATCAGCAATTTGTTGTTGAGGTATTGGGGCTGTGATACCTGAAATTCTGGAGATGGGAATAGAGACTGGGCAGGGGGTCCCATTTTTCAGTAACATTTAAGGACAGGTATTGGATGCAGAGGCAAGGTAGCAGTGACCAAAAATTTGTATATATGGAGTATTGGTCAGGGAGTATCTGTACATGTTGGTAGAAAGCCAACATGAATGCATAATTTCAATGCACTCAAATGACTATAGACATGACAGCCAATTTATTTCTTTTTAATAGATATGACATAGTTCCAGAAAGTAATTTTTTGTATTTGTCTTCTGTCAGATTTTTGTCAGTCAAAAAACATTTCTCCAGTAGTCTTTTAATCATCCTGAAGGCTCCTTTGATAAAATGTTCTTGATGTTTGTAACAAAAGAGATGTGCCTTCAGCATTTTTTCTGATCTATATGAACAGATGATTTTTTTCTGTACTTGAGAGCCAGTTTGCTAGCTGTTTCTGGCACTAATTGCATGTTTTCCTATTCCAAAAGGCCTCCTGTAAGGATCTTAATAGCTACACCACAAAGCAGTCTGATATGCATATATAAATGTTGTGTTGATAGTTTTGCAGAATGCTATTTGGTTAAAGCTGTCAGGGATTTTTGAACCAGCAAAGTTGAATTACTCCCTATTTTGTAATTTCAAATGCTGCCTCCTTTAGGAAGCCTCCCCTAATCTCTCTCTCTCGCCACCTTGGTAATGACCTTTTCCCTCAGACCTCACAGAGTACTTTAATGCCTCTCTAATGTGCTTATCATGTTGTATTATACATTATAATTATCTATGCTTAAGTCTTGTCCCCCAACTATATTATACAATTCCATGAGGGGAGGACCTATATTTTATGTAACCTTTATATCTCCCCGAAAGTCTAGCACAGAACTCTGTACATGGTAGGCTCTTAATAAATATTTGTTGAATGAATGAATGAATGTATGAAGCCAATTTGAATGCGCTACAAATAAAATGAGTTAAAACATAGCCTGACCACTTGAAAATAGTTGTATTGTCTTATCTATGTGGCCCCTTTAGTGGGGGAATCTCCCCAAAAGGTCTAAGAGCTTGTAGTTAGCTCCAGTCAAAGGGGAAGGTAATGGTACCCCAGTCTACCACTGTAAGGAGGGAATGCAACTATTTTGTGACATGTCCCTCTTCTCTGTATGCAATAATGATAACCTGTATGTTTTGAGGAAAAAATCTTGCAAACTGTGAAGCCCTCTATAGATGTGAGTGGTTATTAATTCTCATACGTAACAATAATAACAAATTCATATTTATAGTGTGCTTTAGCCTTAAAGTCATACTTACATATGTCTATCTTCATTCTCTCTTGTCAGATGTAAAATAGAATAAATAACAAGTGATGTATCTTTAATTTCTCCATGTCCTTTAGAGCAAATTCTAGTGGAATATAGGATGATCCAGGAAATAAGTGGTTACTTATCAGAGCTTGGTAAACAAGAATGTTTCTGGAAAGTAGAGACCTTGCATTTCATGAACATTCATTTTAAGCTGCCCTGGAATGCAGAGGATGAAGGTGTCAGAAATGATTGGGATCAGCACACCAGAATAACTGAATATGTTTCGTCACAGGGCTTCTATACTCCCAGTTCATGAAAATCACTCTTAATGCTTCTAGTTAAATTTGTTTCCAATAGTGGGGTTGTCTGGTATGGTCTGTTTAGCAGTAAAAAAATAATTGAGATCATTTAGCCTTTTGTTTAATTTCCCTGTTTTTCTTTGCAGCTCTGGGAAATGCCAGTGTAAAGTGGGTGTTGGAGGTTCCAAATGTGACCACTGCCAAGATGGGTATTATGGCTTCAATGAGAATGGCTGTCTGCCCTGCCAATGCAATAATCAGTCTGTCACTTGTGATCCCCTCTCAGGTAAAGCATATCTTCACTCCAAGATGTGAAGTACTTAGCCTTTTGTTCTTTGCTCTCTATGCAACTAGATTATAAGCTCCTTAAGGGCAAGAACTGTGGCATTTTTTCATATTTGTATTCATAGCACCTATCACAGGCCTTTGCAGTTAATAAGTACTTGATAAGTGACTCAGTGAATTCATTCATAATATTTCTTGTCAACTAGATTATAGTGGGGAGTGGGTGAGAAAGGGCTCTGTCTTATACTTCATCTCTTTCCCTCTTCAGTACTTAGCACCTTGTACATAGGAGACACTTAAATAATACTGGCTGTTACTAGCTTTGATCTACCCAAAGGATAGAAGAGATTATTTCACTGACTCTTATTTCATTGTTATGATATTCAGGTACCATCTAAATATTGGAAGACGAAGGGGTACGGATCTGATTTCATTGTTAGGTAACTACCAATGCAAATCTGCAACTGTTCTACAATTTATAATTTTAGACAGTTGTCTAGGAGCACTGAGGTACTGAGTGACTTACCTAGGGTCACACTGAGAGATTAAATAACATTCCCAGGGTCACACTAAGAGATTAAGTGACTTGTCTAGGGTCACACTTAGGGATTAAATGACTTGCCCAGGTTCATATGGTTTTCTAGAAAGTATCTTTTTAAAGCAACTGAGTCAGTGAATTAATTTATAATACTTCTTAGCTAGATTTTATCTGGTTATATATATATATGTATGTTATATGTACATTTTACAGGTTAATCCTAACATTACCTGCTTCAAAGTTTATTCTAGCTCTATGTTCTATATCTCTTCCAGCTCTTAACATTTTATGCTTTTGTAACCAGGAGTAAAGCAAGGAATGGGTGTATCACTGAATTAAGTTAACTCGGGGGAACCTTTTAAGTTAATTTTGGGAAACTTTTAGGGACTAGATTACAGGCTGAAGTTTTTTTCTTTTTAATAACCTTTACAACTTATTAAAGGTTATATACTGATTTAATATCGTAAAGATCATGAATAAAATGGCAGATTCCTGCAATGTGAAATTGCTTGCAAAATTCCTTGCTTTGTGTTATAAGACACTACAACTAGAGAAACAAGAATTTGTTTTTCCTACAAATATCAGGTTAAGCCTGTACATTTTGGGTCACATTAGAGAATTCCTGAGAGGCAGAGATGAAGGAACAATAGTACTTTTCCAGTGCTGCCAGCTTTGCTTAAAATTCTTCTGTTTTTCAATGTAGTTTTCCTACTGATGTGCTGTGGCTGCCCCCTGGTGGCCAATAGCCATATTAACAAACATTGTTTATTCCAGAATTTGGATATATATACCTTCAATTTTAGGCTAAAAAGCAGACAGGAAAGAAATTTGCGACTTTGGGCTTGCCTAGTGCCTTACCCCCTAAGAACTAACAGCACTTTCATATGTCCCATTTTATCTTACCTATATTAGTAATATCCACTTGTTAAATTGGAGGCAAGATTATAGATTATTGATGAAAATACATTTAAAAACTTAATGTCACATCTAAAAGAAGATGAAAAGGAGTTATGAGGCTCCCATAGAATTGAAAAAATGGCAGATATAATTGCAGAATTATTGTGAATGATCTTTGAAACATAATGGCACATGTGAGAGGTCTTAAAAGAGCAAATACTGTCCCAATTTTTTTTTAAGATGGAGGAAAATGGAGTCTGCAACTAGAGGCCAATGAGTTTGACTTTGATTCTTGGCAAAAGTTCTAGGACTTGTCATTAAACTATTGGTTAGTGAACTTCTAGAGGAAAAAAAAATTTATTAGCAACGTGAATACATGCATACTTATCAAATTTGCATATGATGCAAAGCTAGGAGGGAGAGACAACACATTAAATGACAGAGTCTAAATAGATCTTGGTAGGCTAGAATGTTGGGCCAAATCCAGTAATGGCTAAATTTTTAAAATTATACCTTGAAAAAAATTGAGACAGGGAATTTGGTTAAAATAGAAGATCTGAGATATTGTAATTCTATGAAGCACCATAAATTATTTTATAAACTGCCAACATCACAATTCCCATTTTATCTCTACACATAGCCATCTGGAATAGCCCTATCATCCTGAACACTGGTACTCAGAAAGAATCCTCGTATTCAATATATTTAATAATAATAACAATACTGTTCTTAACGAGGGCGACACTTCCAATAAATAGGGATTTGAAGTGGACAAAGACTTTTAAATACACTATATGTTGTTTAAGATTGTATCTAATGGCATACTAACATCCAAAAAGCATTGTTGCCGTCGTTTATAGTAATAACAATAACTTCTGCATATAAAATTATTTAAAGTTTGTCCTAAATTCTGAGGGAATTTAAAGTATTATTCCCATTTTACAGATAAAGAATCTCTAGATCATAGATAGCCTCTGAGGTCCCTTGTAGTCCCAGATCTATGACCTTAAACTTGAAATAGAATACTTTTTGTAACACCCAAGGCAAGAAGTCATCCAATCTCTGCTGTCAAGTCATACAGAACCCACCTTTACCTGAGGTAATACATTCTGCTTTTGAACCACTTCAATTATTAGGATATTTCTCTCTCTGTCAAGCTAAAATCTTCCTCTGTCCAATTTTTCCTAATTGTCTTAAGTTTTGCCTGTAGGACCAGGAAAAGCTAATCTTATCTCTTTTCCATAAGAAAGCTCTTCAAATTCTTAAAGACAATCAACATGTGTTCCCTAAATTTGTTTTTCTCTAGGCCAAATATTTCTAGTTCCTTCAACTGTTCCATGCACGATATGCTATCTAGTCCTTACCTTGCTCTGGCCTGGTTGCCTTCCTCTGCTACATCTGCTGCATTAAAATATAGCAAAAAACCATTTTAATTAAAAAAATTAACTTATTCCTTTTTTGAAAATCAGGATACTTACCTATCTTCAATCTCCAACTCTGCATAATTTTGTTGAGATAACTGATACTATCTTAGAAGTGATTTCTATTGATTATTTCATTACCCTAGGATCTAAGTTGTCTGGGCCTGGTGACTTAAACTCGTTGAGACATCTAGGAGCTTTTATTTTTAAGCACAATTGTCTCCTCTCTCCCAACTTATTCGGAGTTTTAACTCCTTAGTAACAACTTTTGTTCTATCCCCAGTCTGAAGATAATTCTTTTTGGTAAAAAACAAAAGCAAACTAAGAATTGAGTAGTTCTGCCTTTGACTTTCACTATCATTATCCTATCCACTCAGAGGAGCTAGCAGCCTTTTTCTGATGGATTCAAAGGGGTTTGAAACTGGTTTACCTTGGCTTGACTGGTTTTTCCTTCTTACAAGTTAAGCATTCAATCTAGAGGAGAAAAGAAGAGATATTTCCAGAAATTGAGTATGCTACAAAGAATAAAGCTTCAAAAAAAATTTTAACCACTAGCTGCTTTTAGTATAGTTTTAAGTCTTTTTAGTGATTTTCAACAATTCATCATGAACTTCAGCTCATTCTGAGCTATACTGCTTTTGCACTAAAGCTTCTTAGAGAAACGTGTCATACTTTTGTTTTAACTTGGCCTTGCTTCCATCTTTTACGTGTCGTTAACATCAAAGTTGATTTACAAGTTCCCTGACTAAAGGAGTGAGACTTGAGTCTTGTTAAAGAGTTCTTCCTTTAATCCTCATCAGATTCATTTGTATTTATTTCATTAGAATATTGCCCTCAAAAACTTCCCACATCTCTTGGATTAACTTCCCGTATTGAATTTTAGGCCGTAGTATGCTATTTATTACTAAATATTTTGAAATAGACTCTCAAAATCTAGGGCAGGTGTTACACTATGTGCAGCTTACCCTTGCTTCTCTATCACTGATTCTTGAGCAAACTGGCCTTGGGTTTACCATGAACTGGCTATTCTGAAACTTCTATTTGCTATTTAATAGGAAATATAGCCTACTATTACATTAATAACACAAACATACTTCTAAAGGAATGTTTACATACTTAAGATAAATTCATCAAGCTATATCCATTTGCATATAAAAGAATTCACACAATAATTACTAATTAATAAAATATGAGTCACATAGAAATAAAGTAGATATTTTCCAGGAACTTCTGCTTGGCAAAATTTTGTTAGCAATTTGAGTAACCCCTAATAATTAGAATCATAGATTTGTTTTAAATGGACCTTAGAAATCATCCAAAATCTGTCTCCTTCACTTTTCAGAGTAGTTAGCTGAGATCCAGAGAGTTATGTTTGAATCCATTGTACTTTCCACAACCCCATGCTGCCCCTCTCCTGCCTGGAGCATGAATCTTAGTAGCATGTACAAGTTGTCTTCCCTCGAACATCTCCAGTAGAAGCAGACTCTGTCTTCCAAGACATTTTTCAAATTTATGGACATTGGTAGAATTTACTTCTTTGTAATTCCAGCAACTGGTTCTTGTTTTACCCTCTGGATCAAGCACAACAAATCATTCCTTTCCCCTATAGTCTTTTGTACATTTTTAAAAAGAAAAGAAAACATGGCTATGTATAAGTCTTTATTTAGTTTTGATTCTCCCTTAACTGATTCTCACTTGTTCTGGTTTCCAGTCCCCTCACTATCCTGGTCACCATTTTTAGGGCATGTGTACTAATTTGCTGATATGCTTCCTAAAGCATAGCTCTACTGGACACAATACTCCAGAAGATGTCAGAAGCTTACTTAAAATTGTTAAGACAATATTTCTCTGTAAATTAAATTTGTCAATAATTCATACCAGCCTTCCATTCAATTAGCAAGAATTACTGAGGATTAATTATTCCGTTTGGGCTTCCTAAAAGCAACAATGCCTTTATTCTAGGAACTAGCTTCTCTCCAGACATGCATCATTCCATGGCAGTAGATTCAATTTCCAAGAAGCACATTAACTCTTTCATATCACAAGTGGACAATTTTGGGAACTATATCCATTGGGCCATTTATGACCTGAAATAGTTAATGTACTTCACAGAACATCCAGACTCATGAGTAAGGAGTGCTATGTTCAGTGGGGAAAACAGAACCAATTCAGGCTTCTTCTTGTTTGTTTTTAAGCCTGCTTTGTTGCCACATTGGGTGATTCCTAAAATTTTGATATTCACATTCTTTCAGGGAAAAGAAATTGAATCAGGTTAGCCTTGCTGTACCATTTCCCCCACAGATAATAAGCTATTGGAAATGGAAAAAAAATCTGTGGATGGAATAGATGAGTGCTCTGGTCTCAGCTGTCCTACTAATGAGTAAATATTTTTGAATAAATGTCTTTACCTCTCTGTTTCCTCACTTGTAAAGATGAAGGGATTAGACTAGGCTCAGGGGTGAGGAACCTGTGGCCTCAAGGCCACATGTAGCCTGCTCGGTCCTCAAGTGCAGGCCTTTGACTGAATCCAAACTTCAAGAACAAATCCATAGAGGTATTTACTTTCTGTTTCATACTGTTTAATGCATACGAGTATACTGTCTTGCATTAGTCTCTAATTGTGATATATATTCTTGACTGAATTGAAAATTTCATAGATTGTCCTTTTACTAAAAAAGTTAGGAAGACCTAGGTTCAAATCAGGGGTGGGGAACCTACAACCTTGAGGCAACATGTGGCCTTTCAGGTCCTTGGGTGCAGCCTTTTGACTGAGTCCAAGTTTTACAGAGCAAATCCTTTTATTAAAGGGATTTGTTCTGCAAAGTTTAGATTCAGTCAAAGGGCCACACTTGAAGAACTGGGGAGCCACATGTGGCCTCGAGGCCGCAGGTTCCTCACCCTTGGTAGACAATCTCTAGGGTCCCTTACAACTCTAACATTTGGTGATCAACATGAGGGAAGATTACAAATTCCACCATATTTTCAACAACGAAGTTGCAAAATTCCTGAATGTCTCTTTTGGAAAATTGGTTGTGATGTAACCAGAAAAATTTTACTCTAAGTATGAATGAAAAATCAATGTTTTAGACACTGAGAACCTACTGAAGGAGCTGTCATGAGGGATCATGTGGCGATGTCTGCTCTGCCATTAATTGGTCATTGAACAACTTCCAGTGATGCCAAGAGATATGCTAAATGCTCTCTGATGGTAGTCTGTTATACTGTGAACTTCAGTTTTGGCTTCAGTTTTGCTTCTCAGTGTTGGAAGAACAAAGTCTTGAAAGTTGCTATGGACTTCATTGAAGGCAAAAGGAAAGGGGGACAACAGAGGATGAAACGGATAGATAGTGTCGTGGAAGCAATGAACATGAGCTTAGACAGACTTCAGAAGATAGTGGGGAATTAAAGGGCCAGGCATGCTATGGTCCATAGAGTCACAAAGAGTCGGATACTACTGAACAACAACAACAAAAAAGACTTCCCTGGATCCACGTTCACCATTGCTGATGAGGACGACTACTTTTCTGCAATGAAGAACTTGGAACTTAGCAACAGTGGTGAAGATATCAACATAACTCTCCTAGATGAGGTACCAAAAAGTATGCCATAGAACCAAAACAGTTTGATTCTGATATCCTCTGAGACTTTGTGTTGCCATTCAGAAAAGGAAAACTAAAGGCACCCATCAAAGCCCAGCCTGTGCCCCAAAACAGTAAAGGGCCTGAAATGATTGTGGGAGGTAAGACTTTTGACTCCCTTTTGAGGGACCCCAAATCAGACATCCTCATTGAGTTCTATGCTCCATGACGTGAATACTCTAAGAAACTAGAGCCTGTGTTACACCGAAGTAGGGAAGAAATACAAGAATCAGAAAAACCTAGTTATAGTGAAGATGGATGTCACCACCAGTGATGCGACCAACAACCACTACAAAGTGAAAGGTTTTTGTACTATCTATTTTGCCCCTCACACGGAAAGAAATAATCCTATTAAATTTGAAAAATGAGAAGAGAGATTTGGAGCACTTGATCACATTTGTAGAAGATCACAGCACAAAACTGAGCAGGACCAAAGAAGAGCTTTAAAGGTCAAGAGGAGGAAGGGAAGGGCTGTATGTGCACTGTAGTTTTCCAGTGAAATGTTGCAGAATGGGGAACCAAATGAGCCTTGTGGGCAAAAGGAGTTTGGGTGTTAAAGCAGTTGCAATATTTGATTTTTTTTCTTTTTGTTTTTCACATTGTGTTACAGGTATAGAACTAACATGAATGTCTTATAATGGTATGGTTCAAATATTTAAGGAAAATACATCTGTTTTTGTCATTAAAATTTTTTTCTATTATAAAGTTGTCATTTAACTATTAACTATGCTAACTTTAAAATCCTCTAATTTGCTGTGCTAAAGAATAGTCTTATCATGAATGGTTTTATCTGTTCATTTTTTTTGCTGATGGAATATGAGACTTATTCATAGTGCACAATTTAATAAAGAATACCATCACAAAGAGAAGCAGCTTAGTAAAGTAGATAGGGGTTCTGCCTCTGATATATACTGGCTATGTACCCCTGAGCAAATCACAGAACCTCTCAGCGCCTCTGGCAACTCTGTTAAGAATATAAGCTGCAAAACAGTTGCCATCATGCACTGATGAAGGAATTCTCCACATCCATGCAATTGTGGGCCTGGACCAAAAAGCAAACAAAAAAAAATCAAAACCACTACAAACTCCTTAATAGACATAATTTCCTATATACCTTGGGTTGTAAGTGCTGACATTCTCACTTCACTATGTTTCATATGCAAGTATCCAGGACATAGTTTTTATGGAGTTCTGATTGCAAGATATGAGGATAAAGCAAACAGAACAGCAGTATGATACTGTTTGTTCTGGAAATTCTTCATAACATTTTGAAATAAATTATTTTATTGAATAAAATGCATTGTGATATCTGCAAAGACTGTGGGGCCCACAAACAAATTATTAGCAAGTCAGAACATAAACAAAGCAACTTTCATGACTGATTGGATTCCATATGCCATTCAGGCCAAACATTTATTATGGCACAATATATATTGTAAGTATCAAATATGACTCTCCTGCCAATTGACTCCTAAAGGATTAGACCATTAATGAATACCTAAGTTGCTTAAAAACTTCTTCCCTCCCCCACCAAGGAAATTTCATTACAAGCACAATGTAGTATAAATAGAAAGAGCTCTGGACTTGGAATCAGAAGGTTCAAGTCTAAGCTCTGACATTTCTTAACCGGGTAACTCAGAATCTCCGTTTTCTTATCTATAACATAAAGAAAATACATGTAGCAGTACTAATGTTATTGTGAATATTACAAAAGTAGTTTTGTAAATTTTAAAGAACAACAGAAAGGAGAGGAATTATTTCCTTAAGACCTTGCTTGGTTGTGAGTGCTGATATAGTAGATACTGAATTGGATTAGGAATTGGGAGACCTAGATTTTAATTTTGGCCATCACCTGCTGATAAATTCGAGAGGATCCCATCCCCTCTCCCGTTTTCAGTTTCCCTTCCATCAAAATGGAGATGAGGATGGGATTAGACTATATAATCTTTAAGGTCAATTTCAGGCTTAATATTCTATGGATTGGCTGCCAGCTCGCCTCTTTCTAGACAAGGCTGGAAAAGGTATGCCAAAATGATTGAGGTGTCATAGAAACCTCTCCTAATGGCCCACTGTTTGAGCATTAGCCTTTGGGCTTTGTCAGATCAGGACTTAAAGCGCAGCAGCTTATCATAATGGATGCATTTTCTTAAAATCATATCCCTGCATATTTTTAATGGGAAAGGGGAATTCGAAGATGAGGAGAGGATATTACAATCAATCTTCAGAAGAAAATCTCCCCCCATAAGAAGGGCTTCCTCAGGATTTGTTACCTATAGCTTTGATCACCTCTCTCACCTGACTCATCCTCCACCCCCCGTGCACTCACCCACCCCATGCATACCCGACCATCATTGAAAATAAATAATTTCTGCAGTGTAATGTACCCTGCTTATTCAGAGAACAGAAAAATTTGACCCTTAGGATTAAGTGCTGTTTAGAACTAAAATCTAAAGCTAATCAGCAGACATTTTCTAGCTGTTGTTTAGAGGCTATACAGCAGAGTAAGTAGACATCATTCTTACAGTTAGGAAAGCCTAGATTCAAGTTCTGCCCCTGACATATATTGACTTTGTACCCTGGCTAAGTAATTTAACCTCTCAGTGCCCCATGCCAACTACAACTATAAATTTCAGATGAATTGCCAGGCTGCATTTGTGGGGAGAGTTTCCAAATCAGAAGTTGAGCCCGCATCAGTGATATCTGAAGTCCAGATCCCTCCACACCCAAATAGATCTCTGGAAGCAAACAAATTCCTATTGGACTGAATGTAATCTGTACTTCTCCCCCAATCTAGCTCAAATACAACCTAAGAGTGATTTACAATTGGTGTTATTTTTCATTGTATTTCTATATATTTCTTTCCTTTCAGAAAGATTTAAGTTTACTCATGTATTTATACCAGTAAACTATAATATTTAGGGAAAATCAGATTATTAAGGCTAGCACTAGAACTCAGTCAAGTTCAGTTAATCTTTATTAGTATATAAGTACAAATTAGTATAATTAATCTTTATTAGTATATAAGTACAAATTCTCTATCACCTGTCTTCACACTATTGCCTAGTCGGGCAACCATGCCTCTATAATCTTACAGCATGACACCTCCTCCTAAAGCCCTTTCCTGATTCATTCAGTTTTGTCAGTGTTTTCTCACCCCCGGAATTATTTATTTATCGTCTATGATCCCATGATCCTGTCATCTGTGTACATGCTCTCTTACCTCATCCCCATCATAGTAGAAGGTAAAGTATTTAAGGATAGTGATTGTTTAGCTTTGGCACAGTGGATAGAACCCTGGTCTAGAATGAAGAAAACCTGAATTCAAATCTGGCCTTAGACACATACTAATTATGCAACCCAAGTGCTATATAAAAGTATTTATTCTGTTCTCATCTCCATGACATGGTATAGCATTGGCATGTGGTAGGCACTTAACAAATCTTTGTCAAATTGAATTACTAAGTTTTACTTTGAGTAAAATAAACAAAAGATCCCTACACCTCTAAATATTTTTAAATAATTTCTTTCAGGTACCTGTTTGAACTGCCAAGGAAACAGTAAAGGAAGCCACTGTGAAGGATGCAAAGATGGTTTCTACAAGAGTCCCACTGCCTTCCATAAATGTCTCCGGTGCCCTTGCTCAGCAGTGACATCTACTGGCAGCTGTTTCATACGTAAGGCTTTTCCATAAACCTACATCCTGGACAGGTTTAACATTTGTACTAGTCAGTTAACATTTATAGTAGAAACCATTCACTGAAGTACTATACTGTGGTACTGCTGTGGGGAAAGAGAAATTAGATTAATTAGAGTCCCTGATCTTAAAGAATTTGCCCCACAATACTTTACAAGGTCATTATGAATATCAAGTGAGATAGTGTATATATAGTATTTTCAAAGCTCTGTACAAGTGTAAGGTGGTCTCATTAGAAAGTAAACAGCCTCCATGGTTCTGCTGCTTCCTAGTTTTGCAACAACAGCAATAGAGGCATGGTTTCTAGGAAGAAGGAGATGATAATACCACTGTACTCCTGGTCATATTACATCTGGAGTGAGGGGGATAAACTGGATAATCTAGGAAGCATCTTCCAGCTCCAGCCTTCCATTTTATAAGATCACAGGGTCACAGTGAGTTGGAAGGGGCCTTCGAGGTCATCTAGTCCAATCCTCTTAGTGTACACGTAAGAAAAATAAGGATCAGATATTGTGATATACCTAACTTACAAAACTAGTTTGACTGTTAAATGGTGGATTAAATGCCTTCATTGGCCCAGATGAAAACTGGCCTAGTACAGGGGAAAGAGTGCTGAGTTTGGACCCAGAGCTCTTGTATTGAGTCTTGCTCTTCCTCTTCTGCCTGTCCAACCAATCGCTTTACCATTATAATTTCTTCAACTGCCAAATAAGGGGAGTAGAATAGATAGCCCCTAAGGTGTACTGTTCCATTTCTAACTCCAAAATACTATGAACAAATTCAGAAATCAAAATTAATACGGATATGGAATAGATAGGCATGATTTCATATAATCATTGATGATTTTATCCAGATATGTATTTATTTAGGTGATGGTCTCACATGCTGTGGGTAATATCATTAATCCTACAAAACAGGTAATGGTTCCTGTGGCAGAGCTCTGCCTTGAAAGCATTTCTGTGTCCTGAATGAAATTTTAGTTTGATAACTTGCTATACGCTTCTTAATTTCTTTATTATGCCAAAGTAAACTATGTACGTCTATCCCAGTTATTTAACACGAATTCACATACACATTGTCAGTTACTTTTAAGTTTCAAAATCTTCATCATATGACCTAATAGGAACAGGCAGTTTGCCAAATCTTATTCAATATAAGCTGTCTCTGCAGATGGTTGGCAGAGCCAATCACTACTCTGTCAACTATTGTTAAAGCCCTACTTTATCATATATATGAGGACTAAAAATTAATTAGGTACCTCTGATATGTTGCTATTCTTCAGACTGTCTGAGCATATTTCATGCCTTTCCTACTGAAATATATAGCCCAAATTTCTTCCTCATACTCCCTGGAAGCCAAGCAGCTAATAGAATAATTAAATCCTAAAATGTTTGAGCTGGAAAGAACCTTACAGCATAGAAAGTTTGAAATTAAAGGGGCTTCAGAACCTATAATTTAGTAAAGTGTGAGAGTCTTGGGTCATACATAGTAAGTCCTTAATAAATGCTTTTTGGCTGAATGCATAGGCCCTATAGGAAGCACCTAGTCCACTTCCCTCATTTGTCAACAATATTATGTGGCAGCCAAAAAAGCTAATGCAGTCTTAGACAACAGTAATAGAAGCGTGGCTTCCAGGAATAAGGAGATGATAATCTGTGTTGGCAATCAAAATGGGCTCTTAGCACTTAGTTCAACCAAGTGCCCTTGAAGAGTTTGGTCTTTATTTCCTTGATCAAATTAGGAGTCCTTGATGACCTCCTTGTCTCAAGAAAAAGCCTAGTTTACATGGGTTTGAGTAACATGTTTATGACATCAGAGACTTTTAGACCACATGGGTTTAAGTCGCATTTTTGTGATGATTTTAGGTCACATGGGTGAGTCGTATGTGCGACTTACCCTTGGCCCTGAAAAAGGTATAGAACCAGGGGTTGGCTTTCTCTCTTTCCAGAGCTCTGACCCACAGCCATGGTGGCATGTGTGACTCTGGGCCAGACCTTATTATGAGCTCCCAGGCTGAACTTAAATGTTGGTAACTATGAATTGTATTTGGTCTGTCTGTCGATGTTTGTAATTTGTTTGTATTTGCTCTGAAGTTCAGGGTACTGGCTTTTTCCCCTGAACTAAGTAGATGGTATTTGTACGCTGAATTAAAGTGACAGTGTCAACCCCTTAACGTTGCTTTCCTTAGTAAAGCAGATCAAAAGAACCTGTGCTTTTGCAGCATTCTGTGAGCTGGTTGTTGCTGATTTTACACCTCCCACAGCAGCTGCTAGCCAGATTGTTGAAACATAATCTCACTTTACTCCTGGTCATATCATACCAGAAGTATTATGTTCAGTACTTGGTCTCATAGTTTAAGAAGAACATTGATAATCTGGAAAGTATGCAGAGTTGTCCAACCCAAATAGTGAAAGGTGTTGAGTCTGTGCTATAAGATCAGTTGGAGGAACCGGATATGTTTACCCTGAAAGATATAAGGGGGTGGGGATTGAGTAGGGGTGGGAATAAAGCTATCTTCAAAAATGTGGGAGAATCATGAGGAAAAAAGATTAGATTTAGTTCATTTTCATTTGGGGAGAAGTTGCAAAGAGGTAAATTTAGGATGATATCAAGAACTTCCTAATAGAGAGGTCCATAAGTGAAGTGGGCTGCCCTTAGAGGGGAATCTGTTGCTCTCCTTAGCACATCACAGAGGCTTGATGACTACTTGTCAGATATGTAATAGTGGGGCCTCCTTTGGGTTATGAGATGGACAGCTGAGCTGCTGAGGTCCCTTTCAACCATCAAACTCTGATTCTGCGAAGTTGGACCAAAGAAGGGGGCTGAATTGCCTGCGGTCACATAACTAATTATTGGCAGAACTGTTCTAGAATTCTGGTGTATTATAATTAACACTGATCTCATTAATTTTGCACTCTGTGTATGTGCACTGTTATTGGGCTATCGGGAGTAGGAAGAATTGGTAAAAAACAAAATGAAACATTTTTCAAGATTAGCAATATTTTTGTTATTTTTTAGGCCTACGTTTTAAAGCGTGTTGATATTTTGTCTCTTTTAGATTCTGGGGAGTTGGTCCCTAAATGTGATCAATGCAGAGAGGGTTACACAGGTTCAAACTGCAATGCCTGTGAAAATGGCTATTACAACTCTGACAGCATCTGTTTGAAGTGTGAATGTGGTGGTCATGTTGACTCTATTAAAACTCCGAAGATCTGCAAGCCAGAGAGTGGTGAATGCATTGACTGCCTCCACAATACAACTGGCTTTCACTGTGAAAACTGCTGGGAAGGCTATGACAGAGACTTCAAAGGAAACTGCATCAAGAAAGGTAAACCCTTAGCTAAGAGCATAAATTCTAAGCTTCCTAGCAACACCTTCAGGAAGAGCCTATTCAGCCTTTGTTCATTGCAAAATCAACTATAGTTCCTCTCTAGCCCCAACAACACTCTTCCCCATTTCTACCACCACTCTCCCTTCCTACTTCCTCCCCTCGATTCAAGGAGCGTTCCTGCAAATTTTATATCTATAGATTTGATGTTTGAATATCCTATATACATATGGCCATCATTTGGAGAGTAGTGTGGGAGATAAAAATGAAAGGATTAGACCTCATGGAGGCTCTAGCAAATTCAACTGCTGTGACTTTCCTCAAAAGCAAGAGGAGATCCTAAAATGAGTACATCTTTGACTGCTATTTCCAAGTTGGGAAAATTTTGTTTCCATTTATTTACTAAATACTTATCTGAGCATTGGCAACAGCAAAATGAACTGTTCGTATCTTTATGTTCATAGATTCCAAAAGTGGATTTTGTCAGATAATTGCTCAGGGAAATTTCCCTTCTTTCAAATTTGTTTGGACCCCTGCTAATCTTCCATTATAAACTCAGGAAATTTGAGTCTTGCTTTGGGACCCAGGCTGTCATTGTGTCATTTTCACAGTTCCATTTAGCCTTTATTGTTTCCATATTAATAATTAAGATATCCTCTCATTCTTCTTATCTTTTCTTCTCTATAGTTTCACACTGCATCTAGCCATCGTCTAAGTTCGTTCCAAGTAGGGTTAGAGTTTGATAGTTAGAACACTTCACTGACACCCTAGAGTTCTTTGAGTTGTTCTTGTTGTCATTTGTTGACACCCTAGAGTTCTTTGAGTTGTTCTTGTTGTCATTAATACCTTTAGTGTTTATTATAATTAAAATAGTGGCCCCCTGTATTCGTGTAACAATTTAGCAAGCATTTGCTCATGATAGCCTTATGCAGATGAAGAAATTGAAAGTCAAAGAATGAAAATTATCTAGTACAAGTAATTATTATCCCCACTTTATGGAAAAGGAAACTGAGATTTAAGTCAACTTAGATGTCTTGTCCTTGGCAACACGGCTAGTAAATGGGACCACTGTAACCCACACCCTAATTGTTATTGCTTCAAGTCCAGTTTTCTCTCAAATACGCTGTACTGCTTTTCTCACTGTAGAGATGGGAGAATATGATGTACTCTGCTAGTCAAAGTAAGTTATCATGTAACAAAAGCTTTTTTTGCATGTATAAAGTAAAAACAGTCTCAACAGATTTAGATAAATTGATAGATGGCATATAATGTCTTGAAAAAGTCAGGATGCTCGAGGTGCTGTTAGAGTAACAGCCCACATTTATATAGTTTGATTATGAAATGCTTTCACTTCTAATATCTTATTTGATTTTTCTAACAAGTCTCTGAGGTCAATAGTGCAAATATTCTTATTTCCATTTCATAGATGAGGATACTGAGACCCAGAGAGCTGAGGTGACATTCTTTACTAGATTATAAAGTTAGTAAGTGGCAGATCCGAGACTTAAATCCAGTTCTACTATGCTGTGCTGCCTTTGTGAAAAGCTTCAAGCTATGTTAGCGTTACCTGAATTCAAGTGCGTACCATGGAATTCTATATAGATACATCCTCATTACCTACCTTAACATAGGCTTTAGGTCTCGGTAATGACCTATTCACTGACTTAGAAGAATTTATACTAATCCACCAAAGGGAATCTTGAAAGATACCTGCTATGGAATTCTCTTGAAAATTTTAAGGTGGATTTATCTACACGCTAGATGCCAGCCATGCATATAACACTCATCGTCCTAGGTTTTGAGGCCCTAGTCCTTATCATGATATTTATTTTTTAAAATAATTCTTGCCTTTTTTAATGTTAATGCATTGATAAGAACACTTTTGTACAGCGTCATGAAAGAAGCAGTAGTCTGGGAGTCATGATCCCTGGGTTGAAACTCTAGCAGTGTAATGTCAATGAAGTTATTTAACCTCTCTGACTCTCATTTTCCTCATTTACTAGATAAAAGAGTTGAACTAGATGCCCTCTAAGGTGTCTTTCACATCTGCTAACCTATACCTTGACATTCTTTCTTCTACGATCTCTTGTATAGAGGTCTTTTATAGTCTTCTCCAAAGCTAGACAATTCTGTTTTATTACTCATTTTCTGCCTTTATTTTCAGAAATTGTTGCTACGGCTGAAGGGTCTACCACTTTGGTTTCTAATGCCACTTTGTCTACATCACCCCCCACTACTGTCGCAAATAGTACATTTACCCCTACCACTCTGCAGCCTATCTTTTCAATGGGATCTTCTGAAAATAGCACCTCAGCATTAGCTGATGTATCATGGACTCAATTCAACATCATCATTTTGACTGTCATCATCATTGTGGTGGTCCTGCTCATGGGATTTGTGGGGGCTGTGTACACATACAGGGAGTATCAAAACCGAAAACTCAATGCCCCCTTTTGGACCATTGAACTGAAAGAAGACAACATCAGCTTCAGCAGTTACCATGACAGCATACCCAATGCTGACGTGTCTGGCTTATTAGAAGATGATGGCAATGAGGTGGCTCCCAATGGACAGCTAACACTCACAACTCCCATGCATAACTACAAAGCTTAAGACCTGAATGGAGTGAACCAAATTCCCCTAGTGTTGCTAAAGCTACAATGCTTATTGAAGGGAGCAGCAGCAGCAGTGGTGCCCAGGGGCAGAGCCTGGCTTTGCTTGCTGAAAAAGCAAAGGTGTGTAGTGCATCCAAAATTTCAGGTAAAAATTGTAATGCCTTCAGCCTGTCATCCTTCATTTCCCCAAGAAGATCCATAGAATTCATTGTTGTTAAGGACTTGAAGCAAAATATATTTTTGTACCCAGCCATGCAGGAGTGTGTAGCAAGACCAAACTCTGTAGTGAATCTCGTATCCAACTTCCTGAGGAGCTCCTGGGGAAGCCAGTGACCACGGAGCAGTCTGCCACAGGATGATTGATGTTTGTTTAGGAGGAAAAGGACTGCCGGAAGTCTTCATATACATTCCTAATACACATTTCTTTTCAAGATGGGGCAGGGATGGATCTCCATTTTACTCTTCTGAGAGATTTCAATGAGAAAAGACTGATGAGCCACAAGCATTGCAATAAGCAGATCTCTATTGTTTCTGGAATCGGGGACAAAATGAATTCTAAAGAGATTCTTGGAAAGTTTCTCTTTACTGAATTATCACCTAGTGATAGAATAAAGTGCAGGGTGAGACTCTTGGGCTGGAAGAGAGAATGAAGCAATATCCACAATGAGGAAGCTGATGATCCCCCTCAGGTTCTCAGTTTGATATCAATGCCCCAGCCTTTCTAGAAACAATGTGTATATAGATAATGTAGCATATCTTATCAACAGTGCATTTGTAACTATTTGTAAAAAAAAAAATCATGTCATATTTTATCATCTAGAATTTATTTGTACAGCAGAAGTTAGTGGCATTGTAAAAAAGAAAATACAAGAATTGGATAAAATACTGTAAAATAGATGGCAATATTGCTGGAGCTGGGACTCTGGTGAGTATCGATCATTTTAAGTTCCTCTGTGGACGTCATGGGCGATTTTTAAGAGGTTGAGTATTTCTTTTCTATTATCTTCTCACACTTCAGTTCCTCCTTCCTGCAGTTCAGCCTTAGAATTACCCACCTTTTGACGTTAAAAGGATGTGAATAGTTAAATATAGTCAAGAAATAAGGTTCAGTAGATTTTGAAGTCAAGGGCTATCTTGGATTGCAAAATCTTGTCACTTCTCACTTAATGAGATACTATCTCACTCTTCGTAAGCATCTAATTTTACATCACGTAGATGAATGTGAAATGGTAGTTGATATATAAATTTCATTTTGCTAGTAGTCTTTTGGATGTAAATGGTAGTCTTCTGAAGGAAATGGGGGAATTCTCATTTTAAAAGAAATGAAGGGTTCTTGTCATATCACCAGGGGCACCTATTCTTCCTCTCTGTAAAATGTCTATATTTTGATTTCCCCCTCTCTAAAAAAAATGTTCCTACTCAAATGTTGGTTCACTGTGCCAATTTTGCTGTGCTTATGAAGACATATAACAAGCTGTCCAATTTGCATAGGCTCTCTACTTCTCATGCTGCGTAGAGTGGGGTTAGGGGACTGGGCCTGGAAAGATATAAAGTGCTCACTAACTAGAACGTATATTGGCCCATCCCTTCTTCATACACAACTCCAAGAGTGACTATATGTATGAAGTAGCTATGCAGTGAGGTGTCCAAGCACGGTCCTCATTTTAAGACATAATGCATGCTTGGAAACCAGGTCTTAAAGCATATTACAAAAAAAGTAAAGTCTTGACTGCACATAAGCCATTTGGACACAGGTTAAAACCATCAATCAAGCTGGCTTTTTAAAAGAAATATTGAGAAGTAAAGGAAGCAGCAGCAGGATATATAGGAAAAGGGCCTGGACTAAGAGTCAACAGACCTACTTCCTGGTTCCTGCTTTATTGACAATTAGCTCTGTGACCTAGCTAAATCACTAAACATCTGTGAACCTGAATTTCTTTATCTACGGGATAAGACAATTCAGCTACATAATTGCTAAAATCCCTTCTAGGCATGGAATTCTAGGATTCTAAGTACCAATATCAGTAAGCAATATGGAATGAGCAGTATGTCAAAAGAAGAATTCAAGTGGACTTATTTGTCTAAATGAGATCAGAGTCAAAGGCTAGTTCACATCTAGCACTAAGATACCACTCTGTAGAAGGTCTTCCAGGTCAGTCCCTTGACTTTGCTGGTGTTTTAGTTGTTACCTAGTCTGGTTACTCACTGCTTGTGGCCTAAGAGCAGTTACTTGAGGGGAGAACAGACGGTCAATTTCTACATTCAGTCATGGCCAACAGAAATAGGGGGAAATTCCATAGACAGGTGAAACCATCTATAAGGATGTTCCATTGTTTTAGAGGAACATGTCATTGATGAGCTCCACTCCACTGAAACTAATGTTGATTCTATTTGTGATACTAATAAGATGTCCACCTTGCCAGCTTATGTTCTTTTAAAACAAAACAGACACAGGAGGAATTCAGTGTTTGTGAATAGAATTAAGCTACTTAGGAAATAAGGTGAATTTTAGTCTTCTAAAAGTTTGATCCAGGCAGTCAGGACTTTTATCCACACATGGATATCAGAATAAAGTCCTTAAAAAGGAATGGTGAAGAATTGAAAGTGCTTATCAACTACTACTCCCATTCCACGTTTCATACAACATCTTGTGTAACTCTAGCCAATAAAATGTCTTTTAATGTTTTAGTATCCCCTAGCCTTGCTTTTAGAAATGATTCTTTATTGTGATAATGAATTAAAATGTGACCCACTACTTGCAATAGTATGCAAAAAAACCCAATTTTAATGTTAGAAGCCCTGGAGTTTATAATTTTGCAAGCTAACAAATGAATATGACTTCTCTGCATATCAGCAACTCCTATAAGGAAAAAAGTCTTCATAAACTATAGGATAGTGAACATGATTTGGAAAACCCAACATTTGGAAGGATCTAGATGTTAGAAATCTTTAGGAATTAGTGTATCACTAAGTAAGACAAAACTACCTTATGTGAATTTGATTGGGAAAAGAACAGATGTTGATTGCTACCAGGTGATGTCTTCATCTCTGCCACCTCTGTCATCATTTCAGGAAGCAGATTCCCAAATGGGGTCAGCACTAGGCAAAATTGCTAAATAGGTCAGTTTTGTCCTGAGTGTCTACTATATGCAGGGCATTGGATGTTCTGCTGAATATTATTTACCCTTTATTTGTTTTCTTTGATCTTTTGGACCCCAAATATCCAATAATCTCCAGATACCTGGCTTTTTCCACTCCCAGAGAACTCCTTCATTGATGAAGTCATTCCATTGTCTTAGGGACTCAATAATGTTATGCACAAACACGTGTTTGTGTTTTTAAAAAGGATAGTGGATGTTGGGGATAGAAGGGAAAGATTTTTGGATTGGGGACCTTAAATCACACCACATATATAAGTCTACTATGCCCACCATTTCTGGCCTCAGAGATCCTAGGAAATTCACTTCCTGTCTAGGATTCTTCCTCTTAATCAGGGACCTAAAGCAATCACCATTACTTTGCATCTTGAATTGAAATTAGCACATTTAGTTTGGGACTTTAAAGGTAGAGGTGGGGGTACTTCCTAGAATATAAGTTGGTCTATGTTCCCATCCCTCAAGGAAGATAGTTCTTTATCAAGGAACATGTATCATCATTTGAATTAATTACCATTATACACTGAGCATCATCTGATTTGTGTGCATTAAGAAAATAAAACTCACTCATTCATGGAAAAGTTCTAAAAGACATTTTAGATAGGTAGGGCAGAAAGGTGAAAATAATCCAGACAAGAAAAAGAAACCCTGTCAAGTCTCCCAAAAATCCTTTGTAAATGGAGAGTTGATTGGTCTTCTTTGGGGGGTGGGATGGCGGAGATGGGTAACAGGAGGGTTATTTGCAGGGATAAAAGTCTACACTCTGGATATTAGCCAATGCCTGCCCAGGGAAAAAGCAAGAGCCATTTTAACTAATAGGAACTTGTCTGAAAGAACCAAATGATATCCTAGGGACCAAAGGCTTTTGATCAATAAGGTATCAGTGGTCGAATGAAGTATTTTCCAAGGCTGTTGGATTTGTATCCTTATTCCATCAGATAAAAGTCATACTTACATATACTAAATAACTTATATCAACTAAAAGACATGAAGCCAGGTCCCAAGCCTAAGTCAAACTTAATGATTCAAAACTAAATTTGATTTAAAGGCACAAGAGTTCTGCCAGTCATCTAGTCAACCTATTGTGATAAATGTCTATCTGAAGCAATGAATGAACTTCTCTTTATCTCACTAAAATCCTAATGCAGATTTACAAAGATGTCTCACACATTTACTGTACTAGCTTCAAAACAAATTTCTAAAAATGTGTATGATTTGAATATATGAAAGAATTTATACAAGAGTGTTATTTAAAATGATTAAAAATAAATGTATATAATTTGTACCTATTGTATATTGGCTTTTTGCCTTTTTTTTAAGATGTGATCAAAAATATGTTTTAATTTAATAAGCTCCCTGACTGAGAATCAGCTGATTTTCGTACAACATGAATGTTTTGGGCTCTTCATATATGTATGTATGTGGACATATATACATATGTTTGTGTAGGTACATATATATATATGTGTGTGTGTGTACATAAAACTGGATTTCACATAAATCATTTAGAGAATATTAACATACTTGGTAATCCAGCTCTCAAACCATGAAGACAAGTTTTATTTATTCATCTGTTTTTTGTGATTATGAACTTAACATTCACAACAAAGTGAAGTAAATTTCCAAATAAAACCCTGAAAGTGAGCTGTTAATATTTTTATATAAACATAAGAATACTTAAAGAGTATCTCTGTGATTTTATCAGTGATCCTTCCCTGATGCAACTCACATCCCTTCTACTATATGGCTTCTAGAGCTATTCTGATGATGAGCCTCTCTGACTTAAGCTGGTACTTAGAAAACAGAAATAGTAGTCTCTCACTGGGCCCACACATGAAACCTTTCCAGCTCGATGTAGGATCTAAAAAAGTTGGTACAGTATCCAAAAACCCAGGATCAACTCCTCTCATAATGAGCCATCAGAGGACGACCTGAGTAAAGGATTAAAATAATATACATTTTTAACAAAAGAAGTTCGGGCTGGATGGTGTATAACTGTAGTCTTTGCTGCTGGGGAGGATGAGGCTAGGGGATTGAGTTCAGGTATTCTTGAGCTGCAATAGGGCTAAATCTAATTGGCATCCTCACTAAGTCTAGCACTATATGGTAATCCCCCAAGAACAAAGGACTACCAGGATTCCTAAGGAGGAGCAAAACAGCTCAGACCAGAAAAACAACTGTTAAAACTTCTGTTATTCCATCTTGGGATCAGGTGAGTGACCACTGCTCTTCTGGCAAGAACAAAACAATGTCTTATCCCTACCTATATCTCATTCTGTGACTGATTCAGTCGAACAATATTTAGAGCTTGCTATATACAAAGTATTATACTCTGCACTGGGGATGCAAAAACAAAGCAAAATTCAAAAGTCCTTTTCCTCAAGAGCTTTCTATCAGGATAATAAGGAATATATCCTAATAACAAAAAGTAGGAATTTGGAGAGTGATCACTAACAACTAGGGTATACTAGGAGTGACTTCAAGTAGATGGTGACCTGTGAATCAACAAACATTTTTCAAGGGACTACTGTGTATCAGGCACTGTATTAGGTGCTAAGAATATAAAGATAATGAATGAATTAAACCTTGAAGTAAACTAAGAATTCTAAAGAGTAGAGAGGAGAAAATACAGTGCAAGTATGGGGGTCAGCCCTGTCCAAAAGGGACAGAATGTCACGGTTGAAGAATAGCAAGTGGAGCTAGATGGCAAATGGCTTTACATGGAAAGAGGAGAGGGTTAGCAGGGAAAGATGAGTTCTGTTTTGGACATGTTGAGTCTGAAATTTGAACATCCAATTCAAAATGTTCAATAGACAGTGATGTAGATAGACAAGGGTGAGATATATAGATCTAGGAGTAATCTGCTGACTAATGATAACTAAACCCATAGGAGTCAAAGTCACTGAAAGAATGGAGAAAAGTGAAAAGGACCCAGGACTGATTTAGGGTAGGGGGAGGATATTCCCACAGTTAGGTGGTTTATCTGATGAGACATAGATGATCTAGGAAAGGAGACTGAGGAAGAGCAGCTTAACAGGTAGGGGAGCCAAAAGTGTGCAGTGTCATGAATTCATTAAAACCCAGAGAGGCATAGTATCTGGAACGAGAAAGGTGGTCGAAATGGTGGTGAAATGCCGCAGAGAGGTCAAGAAGGGTGAAGATTGAGAATACACCAAATGGATTTAGCAATTAAAAGATCATTGGTAACCTTGGAGATACTTTTCACTTGAAGGATGAAGTCAGAATCCAGATTGCAAAGTGTTAAGAAGCAAATAAGACCATCAAATGCCATGTCTAGGGAACAAGTAGACCAGTGTGGCTGAAATAGAGATTGGGAGATGGGGTGGGAAGTAATATGAAATCAACATGGGAAAAGAGGCTGGAATTTGGCAGAAACTAGGGTTTACTGAGCATCTTATACCATATACCAACATAAGTTATAAGAGTTTGTGACTTTAATGTAAAAGTAACATTTTATTTAACACACAAAAATAAGAAAGTGGAAGGAGGCACATTTATGGGGAAAATTCTTAAACAAGAAATATAAAAGATTAAGAACATTTTGATTATATAAAATTAAAAAGCCTTTGAATAAAATGCAACAAGAAAAAACTGTCAGTGGGGAAAGATCATCACAATTTATATCTGATAAAGATCTGATATATTTTAAAAGTGATTCAAATGTATAACCAAGAGCCATAAGCCAATATATAATTGGTCAAAAACTATGAACAGGAGGAGAGGATTCTGGAGGAGCAGGTCAGAAAATTCCAAGCTCTCAAGATTTTTCCCCACAAAAGAGTTAAAATAGCACCTTAAGACAAATAAAGTTTGGGTGGAGACAAAGAAAAATAGGGGCACAACCGGGGTTTTCCTCCAACAGTTTGAGAAGATCTGAAGAAAAACCCCAAGACTAGGTTTGGTCCCCATGAGGAGTGAACACCTCCAGGCTAGGTTCCTTTTTAATAAGTCCGGAATCCATTTAAACAACTAGCGGCAAGCCCCGGGGTTTGTTGGTCTGAGAGGCTGCCTCAGCCCCAGCCACTGAAACTTTTCACCCCAGGAAGTGAGGTAAGTTGTGCGTTTGAGCCCAGGAAGACTGCAGGAACCTCTGCTGACTGAACGCCAGACTCAGCTGTTGCGAGGTGTGATGGGGGCAAGAAGGAACCAGCACGTGCCCAATGAGTGCAGAAGCAGTTGGGCAGAAAGCCTCTGGCTGTGGGCACTTACTTAAAGGTTGGAGGTTTGGCTTTGATTCCAGGCTAGAGGAGAGAACTAAAGATCTGGGGCAAGAGGCACCAGTTCCCATAACCCAGGGATAGAGGTGAATACAAAAATCAAGTTATTCCAAAAAAAAAAAAAAATACGCAGGCAAAGGAGAAAGAATCCAACCATAGAAACCTATAACAGGAATAGAGATGACCAGGGTTCATCTTCAGAGGAGGATACTGAAGTAAAGAAATCCCCAAAGAGCAACGTCAAATAGTCACTTGCCCAAAAGGAATTTATAGAAGTTCTTTAAAAAGACTTTAGTGGGTAGAGCCAAGATGGCAGCTGGAAAGCAGAGACTTCCCTAAACTCTCCCCCAGGAACCTCCAAATACCTATAATAAATGGCTCTGAACAAATTCTAGAACTGCAGAACCCATAAAATAGCAGAGGGGAGCAGGGCTCTAGCCCATGACAGCCTGGATGGTCCCTGGGTGAGGTCTATCACATGGAGCTGGGAGCATGGAGCAGAGCTCAGCGTGGGCCACACTCAGACCAACCAGACTGGAAGCCATGTGGAACAGGCCCTAGCACCCTGAATCAGTGAGCTGTGGCAGTTACCAGACTCAACCCACAAACACCAAAGACAACAGAGAAGGTTAGTGGGAAAAAACTGCAGGGGACAGAGTGAAAGGAGTTCGCAGTTCAGCCACCGCCCTGGGGGCAGCAGAGGTGGTGCAGCTACAGAACTACAGCTGCAGTTGCTTCTGGCCCCAGGCCCAGCTGGTGGGAGGAATTAAGTGGTGCATCAGAGCAGGAATGCAGAGCATGCTCAGATCTGAGTCGAGGTCAGGGTTGGTGGTTCTTGGGGGAGGAGGAGCTCTGGTGTGGCAGAGCTTGCTGTGACAAATAGCTCTGAAAACAACAGCACAGCCCCTCAAGCTTGGAACAAAGTACTCTACAAGCAGTCATATTCCCCAAAAAAAACTCAGAGGTCAAGTAGTTGGCTGGGAACATGTCCAGGCAGCAAAAACGGACTCAGATTCAGACTCAGACTTTGGAATCTTTCTTTGGTGACAAAGAAGACCGAAACATACAGCCAGAAGAAGCCAACAAAGTCAAAGAGCCTACATCAAAAGCCTCCAAGAAAAACATGAACTGGTCTCAGGCCATGGAAGAGCTCAAAAAGGATTTGGAAAAGCAAGTTAAGAGAAGTAGAGGAAAAATTGGAAAGAGAAATGAGAGTGATGCAAGAAAACCATGAAGAACAAGTCAATGACTGGCTAAAGGAAACCCAAAAAATACTGAAGGAAATAACACCTT
>CM053625.1:88568955-88584971 GCA_028646595.1 Phalanger gymnotis | reverse complement strand
AACCACAGATATATTGATTCTGTGATGACTAACCCTGACAGACTTTGCTCTTCTCAGCAACACAATATGCAGAGACAGCCCCAAAGGACTTATGATGGAGAGGGCTATCTACATCCAGAGAAAGAACTACGAAGAATGAATGCAAATCGAGGCACACTTCATTCTCGCCTTTTTTCCTCTCCACTTTTTATTTTCTTCTCTCTTTTGTATTTGTTGTTGGGTTGTGGTTTTTTTTTTTTGGTTCTGTTTCGCCTTTCTCATGAGTCATGAGAAAATGTATAAATTAATTCAATGCCTAGTTATACCTGGAAGTTATATGGGACGCCATGCCTTCTTGGGGAGGGGGGGGAAGGGAGGGAAGAAAATCTGGAACCCAAAATTATGTAGAACTGTATGTTGCAATCTAAAAATAAAAAAAAAAATGACAAACGTGTTACATAGAGAAGTTTGGAAAGACTTACATGAGCAGATGCAAAGAGAAGTAGAGCCTGGAAAACAATGTACAGAATTACTAAAGCAATGTAAACAGAAAAGACAAGCACTACAATCAAAATTGAATGCTGCAAATCTACAAAGAAAAAACTTGACCCCAAAGAAGTGATATGAGAAGACTTCTCCCCCTACTCTTTCGCAGAGGTGAAAGATTCACAGATGTGGAATATTGCATATAACATCAGATTTTTTTAATGTCTTCAGTTTTGCTGAGTTTTTCTCTTCGTCTTTCTTTTTAAAAACAATTATTTGTCATAAGTGGTGGCTTTTAGAGGGGGACAGGGAGGAATAAAAGAGAAAGTGTAGGTGATATAAAAACCAAAGATATAAATAAAAATATATTTTATTAAAACCATTATGGAAATAGAATGTGTAGTACAGTAATTGATTGGATGCACAATGGAAGAGGTGAAAGAGAGGAAACAGTTAATATGACATTTTGAACATGAGAGGTTGGGTAAATGGTAGTGTCACTGATGAGAGGAATCAGTTTTGAGAAAAAGAAAGTAAGTTCCATTTTGGAATTTAGAGAGATTTTCTACTCAAGGTTGAGTCTGAATTATCTGGACAATATACTAGATAAAACATGGGTACAGAGCTCAGGAGTGATCTTGGTCCTATAGATAGTCATTCCACAGTTATCTATGTGGAGCCATGGCAGAGTGACTGAAATTGCCAAGGGAGACAAAGAAGAGAAAGAAGAAGACAGAATCTTTGGTAATACTCATATTAAGAAATTAAGAGATAAGGAATCAATGGAGACAGGTGTGATCAGTGAAGCAGAAGAACCAGGAGACTGTAGTTACCTTGAAACCGTAAGAAGAGAGAATTTGTAGAATGAGGGGATGCGACAGGGAGGTCATAAAGGGTGACAACTGAAGGCAGGCCTTTGGATCCATTGATTAGATTAGTGATAAACTTTAACAAAACAGCTTTTGAAGAGCAGTGGAGTTGGAAGCCAGATTGCAAGGTCCTGAGGAGAGTGTGAGTAGGGAGGAAGTAAGGCACCAGATGAGCATAGCCAACTTTATATACAGCAAAGGGAAGGAGAGAGATGCGACCGGAGCTGAGTGGGGTTGAGAACAGCTTTTAAGAACTGGAGAGACCCAAGCATGCTGAAGGAAGGAGCCAATTGAGAAGGGACTATTGCTAGAGTAAGGTAGGAGAAGCTAAGGGAGGAAATGGAATCAAAGTCTCAACAAAGAGGATATATACTTCTTCCTTTTCTTCAGGATGAAAAGAAGAGTGAAGTGAGAAGTTCTATGGAGTAAATGAAGGTCTTTAAGAATTCTTCCTTCTCCTGAAAGACAGCATGGCTCAAATGGTCCACTAAAAAGAGTGGTGGATTTGATGTAAAAGAACTTGGGTTTAAATCCCAGCTCTGCCACTTACCATCTAAGTAATCTCAAATAAGTCACTCAACTTTCCTGAGCCTAAGTTCTTCATCTGTAAAAGGAGAGGGTTGGATTGTAGGGCCTCTAAGTTCCCTTCTAGCTCTGAATTGATGATCCCAATGACTGAAGCCTTAGGGAAGTAGAATGATAAACTTCTTACTTAGCCATTAGGAGATGGAGTATATTTATAGGTTTAAAGGGAGAAGAAAGGGTTTAGAGCAGCAGTTGTGTAGAACACAATGTCAAATAAATAATTGTCTTGTAAGATCCTTTCCAGTTCTAACATTTTCCAATGTCCTCAGTGTTTAAGTATCATTCTTTGATTCTAAGTTATTGTAGCTTCTGAAGCCTTCATCAAAGAAGCTGGTTGGTCAGCACAACAAACTGACCTCAGATGTTTGGTCATGTTCTAATCAATAAAAGTTTTATATATTTATTGGGGGAGGGGAGGTTCTTTTTATTTGTCCAAAGTGTCCTGAACATAGGCAGTAGCTGCTCTTGTTGAATTTTTTGATGGTTTCTGGAATACCAAGGGCACCTAAATTGAAGATGTTAGCTATTTGGCAGAAATTTATTCATGTTTTAATCTTTTTCTCTTTCTGCTCAGGCATGGCACACCTGCAGCAGAGGTTAGGGTGGGTTTCCTCAGAATGTGAAACATTTATTTTCTAAGAATTCTTTTGGGGAGAGTAATATCCATTTTCATGATGTGTTCTGTATCATCTTACAGGATAAAGCTTATTAACAGCTCACCAAAAAAGTAAAAATAAGTGGACATCTGCAGAGGGCAAGGTTGTCAGAAGGAAAATCATCCCCTTTGAAAATAATAAAACTTTTGTAATAGCTCCTCATTTTGATAGAATACAAAATGATACTAGTGTGTTTGTCATTATTCACCATGTAGATATAAAAGAGCTTTATTTGTGGTTTTGCTACCAGCCTACTGGCAACATGTCCATAATCAGAGCAAAAATCGATTTTTTTCCATGCTGATAATTTTGAATTTCCTCACAGCACAACATGTTTTGAGTCTCTCGACTATAATCTTCAGTTTGTGTCAATTCAAGTGCATCCTAAAATGGCTATATCAACAAGATAAAAAAGCTTAGAATCAGAAACTAAGAAGTCCATGACCTTCATTCTGAATTCACAGTGTAAATCTCTCCTATGTTTGGAAGCTACATACCCACTTCAGCAAAAACTTCAAATTTTCAACAAACCAAATAATGGTCAAGAAATCCAATGAGAAACTAGAGTGATTTCATCTGCCTAAGAACTGAACACAAAGTCAACCAGAAGCCCACAGGTATTTGGAAAGGGGACAACACCAAAGCTGGCATAAGCAGCAAATCTAACGTGCGACACTTACTATCTGTATGACCCTGGACAAGTTCACTGAACCTCTATCTGCTTCAGGCACTACAACTGTAAAATGAGAATACTAGTAACACCTACCTCCAAAGGTTGTTGTGAGGATCCAATGAGTGCTTGGCACAATGCATGACATTGTAGGAGCTTAATAAATGCTCATGGTTTATTTTCCCTTCCTCTACTAAAGATGAGAGGTCTTAGGACAAAATATTCTAAAAGGCAAAGGAGATAAGCTTATAGTCAGGAATAATTTGATCTCTAAAGTTGAGTATAATCCTCTTGGGGGGAAAATGGATCTTTAATGGAATAGAAGACTTTCGAGCATTTCTGATGAAAAGACCAGATCAGAATAGGAACTTCAAAAATTTAAAAACAAGATTCCAGAGAAACATAGAAAGGTAAATTTATTTAAGCAACTGAAAGGAGCTGTATGATGGTTCTAATAAGGAGAGCAGAAACAAGTGCCCCTTGAAAACCATAATATGTTCAAAGTGTAATGAGGGAGTTAAATAAGAAAAAGAGGTCCTGGGTAGTTTGGTTTTTTCTGAGTATTTGAAGAGGACAAAGAGAAGGCAGGGTAAAAGGAATGTTGTTTGTGTTTCAGTCATGTCCAAGTGGTTTGCCATTTCTGGATTAAGGCAAATAGAGTTAAGTGACTTGCCCAGAATCACACACACAGCTAGTAAATGTCTGAGGCCAGGCTTGAACTCAGTTTTTTGTGATCCCAGGCACAATGCTCTATCCACTGATCCACCTAACTGCCTCCAACAGGCATATAGTATTGTAGAAAGGAAGAAGAAAAGGATAGAACTTGTTATTTCTTATAAGTGGGGTGGATGAGAAGGACACATTGACTTGGAGGAAGGGGTTAGTGTAGCAGGTATAAAATGAGCTTCACTCATCTAAAATGGAGGAGTTTTTAAAACATGCACAGTTTGGTGCAGAAATACACTACACTCAACAGAGAAGCAAGCTGGAATGGAGAAGGAGAGGGGCTAAGAAGGAAATAATACCAAGGCAAGAAGTAGTCACAAGCACATAATCTTCCCAATCCTGATTAAAAAGGAGTAAAAGAGGAAATTAAAGAATTTGAGTGAAAGGTGATTCTCATCAGTTAGGAAATAGTTAAACAAATCATGGTGTGTAAATGCAATGGATATTATTGCACTGAAAGAGGTTGTGGAAGAGGCAATTTCAGAGAATCTTTGATAATAAAAATTTGTACAAAGTGAGCAGGATCAGGGGAATGATTTATGCAAGGACAACCATATAGTAAGGAAAAACAACTTTGAAAGACTTTAGAACTCTGATCCATGTAAAGACACCCACTGTGTTTTCAGAGGACATAGCAAGGAACATGTTATTTGCCTAGTGACAGAGAGGTGATGGACTCAAGGCACAAAGCAACACATACATTGTTGGACATTCTCAATGCAGGTTTTCTTTGCTTTGCTTTGCATATTTGTTCCAAAAGGTTCTATTTTTTCTTTCTCTCCATTTTTAATTGGGGGATGAAGGAGAAGGAAAAGAGGGTCATTTTAAAAAATTCACAGAAGGTGTATGACCCAGAAATACCACTACTAGGCCCATAACCCCCAAAGAAATTAATGAAAGAGAAAACAGAAAAAAAAGACTCCTGTATAAAAAAATATTATGTGGTAGAAAAGAACTAGAAATCAAAGAGGCACCCATCAATTGGGGAATAGCTGAAACAATTATTATAAGTGAATGTAACTAGATACTATTTTGCTACAAGAAATAATGAAAAGAGTAGTCTCAGAGAAACTGGGAACTGATGCAGAGTGAAGTGAACAGAACCAGGAAAACAAATTTTATATAACAACAGCATTGTAAAGACAAAAAACTTTGACTTAAGATGTCTGATCAATGCAATATGAATCACTATTCCTGAGGAACAATGGTCAAGCACGTTGCACATCTCCTGACAAAGAAGTAATAGACTCAGGATACAGAATGAGGCCTATGTTCTTTGGGCATAGTTAATGTGGGACTTTGTTTTGTTTGCTATACATATTTGGCTTTGTTTTTCTCCCCTGCCCCAAGTGGGGAGTAGGTGGGAGATAGAGAAAATAGATTTGTATTAATAGGAGGGAAAAATAAACTAAAACTAGTAGGAACCAACCCAAAAATAAAATTCATATAGGGAACAGAAGGAAATCCAGGTGAGTAGGACAGATTTGAAAGTAAGACCTTTTTTTTTTTTAAGTTAGCAGTATGAAATGGAAATTCAAAGTTTCTTATACAGTACTCCTTTTATGTTCTGTTTTGTTTATGGATAAGCACTTTTTTGGTGTTTAAGTTCAGAAAAAAAAATTTAAAGAAAAGTCCTGTTAAATTACACTGATGAAAAAACAATCAAAGTCATCCCTTGGTCCATCTATAGTAGTAAGGCAAAATTCATGACCTTGGAGAGGGCTAGGGACATGCCTAAGTGGTTCAGAATCTTGAAGTATAAGGAATTCTCTAGGTAGAAGGCAGAGGAAGTATAACATTTATTTAGACTCCAGAGGATCAAATCCAAGGACCAATGCCCCCAATTTGATATAGTATCAATAATATTCCAAAACGAGTAAGCCCACCTCACTGTAGTAACAAGTAAATTATAACAAAATATTATAGCAAGGAACCAAGCCATACTATATCTCCCCACCCTGCCCACCCAAGGACCTTCCTATAAAAGATCACTCATGAATCCTAACTCTGCTCAGCCGTTTCTCCTACAGCTCTGCTGGCTTCAAGTTCCTTGATCTCCACAACTCTCTCTTGTTCAGCACTCTCCACTCTGTACTTTCTCTCAATGCTGGCTCTCTGCTTCTGAATCCTGCTACTCTCTGCTCCACTGCTTCCAGTCTGCTGCTCCCAGTTCTGGGCTCTCTTTTTATACGGTCCTAGGCATCATCTGATTGACTAGAACTCAGCACACTTATCATTAGCTCTGGGCTTAGCAACTCCCCTTAGGGCCCTGAGGGCTTCATGCCTCTTGAAAACTAGCAAAATAGTTTGCTAACTAGCCTGAGGCCTCACATCTAGTTAGTGAAAGAGTGTGGGCATGTCTCTAATCAGGCCTCCCTTTGTTGGCCCCACCAGAAGTCTATTCAATGGGTAGGGAAAGATCATTCACTTACTAATTGGCTTTATACCATCACATCTTACCTCAGAACTCCTTCCTTCAGGCACTTCTCTATTAGAGAAGAAAGAGACACTGGCTGTCATGAACAAGTGGTAACTCTCAGTGAATGCGTCTACCACAGTATGTACAAAATAAATTTGTGTTTCTGAATGGCATTAATAAAATCTTGCTGCCCATTAATTTCCCTGATTGGAAAGGAATAATGAAACAATTAGCAATAACACTACCAAAATGTGAAATTTTTGAATTTGAAAATCATAAACTCCCAGATTCTGGATTTTTGGTTTTTTTCTAATCCCTAATATTAATCTTTCATCGTAACTCATCATAACATCATAAATCCTACAACCTGGGGATGATAATACATTAAAAAAATTAAATATGTCATATAAATTCTGTCCACTAGGTAATAAAAGTCTTCAACTGTGCCATACAGGGGGAGGATTTTAGTCTCACCACTGCAAACTCATAAATATTTGTGAATGTTCTTCCAAAATTCCTCATTAAAAATAATGTATTCTGTAATTATGATGCATATTTGATGAAGTTAAGCTAGTTTTGTGAGAATTATCAAGCTGGAAGCACTATGATCATTGTTGTTGTTGCTGTTTCAGTCTTGTGTGACTCTTTGTTATCCTACTTAGGGTTTTCTTGGCAAAGATATTGGAGTGGTTTGCTACTTCCTTCTCCAGATCATTTTTAAAATGAGGAAACTGAGGGAAACAGAGGTTAAGTGACTTGCCCAGGGTCACACAGTTAGTAAGTGTGTGAGGCCAGATTTGAATTCAAGTCTTCCTACTTCCAGGCCCAGTGCTCTATCCACTGCCTCACCTAGCTGCCCTAAGTTAGTTCCAGTCACAGAATTTCACAGAAAGTTCATCCTATGGAAGCTAATTTGGAAGGATGAAGACTTTCTCCAAGCTTAAAATCAGAGTTCTAAGGAATGAATTCATTTCTGCCATTTGACACAAATTGCAAATCATTCACAAGAATATGAGCATTAGGACAAATAAGTCCTCAGGACCTACATTTAGTTACTTTTTTAAAAAATCAACTCATCCTTCTATATATCGTTTTAAAAAATCACAGAATCTTTTAAAATATGTTACTCCGGGATATGTTTTTATTTTTTAAATGGATTATGATTATTTAATTTTTCAAAACTTACTAATTTGATTCATTAGGAATAAAGCCAGAAATTTTAATTTCAAAACAGTCCATCTGCTTAATTTACATTGACTTTGCCTGGTAGAAATGTTTATACTGCTAATTTGCTTAGCCAACACTTTTATCCAAAGTGAAATTTTCACCCAATTTACGTCCTAATTCCACAGTCTCCAATTTAGTGGTTTTAGTTTATGCATTTTTCTATACACACAGCAAATATATGTTTTAGTTAATGCATTTTTCTATATACATGGCAAACATATACTTTGATACTTAGATCTATGGTTTCCTCAGTATGGTTATTCCATCCACCAAAGCAGATCGCAAACCCTCCAAGTCCCATTTTGCCCTTGCAAAAAAAATTTCACCACAAGGAGGCCTACCTGCTAGTGTTTATCTTTCCCTGTAACTAGGTTGGTCCTAAAGCAACAGATAAAATTCACCCATACTTGCAGCCCTTACAACTTAGTAGGACATATCAGAACTTATCAGAACTGAATATGGCCTAGCCTGCCAAAATCCTATGTCAGATAAGCCAAGATAAATCGTGTAACAGGAAATGGCATATATACAGGCTGGGGAGCCTGCCTCCTAGGGAGTTGTGATGACATATAAGGGAGTACCTTGGAGAGTTTGGGGAGTATCTGTAACTAGTTCTGATCTGCTAGCCACTGATAGACAGCATTCTCTTTGGCTGAAGTACTAGACCTGGGGACACTTTTGGAAGACTGTAAACCACTCTGGCCTCTTTCCCTTTTTCCATGAATCCTCATTCTTGGTTTGACTCCTTCACTGATAGCTTCTGTTAAGAGACAGTGCTGTAAGGGGAGAGGCTTTGGGCTTTCACTCTCTGAGCCTGAGGGATGGCCTTATGAAAAGAGGACTTGATCCTTTGCCTGGGCTTTTATTCTTTTGTTTTAGGTTGTTGTATTTATCTTTTCTTTTTGAAGAGGACCATGACATCAGGGAAATGATGACATGACTTGCGGTTGACTTTGATTTGAGTGATGGAGGGCTGTGCAAGGTCACCAGCCTCACTTTCTCCTCCAGAGCCATCTGGGTCCAGTGGCCTGATATTCGCCAAGAGGACTGAAGATGGCCCAGGATGCATTGGGAAGCCCTGGCCCTTTCTAGCTAAGGCCTTTTCATGTACTCAGTAAATAGGCCTTTTTAAGAAGTGAGTCAAGGGATGACCCCTTTAATTAGAAAAAGAAAAAAAATCAAGCTGGGAAGGGAAGACCCTCAGGGTTGCTGTTCCAAAGAGAAACAGTTATCATTGACATTCACACTAAGCCTGGAAGGCCCAAAATACAGCCGTTAAGTGGAGCTGGGGTTTGGAGACCACAACTTTGAGAGTTCTGAAATTCCAGGTAAGTGAGTTGTCCTGGTGTCCAGCCATCCCAAAGTCCAAGGCATGTTTTGCAGTCATCCTAGTATTAATGCCCAGGAACTAACTTTGACTCAGCCTACCTGTAGTTCAGAGAAGGACTCATTTCGCAGTCACGCCTCGTCTGGAATGACCTTGGTGGGACCAATGTTATGTTGAAACTGTACTAAATCTGAGCCTATTCTCCCCATATACCGAGATGATATGGGAGAGGGTGCCTGCAAGCTTTTGGGGAGGGTAATATTCATACTCTTGTTGTTGCTATATCTTCATAATAAATATCTTTTTGTGAAAGCTAATTGATGCTAATTGGTTAAACAGAATGGGGTTGCTAGTCGCTCACTGATGGCTAAGAATGAGAGATATACAACTGCTGCAGGCTCTGGTCAGTGACATTAGAGAAGAAACACCTTAACTTCTCAAGGTGTGCCTAGAGCCAGGTGTGGCATGTAGCTTACCTGATCTTGGGAGAATGAGCTAGAGCATTCTCAAACAGAAAGGAGAGCCATTAAACCATATATAAAAACACCTGGGGCACATAGTGACCTAGAAAACCACATCTTAACTTTATCTGTTTTTTATTTTGTCTTTATTTTATTTTGCTTAATATTTTCTAACTACATTTTAATCTGGCACTGGCCATACTCAGGAGTGTTACCGAAGCAAGGCCACGTTTGACACCTCTGAGCTAAAGAATACTCACCGCAGGTGTGCTAAATAAATAGATTTGCCTTATTTTCAAATACAGACAACATCACAAAGGGAAACTGATGCTACTGCATGTCAAAGCTTTACAGTAAGTAGATATGGGTCTTACCTTTATAACTAAAAAAATGTCAAGTTCTTGAATACAGCTTAACATGAATGTTGTGTAGGTATCTGATTGAATTCAATTCAACAGACCTTTACTAGGTGCTACTACTCATTGTGGGCTGGGAACATAAGGACAAAACCCCCAAATCTAAATGTATGTGTATACATATATATGTATATGTATATATGTGTATGTGTGTATATGTATATATGTATGTGTTATATGTATACGTTTGAATCATTTAAATTATCCCTGATTTCATTGATATGGGAATTCTTTGCCACAAACTGTCTCTTCGACCATCAAACAGTCCTGGGTCTCTTACTGGTTTGAGTACATAATTGAAGAAGAAAAGAGATGAAGTTTTTTTGTTTGTTTTTTTTTGTTGTGGAATCTGGATTAAAATAGAAATATCTGGTTCACATCTTAAATTTCTGTCATATTCCTCTCTTTAAAACCCTTTCATGTGACTTGAGGTTAGGTAGTTAAATCCGATGGGTGAGAAGAAATCAAAATACCTGAAATGATTATAAAAATAGTCATATTTCAAAGAATGTGCCACTTGTTTATGAATACCTTGTAGGGGGGAAAAGTGTAGTGAATAGAAATTATACAGATTTCCCAATATTTTTGCAGCTATAAAACAAAAGTTATCAGATACTCCTTTAATTTAAAGTGGGTTACTTGTTTAACATTTGGAAAAGTCTTGGAAGAAAACTATGTGGAGAAAATGTTTGTGTTTGCTGTCAACCTCTGATTGATTTGGGCCAAAGCCCTTTTGCATTGTCATGCTTACAAACTATTTAGGAGCTGGGAAGCCATACAAAATTCACACATCTCCTCCTTTGAGACAAATAACCCCTCAGATAACTATACCTAAGACAAGATGATCCCTGATCTTGTAAAAAAAATTTCAAGCATCTTAGAGATTGGAATCTAAGAGGAGGTGCACTTGAGCATGAGAAAGTGAGAGTGAAAGAGCTTTCTGTTGTTTTATTGAGTACTGGAAGTTCTGGATATCACTGCTGTTCCTCTCTCTTGACTGAGTCCTCGCCTTGAAGCTGCAGACTATTAAGTCTGTGCTTGCTATGATACTTAGGCAATTTTCATATCTTTCTGAGACCCTGGAATCTAACCATCTCCAAGTCTTCAAAATCCTGCATGGTCGATGGTAACCACAGACAAAATCCATTTTCTTTCAACAGCAAGGAGCGTTATTTCAATATTTCCATGGGACCTTGATCTCTTTATTATGGGCACTCCCCTTACCTTCTTTACAATGAGTAGGCCATCTCCTTTCTCCAGTCATATATCTCTTTGATGATTTTTTACACAGTTTTATAGGTAAATTCCTTTAGTCTCTTTCTGTGGGCTATCATACCCTTTGAGAGATCCACAATTTTTACTCCTTTTCTGCAACCAAACTCATTTGTTTTCTTAGATTTGCCATGGAAACTCTTGCTTTGCTAAACTCTTTGTGTTTCCTTCACCTACGGTGGATTTCAGTGCTTTAAATATCCACTATTTCATCAGTGAGGGTCCTTCTTCCACCCACCAAAGTCAAACAGTTTTCATGAATTGTCATATCCAAAAATATTAAGAACCTAATAGTCAATATTCTGTTGATTAGCCTCTCCAAACTTAGCTAGGCTGGTCCTTGGATGACAGATATACAGTCTATTACTAGGCCTGAGTTCAAATTATTTTCAGCTTGGTAGGATGTGCCAAAGCTTTTGGTATGGCTTTTGAGGACCCAGGCTTATCTCCACCTTGATGAAGTATTCAAGGAGGTATGTTATTAGATGCATTAGTGCAAGTATATTAGGTAGCCTTTTATGCATACATCCTGGGTTCCCAACTAGGCTAAATTCCCTGAGAGCAGAGACTATTTCTTACTCTTTTTTAAAATATCCTTAGGGCCTAGCACTATGTCCAGCAGATACTGCCTTTATGAAACTTCATTCTAATGGGGCATGAGACACAGACAGAGACAGTCAGAATTTAACAGCCCTATCTGATGAGTGCATTAGAGAGTTGAAAAACAAAGTAATATAGTATAGGTAGCAATTCAGTAGGCATAGAGAAGCAGGGAAGGTATTCCAGGTATAAGGATTAGCATAAACAAATGCATAGACTTGTACAGTATATTTGGGGTGAGAGGGAAGATAGGTAGTAGACCAGTTTAGCAGGGTGGTATGGGGGGGCTGGGAGGTGTAGAATGTGGGGAAATGTAGTGCTATGAGAGAAGAATGGAAAGATTGTAAATAGGTAGGTTGAAGAAAGCCTAGTGAGCCCTGCGTTCTCTTCAAATAATTATGTTGCCAAGATGGCACTGATATATGTGGGCAAAGAGAGTGGAAACTTTGCCAAATGAAAAGAAACTTAGACATATTCAGTCAAGCAGAACATGAATTTGATTTGGGAATAGCACCAAGTTACTTGTTTGGGGGTTGTTTTAGAATGTGCAGGACAACACTCCCCAGCTGAAACTGTGCTGACATAATGCATTCCTTCAATGGGCAGCTCTCGCCCACACACCATATTGCACATCCCCAAACATTGCACCTTGTGCTGACTGGGTAGGAACCAAACAAATGCTGTTCTCTGGATGTTCACTGCCCCCACCACCCCCTCTTGCCCTTACCTTTACAAGCTTGCCGAACAAGCACGCTGCATCTGCCGGCTCTCATTTCCCTGACACGTTTTCTAAATGAGCTGTTGTTATCCTTAATCACCATGGTTAGATTGCCCAGCTTTCTCTGAAATAAATAAAGCTGTAATAAAAAAACTAAGCAGTAATAAGAGATGAGATTTCTACCAGACAAAGATAAAGACATTAAGGGTGGTCTATTAAGATCCTCCTTTACTAGAACTAATAACTTTGGGGTAATTTAAGCAAAGTGGATGGATCCAGTGGTAGCATGAATGCCTAAAGGGACCATCTAAAATCAGAGAGACCTTTAAATTCCAAGAGGGGACCAGACCATTGCAAACTGTATCAGACAGCAAAAATGACATTTGAATTTCTTTTAGTGTTAGACTGTTTGCTCTTTGACAGCAGGGAATAGTTTTTTGCCTTTCTTTGTATTTCCAGAGCTTAGCACAGTGCCTGGCACATAGTGGGTGTTTGAGAAATGCTAGTTAGTTGATTGATTGATTTAGTAAAAGAAAAAGCTAAAGATTTTATCTTTATGTCTAGAGATCATCCTCTATTGTTGAGGTGAAAAGAGGAGACTGGTGAGCTGGTCCAATCCTATATCCTCATTGAAGAAAACAAAGTCTTGAGTTCCAATATGAGAGTAAAAACACTTCTATGGATCATGTATATTTGGGATAAAATAAAATATTCTTCATGGAAATATTATTGGCTAGAATCATATTTAAGCTAGAGGTAAACTTATGATCGATCAAATCACATAATGTCTATATTGTAAGCCTTAAAGTGGTATGTAAGCGCTAGGTATTATTATATAATATTAGAGCTAAAAGAGACCTTGGAACATAAGATAGTAAGGACAGGTATTAAAAGCAAGGGATAGATATTAGAAATCACCTAATTCACGTGCACACACATGCACACATACACACATACACACACTTTACAGAAGGGAATAGTTGTCCTTCGTACAGATAAGATTATTGAGTTTCTGAAAGAGGAAGTAACAGGATTATAAGATTTAGAGCTGAAAAGGACCTTAGAGATAATTTAATCCAATCTCTTTATTTGACAAATGAAAAACCTAAAGGTCAGAGAAGTGTAATGAGTTGCCAAAAGTCACACAGGTAATATATGTAGCATAGTCAAAATTCACACTTGGGTTCTCTGCCTCCGAATCCCACTAAACCACAGGAACAGAGCTAGTTACTAACAGAGACTAGTTGCTGAAGAAGAATTGGCTTCTTGTTTCTTATGCCAGTGTCCTACTGCATCATGGGGAGAAGAAAGGAAAGTTCTCCTGCTTCCTTGCTGTGTGACTCTAGCCAAGTGACAATCTTTTATTCTCTGTAAAATGGTGGAGGCTTGGCTTGGTTATCTATCAGGTCCCTTACAGCTCTACCTATGTTGCAAGTCCAGTTGCCAGCCACACAGGATTTAATGACTTGTCAACTATTTAATTATAGAAATCAGAGGGGCTTTAACTCACATCACGTCATGGCCAGTTTTTAAAGTTGTTGACCCTGGGTATAAACTGCTTTATGTCATGGATCCTATCATGGACTGAGGAATGGGTGTGGAGGATTTAAGTATTGTGGAGCTAGAGGAGGATTTCTTAACCTTTTGTGTGGGACCATGTTCTTTGGCAGTCCAGTGAAGCCTATGGACCTCTTCTCAGAATCATGTTTTTTTAGTGCATAAAGTAAAATACATTTCGATTATGCTAAAATGCATCATAAAAATATATTTTAAAAAAAATTTACAGACCTGCTGAAATATATCTTTAGATGAGATGGAGAGATTGGAGTAAGATGTATAGTATGGCCTATCATCTTCTATTCCTGATTTCTCTTCCCTCTGCTTTGTAGAGGAAACAGATCCAGAAGCCCACTGTATATCTTGTTTCTAAAACTGTTTAATACAAACAGTGGTGTACTGAAGCCAGCTTGTACCCATTCCAGAGCCAAAAAGTTAAATTTTCCGTGTATTTGTACCTTGGAAATCAGAGAACACCCCATATCTAGGCCCAATTTATTGTTTTGTTGATTGTCTATAATTGATCAAGAAAATGTTAATAATACCGATTAAACGTCAAAGTATGTCCTGCATACTTTTTCACTCCAGAGAACTGGTTGCTAAACATTTACCATCACTCCCCTATTTGCCCACAAACCAAACCAGAATATTTTATAACTTGTTTTAAGATGCTAAAAGTCCATAGAAGAAACTAATTCAATGAGATTTTCTTGCCTAGAGCTACTACTGATGTTCGTATTCAAATATTTGTAGCTGGAAATGCTGCTTTTAATTTAGAAAACTCTCCCTGGCAATTCAGGCTGCTTAGGACAGCATCTTTCTCTCCTCCCCGGCTCCGCCCACCATGCTTCCTGGTCTGTAAAGGAGCTCTTTGCTGTGTCTGGGTCCTGCATATGAATGAGTTGGGGCTAGATTATATGCTCCTGTGAGTGAGGCTGAGGACAATGCACTGGACTCTCAATCAGCAGGGCTCAACTCTAGTCTCAGCTCTATTACTTTCTGTCTATCAAGACGACCTTGTACAAGTCAAAACTCTTTTCTGCATCTCAGTTTTTTCTATAAAATGGGTGGGTTGGACTATATCATCTCTAAACTCCCTCAGGGCAGTGAGGTAGTGCAGTGGATAGAGCATTGGTCCTAGAGTCAGCAAGATTCATCTGCCTGAGTTCAAATCTGGCCTCAGACACTTCCTAGCTGTGTGACTCTAAGCAAGTCATTTAACCCTGTTTGCCTCAGTTTCCTTATCTGTAAAATGAGCTAGAGAAGGAAATGGCAAACCACTCTCGAACCTATGCCAAGAAAACCCCAAATGAGGTCGTAAAGTATCTGACACAGTAACAACAACAACAAAGTTCCCTTGGATTTTAATATTTTGTATTTAGTACCTTGCATGGTGATCTAGATAGACAGATACAGACATAGGTATAGGTATGTGGATATATATGTATGTATACATTCACCTATATTAAATATCTGCTATCTAATAGCACCTTTTAAATGCTTATTGATTGCTTCATGAATAAAATAGTTTCTCTGCATAATCCAGGAAGGTGAGGAAGTCTTTTTTGCCTCCTACTATCAGTTTCAAAGAACCCAAGTGTGTTGTTAAGCAAAATTGGCTCCTTAGTATGGCTTTTGTTTTTGAGTGGGAGTACTTTCAGCTGTTAAGTGCTAAGCCCCAGGCCCAAAGCCCGATCAGGTGTGAAACCTGTGTGGGTGTAAATTAATGACTTAAGAGGGGCCAACTCGGGAACCAACGGTCTCTGGTCGTTGAGGTGGGGCTTGAGAACGCCAGAGGCTCTGCTGCGAGGAAAGGGGAGCCAAGAGACAACTACAGCGGAAGTGGAAGCTGCTGCGGAGGCCGGAAGCTACGGAGGCCAGAAGCTGGGAGGCTGGGCTGACTTGTGCGTAGACCCAGGAGTGCAAGCAGGAACTTGAGGCCAGTAAAAATGATTTGGCTAAATACTATCTTGTTTTTCTGTGGCCTCCTGGTTACTCTTGTGAGGTGGGCTTTCTGGGCCTGGAGTCTTTTTGTCAAGATGTCAGAA
>CM053625.1:88502202-88559691 GCA_028646595.1 Phalanger gymnotis | reverse complement strand
AAGATCTAAGTCCAGTCCAGGTTGGGGGTTCTTGGGGAAAGAGGAGTGCTGGTGAAGCAGAGCTGGTACATCCCCCCAAGTGTGGAACATAGAACTCTTCAGTTTACAAGCAGTCATACCCCGCTGAAGATCAAGTAAGTTGTCTGGGAACATGGCCAGGCAGCGAAAATGCACCCAGATTCAGTCTCAGGCTTTGGAATCTTTCTTTAGTGACAAAGAAGACCAAAACGTACAGCCAGAAGAAGTCAACAGGGTCAAAGAGCCTACATCAAAAGCCTCCAAGAAAAACATGAACTGGTCTCAGGCCATGGAGGAGCTCAAAAAGGATTTGGAGGGGAAAGTTGAAGAGGTGGAGGAAAAATTGGGAGGAGAAATTAGAAGGATGCGAGAAAACCCTGAAAAACAGGTCGGTGATTTGCTGAGGGAGACCCGGGAAAATACTGAAAAATATGCTGAGGAAAAATCCCAGAGGTAGGAGATGGATTGCTGGTATGTGGAACAGCAAACAGGTCAATTTGGTAGTAATGTAAAGTACATGAGGAGAAGAAATATGAAATCAGTCTAGAAAGGTAGATGGGAATCTGATTGTGAAGAGTATTTATGTATGAATATATGTACATATACATACCCCACATATATACATACCCACTATCCATGTGTCTGTCTGTCTGTCTTTCTCTCTCCATCTATGCCAACTCAAAGAATTTGTACCTTATCTTAGAAGCAATATGGGACCACTGAGGCTTCTTGAGAAGGGAAGTTACGTGTCCAGAGCTGAACTTTAGGAATTTCAATTTGTCTGCTATGTGGAAAATGCATTAGAAAAGGGAGATATTGGAAGAAAGCACACCAACTAGAAGGTTATTGCAAGAGTCTAGGTGAGAGGTGATGAAGGATATGAACAAGGGAGGTAACTAGTTTGAAAGAAAGAGGCAGGTAGGAGAGATACTGTAGCTATCGTCTCAAGAAGACTTAGCAATTGATCGGCTGTAGGGAATGAGGGACTATGAAAAGTTGAAGAGAATATCATGGTTGCAAACTTGAGTGACTGGAAGGATATTTGTGGTCATTTAACCTCCACTGAAGCCTTCCTGTTATGGTGAACTCAGGAGCCCCTGAGGCAGCCCATTTCACTTTCTGGCAATTCTAACTACTGTGACTGGATCCTCAAAGGGGCTAGGGAAGGCTTTTAGGGGTGGGGGCAACTAGATGGCCAGCAGATAGAATGCAGGGCCTGAAATCAGGAAGGTCTGAGTTCAAATCCAGCCTCAGATACTTACTAGTTGTGTGATCCTGGGCAAATCATTTAATCTCTGTTTGTCCCAGTTTTCTCACCTGTAAAATACGAATAAATAATAGCAGCTACTTCCCAGGATTGTCCTGAGGATTTAGTGAGATATTTGTAAAGCCCTTAGCACGGGGAGTGGCACATAGTAGGTACTTTATAAGTGTTCACTGATACCAACATCAGGATCTTGAAGTAAATTTACTACTGTAAATGGATATAAATGTATCCATTCATCAAAGAGAGCTAGCCTGCTGGAAGTAAGGACCCCACAAACAAGGCTAACGTACTGGGTAGAGTTGTTCCTGGAGCCGACAATATCCAAGTCTTTGTAGCAAAAAAATCAGACCAGTGAGAACTAAGTGGGTGCCCAACTGGGGCTTTGATCAGCAGAACGTGTCAACAGAGACTTTGATCCTTCTAGTCGAAGGTCTAGACAGAACGTTACAACCTCTTGACAATTTAAAATATGTATAGAAGTTCCATGACAGTTCCAGGCTGTAGGGGGGCAGGGAAATGGGAAGACAGAGCGTAAGGAGCACTCAAACCAAAACCAAAATGCCTCTGGGCCTGGAAGAGAAGCTTCAGGCTGGGAGTTCTGATTCAGTTCAATTCAGGAAGATGGCAGAGATACAGAGATAAAAACTAAAGTTTCTGCTCTTAGTCCAAAAGAAAAGGAGCTGGTTAAGACCCTTCTAAGCAACAAGGTTTTTTTTTTTTTTCTGATAAAAGTCTAATATCCAAGACATACAAGGAGCTGAATCAAATTTATAAGACTAACATCATTTTCTAATAGATAAATGGGCAAAGGATTTGAATAGACATTTACAAAGGAAGAAATCCAAGATATCAACAATCATATGAAAAAATGCTTTAAATCACTAATACTTGGAGAAATGCAAATTATTACGGAAACACTGAGGTTGCTTTTCACACCTATCAGATAGGCAAAAATGAGAAATGTTGGAAGGGCTATGTGAAAACAGGTATAATCATTCATTGTTTGGGGATCAGTGAATTAGTCTAGGCATTTTGGAAAGCATTTTGGAACTAAGCCCAGAAAGTTACCTTTCGTATACCTTTTGGTCCAGCTACCCTACTATTAGACTTCTCCTTCCCAAAGAAGTCAAAGAAAGAAAGAAAAGATCTTTATGTACAAAAATATTTATAGTAGCTTTCTTCATGGTAGCCAAAAATTGGAAACTATGAAGATGCTCTGTTGGGGAATGGCTAAACAAATTATGGTATATAGATATAATGGAATATTACTGTGACATGAGAAATGATTAAGCAGTTTCAGAATGACCTGGGAAGACTTCTATGAATTGATGCAGAGAGAAGAGAATAAACTAGAACAATTTCTATATGATAGAGAAAAACAACTCTGAAAGACCTTAGAACTTGCAATGATAAATCATGAGTCCAAAAGAATAAAGGTATAACATGCCACTCACCTCCTGAGAGAAGTGATAAACTTAAAATGTGGGACGTACATTTCCAGAAATAGCTAACGTGGGAATTTATTTTTGCTGAACCAGGGAGCTATGTATTGAAGACTTTGTTTTTCAGATTTTTAGAAAATTTGCTTCATGGGAAGAGGGTTATATTAATTTTAATGTGATTATTAATTGAAAAAATTAAAATACTAAAAAAGCAAACCAAAAAAAAGCTTTTGACAGTCTCAATCTCCCTCTTCTCCCTGATTCTCTCTTCTCTCTCTATTTTCATGAAACTGCTCTTTTGGTCCTCCTCCTTCACATCTGATTGATCTTTCCGTTATTCCACTAGTCCATTAATGGATCTTCTTCATCTGTGTTACACCCTTTAACTGCTAACTTGTGCATCCCCCGAAGCTCTGTTCTGGGTATTCTTCTCTTCTCCCTTTTTCTTTTTCAGTTAGTGAGCTCATCAACGCCCATGATTTTGGTTATTATTTCTCTGCAGATGACTCTCAGATCTACTTGCTCATATTGTATTGCCTCTCCTAAACTTAGGAGTCTTAGGTCTCCAACTGCCTATTAAACTTCCTAAACTGGATGTCCCACAGATATCTTAAACTCGACATGTCCAAAACTACTCATTATTCCCCCCCCCCCACCTATTCTCCTAGGCTCACAACCTAGTTGTTGTCCTATACTCTTCCTCACCCTCCATATCCGCCCTTCTGCCAAGATCTGTTGACCTACCTTTGTAACATCTCTTGTACTATGCCCTCTTCTCTCCTCTGACACTGCCACCACCTTGTCCAACGCTCATCCCCTCATACCTAAAATATTACAATAGTCCATTGATTGATTGTCTCCCTGCCTCAAGTCCCTACCCAATGTCACTCCAACTTCTACTCAACTGTGAAAATAATCTTCCTAAAATGCAGCACTGACAAAGCTACCATTACTCCATAAACTCTAGTGGCTTTCTATTGTCTCTAGGATCAAACATAAAATCTTCTGTTTGACTTTTAAATCCTGTCATAACCTCATCCCTTCCTACCTTTCCAGTCTTTTTACACCTTACATCCACTCTACCTCCTCCAATTCTGCACTCTGAAATCCAGTGAAACTGACATCCTTGCTATTCCTGAAACTAGACACTCCATCTCCCAATTGAAATTTTTTCACTGATTGTCTCCTAGGCCTGGAGCACTCTTCCTCCTCATCTCTACTTTCTAGTTTCCCTGGCTTCCTTCAAGTCTCAGCTAAAGTCCTACTTTTTGTAAGAAGCCTTTCCTACTTCTGCCTTCCCTCTGAGAATAATACCCTTTAATTTATCCTATATATATCTTGTTTATATGTAGTTGTTTGCATATTATCTTCCCCATTAGATTGTGAGATCCTTGAGAACAGAGGCTGTCTTTTGCCTTTTTTTGTATCTTCAGTCCTTGACATAGTGCCTAGAATACATTAGGTGCTTAATAAATGCTCATTCACTGACTGACTGACTGCACTGGGGATAGGGATACAAAGGAAAAGGAAAAGAAAGCTTAGGCCCAGTGAATGTCACTTAGGCAATATCTCTAACCTAGAGAACCAATGAATAACAGTGCCCTAGGTACCTATAGAAACTTTCTCCAAAAGAGTGAAAATCTTGTCATCTCTTTCAAGAATCCATAATTCCATAGAGGTAGGTGCACTCAGTCCTAATAGGTCACAATCCCTCTATGACTTGATAGGTAGTCTCCAACAGTTACTGTGACCAAAAAAATAAAAATCTCCCTGCAGTCAACATAATGGTTTTCTGGACTTAGTTCAGGGTTTGGACAATAGATGTACAATTCCATCATCAGGCCTATACAGTACTTGAAGGCTTTACAATTTCAAAGTACCTACCAGGGTCTGACCCTACTGATCTAGCCTTCTAGAATCCAGTATTACCTCTATGCCACCATGAAGCTTGGGGAGAACTCAAGTGGATTTTTCTTCTAGCCAAAAAACGGAAACAAAGTGGATATCCACTGATTGGGGAATGGCTAAACAAATTGTGGTATATGAATGTGATGGAATATTATTGTATTATAAGAAATAATGAATGTGATGGTTTCAGAGAAACATGGAAAGACTTGTAAAGCAAAGTGAAACAAGAAGAAATGGGGAAAATTTTTATATAGTTTCTCTTTTGGGCTCCCCATCTCTAATCATACTCATAAGTTGGGTTCTGCTTATGACTAATCCAGGTTCAGGTGTACTGTGGGTCAGCTCACAAGTCCCTACTGATGTGTTTACCTTCCAGTAGTCAGCCAGAGGAAATAATAAACTCCAATCCAATACATTTACTGAAATGACACGGTAAGAAAAAAAGCAATAAAGCATTTTCTCCCACGAACCTACAAATACACCCAACATCAGCAAGGAGAATGGAGACACAAATGGGTCACAAGAAGAAAGGCCACATGCGGGGAACACGTGTGGTCAAGACATGTTTAGGGAAGGACAACTTATTTCTGAGGGTTGCAGAACAATTGATGCCTGCACTTCATTTGCTGTTTTTGGTTTCATATTCTCCACCAAACCCTTCTCTGCCAGATGTTGCTCTGCTGATTACTGTTCCACAGCCATCCCCACTGTTTTTACCTTCTGGCTCAGCTAAAATCCTGGGCTAGATTATTGCCACCCTCTTTTGGAAAGAGCAGATACCTTATTCTAGTACCAGCAGAAGCCTTCTCAATTCTGTTCCCTCTCTAAGGTTTGCTCTCCAGAGCAGAGGAAAGAGCAGGGTTGTCCCAGCAAGTTAAGGCCCGTAGGCTAAATCTTTTCTTTTGATTGATTTTCCTGATCTGAGCCATTGTTAGAGACTTTGCTCTAGTTTATGGTTACCTTCCTATGCACCTCACAATTGTTCATCTCTATAGGGTAGACTATAAAACAGATAATGATAATTTGCCTAATAATTACTGAGCAGGGCTCTGAGGTTTCCCAGTTTTAAAATTCTAAGTCTTTCCAAACTGAGTGTCTACAGAGCCACTGTGCTGACCTCATTGTTGTATGCCTGTGAAGCCTGGACAGTCTACAAGTGCAATGCCAGGAAACCGAATCGCTTCCATTTGAATTGTCTTAGGAAGATTCTGAAGATCACCTGGCAGGATAAGGTACCAGACACCGAGGTTCTTACTGGAACTAAACTGTCAAGTATTCAAACTCTGCCTCAGAGGGCGTAACTCTGATGGGCTGGCCACATTGTCCAAATGCAAAACGTATCCTTGCCAAAAAGACTATTTTATGGAGAACTCACATAGGGCAAGGGTTCACGTGGTGGTCAGAAGTGATACCAGGACTCTCTCAAGAACTTAGGAATTGATTGTGTAACATGGGAGACATTGGCACAGGACTGCTTGGCATGGCGTGCCCACATCAGAGAAGGTTCTGTGCTCTATGAGCAAAGCAGAATTGAAACAGCTCAAAAGAAATGCGGGATGTGCAAGTTTGGAGTATCCAGCCCAAATGTTCACACAGACTATTTGTGCCTAATTTGTGGTAGAGCATTCTGAGCTCCTATTGGTACAATCAGTCACAGTCAGACACACTGAATCTCGTCGTAGTGACGTCATTTTGGTCCTCTTTGAGAACAAAGGACAACAACCAACCAACAAACCAACCAACCAGCATATAATTCAAGTTATTGGAGAAGAGGCAGAAGGATAATCTATGCTCATCATAATCTCTATGAATTGTTCAACAGAATTCTTGACATTGTCATATGTAAATGTGGCCAAACTCTAAAATGGCTTTTTGTCCCCATCCTCTTATAAAATGCACATTAATCACTGGAAGTCTGAAAAGGGTATGTCTTAAAATTCATAATGACTATGATAATGTAATGACAATGTAAATGAAAAGATCAGTCAATTAAGTACCTAGGTCCTGAAGATAAACAGAAAGACAGTCCCTGCCCTCAAGGAGCTCACAGTCTAATGGGGAGGGGGAAGGGGGAAAGGGAGGAAGGGACAGAGACCACATGTATATGATTACATACAAAGAAGCTACATATAGGATGAATTGCAGATGATTAACAGAAGGAAATCACTGGAATTAAAAGGGATCTGGAAAGCCTTCCTATAAAAGGTGGGATTTTAGTTAATACTTGAAGGAAGCCAGGAGGTAGTAAGGAGGAGGGAGAGCATCCCAGGCATGGGGGACAGCCAATGAAAATGCTCAGAATCAGGAAATGAAATGTCTTCAAGGAACGGCAAGGAGGCCAGTGCCATTGGATCAGAGTAAGTGGAGGGGAGTAAAGCGTAAGAAGACTAGATAGTTGAGAGTCAGGTCACTTAACTTGTTTTTTTTTTTCTTTTTCAAAGCAGAGGTTGGAATATTGGCCTCTCCTCCTAAGGCCTTTTGAAGATTAATGGCACCTCATTCATGAAAGTCCCCAAACCAACCCAAGTCCATTACATAGGAGGGAGTTGGTTTTGGAAGTAGGGCTAAAAGTAAAAAAACCCAGACCTCATCCCTAGTGCTAACCACTCATGGGTAGATGAATAAATAGCACATTTTTCCATTTTAAATAGCAGAATAAAATCAGTGATAGGGGAAAAGACCTGCATTAGGAGTTTGGAGAACTAAGTTTAGGCCTCTAATTACCTATATGACTTTGAACATGTCATTTCCCCTTCTTGGCTTCAGTTTTCTTACCTATAAAATGAAAAAATTGGGTTATTTCACTTACAGCTTTATGAGTCTGTGGGTCTCTGTCTTCTTCTTAAGGTGTCATGCTTAAAAGCAACTAAAGGTTACCTTAGGGTAACTTTGGAAAGATATTCATAAGTAGTATGGGCACCAATTTAGAATCACACATTCACGGAGATGGAAGGGACCTCAGATATATCTAAAGAGGTTAAGCCTTTAATTAATGCATGAATCTTTTCCATAATATCCCCCATAAGTGATCATTCAGCTTCTATTTGAAGATTTTCACTGAAAGAGAACTCACTATCTGTGGACATAATCCATTCTATTTTGGGGATGCTTTAATTGATTCTTTCTAAGGCAAGTTTTCACTGTTTGTCTACCATGCCTGGAATCCTCTCCCTCCTTGTCTTTGCCTCCTGGTTTCCCCGGCTTCCTTCAAGTCTCAGCTAAAATCTTACCTTTTATGAGGAGTATTTCTAGGACCCATTAATGTTTGTGGCTTTTCTCTGAGATTATCTTCAATTGGTTCTGTATGTATCTTGTTTGCACATAGTCGTTTACGTTTTGTCTCCCTATTGGATTGTGTACTCTTTGAGAGCAGGGATTGCTTTTTGGTTTTAATGAATGATTGTTGAGTTGGATCCTTTGTTAAGCTGAAATCTGCCCCCCCAGGAACATCAACCCTTACTCTTAAATCTCTCTAAGAGCAGAAAAAGTCTAATCCCTCTTCTATGCTACAACCTTTCAAATTCTTGAAGATAGTAATCATATCCTCCCTAAATCTTCTCTTCTCCAAACTAAACATTTCCACTTCCTTCAACTTATCCTAGGAAGGAAAGATGGCATGATTTCTGTCTTCTTCGTCATTATGGGCATTCTCCTCTGCTCCAATTTGTCAATGCCATTCCTAAAATGGAGTGCCCAGTACTGAATACCACACTCAAGATTTGATCTTCCCAGGACAAAGGACTGAGAAACTACCACCTCTCTTCATTTGGATAACCTACTTCTATTAATGCAGCACCAAATCGCAGCAAGGCCTGAGGATTCTTTGAACTTGAAATCCACCTAGTTCCCAGGTCTTCTTCACCTGAACTGTTGTCCTGGCTTTGTATCCCTCATTCCCTCCTGGAGCAATTTATTCTCCTAAACTCGAGCATAGGACTTTAAAGTTTTATGTTCTTAGATTCTACCCATTGTTCTAGTTTGTCCAAACTTTTCTAAGTCTCACTCTTATTAGCTATCTCTTCCAGATTAGTATCATTTACAAATTTGATAAGCACATCATCGATGCTTTCAGCCAGGTCATTGATTTTTTTAATATGTTGAACAAAAAGGACAAAGGATCCAGCTCTACCTGGGGCTGTATTTAGACCAGAAATGATGCTGCAACTAGAGGCAGGATGGGGACAATTAGAAAGCAAAAAGAAATTTGCCAGCAAAACTTTGTTTTGGAGCAGCAATATGGTTTAGTCCGAAGGAAATTAGATGGGAATTCAAATCTTGTCTCACCCAGTTAAGAATTGTGTTAACCTAGGGTAAATCACCTCCCCTCTCCAGACCTCCTCTGTAGGGCTTCATTTCTAAAGTCCCTTCCAGCTCTGATGTTCTTTGATTAGGCAATAAGGCCTGTATGTTTTGTATGTGCAGGGATCAGACAGTACTCCTCTGATTCCAGGAGAGGGCAGCGGAACCCTTGCAATGCATACTCCATGACATCAGTGGTCAATTACCCTAGAATAAAACAGACACAGTGTGCCACCAGGGATGATGTGAGTTACACACGTGATTTGAGGAACAAACATCTCCCCCTCCAGCTGCAGAAGACAAGCCAACAAAGCAACAGACAATTAAGTAAATTACTCTGGCAAAACGCCAGGTCCTCTTGCCCTTTGGCTATTCTCTTCACAAGATAACTGAATCAGGAAGCCTATGCCTATGTCTTTTTTTTAATATCCACTCCTCACAGTTTTCACTATTCCAAGTCCGGTATGATCACAGGAGCAGAAAACTGGAATTAGGGTGCCAAAGAAAAGTCAGTGCTCCGTTCTATAGGTGTTCAAGAATATTCTAGAATGGAATTAAAAAGCAATTTGTATGAAGCAGTGGGAAAACAGAAAGAAAATTGAAACAGTTCCAGCTCTCAAGGAGCTCACATTTTAATGGGGAGAGACTACACGTAAAGTTCATGCTTATGTTTATTTTACGACAGAAAGAACTTAGGCAGGGAAAGTAAGAGGTCAAACGAGAAGGCACTTAGGAACCTTAAAGAGATATCAGTAGATAGGAGCTGATGATCTACAAAGATCCTAGCGTACTCTGGGATAGCTCCAGCAGAAGCGGACATTTGGGGAAGTCAGTGTCCAGCTGACAGTGGGCATCCTGTGCCTGGTGGTTGCTGGGCACTGGGAAAAGGAGGGGGTTGGTTGGGGCAGGAAAGGTCTGAGGCTCCCCTCAGTGGCAGCAGGTGGTGCTGGTTCCAGGCAAACTGTGGAAGCTAGAGAGCTAGGGTGAGAGAGAGGAATGTCTCCAGCTCCTATGGAAGCAGAAGTGACTGTTCCCTGAATTCAGGCTGAGTCTATCGTAAGAGCTGGTTCCACCTTTACCACTGATTTGTTATGTGGTCCTGGACAAATTCTTGACTGTTATTTCTTATCAACGCGGTATAAAAAACACTGAACTTGAAGTCATAAGACCTGTTTTCAAATTGTAACTTTCACACTTACTGGCTCTTTGACCTTGAGCAAATAAGGCTATTTGAGTTTCAATTTCCTCAGCTGTACAATAGCTACAGTAATCTTTGAAAAACACAGAGATGGAGTGAGGAAAGCAGTTTATAAAACTATATAAAAGCTATTATTATATTAAACTAGTATTTATGTAATGGAGTTTCGCATAGAAGAAACACAGATATTCTTTAACTAGTACCAGTCTACTAACCATGTGATGAATAAACAGGCTATTGATTGACAGCTGAGCTGGAACTGGGGTGCATTCAAAAGGTACTAACCAGCCAAAGCAAGTTTCTTAGTCTGGCCCTTTTCTGCCCAGCTAGAGTTCAAGAAAGAGAAAGCCCCTGGATAGAGCAAAGTTCAGAGTCCCTCTCTTGACCAGCCTCAGTACGAAGTCAAGCGTGCATGGCCCTGCTGTTGCTTCTGTCTCTTTTGGGTCTAGTTTTTCCTAATTTTAGGTGAAAGAATATGGAGATGGCTACAACATTGTGAGTTTTGAAAGTCAGGAGAGTAAGCCACCAGAAGTCCAGAAACTGGAGTCCAAGCCAGGATTTTCCAGAAGCTAGTCAGTGAGGAGTATAACTAGAGCCCCACTTGACCCGTCCCAATAATATCAGCTATGTCATATTTATGGGTGAAGTAGGAGGGACAAATGCTTCATAGAAACTGCTTTAAGTTTGGGCCTACTCTTCCTAAAGATAAAGATAGTATAGAGGAGAGTGTTCCCCTAGGTGCTGGGGGGAGGGGTAAGGGAAGGATGCTTTTAAACTTTTGGTCTTGTTATATCTTCCCAATAAGTTTCCTTTTGTAAAAGCTAACTGGTGTTAACTGGATAATTGAAATTGGTATGCTAATCATTTGGAGGTTAACATCAGGGAGAACACACCAGAATAGTGGTTCAAGCTAATAGACTTAGAGAATAATCACTTCCGTAATCCCCTTAGAGGTATCTATCCCTAGAGCCTTGAGGGGAGAGAGTGTTACTATATACATTATTGTATATTACCCCCAAACAAAAGTCTATCTTTTATGGCTGGTGCTTGACGTCAGTGAGAGGTAGAACACTTCCATGTAGAACTAAAGATGAGTATACCCAGAAGGCAATGAAAAAGCACATCATGTGTTGCAGGCTATAATACATGACCGAAAAGGGATTCTGAAGAACAGAAATTGTATGGCGGGAAGAGAAGATCAACTGGTCACACGAGAAGAGCAAGAGAGATGGAGTGTCAGAGGACTCGTCCCTTTGTGATGTCCAGAGAAAGTGATAAAGGCCTCTAGCTTATTAGGTAGAGCCTCTGAGGCAAACTCGGTGAGCACAGGGACAAAAGTGACAGGAGATGGTTGGACGTGGATGGGTTGTGGTATATTTCATTGGAGAACATTCCAAAATTTATGAGATCGCAAATCAATCCACTTGAATATTTGAGTTGACAGTATTATCATTTATAAAATGGTGGGGTTGAACTGGATATCCCATTTTTAAAGTTTAAGATCCAATCTTTAAGATTAGAAATAAACCAGCCAGGAAAAGATTGTACATGAAACTGAGACTTTCTATTATGTAAAACTTGCTCTTTTAAAATATGTGATACATTTTACATAATCCCTCTGAATTCCCCTCTCATTTTTGTTACCTTATTCCTACTCATTCTTTACCCCAACTTCCTCCCTTTAAAAAAACATAGAAAACTCCTTTAACAAATATGCCTAGTCAAGCAAAACAAAATCCCATGTTGGCTATATTAAAAAAATATCATTGTTCATATTGAACCCATTACCACTCTGAAAAGAGGTGGGTAGCATGTTTCACCATCAAAAGTCTGGAACTGGATTTGACCATTTTATTGACCAGAGTTCTTGTTTTTCTGGGGGATTTCTCTTTATAAAGTTGTGATTGTATAATTATTTTTCTGGTTTTTCTCACTTCATTCTGCATCACTTTATACAAGTGCCCCCAGGTTTCTCTGATGCTATCCCTTTCAGTATTCCTTATGGTGCAATAATATTTTATTATCTTCATACATCATAATTCATTTAATCATTTCCCTACTGATGGGCATCTCCTTAGTTTCCACTTCTCTGCCACAAGAAAAAGAATGCTACACTAAATCTTTTTGTACAGATAAGTCCTTTTCCTCTTCCTTTAATCTCTTGGGGGTATGGGCCTAATAGTGATACAACTAGGTCACTCCAGCAACTTTTTGAGCATAATTCAAAATTGGTTTCCAGAATGGCTAGACCAATTCCCTGATCTACAACAGTTAATTAATGTGCCTGTTTTCCAATGTCATCTTAGTATCTGTCATTTTCTTCTTCTTCTTCTTTTTTTTTTTTTGGTTCATCTTGGCAGATCTGACAGGTGTGAGATGGAATGTCAGAATTGCTTTAATTTTCAAATTTCTAATTATTAGTGATTTAGAGCAGCTTTTCATGTTTGTTGATAGTTTGTATTTTTTCTTTTGAAAACCACCTGCTTCATCCTAGACCATTTATCTATTGGGGAATGACTCTTGCTCTTATAAATTTAAGTCAGTCCCTGATGATATATATTAGAAACAAGTCTATTGTCAGAGAAATGCTGCAAAGTCCTACTTTTCCTCTAAACCTTTCCTGACCTTTTACTCCCTTATACTTCACTGAGCCCTTCACACTCCCCACTTTTCTCTCCTCAAATTTTTCATAGCACTATGGTAGACCTCTCCTTTGAAATTATCTCACTTTCCTTTCTACCACACTTAAGGAACAAAAACAGATTTAGAGATGGAAAATACATTGGATGTCCTTGGATGTTCAACCTTTTCATTTTGCTAATGAGTCCTTCAGAGGCTGTGACTTGACTAAGCACATAGAAGGCCAAAAAGCCAGTATTCAAACCCATCTTTTGAACAGTATCCCTTGTGCTCTACCATATCTCATTTATTGACAAATATTTTCTCCCTTTAGATTGTAAACTCCTTGAGAGCAGTGTCTGGGTCACATCAATCAATCAACAAACATTTATTAAATACCTACTAAGCTTAATTCTGCACTGTGCTAGACACTGAGAATATACACAAAATTAAATTTTCCATTTTTGGTATCTCCAGTGTTGAGCACAAGAGCTTAAAAGATGTTTGGTCTGAATAGATCAGGATTTATTGACAGATCTTAAAGTCTAAGCTGATAGATCTCCAAACCACTTTTCTATCGCTCCGGGCTCTCTCTTTGGTTTGACAGGATTCCTAGTTCAGAAAGGATGGCAGCTGCCAGCAGTGCATCCCATGGTACAGCAGGAAGAATATTGGACTTAGCATTAAAAGAAGGCCTGAGGGGCAGATAGGTGGCACAGCGGAGAGAACATGGGCCCTGGAATTAAGAGGACCTGAATTCAAATCCAGCCACAGACACTGGCTGTATGACCCTGGGTAAGTATTTAACCTCAATTGCCTCTAAAAAAAAAAAAAAGGTGGCCTGGATTTGGAATCCCAGTCCCATTACCTACTGGCTGTATGACCTTTCAAAAGTAGGTTTTCATTTCTGATCTTGGATTCTTCATCTAGAAAAAAATGAGGTGACTGGACTAGATCACCTCTAGAGTCACTTTTTCCTTCTGAAGTTCCACGCCTTTGTGGTCTTCTTTGTGGTCTTGTAAATCTTCCTGGGGTCTTTGTTGCCATCCCTTTCTCTCCAGGGACTTTCCTGTACCCGCTCTTCAACCCCTACCTCGGTCATTACAAAGTTCTTTGGTAAAATTTTTTGAAAGCTCATAAAATACTGGAGGCCTCTGGCTTATCATATGGAATATGAGCCATTCAGTGTTATTTCTAATGCGATCTTTGAGTTTTCCTTTTTTTTAAAATGAGCATTTCTCTCTCTGCCATGGGTAGCCATGAGCTGGATTTGAGTCCTAGCTCTGCCACTTAATATGCAATCTTGCGCAAGTCACAGCTCCTGCTTGAGCCTTATTTTCTTTATTTATAAAATAGAGGCAATTATATTTGTATCATGATGCTGTAGTGAGGCAAGTCCACGAGGGACTTGTAAGTGTGTGTCAGCCTTCAAGCACTATGGAAATGTACATTGTTATTATTGTCATTTTCTGCCTCACAGGGCTGTTGTGAGGAAGTTAGAGGATATACTAGCAGGAGCACAAGGAGACCTGTATCTGCATTTCACCTCTGACGTTCAGCAGCTGTGTGGTCTTGACAAGTCATTCAGTGTTTTTGAGACTCATTGTCCCTCTCTGTAAAAAGAAATGTCAATGCTTGCATTGAAGTACTGCCTCAAGGTGATCTGTGACGATAGTGATTTCCCCCTGAGAAGAATTGATGAAGTTCATGCAGTCCTGTCCAATCCAAGAAACACTGATTTAGTGTTTGCTAGTAGCTAGCGGTATGCTGTGCACTGAGGTAACTGCCCTAATGGGAAATTCTGCCTGGTATGTACATGATCGTTAAGCAGGCCAAGTTCAGTGTGGAGTGTTAAATGAATAGACGGAAGGTTTGGATTGACTGAAATTGAATACTCATGTGTCTGAGACAGTACTGTGCTTAAGCATATGTGGGTTTTAGCCAAGGCTACTCCTATACAGAAGTAATTGTATTCTCAGTATTCATATTTATAAACTTTAGTTCTAATTGTGTTCTGAACTATTAAAGTTTAACATAATTGAATGAGGATGAATTGGGATGTGTGGCTTTGCTTAAACAGAACTTAAAGTGCCAGCTGTTTATGCTTTTGTGACTCTAACTTCTTTCTACAGGAAAGACTAGGTAAGGATTTGACTTAGATAACCTTTGAAAATCCTTTGAACTTGAGGATTCTCTGATTTTTGTGGAACATTTTACATGGAGTATTATCCATTTTAGAAAAAAGCACCAAGCAGAGCTATAATTCAGCCTCTCAGGCCCCAGGCCAACCCCCTTGAAGATCAATGAACATCATGCTCCCTTAGGGCTAGCCTCTCCCATCCACCTTCCCTCACCTGTTGTCTCATCCTTCCCTCTCTTTGGAGGGGACATGTCGGGCTTCATCAGATCAGCCTTGGAGGCATAGGCCAGACTCTTTGACCTTCCCTGACACAAATGAATTTAACTTCTCAGGGTTGTCCTTCATACGTTTAATGCATCCCACCATCAGCCTTAGAGACCCATTCTAGATTGTCAATGAGGGAATGAAGGGGCAGTAATTATAGTGATGACATTTAACCACCACATCCATCTTGAAACACTAACTAAAGAATCTAAGCCAAGCATCAGAGGGCCACCTATAATAGAGTTGCCCTAAAAGACTTGGAGCTACCTGGGTTTCTTGGAGAACTCTTACTACTACATTACTTTTCGAGGCAGTAGAGTATAATAGTTAACATTTACATAGTATAATAGATAACATATATATAGCCATATAGATATACATAGGGCCTTTTAAGATTTTCAAAGTTCTTAACATTCACCATTTTATTGGGTTCTTACAACAATCTGCAAGATATAGTTCATAGAATACTAGACTTGGAATCAGGGAGAGCTAGGTTTAAATTCTGCCTTAGATATATACTAGCTGTGTGGCCCTGGGCAAGTCATTTATCTTTCCTGGGACTCAGTTCCCTCATGTGAAAATGAGAGGGTTGAACTCAGTGACCTCTAAGGTCCCTTCCAGCCCTAGACCTATGATCCAATGATCACCCTCAATAATCACCATTGGTTTGATGTTATTTTATTGTTTTTTTTTCAGCATCCCTGGGAAGTAGGCATCTCATCTTCTATTGAGGTAGATAAGTTTTAAATTACAATCTGGTTATTTCTATGATATTCTCAAGCACATAGCCCTTTATTGAAATGTTTATTGAAGAGATAATAAAAATGTTATACAAAGGTCATTAATTATTATATGACCCCAGATGTTACCTTTTCACCATTTACAAAGAAAAAATGTATTAAGCAAATTAATGAAGAGTGACTTTAGGCAAGACACTTCCCTTCTCTGTATCTCAATCTCCTCATTTCTAAAACCAGGATAATCCTTACCTGATGAGTCTGTTTTGAGAAAATGCTTTGGAAAACTGTATGTAGATGAGTCGTTATTTTTACCTACGGTGCTGAAAAGCATATTCTACTGTAATACAGCAGGTGTGGACCTTGTATTATACAGTAGCTGTCTTCCTAAAAAGTTGTATAAATTGAATTTCTATAAGTAGAATCCTATTTTAAATGCAGTAAGGATACAACTATATACTGAGCATGACTTTAGTAGTGAACAGAGCAATGGACTCAGAAACAGGTGACACCTGGCTTCAAATCCCTGTTATTCGGTCCTTGCATTCAACTCTTTGAGACCTCATGGATCAGATCCTCCACTTTCTCTTGAAATCTGTCCAAGTTAATTTTCATTGTTTCCATGATACTATCACATACTTCACTGTTCCCTTTTTCTTTTGCCTTCAATCATTCCCAACATCACGGTCTTTTCCAATGAGTCCTGCCTTCTCATTACGTGGCCAAAGTAGTCAAGTTTCAGCTTCAGTACTTGACCTTCCAATGAACAGCCTGAATTAATTTCTTTAAATATTGACTGATTTGACCTCCTTGCTGTCCAAGGGACTCTCAAAAGTCTTCTCCAGTACAATTGGAAAGCATCTATCCTGCAGCACTTAACTTTATAGTCCATATCTGGAAAAACCAGAGCTTTGACTATGTAATGTAGGTAATGTAATGTAATGTAGGTAATGTTTCAGTTTTTGAGTATGCTGTCCAGATTTGCTAAGGAGCAGCGTCTTTTAATTTCACAGCTGCTCTTGCTTGTCTGCAGTGATCTTTGAACCCAAGCTGGCACTACTTCCATTTTTTCTCCCTCTATATTTGCCAGGAAGTGATGGGATCAGTTGCCGAGATCTTAGTTTTTTTTTTTTTAAGTTTCAAGCCAGCTTTTCCACTCTTCTCTTTCACCCTCATCAAGAGACTTCTTAATTCCTCCTCACTTTTTTGCCATCCAAGTTGTCTTATCTGCATATCTGAGATAGCTGATATTTCTTTCAGCAACCTTAATTCTAGTTTCTGAATCATCTGATTCCCAATCTTAAACTCATCAGTTGTTCCATGTTCACTTCTAACCGTTGCTTCTTGGCTCACTTAGAGGTTCCTCAACAGACAAAAAAGATGATCAGGTAATCTCTTTGAGGACTTGCCAATTTTGTGATCTACACAAGGGTTTTGGCGTAGTCAATGAAGCAGAAGTAGATGTTTTTCTGGAACTCCTTTGCTTTCTCCATAATCTGGTTGGCAATTTAGTTTCTAGTTCCTTTGTCTCTTTGAAAACCAGTTTGCTCTTCTGGTAATTCTCGGTTCACATATTGTTGAAGCTTAGCTTGCAGAATCTTAAGCATGACCTTGCTGGTATGTGAAATGAGTACAATTGTCCAGTTATTTGAAAATTCCTTTAAACTGATCTAGCTTAGCTAGATTTCCAACACCTTCACTATTGTTAGCAACACTTCCTAAAGCCCACTTGACTTCATTCTCCAGGATGTCTGGCTTTAGATCTGTAACCATACCATTGTGGTTATCAGTGATGTTAAGATCTTTCTTGTATGGTTCTTTTATGTATTCTTGCCCCCTCTTCTTAATCTCTTCTGTTTCTGTTAAATCCTTACCATTTTTGTCTTTTATCATGCCCATTTTGGCAGGACACTTTCCCTTGACAGCTCTAATTTTCTTGAAGAGATCGCTTGTTTTTCCTATTCTGTTGTTTTCTTCCATTTCTCTGCATTGTTCATTTAAGAGAATCTCATCTCTCCTTGCTATTCTCTGGAATTCTGCAATTAGTTGGATATACGTTTCCCTTTTTCTTTTTCCTTTTGCTTTCCTTCTTTCCTCAGTTATTTTCCTGACCATTAAAAGGAAAGATTGTGCTGTAGTGGAAAAAAGGCAGAGTATGGAGTCAGGAGAACTTGTATTCAAGTTCGGGTTTTGTTACTTATTAAATGTATGACCTTGTACACAAATCACTTCTCTTCAGGGGAGCTTCAGTATCTTTATCTGTAAAAAAGGAAAGGTTTAGACCAGACCATTTCTAAGGTTTTTTTTTTTCCCCAGATCTAAATAATAAAAACTACCCACATCGGTGCTATGATTATTATATTTGCTTATTATCATAAGCAAATTTGGGTGTTTCAAGGAAATATTTTTTGTAAAACAAGGAGTGAGTCTTTCTTCTTTGTCCACCCTATATTTGTTTTGTTAGTTTGGATTTCATACATCTGGTTTTCTTAAAGGGAGACTGTCCCCTGATCTAACCTAATGTCAGTGTCAGATTTTTGGCATATGACATTTGGAATAAGTTACACCCATTTTCCAGAAGAGAAGACTCTTCAACCTAGTAGTGTAGCTCAGTACAAATTTTGTGCTGGGAAATTTAAGTTCGTCAGAGCGCGGGCTCTTTTCGTCCTTTTGAAAGGAGCTCAACTGGGAAGCCTGACTGCCCTTAAGTAACATGGCAACCCTCACATTGTCCGCGGCTGAATTTGCCCTTAGCTATGATGGCGGCTGCCCTACCCTTGTCCGGACCGCTGCACCTTGCCCTCAGTTAATATGGCGCCCTTTGTGATTTCCTTGGAACAGCTCTCATCCTGGCCCCGCCCCTTTGGCTTCATGGGAAGCGCGGGAGCCCCGCCTCATTTCCGGAGAAAGCCGTCAAAAGAAAAAAAAAGATTGAAAAAAGGCCCGAGAAGATGGCGGTGCTGGCGGGGCGGGGGCGGTGGCTTGGGGTTTGAATTCTAGCGGCGCCAGAGGAGTCGGACGATCAGGTCCTCGGGGCCGGAGCGGGGGCAGGTCCCTCCTGGCCCGGAGAGCTGCAGCCAGCCACTGCCATCGCCATGGACTCGGTGCTGGGGGAAGACGCCACCCTGCCAGTGGGGCTCAACGGCAGCAGGTGGGCCTGGGCGGGCGGGGAGAGGGCGGCAGCCCGGCTGGCCCGCTCGGGCCCGGGGCGCAGGCTTGGCGGGCCCCCGGGGGTCGCCGGCGTGAAGGTTAGAGCGTAGAGGTGTGGCTTAGGGGCATAGGACTCGAGAGGTAGTTGGGATCAGCTGTTTTGGGAGGCCCCTGGGGATGGTTTATATGGAGGATTCGGGGTGCAGAATAGTTTGAATTGGAAGGGGATGGAGGTCGTTGATGTGAGGGTAATTTGTGGGGTAGCTCATTTCGGGGTATAGGTTAGGGCAGTGGGGTGCAGCGGTGCTTTAGGGCTGAGATACTTTAGGGAAGGGGATGTTTTGCGTGTGTAGGTGTATTTTAAGGTGAGGAGGGATAATTCGGGGGTGTAGAGGTATTTTGGGGTGAGGGGATGATTTGAGGGTTCCAGGGTAGTTGCAAGTGTGGAGATAGTCAAAGATGATGGGGTGATGTGATGGATATAGAGGTAGTTTAGGGCAAAGGCATATTGGGGTTTAGGAGTAGTACAGGATGAAGGGATGATTTGGGGGATGGGTAGTTGAGGGTAAAGGAATGAATTGGAGGTGTAGGGGTAATTTAGAGCTAAGGCACGTTTTGGGGTGTAGCAATAGTATGGGGAGGAGATTATTTAGGGGTGTAAGCAGTTTAGGTTGATTGGGGGGCATATGAGGTGGTTTGGGTTGAGGAGATCATTTGGGGGTATAGGAGCTTATGGGGGAGTGATGAGTCAAAGGTTTTAGGAGTAGTTTAGGGTGAGGAGGTGGTTTCAGTGTGTCCGCGATAGTTTCAGGTGGGTGTGACTTGAGTATGGGGGCTACTTTGGGGCAAGGGATGATTTGTGTAATTCTAGGGTGAGGGGCAGACGTACTCTAGCGGGAGAGCTAATTAGGGGTATGGAGATGAAGACTTAGAGTTCCTTGAAGATGCTTGGAGTCAGGAGATGGAGGGTCATCTGAGGAAAACCACAAGGAGGCCGATGTCACTGGTTTGCAAATGGTGGGGGCGTCAGATGTAAGAAGACTGGATAGACAGGAAGAGGCCAGGTTATGGAGGCCTTTAAAAAGCCAAACAGGATTTTATATTTGATCCTGGAGGCAAGAGGGAGACTGGAGATTGTTGGGGGGGGCAGCGCATAGTTAGACATGCAATTTAGGAAAGTCGCTTGGACAGCTGAGTGGTGTATTTGTTTGGAGAAGAGATTTGAGGCATGGAGACCAAGCGGTGGGCTGTTGCAGTAGGCATGAGATGGTAGGGGTGTGGTTTGGAGATATGAGTAGTTGAGGTCAAAGGAGTGTTTTAGGGATATTCACGACTTGAGTGATTGGGGGTTGCAGGGTTAAAGTTTAGGGTGGAGCGAATTTGAGAGTATGGAAAAATACTTTTAGTATATGAGGGTGCAGGAGGACAAAGTGACTTGGCATTATAGAACAGTTTGTGTATGCAGTAGACTTTGGTGAAGTGACTTCATGTGTAGGGGTAATTTGAATGGGAGGGATAGTTTAATGTGAGGTTATGTTGGGAGATTCAGGTAAGGTGTATGTATTGTGGGATGTATATAGGGGTGCTGGAGATAGTTTAAGGTACACTGGAAGGCAAAATAGAGAAGTTGGTATGGTTTAGGTTGCAGGAAATGGTTTTGGGTTCATTGTTATTGATAATTAAGGTGAGAGATGGGGAGTGCCAGAACTGAAGTGATAGTCATGTGAGTGGAGAGAAGGGTCTGATGTGAGAGATGTTTGTGAATGTAGAATGGCATAATTTGGCAACTAAATGGATGTCAGGTGAGGGAGAATGAGGGGTTGGTTGAGTGAGGATAACCCAGAGGTTACAAATCTGGGAGATTAGAAGGAAGATGGTGTCTTTGACAGAAGGAGGAGAGTTTGGAAGAAGAGAGGATTTGGGGGTGGGGGGTAAAGATATGAGTTCGGTTTTAGACATGTCCTTTGAGGTATCTATTGGTCAACTGATGTGGCATTGATGCTCAGAGAGACTGGGGCTCATTATATAGATCTGGGAGTAATTTACAGAGAGATGATAGTTAAAATTGTGGGAGATAAAGTATAGAGGGAGAAAAGTGATCCTACCTTAGGGAATACCTACCATTGGGGGGAAGCTTGAGATAGATGATAATTCACTACAGGAGACTGAGGAGTGGTCAGACAAATAGAAGAACCAGGAGAAAGTGTCACAAAAAGACTGAAAAGACCATCAGATTTGGCAGTTGAAAGATCATTGGCAAATTAAGGGCAGCTAAGTGGTGCACTGGATAAGAGTGCTGGGCCTGGAGTCAGGAAGACTCATTTTTCTAAGTTCAGATGTGACCTCAGACACTTATTAGCTGTGTGAGCCTGGGCAAGTCGCTAAACCCTGTTTGTCTCAGTTCCTCATCTGTAAAATGAGCTGGAGAAGGAAATGGCAAACCACTCTTGTATCTTTGCCAAGAAAACCCAAATAGGGTTTAGAGAGTCGGACGCGACTGAAAAACGACTTAACAACAAAAAACTTTGAAGGGGACAGTTTGAATTGAGTGATGAGGTTAGAAGCCAGAATACAAAGGTTGAAGAGTAAGAGGAGAAGAATTTGGCTGAGAAATGGAGGAGATAAAGGACAATAGCTTAGGGGGAGATTGGTAGGATCTAATAAAAGTTTTTTTTTAAGTATGGGGGAGAATTGGACATGTTTATAGGCAGTAGAGAAGGAACTAATGGGGAAAGGCTAAGGAGGGAATTGACTAAAGGTTCAGTGAGCTGGAGGAGACAGATGGGATGAGATCAAGGAGCACATAGAGGGATGGCCTTGACAAAGAATGAGGCCACCTATATGTGGGGAGGGGAAGGTGAAGTTGAATCTCCAGACAATAAAGAAGACTGACAGAAAAAAAAATCTAGCAGAAAAATCTGATAACAGTGACTGAGTTTGACAATATATACAGTATTCTGTCTTAGTCACTGCCAACTCCTGCCAAACTGGAGAAGGTATGTTTCATTATCCCTTCTCTAGGGCCTTCACTGTTTTTTTTCCAGAAATTTAAAAAAAAACAACACATTATTTAATTAATTTTCTTTTTAAAATTTTAGTTCCAGATTCTCTTTTTCCCTCTCATCCCTCCTCCACACACTGAGAAGGCAAACAATATATAAATTATAAATGTGAGATAATGCAAAACATATTTCCCTGTTAGCCGTATTGCAAAAAAAAAACCCGAAAAATTAAAGCAAGAAAATTATATTTCAGTTTGCACTCAGAATTCATCAGTTCTCTCTCCGGAGATGGGTAGCATTTTTTTCATCTTGAGTACTTTGAAATTGTCTTGGATCACTGTATTGATCAGAATAACCATGTCTTTCACAGGTTATCATCATTGCAATATTGTAGTTACTATGTACAGAATCTCCCAGTTTTTGTCACTTCGCTTTGCATCAGTTCATGTAATTCTTGCCGTGTTTTTCTGACCCCCCCCTCATTTCTTATAGTATTCCATCACAATCATATGGCACAACTTGTTCATCTATTCCCCAATTGATGAGCATCACCTCTATTTCCAATTTTTTGCCACCACAAAAAGAGTTGCTATAAATATTTTTGTACATAGAGTTCTTTTTTCCTTTTTCTTTGGGTACAGAGTGGTATTGCTGGATCAAAGGGTATGTGGTTTTATAGCCCTGTGGGCATAGTTTGAGATTGTTCTCCAGAATGGTTGGACTTGTTCCTCATAGTGACTGTTCTGAACCTTTTTTTTCTGTCAAGACACTCCACTTTTATCTGCTAACTTAGTGTCCTAAATCACTGAAAAGGTGGCTATCATATAACATGAGATTCCCCCTTTTGTACTTTAAAACTTTTCATTGTCATTGCCCACTTTGTCTTCTGTTTTGGTCACAGAAGAAGTGTTTTTATTCTTGGCTAGGACTTATCTCTCTCTACTTATTCTCTTTGTCCTATTTCCTCCTGCTTTCTTCAGCACCTTGTTCCAACAGTTTTTAAAATTTTCATTTCTCTCTGTTATCTGGTTGCTTTCCTTATATTAACAAATATGCACTCTGCCTTCCAAGTCCTAATAAACATTTCCCTTAAAAATTCTGTTCCATCTGTTTCCTCTCTTTCACAGTTAAACTTCTTTAAATAATTATCTACAATCAATTTCCTTAGCACACATTCTCTTGACCATGTGTCCATTTAACTTCTATACCTGTCACTTTGTCAGAAAGGCTCTCCAGAGTCCCCAGTAACCTGTGTGCCAAACATTGACCTTTTTTCACTCTTCGTCTTTCTTGACCTCTGCAGCATTTGACACTGTTAGCTATCTCTACTGTTGAATATACTTTCCTCGCTGGCTTCAGAGATACTATACTTTTTTAGATCTCTTATCTCTGAGGGATTCTAGGATCTTAGCTCTAGAGCTGGAAGAAACTTGCTGAAGATCACAGAAATAGTGAGCACCAGAGACAAGATTTAAGCCAAGGACATCTGATTCTAAAGCCATTGTTTTTTTCCATGGTACCATACTGTCTCCCCCATCCACTGGTTTGTCAGAAAACTGCTGTCAACAGACTTCCTGTCTTTGATGGAGCAAAACTGTCACAGGGACTCATACTATGAAGGACAACTAAGTTTCAGCCTTTCATACCTGTTAATTGAAATTGAAGCTACCAGTGCCCCAAGAGAACAGCTGAGAAATTATCTTACCTGGTTTGAACTTGGATTTTCATTAATAGGTTTCTGAAATTTTGAGAGCTTTGGCTTTCTGGGTGATTTGGCGTCTTGTTTCCTGTCACCTTGACTTTGCCACCTCCTACCTTCCATACTTGGTAAGAAAGATCATGATTCTTCTCTGACACATGATGGAATCCTCTGTGGCACCCGTGGTAGCGGCTTCAGTGAGATCTTTGGTTGGGGGGTAGAGAGGGGGACAGGCGAATGAGCTCCTTAAACAGCTTTGAGTGAAAGTTGGTAACTTGTCTTTCTGGCAGTCTATAAGAGCACCGCCCATTTGAGAGGATAGGAGGAGAGAAGGACAGACTACATCTTTGTCAGGGTTTTAGTGGCGGAGGAGAGGAGATGGGGAGATGGTGACAGGCATAGCTGGTGAGCAAGGGAGCCATATCTGAGTCCAGAGTTATTTCTTCTCTATTCATTTGAATTAGAGAGATTGAGGCCAACCACTTCATTTTACAGATGAGGAGACTGAGGCCCAGGAAAAGGAAGTCACTTGTCCGAGGTCACACAATAGTGACAGAGCTTAGACAAGAACCCCAGCATTTAGCATAAGCCTGGCACATAGTAGGCACTCGATACATGTTTATTGACGGTGTGACCTGCCACTTAAGAGCAATGTTCCTTACTCAATACACCAGTGACCTTGAAAGTGGGGACTGTGGAATGACCATTACCCCAAGGGTTCCGTGCCTTGACCCCAAGGGACCACCTAAAAGGTTGGAAAATGGGTTGCATTTCACGGCTGTCTGCTTCTGCTTTCTCCTCTTCCCTCCCCCCCCCCCCCCCCCCCCCCCCCCCCCCCGCCCAGCTAACTGCCAATCATAGACTTACCTCCCATAAAACTATACCATCCCTTTCAGAATTCCCCCACTCCTAACTGTGGCTGTATTACGGGGCTCTGGCTTGGGTCCTCTTCTCTCTGTATACTGTCTCACTGGTGACTTTATCACTTCCTATGGGTTAATTGTAATTTCTAATGTTGGTGACTCTCAGAGAGGGATCAGATATAATCTCTCTCCTTACCTCTAATCCACATCACTAACTGCCTGTTGAGCATTTACAGCTAGGTATCCCATAAGAGTCTCAAACTCATCATGTCCAAAGCAGAACTCATCTCTTGCACCAAACTTATCTCTCCTTTGACCTTGCCTATTTCTGCTTAGTGTACCAACTTCCTTCTAGTAACTTGGATGATCAGCCTTGGTGTTATCCTCGACTCCTCATTTACCCTCACCCCACATATTCAGCCTTGTCATTTCTCCCTCCACAGTATCTCTTTAGTGTGTTGCCTTCTCTCTGTTGATGTGATTACCACTCTAGTTAAGGGCCTTACCTGGACTTTTACAGTAGCCTCCTCATTGGGTTCTCTGCCTCTTTTCTCCTCTGTCAAATCCATTTTCCACACAACTGCCAAAGTGATTGTTCTAAAGCTCAGGTTTGACCAGGTCACTATTCTACTCAGTTAACTTTACTATCTCCTCATTAGCTTGACGCTCAAATATTATTTTAGCTTCATCTCATTTTTAAAAATTCTCTGTTTTGTGTAAATTTTTAATTACAAAATTGTTATCACCATGGTTCATAATATCATTTATAAATAAATAAAAAAAATTTTATGTTGGGAGTCTGTGTGTAAATTTTTTTTTTTTACTTCTGGGGCATAGGATAAAAAAAAAAGTTTGGAGACCACTGCACAGCACTACATAGCCCTTCTTTAATTGCTTTCAAACACAGTTCACATGAAGGGACCCAATTTTAAATGCTGAGAATTGACAAAGTTGGGAAGATAGCCAGTTTCTCCATTGTATCCTTCACTGTCCCCAAAGTCAGCTTCCCCCCCACCCCCCATACCTGCTTTGAATTGTTACTACTTTGAATGACCTTTCAAGCTGATGAAATTCAACCCAAGTAGAAGTGGCTCAGAGGCTGAGGTTAAATGCAGCTGCTCCACATAGCTTCTCTGCAGAGGCTGGTGGGGAGGGGACAGGCTAAGCAAGCAAGAGCAAATAGGAGGTTCAGGTGTTAACTTGAACTAATTAAGTGTCGTAAATGCTACCTGCCAAACTTGGAGATATAAGGCAGAAGAATTAATTAACTGTATGAGCTGGTAATAATCACAGTTGACATTTATATAGCATCCATATATTATCTCATTTATTCATCAGGACAACCCAGTGAGGTAGTTAACATTTTTTATCCCCATTTACAGATGAAGAAAAAAACTTGTCCATAGTTGCTCAGCTGGTAAATGTTGGAGGTGGGATTCAAATCCATGTCTCTCCTGACTCCAAACTCAGCTTGGTCAAAAGATACTTACATACATTCTTTAAATCCTTTAAATCCTAGCTTAGTTGCCAACAGTCTTTCTTAGACCGAAATCCAAAACTGAACACTGGGTATTTATGACACCAACATTGGCTTTTGAGAAGAGTCAAGATAATATATCTCCTTCCTCACTTTGCATTAGTGGAGGACTACGGGTATAGAAGATTATGCATATCATTCGATGATTGGCTTTGCTGAATTGCTTGTTTTCTCCTTTTTTTATTTCACGTTAGAAAGGTTAACTGCAAAATAGAGGGGGCAGGTATATATTTGGAAGTGATACCAATAAAACTAAGCTAAAAAAGACAAAAAAATGATTTTTTCTGTTTCATATAGTGTTTTGTATCTGTCTTAATTGCTTATATTCGATTCTGTTTTATATTGTACAGTTACTATATACTTGTGGATGTATCTTGGCCCTCTAGCTAGACTATAAACTTCATATGGACAGTCTGTCTTAACTATCTTTGTAGCTTTCCTCTCTCCCAACCTCCTACAATACTTTGCTGTGGAATGACCCCAAAGGATCCCTGGTTTGATTGTAAGGAATTGTCAACTGACCATTTAGAGGTTTGGAAGATGGGTTGCATCTGCTTCCCCTTCTTCCCCCCTCCAACCTATCATAGACTTACCTCCAATATAAGTACACTGTTCTCTTCAACATTATAAAGTAGGCACTTTAACTGTTGAATGAATGATTGGATGGGTTTTCTCACTAAACCTATAGGAGAGAGTAAAGCTCTAGAGTCTATGATTTTTAAAAAAAAATAAGTAACTTGAAAGTTAAATGTTCAAACTGAGAATGTTACAGTAAGGAACCTGGGATTAAGCTATGGCTGCAAAATAACAACAACAACAACAACAAAAACCTAAATAGAAACTTAGGAGGGATTATATTTTGGTCCGTGCTGAATCATAGGAAGAAAATATGAAAGATTAAGGACTAATTTACCATTTAAATCTTGGTGCTGAAATCACTGTGGTTTCTTTTATTACTGTTTCTCTATTGTACAGCATCTTTTAGTGATTAGTCTACCTTGTTCTGTTTTTTTTTTTTTTAATTTATTTCTCCTGGGTATCTGGCCTTTTTGTTCTTAAGCACTTTAGCCTTTTTGTCTTTTCATTTTGGAGGCAATTGGGGGTTAAGTGACTTGCTCAAGGTCACACAGCTAGTAAATGTCTGAGTCTGGGATTTGCACTCAGGTCCTTCTGACTCCAGGGCTCGTGCTTTGTGTATTGCACCACCTAGCTGCTCCTCTTTTCCAGGTCTTTAAATATTTTTACCTTTAAATCACATCTCTGTCTCCTTTGCTGTTTCCATATCCATTTCTGAATCTGGTACAGTGGAATCAGAGAACTTAGGTTCAGATCCTACTTGTGATACATATTCCCTATATAACCTCAGGCTTGTCACTTAACCTCTCAGTATCTCATTGTCATCGCCTTAAAAAAAAGGGAAGGAACTGGACTAGATGGTTTCTGAGGTCACTTCCAACTTCTAGGTCTTCGATTCTTTTATAAGGTGTTGGCCAAGGTTTTGTCTTTGGCTCTTTTCTCTTTGCAATTTCATTCCTACATTTTAACCACTGCCTCTCTAGACAACTCTTAAATATCTCTCTCTGATCTTGACCTCTTTTTTTGCTTTCTAGATCCATATCCCTTTAACATCTTTCTCCATTCTCCCCTTTGCTTCAGTATCTGGTCTAAAGGTAGTTTTCTTTGACAAGGCCCAAACCACTACCCTAGTTGTGCCTCGATTTCATCCCTTCTTTTCTCTTCTTGGAGCTTGTCTTCTTCAACATCTCATTATTGGCTGACTTCTTCCCTGCTGCCTATAAGCATACCTAAGTCTCTCTCATCCTTAAAAAACCTTTACTTAACACTGTCATCTCCTCTGTTTGAATGGTCATGTCAGATTTCTCATTTCCTATTAACTTCTCATCTTTGAATCTGGCTTTTAATCCTGCCGTTTCTCCAAGTTTGCCAATCTGTTTCTTAAATGTCGAATCCAGTGGTCTTTTCTATATTATCATTCATGTTAGTCTCTGTTGTATTTGACATTGTAGACTACTACGCTTTCCTGGATATTCTTTATTTCCTCAGTTGTTTTGTGAAACTTTTTTCTTTTCTGCCTTTTAACATTCCTTCTCTTCATTACTGAATCATCATTCATGTTCCACTCCATATATGTTGGTGTACCTGAGGATATACTCTACCTAGTTGATCTTGTTGGCATCCATGGGTTTATTCAGTCATCACCATGTTTTAAGTATTTACTATGTGTTAAGCACCATTAAGTTAAGCACTAAGCTGAGAGTACAAAGAAAAGCAAAAGCAGTCTGTGCCTTTAAGGAACTCAAATTCTAATGGGGGAGCCAAAACGGAAAAGAAATTGGTACATACAGGCTATATAGAATATGAGAGAACATAAGAAATAGATGGTTGTCTCAGAGGGGAGGACCCTAGCAGCTGGGGGTAGAGGGTGGAGCCCAGGAAAAGCCTGTTTCAGAAGTTGGGGTTTGAGCTGAGATGTAAAGGAAGATAGGGAAACTGAGGTGCAGAGGTGAGAAGGGAGAGCATTCCAGGAATGGAGGACAGCAGCCAGTTGAAAAATATGGAGATGGGGATAAGAGTAACCTTTGTGATCCCTGTGACCTTGATGACTCTGGAAGAGAAAGTAAGGCTGATGACTTTGCCCAACTCTGCCTCACTTAAGTCCAATTTACATAAAAATCAAGACATCACCCCATGATATCACTGGTTCTGTTCAAAAGCAATTAACATTATACATTTTACTACTCATAACTGAGATGTGCCACAAGGCTTTGTCTTAGGACTTCTTTTCTCCCTTCACTCTCTGTCACCTCATGAGCTTCCATTATCTCTAGAGTCCAATACAATTTTCTGAGTTTAGCATTTAAAGTCCTTTACAATTTAATTCGATTCTACTTTTCTAGGCTTATCATCTATTACTCTGTTTAACGTACTCAGTGGTCCAACCAAAATGGCCGTCTTGCTGTTCTTCACAAATAATCCTCCATCACTATGCCTTTATATAGGTTATCGCCCAACTTGGAATGCACTCCCTCTTTACCCTTGACTCTTAGAATCCCTAGTTTCCTTCAAAACTCAGCTTAGGTGCCACTTTCTCTATGAAATCTTTTCGTATCCATCCAGCTGCTTGAGTTCCTTCTTCCTCCCTGTTGCTTTATGTTTATTTTGTTTGTGTGTATATATGTATGTATATATAGATCTCTTTCTCTTTATATATGTACACACATACACACATATATGTATACGCATACACTATGCACACATTTGTCTTATTAAAATATAATTTCCTTAAATACAAGGACGGTTTTATTTCATTCTTTCAATGTCCAGTCCTTGCACTGTAGTGCCATAGAGTGCTTGATAAATGCCTATTGATTGATTAATTGGACACCACTCTCTCCCCTTCCCCCACATAGAATTAATTCCTTACTTAGGAATCTTCCACTGGAACCTGCAAGTGAATAGTTTTTTTTTTCCTCTTCTGTGGAATTCCTTCATGGGAATTCAGATATCACTGCTTCCCATTTCCTGTTTCTTTGGATACAGTATAGTTATATTTTTTCTGGTACAGCATGTATTCAGTTATATAAATATACCATAATTTATTTTTCCATTTTCTGATCACTGGACATAGAGGTTGGGTCCACTCTTGCTATTACAAATAAAGTAGCCTTGAATATTTTTGTACAGATAGGCCATTTTTTCCTTTTATGGTGTCTGTGGGATATTGTACTTGCAATGGAATCACTGGGTCAAAAGCTATGATTGGTTTAATGATTCTTATATTGCTCTCTAAAATATTTGTATGTGTCTTCAGCCCCACTCATGGTCTAATAAGGGCTTTTTCCACTATCACTGCCAGTATTGACATTTTTACATTTTTTACAATTAATTTTTTCCCTTTTGGTGTATATGAGGTGGTATCTTCCAATTTTTAAGGAATATAAGCATCTTTTCACATGATTATTAACAGTGCGATACCCTCTTTGATAGCCACCTCAAAAGTTAGGAATATCCTTTGAACATTCCTAGTTTCATTTAGTAAGTGGTCACAGTTCTGTCTGTATGTGTTTCTACCCCCTTCCTCTCCAACCTATTTTTTTTTTTTTGAGACATTACAGCCTCTTAGGATAATGAGTTCTCCACGTTTATATTTGGTCTTTATGATGTCCTCGAAGCACCTGAATTGGCCATTATTTTCTTGAGTCACATTCTAAAGATTTGTTGGTAGTGTCATTCCCTACTTATATCAGGGGCACATTTTCTTGATTTGTTGTTAGCTGAAGCTAGTATAGTTTAATGTCTTATTAGTAGCCCTAGGCAGCCTTAGTATTGTCTGTTGTTAAAAACTCTGTCTAATCTTTTGCTTTGTTGTGCATGTTTTCTCCTAGTGTTCTTACTTCAAATTTACCAGATGGTTCAGACATTGATCCTAATTTTGGTCTGGGATGCACTGGTAAGTACAGCAAATGATGTGTTTTATTCATTAAGAAGGAATCTAGACTGGCCATTCTTAGATTTATGGGAATGTCTAAGTGCTAGTTAGGTCAGAAAATTAGGCTGAAATGGCCCTTGCTAAAGGGTAGTTGGTGGCTCAGTAAAAATTATATCTTGGTTTTTGGCTCTGCCAGTCCTTTTTTGTGAAACTGCCTAACCCTTGTCTGCCAGCTGCATTCCAGTCACTTTGAGATGGGACTATTTGGATCATGTAGCTGGCTAGACCACAGGGAATGGCTCTTAGTAAATAATGACTGTATCACGTTTAAACTGGATTATTTGGCACAAAATTCTTTTGCAGTTTGTATTTTACTGTTATTATCGACTGTTTCAGTTTTGTGGAAAATAAATGTAATGCCCAGAGAAAGAGAACTGATTGGAGTCAGAAGACCTGGGTTTGAATTCTAATTGTAACCTATAGCAGTATGTGATCCTTGGCCTTTTGAACCTCAGTTTCCTGATCTCTAAATTGTTGATGATGATGCTTGTACTAGCTCCCTCATCCACTCTGTACTCCACCCAAAGTGGCCTACTTCTGTTTAATGTAAACGATATTTGATCTCCCATCTTTGTACGTTTGCATAGGCCATGCCCCAAGTCTGCAATGCCTTCCCTTCTCATCTCCTCACCTTTAGCACTTGGAACTCTAAGTTCTCATCAAGCCCTAACTCAAGTCCATAGACTGCTTCTGATTTTCCTAGTTTCTCCCACCCCCCACCATTATGTATTTATTTTGTATATACCCTTCGTTCACTTACTTGTGAACGTGCTGCATCCCTCTTGAGGATGTAGTTCACTTTCTTATTTGGATTCCTAGCACCAAGCACAATGTCTGGCATGTATTAGATGCTTAATAAGGGCTTATTGCTTAACTGTTGATTGAAAGGGTTGTTCTGAAGAGAGCAATTTGTAAACCTTAAAGTACTTTAGAAATGAGAGCTTTTATTTATGGGTAGTCTTTGGAAAAAACCAAGTTTGCTTTCTTGGAATATCTTACAGTAATAACATGTTGGATTTGAAATTGCTTATGAAGATCACTTGGTCCAATCTCTTAATTTTATTATTAATTTTATTAATTCACTTTACAAAAGGAAAAAGACATGCCCTAAGTCATACAGTTCATAGTGGTATAATCCTAACTAGAACTCAGGTATCTTAATTTCCATCTGGGTGCTGTTTGTACTTCACCAGACTGGCTAAAGCAGGGTTTTTAACCTGAGCTCCACAGACCCACAATAAATCATAGATAGATTTCAGGGTATCTGTGAACTTTTTTTTTTTAAAACATTTTGATAATTGCATTTTAATATAATTGGCTTCCTTCGTAATCCCATGTATTTTATTTTGTGTATTTAAAAATGTTATTCTGAAAAAAAGTCCATAGATTTCCAGAGTGGCCCATGACACAAAAAAAGACTAAGAACTTCTTGGCCTAAAGTTAATTTAGGCCTTGTGCCTCCAAGTTTTTCCTCTTGTACAATGTCAGAATACTGTATAATCACATATCCAAAATTTACTTGAACATGAATGCATCCATGAAATTTTTATTTAGTAACATTTCACTTCCTCTGGTGGACACTTATTTAGAAAGTTCAAGTATTTAGTAGAAACCCCAATAAATTATCAAAAGCCTCTGAGTAGTTAAAATAGACTTTTCCCCCTCCACAGGGGGATCCCTAGAGACCCTCATTTGGGGTCCATTTACTTTTACTTTTCGCACTATTTTAACTTGCTTTGTTGTTTTCTTTATCAGTTGGCAGCTGATTAGAAACAGCAAATTAGGAGTGTAGTTCTGGGTTGCTTGAGGCAAACTGCTGCCATGACAATGGAAGAGATAGGATGAGTAATAGACATAGGAACTTGAAAAGCAAAGTAATGTGGGATCATTTAATATAGGAGTGAACAGCCCAGTAGTACTTCAGTAACCCCTCTGGGCCAACATAACATGTTACAGTACAATAATTGATGTCCCAGAATCTTTAATGAAAAGCCTAATGATTGATTATATAGGTCAGGGAGTTGGAAGGGACATTAGCAATTATAGATTTTTAGAGCTGGAAGGGACCTCATAGGTGAACTGGTCTCACCTCATTTACAGATATGGAAACTGAGGCCCAGGGAGATTAAGTGACCTGCCTAATTATCACCTAGGTAGTAAGCTTTTAGCCTAACCCTCTTCCCATTTTCCGCCTCACCATTTTATGTAGGAGGAAAGTAAGGCCCAGACAAGTCAAGTGATTTGCTTAGAGTTAGGCAGTAGAGTGATGAGAACCTTGGTCTCATGTGAAGAGGTTATTGCTCTTCCTGTGATATTGTGTTCCCTTCCTTTCAGATCATTCTACTCTTTTTCAGCAAGTCAGAAATGCATAGTTAAAAAACATGGACCCGGAAATAGAGTTCCTGGATTCAGGTTTTAATTCTTTCATTTAGTAGCTATGTGACCCTGGGGGAAAGTCACAACTTCTGAGCCTTTGTTTCCTTATTTATGAAATGGGAATAATGATACTTGGATCACCGAAATTATTAGCTTGTTGTAAGGAAAGTATGTTGTAAACTTAAAAACACCGTATTAATGTGAATTATTACTACTGTTATTTTATATTTCCATGGGAAGTGGTTGAAACATCCTTCATAAGTTCTAACATTTAGAAGGATAAACTTCAGTTATTTTGAAAACTATCCTTTTATGTGCTTTATAAATGTCTGTTTAATTGAATTGAATGTGGAACATTTTCTTCCAAAATGTATAGAAAATGGGGTATACATTTATTCAGCAAACATTTACAAAGATAAATAAAATATGTTCCCTGTTCTCAGTGATCTTATTGTATAGGAGGAAGAAATAAGACAGGCATGCAGATAGATAGAATACAGATTAGAATATAAGTGCTCATAAAAGGCTCATAAACTACAAACTGCTGATGCAAAATTGGGTTCTGTTATGTGCCTTCCTTTTTCCAATTTCCCTAGTTTACAGTGAACAGTTCAACAGGTAGTCTTACTTCTCTCTATGAGTCCATGAGATTTTTGTCGAGGAAGTAAAACTGACCAATATCAGATTGTTGGTAGATTGAGTAATTGTCTGTAGGTAATTCTGGAATCCAACTCTATCACCTTTATCTCCAGATCTCATTTCACATTATAAACATTGATAGACTGTGTTTTCCAGCCAAACAGAAAGAATGCTGTTCCAAAAACTTGACATTCTATCCTCTATCTCCATGAATTTATACCATCTGTCTCCCTTACCCTTCATGCCTAGAATGCATTTCCCTACATCCTCACCTTTTAGCTATCTTCCTTCAAATAGACTGGTTTTGAATCTTGGCTCTGTTTCTTGCCACTTATGTAACCGTGTACAACTCAGTTTCCCTCTCTGGGCTCTATGTCTTTACTTGCAAAATAGAGGCATTGGATCAGCCTAGATTATCCTATAAGGTTCCCTCCAGCCCTATGAGTTGAGTCCTATAATTGCTACCATATTACCGTGTGTATAGAACATTTTATTTGGAGGTTGTTAGTTCATGTTCTATCATCCTTTTACACTTGGGTTAAGTTTATACAATTTAAAAATATTAAATATGGTGTTTTGGGGATTTAGTTAGATCCAAATTAGTAAATCGTAGCTGAGAAAAAGTTATATGGCTCAGCACAATGTGTATTTCTTTCCATTTTTTTTTCCTCAGGCCCTTCTCCCAGTGTGAATTTTGAGTAATTTGCATATTGTGCTTTTTTTTCAAGTGTCTCTCTTCTAATTTTTAGTGTTCCCAAATGCTTCAGAAGAAACTGTGTCTCCCACCAGAGTTCGAAACATGAAAGACTTTGAAAATGTAAGTGGAGCTATCTCTGTTACCCTAGTTAACAAATCAAGCTTGTTACCTCCTGCAATCCAGAACCCAGAGGGAGCTGTATTTTCAGAGAACTATTAAGGCTAAATACCAGCAGAGAAGGAACATTTTCCTGGTGGCACCTTAATATTGATGCTAAATCTTTTTGGCCTCTATTGTGAGGCCATAATATAACATGGTATTTTGCAGTAACTGTCAGATAAACAGGATGCTAAATGATATTTGAAATTGCTAGTTTAAAAAAAATTATTGGTGCCTTTTTTTGTTGTTGTTGTTCATTTGTTTTTAGTGGTATCCCCTTTCTGTGACCCCATTTGGGGTTTTCTTGGTAAAGATACTGGAGTGGTTTGCCATTTCCTTCCCCAGCTCATTTTACAGATGAGGAAACTAAGGCAAATAGGGTTAAGTGATTTGGCTAGGATCACACAGCTAAGAAGTGTCTGAGGTCAGATTTGAATTTACAAAGATGAGTTTTCCTTACTCCAGACCCAAAACTCTATCCGTTCTATCATCTGGCTGCCCCTCCCCCTTTTGCTTTTATGTTACAGTAATTTCCCAATATCTCTCTCTTTCCTACATCTGTCTTCTTTCCCCTCTCCTCCCATCGATCTTTCCCTTTTGTAACAAAGAAAAACAGTCTATCAAAGTGACCCTGCAGAGTAATAATGTCTAAAAGCAAATATAGTGCTTCATATCTAGTGTCCCCCATTTCTCTACTGATGGGGTGTTTTATTTCATCATCTGGCTGCCTTTTGCTGGTGTTTTCATTTATATCATAGTCAACATGGTATGGTGGATAGTGCATTAGCTTTAAAGCCAGAAAGAGGTGAGCTCAAGTGTTGCCTCTGACAGATACTGGCCACGTGACCCTGGACAAGTCAGTAGGCCTCCCCTTCCCACAGGCCTCTTCTCTCTAAGACTAAAAGTAGTGGAGGAGAAGGTGCTGACCAATCTGCATTAGTAGAGGAAGTTCCTCACCAAGAGTTCCCTCACTAATGAAAGCATAGGATAGGGTGGTGATCCCGTGGCCTCGAGGCCACATGTGGCCCTCTAGGTCCTCAAGTGCAGCCCTTTGACTGAATCCAAACTTCACAGAACAAATCCCCTTAATAAAAGGATTTGTTCTGTAAAACTTGGACATGGCCAGAGGCCATGCCCAAGGCCACATGTGGCCTTGAGGCTGCAGGTTCCCCACCCATGGCATAGTGGGTCCAATTAAAAACAAAAATAAGCTGGTTGTAATTGTGTCTTTTGTCCTAGTTCTGCTTACTTCCCTCTACATTAGTCTCCACAGGTATACCCATGTGCCTTTGAATGCTTTATATTCATTTTTTTTTCCCTGAAGAACAGTATTCTATTGTAAAATAGAAGTTCGGCTATTCTCTAATTGACAGACACTCACTTTGTTTTTAGGTTTTTGACCACCATCTGAGGTACTGCTATTCATGTTTTGTTACGTATGGGGCTTTTCTTCCTATGATTGAACTCCTTGGCGTACATGTTTAGTAGTGGATGGAATTTATTTCATATCCTGTTGCTGATTAGTGTATTAGAACTTTCAAGTTTGTATTTGAGGTTTTTCCTGATTTAGTAGGGGAAGTCATGGCTAATATTGTCAGCTAACGGGAAAATAGGCCTTTTTCCCCCAACTCTAGTTCTTCTGAACAAATTAACTGTAAGATTCCCTCATTCATCACAGGATGAATTAGAGCCTTCTTAATTTGTATCCAATTGAAATCCATAGTGTAGAAGATGGAATAGATATTTATCAAAGAAAGACTGGAAGAAACAAATGGGATAACGTTTGCAATTATATTTCTTTATCCTCGATTGTCTTTCTGGAATGGAGTGGTGCTGTCTTTGGATTTAATTTAGAATACTCATTACCTCTAATAGTTATCTGCAAACCACCAGTGACCAATTGAAGAAATTACTTGTCAGATCTGTAATGAAAACAAGTAATTTCTGAGCTTTGAGCAGTGGTAATTTCAACTGTACAAACTATATGTTGTGGGGTTTGGGTCCTCAAATGGATAAGATTTGATTATCATGTGTTGCATATAATTAAAATGTGCTTTACTATTAAATGAGCTTTCTTGTTTCTTGTTCATTTTTCATTTGACTCAAGTTTTCCTGAGTCAAAGTGGTCTTGAAGACCTAATAACTTGCAAAGCCAGTGGGCTTATGAAGGCAGCCTACCACCTATGGTGCCAATATCTTTAAGGATTTATGTTTTTTTCTTTATGACTGGAGTCCTTTGGCTGCTGTTAGGTTTTATGGTATTAATATTTTTTATTATAGTATTTGCAGGAGCAAATACCATAGATGAAATTGAAATGGCCACTCTGTTTTGGATGTCCCCCTCACAGTTCTTTTTTAAAGTTACTCAAATATTTCTTTTGGGCTGAACCATTAAATGTTTGATTTCTTCCCCAAGATGGCTTCAGCGTTTCTTTGGAAAGCTTGTAAAAGATGCATTTTTTTTTGGTTTTTTGAATTGTGCACATACTTCTGGATAGGGATGATTTGTTTTAGTAGTAACAATAGCTCACATATTCAGTGTTCTACAGTTTGCAGAGGGCTTTCATGCACATTAGGTCTTTCTAAGAAAGATAGTTATAAATCCCATTTTGCAGTGGATGAAACTGAGTCTCAGAGAGGAGAAACCTCATATAAACTGACAGGTCTAGGGTAAGAACTCATTGTGCTTATCCTACTCATGGAATCGTGGAATTTCAGATTTGGAAAAGACCTTACATTGCTAATGCTCTCATTTTGTAGATGAGACAGAGTGCTCAAAGTTTGAAAAGCTAGTCAGTGAGAAAAATAAGACTCAGTCTTGGGTCTTGTGACTCAAAGCCTAGTCCTGCCCCTATCCTCCTCCCCTCCCTCCCTTCCTTCCCTCCCCCTGCCCCCGGGTCTTTGCCTTCCGAGGGTCACTAGATCATGGATTTAGAGCTGAGAAGTCTTAGAGGTGAGTGAGTTTAGGTCCCTCACTTTTGGGTTTAGCCAGGCATAGTTGTACTTCCAAATGATTTCCAAATTAAACATACAGATTTACTTTTAGGTGATTTAGAATTATAAGTGGCTCACTTTGGGATGAGAGCATATTTTCTTTCAGGCCTTGCAGAGATGTGTATCCAATTGCTGGATGAGCCTGCGATTCAGAATGAAGTTGTTCATTCAACTTTTCAGTCAGAACAAGTGTACTTGTATAGCCTTTTAATGCTATTGTATTCTTTTAGATGTCTCACAGTCATTTCTGCCATATTGTATAGCTCATTATTGTAGGGTATTATCCATTTCCTCTCCAGGAAGGTAAGGGAATTGAGACACTGAGATATGGTACGTTGCTGGGTCATGTGATGCATCTGTGTAAGTTCATTTTCTTTTTTCTGTAGTGCATCCAGCCTTTTCATTAGTTTGGAGGCCTCATGAAGTAGAAGTTAGTATCAAGTGCAGAGCTTTGGCATTTAATATGAGTTTGGTTCATTTGGGTACCCCTGGTAAACCAGAGTTGTTAGCCTCTGTTGGGAAGCAGTATGTTCTAGTGGAGAGGGATGAATGTAATGGTAGCCTTTTTTATACCCCTGTATTTGCCTGCTTATCCGTTTTATATACCATACTGTATGAAGCCATGAATGAATGTTAATTTACTTATTATACTTTTATGGCATTTTTTAAGGTTTAGAGATTAATTTTTCGAATTGAAGTATTAAATCATGTTTTTCAGCCATGGAGAGACTTAATATAGTACTTTCAGTTTTTTGTTTCTTGTTTATTCTTGTTTGTTTTGCTATTTGCAACCTTGCATATCTCAGTCAAGCCACTTGCCTGAACTTTTTTTAAATTTATTTTTCATTTTTAGTTTACAACACTCAGTTCCATGAGTTTTTGAGGTCCAAATTTTCTCCCCTTCTCTCTCCTCCCCCTTCCCCCGCAAGACAGCATGTATTCTGATACAGGTTCTACATATGGCTTCGAATTAAACTTATTTACACAATAGTCAAGTTGTAAAGAAGCATTATAATCAATGGAATGAATCATGAGAAAGAAAAAACAAAACCAAAAAAGAAGGAAAAAAAAAAGAGAGAGAGCAAATAGTTTGCCTCAATCAGCATTCAGACTCCATAATTCTTTCTCTGGATGTGGATAGCTTTTTTCCGTCACGAATCTTTTGGATCTGTCTTTGAACCTTGTGTTGCTGAGAAGAGCCAAGTCTATCAGAGTTAGTTATCACAGTTACCATGTGTCTGTAATCGTGTATAATACTGTCCTGGTTCTGCTCCCCTCACTCAGCATCAAATCGTGTAAGTCTTTCCAGGTTATCATGAAGTCTGTCTGCTCCTCATTTCTTATAGCACAATAGTATTCCATTACATTCATATACCACAACTTGTTTAGCCATTCCCCAATTGATGGGCTTCTCCTTGATTTCCAATTCTTTGCCACCACAAAAAAAGCTGCTATAAAAACTTTTGTACATACGGGTCCCTGGCACAACGGTGCTACTTGCCGCTACTGTGGCTGTGTAAGGCCAATAACACCAGCACACAGGAGGGCTGCTAGCACAGATTCTTTGATCTGCTCTTCTAAAGAAAACAACTTTAAGGGGTTAACAATCTTATTTAATTACATTCATTTAGTTCAGGGGAAAAAGTCAGCACCCTGAACGTCAGAGAAAATACAAACAGAAATTACAAACAGGAGTTATGAGTAGAAAGAATAATAGTAACCAACAGACAGGCTTCTGTCTGTCTGTCTGTCACAATACGTAGCTACCAGAGAGGGAAGTACCAACATCTGGGTTTTCAAAGCTGGGGCGGGAGGCGGCTCTTAACAGCTGCCCAGAGTCTTGTCTAGCCAAACTGTGCGACCACTCTTCCAATGAGTGAAACCCCCAAAACAAAATGCTAACTTCAGAGTGTATATATGCTTCTTCAGGGTCAGAGGGTGTCATAATCATGAGACTCAAACCCATGTGACCTAGGCCTTCCTGTGACTTAATCAGGTCATCAAAGACTCCTGATTCAATCAAAGACTCTTGATTGAAACAAGGCAAGACTCAATCAAAGGCACTCCATGCCTTAGTGCTGAGAAGCATTCAAACAAAAAACAGCAAAAAGTCTACTTTGCTTGCGTTACATTTGAAAGGCAAGACTCATCAAAGGTACTTCGACTGCCTTAGTGCTGAGAAACATTCCTAAAGAAAAAATAAAGGCAAAAAATCCCATTCTGCTTGCCATCACTCTCCCTTTCCCACTTGTGTGATCTCTTTGGTATAAAGCCCTAGAAGTGGTATTGCTGGGTCAAAGGGTATGCACTTTTTTTTTTTATAGCCCTTTGGGCATAGTTCCAAATTGCTCTCCAGAATGCCTGGATCAGTTCACAACTCCACCAACAGTGTTCCAATTTTCCCACATCCTCTCCAGCATTTATGATTTTCTTGTTTTGTCATGTAAGCCAATCTGACAGGAGAGAAGTGGTATCTAGGAGGTGTTTTGATTTGCATTTCTCTAATCAATAGTGATTTAGATTTTTTTATATGACTATAGATATCTTTAATTTCTTCCTCTGAAAACTGCCTGTTCATATCCTTTGACCATTTCTCCTATAAATTTGACTCAGTTCCCTGTATAATTTAGAGATGAGGCCTTTATCAGAGACACTGGTTGTAAAAATTCTCTCCCAATTTTCTGCTTCCCTTCTAATCTTTGTTGTGTTGGCTTTGTTTGTACAAACCCTTTTCAATTTAACACAATCAAAATTATCCATTTTGTATTTTGTAATGCTCTTTATTTCTTGTTTGGTCATAAATTATTCCCTTTTCCATAAATCTGACAAATAAACTATTTCTTGCTCTCCCAAATTGCTTATAGCATCAGACTTTATACCTCAATCATGGTCTATGCCTAGTTTCTGCCATACTATTTTCTAGTTTTCCCAGCTGTTTTTGTGAAATAGTGAATTCTTAACCCAGAAGCTGGATTCTTTGGGTTTATCAAAGAGTAGATTGCTATCTAAACTCTTGAGAAGGTAAAACTTTTACTGGTGATGACTGTGCAGGCCAGGGGGACCCCCTCTTAACTTTGGGGATATCCAGATGAAGGGGTTTCCAAGGCTGTAGGCCCAAGATCTATGAAAACATGGAGTTAAATTGAAACGGTAAATGAAAGCCTGGTCTCTGACTCCCTGAACCGAGGCTCTTGAATGCAAGGAGGACTTAGGAGCAGCATGGCCTATGTGGGGGAAGTGAAGTTTCTTCTTTATGTAAGAGAATGCCAGGAGCTTCCATATTTGGATTATTTCTTTCTTAATTGATCTGTGTCCCTTTTTTTGGTACTTACATTAGTGGCATCAGCAGATTATTCTAGACTTAGAAGAACATTCCCTTCTCTCAGGTACCTTGAGGTACAGCTGTCTTCCTGTGCCTTGCCATGAGCCTAAAAAGGCCAGCTGTCTATACCGCATAATTTTAAAAATATTTTTAAATATCTTTTTTTTTAATAGAATCTTCATTTCTGGAAATAGCCCTCTGTCTTTTCAGCAAGCCATTCCTTATAACAAAGAATAAAAAAGGAGAGGAGAAAAAAAAGAACATTTGAGCAAAGCCTCCTTAAATACGTCAACTGAATCTGCCCATGGGTGCAGTTTTTCACATTCCTTATCCTTCATTGCTGCAAAGAAGGGCAGGATGTATTCCATAATTTTATTCCAGTAAATTTTGTTTTAGATTCTTGTTTTGTGTATGGACTGACTTTTATTTTTCTCACATAGCCACTGACATACCAAAAAAACACTTATTTAGTGCTAGAGGAAAACAAGAGAATCTGATGATCAGTTTTCATACATTTAACAAACCTTTTTAATGCCAATTGCATGAACAACTGGATTTGGAAACACAAAACTTAGATTATGAGCTTCTGTGTTCCTTAGATTAAATGAGATAACATTCGTAAAGCATTTAGCACGTCTGGCACATTTCCGTCTTGTCCAATTCTTGGTGACCCCATTTGGGATTTTCTTGGCAAAGATACTGGAGTGATTTGCCATTTCCTTCTCCAGCTCATTTTACAGATGAGAAACTGAGGCAAACAGGGTTAAGTGACTTGCTAGGGTCACAGAGCTAGTAAGTGTCTGAGGATAGATTCGAACTTAGGAAGATGAGTCTTCCTGACTCCAGACCCAGCACTCTATCTACTTTGCCACCTAACTGCCCCACCTAGCACATATTAGGTACTTAATAAATGCTTATTCCTTTCCCTCCCCCGCTCCCACAGCTATGTACCTAGGCAAGTTACTTCCCCCAAATGCAGAGAGTCTCTGTCCTATCTACCTCTACAAGGAAATCACCTTGTGAATGCTTTGGAATAATAAATGTGAGCTACTTTATTTAGGACACTGGGAAGATAGTTTCTTACATGCTTGTTTGACTATCACTAGTTATCACAGCACCCTTTAACACTAACCACACAAAGCAGAAGGCTAGGTCAGGAAATGGCCTAAGAACAGTTTTCTAAATGAAACATGATACACTGGAGTGAAGGTTAAACCCCATAGCTAGTCTTGACACTTTCCTTTTCATTAATGTTTCATTTAACTACCTTTAGCAAGACCCTGTTATTAGGTAATATCATTTATCAGAGATTAACCTGAGCCAACTGGATTTCATCCATATCCCTACCTCAATTAGAAGTTGGCATTTGTAATTTCTGTATTGGGCATGCCTTATGTGTTGAACATGAATACCATATATTGAGTTGAGAGCTTTGTCTGTAGGTAGTCCTATGATATAGGATCACCCAGCCTTAGTCATTGGCTTTTTTGAATGTACAACTTGAATGTGATGGCGTAACAGCCCTTTTGGACATTCTTTTATGTGGTCTCGTAAGATTGAATTTGAAGAGCAACTGTTTAACTAGGTGTCTGAGAGATTGTTTCTCTTAAAGAATGGTGGCTCCCAGGGACTTCTTTCTAAATAGGATCTTTAAATGGGTTAATGTTATTTTATGTTTGAATTTATTGAAAGCATGGCTCAAGCCATACCATAATCATCTTTGGTAATCTAGTTTTGCCCGGGTCATGACAATATTGTTTCCTGTGCTTAGATTTCATTTTTGGTTATGTTGAATGAGGGTCCCTGTGATGGGGAGGTACAATGGTTCATTGGAAAGATTTGGAGTCACAATTTGTAGGTTCGAATTTTGGCTCAGCCATTTACTATCTCAGATCTTGGGCAAGTCACTTAACTTCTTGGGACCTCAGACTCCTCGTCTATAAAATGAAGGAGTTGGGCTAGAAAACATCCAAGGGCCTGCACAGTTCTAAATCTGTAATCCTCTTCTTTATCTGTCTGCCTCTTTATACTTTCCCCTGACCTCATTCAGTCTCTTTCTATAGCAGTATACTGTAACAGATATTTATGAAGCACCTACTTGGTGCATAAGCTCTTGCTCCTATGAGATGGATCAGCTGGAAAATACAGGAGGCCAGGTCCCAGGGAACATACGAAGGGTAGATAAGGCATTGTGTTTGCTGGGATGGAATAGTTACTTAGGGGGTGTAAGGTTCTAGGGAGAAGCAGCAGAACATAATAGAGACTAGGCCTTAACAAGATGGGCTCATCTCTTGCCTTTGACACCTACTAACTGTGTGACACTGGGCAGGTCACATAACCAGCCTCTCAGTGCTCTAGGGCATATATTGGGTTGAGACCCATACTTTAAGAAGAGCCAAGTGGAAAAAGTTTAAGAAACCCCTCTCTAGGCTACTCTAAAGACTGTAAGTTGCAGAGGGAGTTTCCTATACTAATGAGATTATAGGTCTAGCCCCCAACTAGACTGTATCCCAACAAGTTCACAACAAAGACAACTCTAGGGTACAGTATTATGTGAGAAATATATTAGAAGGTTGGAAAACAAAATGTTTATGTGAGGTCTGGAGGATTGGGGAGGTGGCATTTGTGTTGGGCTTCAAGCAGGGGTTCTTTTTTTTTAATTTTTTTAAAATAGTGTTTAATCTTTTTCCAATTATATATAAAGTTTTCAGCATTCACTTTTATAAGATTTTGAGTTTCAAACTTTTTTTCTCCCTCCCCCCACCAACTCCCAAGATGGCAAACAATCTGATGTAGGTTATACATGTACAATCCTAGTAAACATATTTCCACATTAGTCATGTTGTGAAAGAAGAATCAGAGCAAAAGGGAAAAACTTCGAGAAAGAAAAAACCAATGAAAAAAGGTGAAAATAGTCCGCTTCGCTCTGCATTCAGACTCCAGAGTTCTTTCTCTGGATGTGGAGAGCATTTTCCATCTTGAGTCTTTTGGAGTTGCCTTTGTATTTGTATTGATCGTTGTATTGCTGAGAAGAGCCAGGTTGATCAAAGTTGATCTTCCAAGCTAGGGTTCTTCACCTTTCCTGGTGCCTGCCCTTTGATAGGCAGCTGAGGCATACAGACCTTTTCTCAGATTAATATTTTTAAATATACAAAATACATAGGCTTATGTATGGAAAGGAAAACCAATTATATTGAAAGTTAGCATTTTTTTTAAAGTTTATGTACCTCAGATTAAAAACCTTTAGTTAAATGATGTGTAGAGATTCATCAGGGTAATAGGGGGAAGAAAAACATTAAGGGACCTAGAGAAACAGCCTGAGCAAAGTAAGGAAGTAACAGAGTGTTATGTGAGTCCAGGAGGCAAGAGTTGCCCCTTGTATAGAGTGGAGTCTAGAGTACATGGAAAGGAACAAAATGTGTTGAGATTCTGAAGTTTGAGTCATGCTGTATCATCAAAAGCCTTATAAAACAGACAAAGGAGCTGAAATTTTATATAGGTGAGAGTAGGGAGCCACCAAACGTTTCTACACTGAGAAATGACAAGATCAAATTTACGTTTGTGTTTAGTTTATATTTATTTTGAGGGATGGATTGAGGGGCAGGGAGAATGGAGGCAAGAAGAACTGTTAAGGGGCAAGCCGATACCACCTACGAGTGGGCAATAGGATTAGAGATGAAGGGATGGAGCTTTGTTTGAGCTAGCAAATAGATTGTTTTAATATAGCTTTTGACTGTGACATATATGGTAGAGAATGGCCATGGAATAGTTAGGCTGATTGATTAATTTCATTACTGTTTGTCATGAAAGTAGAGTATTTTTTTCTAACCTTGATAAATATTCACCCATTTTAATTTTTTGATGTTCTTCATTCTAGGTGGTTGGCATAAAAAAATTAGCACCTGTGTCCAAGGTGACGTGAATTTGAAAACTTAAGCTATGGCATTATCTTACTTTTCTGTGTTAAATTCTCAAGTAAAATGTAGGTTGCATGTTTTCGTATGTGTGTCTGTGGAAAGCAACATGTTTGTAGTAGAAAGAGCTGTATACTGGGGGTCTGGAGCCCAGAATTTGATCTCATTAACTAGTTCTGTGACTGTGTGTGTAATGATTTCAGCTCTGTTTCCTCATCTGTAAAATAGGGGTAATAATTCTTGAACTCCCTAGCTCCCAGGAGTCTTATGAGGAAAGTGTTTTGTAAATGGTAAAGGGATATAGAAATGTGAGCTATTGTCATTTTTACTGGTGGCGGAGGTACTCTCACTGATAAGATATTTTCAATTTTGACAAAGTGTTTTGAACACAACCTTTCTTTTTACAGAAATGGTGACAGTCATCTTTAGGGATCTTGACTGCCAGTTTATGGAGAAAAGCTGGTACCCTTTTTTCTGAGTGAGTGTTCACTGTGGTTTCAGTTGAACAACTTGCAAAAGAAATGAGAATATATTTGTTTTCTGGTGTCTCACTTTATAGTGGTGACCAACCTAAATCTCTTTTAGCTTGAGGCCATAAACTGAAGGCCTCCTGACTATTTTAGCTCCAATAGGACAAAGTCTTTCAAGTGTTGCTAAGAATTTTAACTTACCACACAAAACAACAGGCATTCTAAAGCAAACCTACATAAATATTTTATTGGTAGCTGAGTAATGTTTCTCTTTACAGCAAGCATCTGGCTGGGAACACATTTTTATTTCGATAAATGTTTCATGCTCTGTCTCCTTAAAACATTTAAAAGGAGGTTCTTAATGAAGCCAACAAACATTTCCTTTACTATTCTTGTTACCCGGAAAATTGAAACCACAAGTGTTAAAGGGAAAGCAGAATGCTGAGAGTTTGTAAAATACATTTAATGTGCTATATGTTTACTGGTTTCTAGTGACTAGTGACTAAGGGGAGTTGAATCATAAATTCATAGACTTATATAATGTTATAGCTACAAGAGACCTTAAGAGATTATGTAGTCTAATTTCTCATGTTACAGATGAGGAAACTGAGGTCCAAAGTTATAAAAAGCTGACTAGTTAGTGGCAAAGAACCCAATCACCTTGACTCTGCCATTGCTCTTTTTTTTACATATTCCACCGAATCCTTTGGTCCATTTGAAATGGAATGGAAATTAGTTAGAACTATGTACAAGTGGGAAACCAGTAAAAGAAAAGGAGGGGAAAGACAGTCCACAAGGCAACCATTTGAAGTGACCCAGAGAACAATATAAACCTATATATTCTGGATACCATTTGAATAATAATATGGTCTTCATCTTGGAGGACTTTTTTTGTTGTACAACCAAGTGTTACAAAAGTACAAGGATTCAGCTTTTAGCATATTAACTGACATTCCTACCACTGGAGGGGCATATTCCTTCTGTTTGGCAAGATCATCTTGTAGGAAAAACAAACTAGATATTTTCAATTTAGTGTAAATATTGTGCCAAGCATAAAGTCAGTGTAAGTCGGTAGTCCCACAGAGATCAAATGTTTTTCCACATGTTTCTAGCTTTTTAGCTGAGGCTTTTTTTTATGTTGTCTTAATCCATTCTCCCAGCCATCACATTCTTCCCCCTAAGGCTTTTTTACTGTCTCTGTTTCCTTTTACCTATTATTAAGTTATAGAGAAAAGATGATGTTGTAACTTTCAGGCATAGTTTAGGCATCTTTTTGGACAAATTTATGTTCCTTACTTGAATAGACTTCAAATTTAAACTCATTAGTTTTTTTTTCCCCCTTCATATCATTTTATAATAGAACTTGCAGTCCTTCATTATTAGGATTCCCACCAATATGTCCAGAAGTATTTGGCCTTGGAGAACTTATCTTAGCTTTGGTATTAATTGCCTCAGTGATTCTAGGCAAGAAATCCCCCTACTTTGGGCCACAGTTTTCTTCTCTGTAAAATGAGAGGGGCTGGACTAATATTTAGGTCCCCAAGATCCTTTTCTAATATATTATTTTGTGAGTCTGTTTTCTTAGCATTGACTCTTAGTAGTCTGAAAACCAGTTTTTAGTGATTTATTTTTGTGACATAATAATATGCTAGTATATAATGAATAAGGTAAGAAGTTAGGAGAGGGGAGTTTAAATTTTCCTTTGTTGGGTGTCAGTGGATCTTATAAAATGGGGCGTTTTGATTCTGTTCATTAGTATTCTAGCTCATTAATGTTTGGTTGTTAGAGCAAGAGGTGAAATTAAAAATGATGCACAAGTTATAAAACTATAAACACTTAAAAAAGAATATAGGGCCACTCTCTAAATTAAGTGCATGCTGCGTTTCAGGCACTGTGCTTCCCTCTAAGCTTTTAGTTCGTAGTCCTATGGATTGATTGTTTATTTTAAATTCTTTTATTATAAACTTATTCACCATCAGGGAGCCCCCAAACATTCAAATAAAGTTTAAAAAAAAGATTGTATATAATACCAATCTTCTGACTATAATTTTTTAAAAAGCATATAATTTTAATAAAAATATCTGGTTTGCTTCCTTCTCTTTAAGAACTCTCTTTTCTCTATATTTCAAGTCTTGTTTCTACTGTTATTTATTTTTAAAAAGTAATAATATAGATATGTATTGTATTGATTCTCATTTTTTCCTTATGTATATCTTCCATTATTTCTTTGTGTACTTTTTTAAGTGAGATGGGGAATTTAACCTGTAATTTAATTAAGGTAGGCAACTCCCCCAAGAGGAGGAGGTATCCTCTCTACCAATGCAGATCAGCAACTGTTTTTTAATTTGTATGAGTTCTTTGGAGGAAACTGAAAGGTTAAAAAATTTGCCGAGGATCCTGTAGTCAATGTGTATCAAAGACCAGAATGTGAATCTAGTTCTGGCTTGCTCTTTATCCAATACACCCTCTCCTCCTTCCTCTCTTTTTTGGCAATGGATAGGATATGTGGAGTGAGGGCAAGGATAACCCCAAGGTTGAGAACCTGGGTGACTCGGAGGATATTGATATTTTTAGCAGAAATAGGTAAGCTTGGAATAGGGGAAGGATTGAGAGGAATGAATTCTGTTTTGGACATGTTGAATTTGAAATGTCTATAGGACATCTTGTTTGAGATGTCTTAAATAGGCAGTTGGTTAATTGGAACCAGAGCTTAGGAGAGGGACTAAGGCAATTTATTTAGATCTGGAAATTGTCAGCATAGAGCTCATTGTTGAACCCATGGAAGCAAATGAGATCACAAAACGAGATACTAAAGAGCAGGGTATCTTAACCTTTTTTGTATAATCTGATGAATCCTATAGACCCCTTCTCAGAATGATATTTTTAAATGAATGAAATGAAATATATAAGAATATAAAGGAAGCTAGTAATATTAAAATAGTTATTTAAAAAAAAAGTAGTTCATGGATCCCAAGAATCCCTTGTATAGAAGGAAAAGAGAAGAGGGCCCAGGATAGACTTCAGAAAAAACCCATGGTTAGTGGGCTTGACCTGGTTGAAAAACCAACAGACAAGATTTAGGAGTGGTTAGATCATTAGCAGAAGAACTTAGAGAAAGCAGTGCCATGAAAAACTAGAGAGCAGAGAGTAGCCTGGAGAAGAGGGTGATTTATAGTGTCAAAGACTACAGAGAGATCAAGAAGGATGAGTTTTGAGAAAAGGTCGTTGGATTTGGCAATTAAGTGCTTATAGGTAACTTCGGAGAGCCCTTTTACTTGAATAATGAAGTTGGAAGGCAGTTTGCAAAGAATTTAGAACTGAATGAGAGAAGTGAAGAAACATTGTTGGTATAGGTAGTTTTCTTAGGTTTAGCGAGGACAATAGCTGGAATCTTCAGATAAAAGGAGGGTCTTTTAAGGATGGGGAGATGGGGGGGGCATGTTTTTAGGCATCAGGGAAGCAGCCAGTATGTAGAGACTGAAGATTAGTGAGAGATGGGATCATAGAGGGGTTTGTCTGCTGGAGAAGATGGATGGAATGGTATCAGCTACATGTCCTTGGCAAGGAGAAGGAAATAGTAAAGGAAGAGCTCTGACTGAGGAGATGGGGAGGAAGGGAGAAAATGGAGCCCTCAGGAAATAGCCTCAGTTTTTTTTGTGGGGGGGAGCGGGACAAGTATGAGGCATAGTCCTTAGCTGAGAAAGTGAAGGGAGAGAGTGCCATAGAAGGTTTGAGGAGGGATGAAGAAGTTGGTAATTGCTTGCAGTAGTGAGTGAGATAGTGAATTGATTATGGAGGTGTTACTGTATTGTATTGCTCCATTTATCTGCTGCAGTGAGGGCCCAGTTGACATTACTTAGCATAAATTTGTAGTGGATTCATTCAGCTCAGTTTTGTGATTTTTCTTGAGGTCTGTTTAGTAGGACATGAGTAATGGTATACAGTGAGAGTAATCCAAGGGGTTGGGATTTGGGAAAGCATGATAGATAAAGGATCCTACTGTGAAGAGTAACAGAGTTGAACTGGTTCACAAAAGGGTCAAAATAGGGAAGGGAGAAGAGTATATCCTGGGAAAGAATCGTGGGGTGGAGTGATGGGAGGTTATCCTGAGGATGAAGAACAGGGTTAGAGATTGTAAGGCAGAAGGTAAGATTGTGATCATAGGAATTTTGGAGTTCATGAACATGGGTGGGTAATTGCAAAGCAAGGGTAAGACCATGTCTGAGTGTGGAGCAGGGTGAGATAGAGTGGAGGAGCAGATCATGGAAATTGAGTAGAATGAAGCTCTGGAAGAGACAGAAGGGAGTGGAGTGGGGGGCTGGGGAGAGGAGAGAGGAGGGACAGAGGGAGAGAGGAGGGTCACCTAGCTGCCTCTATTTCTGTTAAAATCATTTCACAGTTGTCTTCCTATAAAGCTTGTTTGTGTCTTGATAAATTGAAGCTTTAGTATTTGAAATAATCTGTCATCATTGTAAATGTGAATTGGAAATTAAAACTACTTTTTAAAAAATTTATCCATTTATTTGTTTTTGCAAACATTTTGTGATATCTCTCTCATCCTCCCTCCCCCAGCTTCCCACTGAACAATAAAACAAAACCAAAACAAACCCTCATAACAAACATGCATAGTCCAGCAAAACAAATTCCCACATTGGTCATATTCAAAAATGCATGTCTCATTCTGTAGTTTAGGTCAATTACCTTGCTGGCAAGAGGTAGGTGGTATAATTCATTTTCAATCCTTTAGACTCATGGCTTATGATTGTATTAATTGGAGTTCTCAAGTCTTTCAAAGTTGTTTTTCTCTATGATGCTGTTGTTTAAATTGTCTCCTAGTTTTGCTCACTTCACTCTGTTTCAGATCATGGAGATCTTCCTAGTTTCCTTTGAAACTGTCCATTTTGTCATTTCTTAGGCACAGTAGTATTCCATTACATTCATATACCATGATTTGTTTAGCCATGCCCCAGTAGGTGGGCATCCTATTAGTTTCCAGTTTTCAGCTATTGCAAGCAGCTGTGTAGCTGCTATGTTTTTGTACATATTCCTATCTACTGTGCTACCTAATTGGCTCAAAGGGTATGCAAGGTTTATTAAATTTTCAGACATAATTTCAAATTGCTTTTCAGAATGGCTGGACCAGTTCACTGCTCCTCTAGCAGTACATTATGTGTCTGTTTTTCTTGTAATCCTTCTGATACTTGTAGTTTCCTTCATTTTTCCCTTTTTACCAGTGTGATGGTTGTGAAGTGGAAACCAAGAGTTGCTTTAATTTGCATTTCTCTTGAGTATTAGTGATTTGGAACATTTTTTCATATGGTTATTGATAGCTTGGGTTTGTTCCTTTGAAAATGGTTTATATCATCCTGGAATTGTCTTCCACATTCACTCTGTGGGTCCAGACTGGAGCAGTAGATGCAGTTATAGACAATGACAGGTACTCATCTAATGAGTTGCCGAACAAGGTTCAATTCTGAAGAACTGGTAGATGGAAGAAGAGAATAAAAGGTGAACATGTGGTTTAATTTATCTGCATTAATTTTGAATTTAGCCCTTTACATCATTAACTGTATTTAAAGATATGAAGATGTGGAAAAATTAAAAAAAATTTTGAAATTGGAAAAAAAACAAAAAAAACCAAACAAAAAAGAAGAAAATGGTTCATATCCTTTTACCATTTATCTATTGGGGAATGACTTAGTTTTATAAATTTGAATCAACCTTTATCTGGCTTGGATATGAGATCTTTATAAGAGAAATATACTGCAAAGATTTTTTCAGTTACTTCTAATTCTAACTGCTTTAGATTTGTGTAAAAAATTTTCAATTTTATATTATCAGAATTTTCCATTTTATTTTCTATAGTCTTCTGTTTAGTCCCAAACTCAAATTCTCTTGTCTATTTATCTAAACAGTAATTTTTCCTTTTTTGTTGAATTGTAATGTCACCTCTAAATCTATTTTGTATCCATTTAAAGTTTATTGTGGTATGCAGATGGGATATTGGTTTATACAAGTTTCTATCAACTGCTTTCCATAAAACTGCTTTTGTAATATTGTCACACAAGACATTTCTTTTAGTAAAACTTGATTTACAGAAAATATACTCTATTCTCTTCAGCTGGAGTGAATGGAACAGTAATAAGCTTATCCTAGTAGTAACTTTGAACTGATTGGGTACCTTTTAAGCTGGATCTCATCATCTAAATATCTAAAGAATTCCTGAAGTCATCAGGACTCTTCCCTTCTTCTCCCCCATGGTATAAATACCCAGCCTTGATTTACCTACTCAAGAAAAAAACATTTACTTTTCTATTATAGCAAATCACTGACTTGAAGAAAGAAAATTTCAACTTGAAGCTTCGCATCTATTTCCTTGAGGAACAGATACAGCAGAAATTTGACAGCCCCAACGAAGATGTCTATAAAATTGTAAGCATTTGAAATTGAGAATTCTCATCTGTTTTTTCTCATAGTTAATTTAACCAGACGTTTCTGCTTGATTAATATTTGTTCCTTGAATTAGTATGATTTGTACAGTGATTCTCATTTTATTTTAATTGATTATGGGCAGTTTGAAGAGATTAGCGTGACCTTAATATGGAAGCCATATGGAAGATTAATTTTAATTTAAGGAGGGCTTTTTGTGCACAGTAAAATAAAACAAGACTGGTAAGTCATAGAAGTGCCTTCTGATCCTCATTCTTTATCTACTATGTCTTTCTCTAATGTCTACATTTTGTTGAGGCTTCCTGCAGAAGCTTGAAGTTAAGATATAAGTTTTTCCATTATGCAACACTTCTTTATTCCTTGCGCACTTATAGCTGTCATAGAAATTGGCTCTTGTCTGAAAGTTTGACCCTGAGGTCTCTAGCTGAGAACAAACTTCTGTTACAGGATTTGAAAAAAAAACCAAACAAAAAACTCTTGACTCTCTTGAAAAGAAACAAGTTCAAATAGTATTTCAGGGTACGTTTCTTCCCTTTTTCTAGCAGAGTTATGTCTGGGAATTATTCCATCTTTTCACTGTAGAAGTTAGTATCAGTATAAGTTTTTGAAGGAGGAAAAAAAAACCCTATTATTGAGTTTCAGCTGATCAATTATAAATTGATGTCTTGAAGTACACTTGCTTTGGTTCGGGTTCCACCTCCCCTCTCTTTTTTTTTTTTTTAAAGAATGAAAAGCACCCTTGTTTTTGATGACCTTTCCTTTACTTCCTTATTACAGAGTTAGTAATAAGATAATGACTTTGCTTCTGTCTGGTAACTTTGTTAATACATTATAACTAAATCTCATTATCATGGGCATTGACAGTCATTTAGGGCAATGTTATTTAGGGGTATCCCAGATGTTTAAATGACTGTCTCCTGTAACACTTTGTCCAGTACCCTGTTTTTGCAAAATATTAATGAATCAGTTATTTGTTGTAGCTTAGGTTACGTGGCAATTTTCTCACAAGAGCCCTGTGAAGTAGGGAATGCAAGTATTACTATCTTACTTTGACATGAATGATTGAAAAAGAATTTATTAAGCGTTTACTGTGTACCAAGCATTATGCTTTGTGTTGAAGATATAACTATAAAAATACCCAAATAAACCTACAAGCTCTTCCTCTGAGGAACTTACATTCTAATAAGGGAAGACAACATGCATGAGGGAGTGGTGGCCAGGGATGAGTGTTTGAGGAGAGTCTGTGGGGATAGTGAGTGGAATCATTGATTGACATGTCTTTCAGGAATGACAGTGTTGATTTGATTATTATTCTATAAACTAGATGTGGAAAGAGGTCAGGGTAGATAAACTGCGACATAGCATGAAGCTGTCCAGAGAAACACACTCTGGGGTAGCTTTAGGTTTTGTAAGTTATGGGTAATTTTCGTTAATCTGGAGCTTTAAAAGGCCTCAGTATAGGTGGGGTGGGTCTGGATTGATCTAATTATGGAGTCTTCTTGTTATTCTGAAGCTCCTGGCCCCAGGGTTGGAACTGGAGAGCCTGTGCTGGTGAGGAATTATGACATAAAGGTGGCTGTAGAGCAGCTAGCTCAGAAAGGTTATGACTTTGCAAATATCACAGAATTAACGTGTATCAGTGCCAGTACTTGAATCATCCTTTGAATTAAAGACCAGCTCACTTCCCACCCTACATTTAAAGCAGATTAGGGTTGTGATAAAATTGATATTTTAAATGAAAATAATAATTTTAATAAAAATATAAAATATCCGTTATTTGACATTGTCGAACTATACATCTTCTCATTCAGTCATTAAACGTTTACTAAGAAGTTATTATGTGGGGCAGCTAGGTGGCACAGTCAGTAGAGCACCGGTCCTGGAGTCAGGAGGACCCTAGTTCAAATCCAGCCTCAGAGACTTGACATACTAGCTGTGTGACCTTGGGCAAATCACTTAATTCCAATTGCCCTGCCTTCCCCCCTCAAAAAAAAAAAAAAGAACCTATTATCTGCTAGGTAGCCCTGAGGATACAAAGAAAGGCAAAAGACAGTTGATGCTGTCAGGGTGGAGGAGACAACATGGAAACAACTGTGTACAAACAAGATCTATACAGGGAAATTTGGAGATAATCAGTAGAAGACAGGCAATAGAATTAAAGGGAATTGGGAAAGGTTTCCTGTAGAATGCTGGGACTTGAAGAAAGCCAGGAGGTGAAGATACATTTCAGGCATGAGAGGCAGCTAATGAAAGTGCTTGGAGTCAGGAGATGGAGCATCTTTGTGCAAAGAACATCACGGAGGCCGTTGTCACCATATCAAAATATATGTGGTGGGCCGTAGGGTCTAAGAAGCCCATCCATTGGTAGTGATGGAGCAGGTTGTGAAGGGCTTTGAATGCCAAACATGAGATTATATATAATCCCATAGATGTTAGGGAGCCACCGGAGTTTATTAAGGGGGAGGAGGGGCACGCTGGACAGGGTGATATGGTCAGACCTGCACTTTAAGGAGGTTGCTTTGGCAGCTGAGTAAAGGACAGACAAGAATGTGGAGAAACTTGTGGCAGGGAGATCAATCATCAGGCTTGTGTAACAATCTAGGAGTGAGGTGATGAGGGCCTGTGGCAGTGTCAAAGGACAGGAGGAGGCATATGTGAGGGATATTATGAAGGTAAAATTGATAGCCAAACTGTTGACAAGACCTGTCTGTGGAGAATGAGAGTGAGAGATTGGGTTGAAACCTAGGTTTTGAGCCTGGGTGACTGGGAATGTGGTGGTAGCTTTGGCAGAAATAGAAGTTGAGAGGGAATAACAAGTCTATCTAGATTTAGCACATTCTGTTTCTGCGTTAAGTTAGAGCAGTGGTTTTCAGTGTGATCTAAGGGTCCCTGAGACCCTTTCAGAGAGTCCATGAGGTAAAAACAATTTTCATAATAATGTTTTAATTTCTAATATTTTGTTACTCACTTGTTTCAGTTATGTCTCTTTGTGACCGCATTTGGGATTTTCTTGACAAAGATACTGGAAAGTTGTTTGCCATTTCCTTCTCCAGCTGAGGCAAAAAGGGTCAAAGTGACTCAACCAGGGTCACACAGCTAGTAAGTGTCTGAGGCCAGATTTGAAGTCAGAAAGATGTCATCCTGACTTCAGGCCCAGAGCTTTATCCACTGCCCTACCTAGCTACCTCAATCTCTAATATGGTTAAATATCAATTGATAAAACCTACATAAGCCAAAGCTTTTGGGTGAGAGGATCCCAGGACCAAAAACTTGGAGAATGGCTGAATTATAGCATCATAAAGCAAAATATATCCCATTATTATGTGAAAACTTCTTCTTACTTTATCTTCCTGGCTTTTCCTGAGTTATGATTTACTATTATACTTTCTGCCTTTTTTTTTTAGAGGATCCAATCTAAGAATCTAAGAGGATCCAATTTTAAGAATCCAATCTAAACAGTGTTTCTGTGATTCTATAAAACTTTGTTGCAGATACTGACCACTATGCTCCTTGGTATTTTCTGTACGAGGAGTACATGATAAATTCTTTTGAATTAGGTTCTTGGGGGAGAACAAGAACCAGCCCATGAGGGCAGAGATGATGTATCTTTCCCAGGATCTAGGATAGCAGTTCTTTTACATGGTATTTACTCAGATCACACCTTAACCAGTATTTGAAAAGTTGAACATCAAGCTGGGGCCCTATATTGCATTATCCCTATGTATCTTATTTTTCATTGTGTTTTAATATAAATTTCCTCAAATCCTCGTGGAGGGGAACTTAAGGTCTAAATTGTAAGTATATAATTAGGACTGATTTAACCCCAAATTTTAAAACTGGAAGTGACTTTAGACATTATTTGGTCCAGTCCCCTCATTTTACAGATGAGGAAACTGAGGGCCAGAGATAGGAAGTGACCTGTCTGGTATCCCAGTTTATCTAGAACTGAGACTGTGAGCAAGCTATGCAGATTCTTAATGCAGTATTCTGGTTATACCATGGTCAATCATTCCTAACTGCATTATACTATAGTCAATCATTCCTAACTACTAGAGAATCATAGCATTGTAGATTGTGCTTCTTGGATTGTTTCTTATATCACTTGTGTGGTTCTCTCCAAAACTTTATTTATGAAATTTGGTGTTACTTAGCAATGGCATTGGTTCAGCTTTACATAACTTTACATAGTTTTTTGGGAAAAAAGGGTTGAATTTCTTCATTTGTTGGGATGAGCTTATTTTTGCCATTTCAAGTTGTAGCTATTTTTAGGTTATACCTTGGAATTAGTTCTGTTCCAACACTAAGACAGAATTGCATGTTCCTAAATGCTTAAATTTCAGATCACATCTATAAGGTCAGGAATTTATTTCTTCTGACCTCTTAAACAGTTTGAAAAGATGTAGGATCATAAGATCAAAGACTCTATAGAGCGAGATAACAAATGTAAAGTGCTTTGCAAATGTGAAAACTAAATCTAAATGCTAGCTATAGTTATTATGATATTATAATATAGAATTGGGAGAGACTTTAGGTAGGCCATGTGGTTTAATCCCTTCATTTTATAGGTCAGGAAACTGAGGCCCAGAGAAGTTTTCTGACTTCCATGGTCATAGAAATTGTGAAAAATCAAATTTGAATTCCAGTCTTCTGACTTCAGAACCATGCTTCCTCTCATGCGGACACTATAGCATCCCAGGAAAGTTCTGGAAGTTAGGACACTGTGGTTCTAGTCCTAACTATCGTGGGACCTTGGGCAAGGCATTTAACTTTTCAGTTTTCTGATGTTTAAAATGAACAGGGTCAGATTAGGTGATTTCAAGCTCCCCTTCAACTTAAATGTTTCATTTTCTAATATTGTACATTTTGGGGTCCCTCCTCAATCTTTGTGATGGGATCCCTTTGTGCTGCAATATTCCATTTCCCAACACTTGGATGTTGTATTGGACTTAAGGTTTCACAAAGAAGCTTTTGTTTTTGACTCCAAGGACAGTGAAGACACAAAACTCGTCATGTTCAGCATCGTGTCAGCTGTTGCTTTTCCAGTCATGCTATCATTGATCTCTGTCACTTTCAGTCCATATCATCCTCCCTAGTGTCTCAGCATTTGCTTTTGGGCCTAATAGGTTTTATTTTTGCTCTTAAATCAACTCTTGTCTTCTATATCAAGGCAACTTTGGAAACTTTTTGCAGGTCAAGGTTGCCTTTTCTTATGCTTTTATTTCAGTCTAGAGCATTTTATAGGCCATCTCTCATTTGTGCTTGCAGCTTATTTTACAGGTAGGGAAAATGGAAACGCTGAAGGGTGATGTAACTTACCCATTGTCCTCTGTGAAATCAGTGGCAGGTCCAAGCATCACTAGTACAAATTTCTTATTTTTCCAAAATGTACTTTGTCAAGTCAGTAATACCAACAATAATAGCCTACATTTACCTCTAGATTTATAGTTTGCAAAGGAATTTTCTCACAAAAGCTCTGTGAGGTAGATGCTACCAATATGACTATTTTCATTTTACTGCTGGACAAATTAACTCAAATCCATTAGCTAAACTTGCCTAAAGTCATAAGACTGGTAAGTGGCAGAGCTAGGCACTTGAGCACAGATTTTGGGTTGGAATGAAAGAACACTTAATTTTGGAGTCAAAGGATTTGGGTTTGAGTTCCAGTTTCTGTTGCTTCTTGTTTGACTATTGTCATTTCACTCCCCTCTCTGGTAAAACAAGGGAATTAGACTAAAGGATTCCTTGATTCTTCCCTCCCTTCCTTCCTTCCTTCCTTCCTTCCTTCCTTCCTTCCTTCCTTCCTTCCTTCCTTCCT
>CM053625.1:88465821-88502102 GCA_028646595.1 Phalanger gymnotis | reverse complement strand
TTCCTTCTCATATTTCCTAATTACATGTGCAAATTTTTTACATTCATTTTTAAAAATTTTGAGTTCTAAATTCTCTCTCCTGCCTCCCCTCCCTCATACCTTGAGAAGGTGTTGATTATACATTATTACATGTGAAGTCATGTAAAACATATTTTGATATTAGCTGTGTTGAAAAAGAAAACGCACACACAAAAACAAGAAAAATACAGGAAGTAAAAAAAGTATGCTTCAATCTGCACTCGGAGATTATAAGTTCTCTCTCTGGATAGCATTTTTCATCATGGGTCCTTTGGAATTGCCTTGGCTCATTGGACAAGATGATTTCTCAGGTCCCTTCCAATTCCAAATCTAATGTTTCTCTGATTCCAAATCCATGTTCTTTCCATTACACAGTACAGGTATCCTATGTTTATTACAGTGTCATGCTGTACTGGAAAAAAGAACTTTATGATGCCCTTAAAGAGACTATATTTCCCCAAAATAAATAGTAAGCAACATGCATATGTTAAGGGATAGTTCAAGATTTCCTTGAGTATTAGGCCGCTGCTTAAGACTTTTGGCACAAGATACGGGGAAAGAAAGAACTAGCATTTATAAAGTGCCTGCTATGTTGCAGACACTTTGCTGAATGCTTTACAAATATTATCTCACTTGATACTTAGAATAACTCTATGAGGTAGGAAGAGAGAGAGAGGTTTAGGGAGATGGAAGAATAGTTGATAATTGTTTGAGGAATACAAACCACACAGGTGGCAGAATGGGTAAGAAGAGGGTTCTGATGGAGGGAACAGAGAAAAGGCCCTTGAAACAAGGTGGCAAGGTTGCATGAAGTGGCAATCTTGTGAAAGTTCTCTTCAGTAATTTTGTGTCATCGAAATTACCAAATAGAACTTTGACAAGATTACATTGTTGGATTGGGAATTATAGAAGTCTTTCAGGTCAGAGTTTGCTGATTAATCTATTAAGCGTGTTATAATGTCAGTGGAGCAATATAGTTATCTTTTTCCTATCAAGACAAATCATTTTTTGGGGGTGAGGAGCTCACTAGAAGTGGATAAGGTTAAAATTTTTTTTTATTTAAAAAAGTATCTGCTATTCAGAACAACTGTGATATATGATAGCTACTTAAAGTTTTAGAGTTGGAAGGCGACTCAACCGTCATCTAGTCCTTTCCCTCCTTGAAGCATGCTTCACCTCTACAGTATCCTTGCCAAGTGGCCACCTAGTTTATGCTTATTTTGGTAAGGATCTCACTATTTCAAGAAGCCATTTTGTTAAGCCATCCATCATTTTTAATGCTGCAGGTTTTATGCCTAAGCGATATATATATATATATATATATATATATACACATACGTACATATATACATATATATTATCAGTAGAGTACATTGTCATATTTTCTATTTACTCAGCTCATTAAATTTTCCAGATATTCCTGTATTAATCTCGTTTGCTGAGAGTTGTACCTCTCATGCCACATTTGAATCAGGACATTTTCTTTTACTAATGAGCAAAGAAAACCGAGTAGAGAACCTGTGTTTGTTGCTGATGGATCATATCACACCATTGTATCTTCTTGTGTTTGCATTCTGTAATGTGATTTGTTAAAAGTAGTAGTTTAGAGTTCGCTATTTTTCTCCCCTCCTCTCCTGAATTTTATTTTTTAAGCTGAAACACATTCCCACGGCTGTGACAACCATATGCAGGATTGTAAACAACCAGAAGTAATTGCTTTGGAATGGTAAAAACAAACTGCAGAATTGCCCATAAATTTGGTTGGCAAAGGGCAAACAATTTTTAAATCAACTTCACTTTAATGACATTTATATGTTGATGTTTAAATGCTTTGGTTTTTTAGAAGGTTGGAAAATTTACATGATTATTCTGAGACATGAGAAGTTCCAATCTTCGTTTTTCTTGATAGAATCTTTAATAAATTTCCTTTCTAGTGTGCCCTAAGGCTAATGAGGTTTTGAGTATACCTTCTGCCTACTATAAGCAATGCATAGTGAATATGTACTTGAAACATTGCTTGGTGGATGGATTTTGTGTACTTTCTTGTATTTTAACATTGTACCCTTTTTGATATTTGTCTTGAAGAACATTGAGCTGAAGGTGGAACTAGAAAGCCTGAAACGTGAACTACTGGAGAGGGAGCATCTCCTCATCAAAGCCTCGTAAGTGCTGCCTCATATATAAAACTTTGTAACCTTTTCAGTGATTTAGGCAGTGATTTTGACCAAGCAGATGAATAAAGCCTCATGTTTTGATAATTTTTTATGTGGCATATTAGCCACTTTATGCTCAACCAAGCTAGTGTATATGAAAAACCATCATTTACCTTTGAAGTGCAGTCCCCTCTGGTGTAAAATGTGGCAATTAATGGTGGGAATCCCCCTCTAATAGAAGAGGCTAGAAGTTCAGAGTGAGTATGTCACAGTGTTGAGAGCTGGGCTCTGGCACCAACTCCTCTTTGCTTTTGGAGGTGAGATGTGTGCTTCTTTGGTGCCCTGGGTCCTAGTTTCCTTACTTATAATGTGAGGGGCTATGTAGGGTGGTTGACCTCGAAGGTGCTATATGACCATAAAATCCTGTGCTTCTATAGTTCTAAACCTTCAGAAGATTAGTCAGTCAATTAGCAAGGATTTATTAAAAACACCGAGTTCCAGATGGTGCTAATTACTGGTGCTACAAAGAAAAAAGGAATAGTCCTTGCCCTCAGGGAACTTATATGCTCTGGGGTTTGGGAAGACAGTCATAAAGAGGAAGACAGAATGGTAACGATATAAAGAGTGGTGTCGATGGACCAATATTTATAGAAGATATGAAGGGATTCCTGCATTGGGTGCAGTTTGGAGCAGATAATAATGGCTCATTTAGTTAGTAGTTTAAAGTAAACTTTAAACTTTACAAAACAATGTCATCACAACAATCGCTATTATAGTGGTGTACAAATATTTTATCCCCATTTTATAGATGAGGAAACTAGGGTACTGGGGTCAAATCAATTGATTATAGTCACAGGGATAGTAATGACAGCTGTGAGTAGAACCAATTTTCCTGATTTCCTAATTCCTAAGCCTTTATAATATAAATCTTCTGTGTGTTAAGATTGTTTTTTGAAAATTCAGCCATTAGGGCATAGGAGACAGACAGCACAAAAAATTCAGATACATTTCCTTTATTATTATCTTTGCCATAAACCTAAGCTTCAGTGGGGGGAGGAATTTTTAAGGAATGTTCAGAATATGTTTCTCATATTCATAATCAGTATCATTTTTCTTAAAAAGAAATAAGGATTTGTGTTTGGAATCACAGTGCCATGGCTTTGGTACATTTACCGTTAATCAAACAGAGAACACATTCCTGGTGTTCGAGAAGTAATAACTTTGGCATTTTGTGTTTTGAATGACACATAGTTATAGGGTGTGTAGGCAGAGACTGATTCTGTTTTGCTTGCACAATCTCCTATTTCAAATAGATCAGTTGTGCTGTGTTTAAAATTCTTTTCCTATGAGTTGGCAGAATATGTTGCATCAAACCTCCCTTAATTTCTCCAGATTTTTTTTTATTAGTTTTGGCTCAGTCACCCTCTCTTCCAGTTAGAAAAGAAGCCGTATTTGTTACATTGGAAAGGTGGTTGTCAATACCTCATGTCTTCAGTCTTCTTGTTCATGGTCAGAATTAGACCCACCTTCTCCTCAATGTTCCTGCTTTCTCTACATCTTTGCAGCAAAGCAGTTGAAAGCCTGGCAGAAGGGGGTGGCTCAGAAATTCAGCGTGTGAAAGAAGATGCTCGTAAAAAGATGCAGCAGGTTGAAGACCACCTAACAAGGAAAATCTTCCATTTAGAAGAGGCAAGTGTAAACCCTAGAGGAATAATGCAGCTTTCCCAGAGACTTCGGGGAGGGGGAAGAGTCTAGGATTTTGCTTAGATGCTTGTGTTTTGGTAATGGCTGGGTCTTGAATATGGTCTGTAAGGAGTTTCCTCACCTGTGGGTTTCTTCCATCTACAAATTCAGTTTTTATTAATTGATAGAAAATTACTATATCATGGACTTTTAAATATTTCTCCCATTTTAAATAAAATCTTACACTATCAAATTCTTGAAGTCATTTGTTTTTCCTCTTGTTTACACTGCCAGAACAAATGTATTTTTGTAAGTGTGTGAGAAGACAGTACAGGTAGTGATAATGATTTATTTAGAGTTATAATGCATATTCACATATGTCATCTCATTTGATCGTCAAAATAATCTGCTGAGCGAGGGACTACAAATATTATTAAGCCTATTTAATAAGGAACTAAGGCCCAGAGGGTAGAAGTGACTTGCTCAGTATTATACCACCGGTAGGTGGCAAGAACCTTGATTTACACACAAGTCCTCTGACTTTGTGTCTTGGATGTTTTCCGTATGGCTTCTTAACACTACAACCCAGTTAAAATATTGGGCTTGTAGTGGAATGGGAGGAGGTTGTCCTTCTCTTTACTCGGCATTAGCAGTATAATTCTTAGTATAGATTTAGAAATGGTTTTACATAAACACCATTGTCTTTGAGATCATGAGACAAAACCCTATTTGGGCAGACAGTAATGTGATATATTGCAGAGAATAAGACCACATTTTTCATTGTTGTATATATAGAAATAGCAAGGAACATTGCACAGAACTTTGCATAAGCAGCTCTGAGATCCAATTCACTTCCAAGTCATTTTGATTAACACAAATGTGTATTCCTGTGTTATAGACCTAAGCTTAAGAGTTTTTTCTTTTGGTGATACAAATAATTTCCCTATTGGCTTCCTTGAGCTTTGACGGGGAATATGTTGCATTTATCACCTCCTAAATCACTGTAGAGATTTAGAAAATGTGGATTCAGATTTTCTAGTTCCTAGTTACTATGAGGGGGTGAAACTTGTATGTGAATTGCTGTATGGTTCTTGTTTGGAATTTCTTTATAAATATGGTGTATTGTGGGGAGCATTTCATTTTCATTGAAATTGTAAATATTGATTTGATTCAGAAAAAATTAGAAAAAGAGCTCTTTGTGAGTTAATTGAGTCTTTTCCTTTGGAAAGCTTATAACTCTTCAATATATAAGAGGTAATGGAAAAAAATGGCTGGCAAATGTATTTATTACCAATTCTCACCGTGTATATAGTGCAGTTCAGGGAGGGAGAACTGCTGGAGAAGTCATAAATATTTATATTTTAATCCAATTTCCTTTCAAAATGTTCCCAATTGTATTGAAAAATCGCATTGGATGCATTTAATTTAACTCTAGGACGTCAAAGCAGCCCAGGCAGAAGTGGAAAAGGCCTTTGCAATGGCAGAGAAGGAAAAGGTTCTCAGAATGTGTTTGGAAGAAAAACTTTCGTCTCTGAAGATAGTGCAGCAGGGAAAACTGGAGGAGGCCCTACCTGAGGAAGAAAAAGACAGGTCTGACCTTTATCACTCTAATATAGTGACACTTCATTTATCAGCATCAGGAGGGAAGGAGGCATGGTATACTAATGATTTCTCTGATAACTGATGCTTTCCAGTACCAAAACTTTGTTATTTGTAACTGCTTTAGTTGGAAAGTTTTTGGAAACATGCCATTTCCCTGGAGCATTCTTAAAGTACAGTGAGCATCCTTTACCTTTATGGAGTCCTTACTCCTACCAGTAATTGCATGGTGCTATAATTCTCTGATGCCTTGGGGGTTAGCAAGCTGCCAAAGCAGCTCTAATAAAGCTTTGGCATTGGAAACTGTGGTTATCTTGGAAATTCATTTACGCATAATGTCTCCTTCATTAAAATCTGCCTTTATGCTAGATGTTCTCGGATTGCTGTGCTTGGTGAGTTCTTGTCTGCTCTTTGTAGTTTATCTATCTCATGTTGCTGACAGCTGTCATTTCTTTCTGACTTAAGTATGTCTGCTTTTAGCACCACCCAACTCCCTTTTAATTGCTGTTCCTAATCCGTGGGCCAGGAGACTATGTAACCAAGCTTATGTGCTTTATTTTAGCCTAATAGGCTCTGAATATCTTGTGGGCCTGAGGGTGGCCTGAGGATCTTGTGTGTGAGCCGTGCTACATGGACTTTGTGATATCTGTATTAATTTCTCTCTTTTTTTTGCTTCTGGATTATTAACTGTTTTCTAGATATTTGTAATTGTGGTAGCTGAATATTAAAAAAAAGTAATTGTTTAGTATTAAGTAAAAAATCCAGAAACTTGGCTACTCTCATTGTTGATCTGGGGAGTGCTTTTTCTTACTTCCAACTTCTTTATGTCTCTGCCGGTAAGGTGAGCAGTTCCTTCCAGCTTTCCTATGGCTAGAACATAATAATAATTTTTGGCATTTATATAGAATACTTTACATTTAGAAAGTATTTTACACATATCAGTTTGTTCTATTCCCATGACATCCCTGTGAGCTAAGTTGTATTAGTATTTTCCCCATTTTACAGATGAAGAAACTGAGGGTCAGGGCGGTCAAAGGATCTTCTTCAAGGTCCTAGTTGGCATATGACAGAAGTAGGAATTGAATCCAGTTCTTCTGACTCCTTTCCCATTATGCTTTCCTAGCTCCCTGTGGTGACATTGTGTGACTAAGGAACAGCCAACTGTTGGACCAAAGGCAAGATGGTTATATTTTAAACATCATGCCCATCCTTGATCTAACATGCTTGTTCTGCATTTTGGGGGCTATTTTAACTGCTGAATGTGTTGATTTTCTTTTGTTCTGCTTAAGAAGTTCCATGTATATATCAGATGGTCAATCTTATGATTACTCTAGAAATGGAACCCTTTTGTAGAGCCTTCTCCAGGTGCTTGTGGTACCTGGCCTGTGGTCTCTTCGTATTTGTGAATGTAAGTGCTGTGCACAGACTGGGAGAATTGTCATTAATGAGATCTGGAGCTTAATAGTCTGGGAATCACAATAAGGTGAGTAGAGTGCTGCAACTTTGTTTTATTAGGAGTGCTTGATTGAGGTGTCGGAGCTATAATTTTTTGAATGCAAAGTAATCCAAGGCCAGGTACAATATCCTGTAAACAAGAAGCAGTTGCTTTGTAACCTTGAGTAAATCAGTTCACCTCTGTGGGCCTCAGTTTCTTCATCTGCACAATATTGGGATCGGACTGAATATTACCTAAAGTTTTTAGTGACTCTAGCATCCAGTGTTCTAGGGGTCCCTTCCAGCTCTAATATTTTATATTCTGAAGTTCTCTGTAGTACTAATGGGAGAAGCAGTGTGCCACAGTGGTAGAGAGCTTTACTCTAAGCCAGGAAGGCCTGGGTTGCAGTTTTACCACTGACAAACATTGGTTTGTGAAGTCACTGAACCTCTCAGTTCTCCAGACAACTAAGACTATAAGTTGCCAAGAAGATGCTGACCTATATTGGCAGAGGGAGTTTTCTCAACCCGAAGTTCCCCATTGTAATGAAATCAGAAGTCTAGTCTCTCTCCTTTTCTAGTATTAACATTGTATTAAAGAATAGGGATCCTTTCTTTGCTGTTTAAAGATGCAGTGTCATGGTTAATGTGGGCTTTTGTGTCATCCTCCTTCCGCAGTGTATTTGTCCTAAATGGAGCATATTCTGGTCATTGACCTTGTTTCTGTAGAAAGTTATTGTTTATTCTGGTGTTTAGGAATTGTCCACTTGGAAGATGTCTGGCACTATTTATTTCTTAGTTGCTTTTGTCCCACTAGGCTGAGTATAATATAAAATTAATATTTACATCTTGTTCTGTTTTAGACTGATAGAGGACTTGAGGCTGACTTTGAAGAAAAAAGATGCTTTAATTCAAGAACTTGAAGAGGCAAAATCTCAAATGGGATCTCCCGATGAGAACGTGTCATCTGGAAAACTCAGAGAACTTTCTGCTGCTTTCAGGGAAGAAAAGGAATTAGAGATAGAGGTGAGGCAGAGGTCCACAAATGGAAACTTTAATTAGCATTCATGGTTCTTCTATGGCGGATGCATATATATATATTTCCCATATTTTGTGTGTACATACAAATAAACAAATACAATATCTAGCTACTCACACTTCCCTGTCAGCTGAAGGGTAGCAGAAATGGCTACTGTCATGGCATTCTGGGAATTGTTACAAATCAAGTGTATTTGTATTGTGTCTGTGAGAACAGGCAGCCTTAATATTAGTTGTTGGATTACCTTTTATTAATGAATTAACATGGAAGAATTTTTCCAGTTTTCTCTCCTCCCCTCTACTCTCCGATTTGCTACAATAACAATGTGGTCTATTGTTCTTGACTATTCCAACATTACAATTAGAAGCTTTAGAAGCATTAGTGAAAAAATATATCATAAAAAGTGACTTGGAAAGTTCAAATCTTAGCTGCAACCTTCTGTTCTTGTACAATGGAGGCTTCTTCTGATAAGTCACAATATATTAGGTGACATTTAAAGATGATTGATTATCAGTAATATATATTTAGATTCTCTGTTTCTATTTTAAGAAAGACCATCGACCTAACAATTGTACATTTTTAGCATTATAAATTAGGTTTAGTCTGGAATTTTAATGGTTTAGAATATTGTTTCCATGGTTAGTAACTTTTAAGTTTTTTCCTTAAGTTTTTCACTTTTGCATTCTTCAACAATCTTTCATCTGTCTTTTTATTTACGCCCTCTGGGGCTGAATAAGCCACAATCAATGATTACTTCTTGTCATGCCTGGCTCTTTGTGTCAGCTCACTTTTCCCCTGCTTTGTTTTTAAGCTTTATTAACTTGACTGGGGGGACTGAGTGTATTAGGGCGGGAAGAAACATACACTTTTGTTTTAATGGGATCTAAATGAAATGTTGTAAATTAAGTATATGAAGCTTTGTTCTAATTGATTATGATGCTTAATGAGAGTACTTCTGGGGGAAATATTTTTAGTGCATTTTTCTTTGTAGTTAACATTTATTTTGTTTTGTTAGGCTGTTCAAATGGAACTTAGAAATGAGAGAAATTGCTTTGAAAAGAGAATTCTGGTATGTTTAAATCATATTTTAATTAATCTGAGATTTATAAACTTGTTAGTGCCTCATTTCTTATTCTAAATATAAATGACTGAGTTCAAATTTGACCAAACCTATTGTATTCTGCCATAGCCAGACTATGTCTGGAGTGTTGTAGTCATTTTTAGGTACTATGTTTTAGAAGAGATATTGACAAGCTACAGTGTATCTAGGATTGTGGTGAGGGAGTTTGAAATTATGTCATGAAAATTGACTGAAGAAATTGAAGGTGTTTTGTTAAGAGAAGACTGAGGTAGAGGGATGGAAGAGAGGGAAAGAAAGATTTATTAAATGCCTGCTTTGTGCCAGGCAAAGCTTTGGAAATATTATCTCATTTAGTCCTCACAACAACCCTTCGAGATAGGTGCTGTTATACTCTCTTTCTTATAATTGAGGAAAATTGACCCAGAGATTAGGTGATCTGCTCAGGTTCACATAGACAGTATCTGAGGCCATATTTGAATTCACATCTTCCTGACACCAGGCCTAAGCATTCTGTGCCATGTAGCAGCCTTGATGATGTATTGTCTTTAAATATAAGGAGGATCAGGGGATCATAGATTTAGAGTTGAAAGAGACCTTAGAACTAATGTGTAAACCAGCATTAGTTAGCACCTGTGTGCTAGGCATTGTGCTATGTACTGGAGGTCATTGAAGATCAGTGGGCCCACCTCATTTTAGAGATAAGGAAATTGAGGACCAGAGAAATTCAGTAAACTTGCTCAAGGTCAGACTAGTAGTGGGGAGCCCAGATTTGAACCTCCATTTGTGCCTCTAAATCCAATACTCTCTATACTATACGCATAGACTTACATTCCATGACTCCCGAGGGAAAAATCAGGCAGAGGAGGTGGAAGGAAGAACAGGGAGGCAAATTCGAATTTATTGTAAGAACTTCTTACAAGTTTGAGCTGCTTAGGAGTGTAATGGGAAGTCTGGGAAGCTGAGTTTTTTAGCATTTGAGGTATTCAAGTGGAAGCTGGACGACTACTTTGTAGGCATGTTATGGAGAGGATTAATGTTTTAGAGAGGAGTTCTGCTAGATACATTTGCTCCAAGATCCCTTCTGCAGAGTGTAGCATCCTATTGAAATCAAATCCTTTGGAAATTTCTGTGGCATTGCAGGATTCAGTTGGCAGTTTGTTTTTTCAGTACTATTTGGTGTGCTCTCCACTGCTTGGGTGTGACCATATGCAAATTCAAGAAGGCATTGGTGTTCTTCCCACGGGGATGACTACTTTTGTAATAGGTCTCCGTTCCTTTCACTGTGTCTTTTTGCTGTGAGATGTAGTATTTTAACTTGGAGCTGGTTTTTTTATGTTTGGTTTCACTTGGAAGCATTAAATGAAGTCTGACATGAATAAAATAGCATTTAAATAAATAAATAAAACAGCATTTAGATACATGTTTAAAGATTTATTAACAATGCATTACAGTTAACACTGGTCAACTTAGTGAATCCTCTTATCTAATTTAGTCTTTTCAGGAGGACATAAAAGAAAAAGAAAAAGAAATTGCTCTTGAAAGGAAAAATGGTTTGAAGAGGGATAAAACAATTCAGGGTCTAACTATGGCCTTAAAAACAAAAGATAAAGAGGTATGTCTCTGTAGTTTAATTTAGATTTATTCAGGATAGATACTATAAATTAAACTGATTGCTTTTAGCCTATTCCATCTTGAATTTTCGGCCCTATGTAAAAAACTCGAGATAGATAGAACTAAAGTATAGCGGCGTTGGAACTTTTGTCCATGAGTAGCATCTACACAAGTAGGTTACTGGTTAAGCCATCAGGGGTTTGACATAAAGGAATTAGCATGTGGGCTAGGCTATATCTGTGTGATACCCATATTGGTATGCTTGAAAACAGAAATTCATTTTATTTACCGGAGGATATTTTCCTGCCTCTGAACTTTAGGATGGTATATTGCTGGTATCATTATGCCTTTCTTTTCCTATTATATGGGATTTGATCTGTGCATTTTCTTTCCCTGTCAAATCATTGACAGCATGCTCTTTGTGTATCTTATCTTATAAAGGACCTGTGTTGCAAATAGAAAATTTTAAAGTTTCTTTAAAGAAGTACAACTTATTACTTACCATTAAGTGCCGTTTTTTGGGGATGTAACAGCCAACTTGGCTCACATAGAATGATATCCAGTACAATCACAGAGGACTATTCAGGGAAGAACTTGTTGGAGGTAGAATATAATTGGATTCCTACTCTGATTTTTTTTTTTGCTGTGTCTTGGTTCCTGAAAGATTGAAGAACTTACATCCAAAATTGAAGAGTCCACTACTTCCTTGGCTAAAGCAAGAGAAACTACCCACAGTGCCCAGATAGAAAAAATCAAGGTAAGCTGTTGAAGAAAGCTCTCTCACTGGTTAGGTTAGATTGATTTTCAGTTTTTATAGCACAGAGATGTCAAACATGCTGCCTGAGGAGCTCACGACACCCCCCATGCTGCCAGAACCAGATTAAAATGCAATTGGGAAATGTTTAACAAAATTAAAATACAATAAACTGTAGGTAATATTACATTTTAAAAGTCACTATGTTGCCCACAGGGATCCTTTATGTACAGATTTCTGGCCCATGTTTCTATTTGGATTTGACTGCACTACTTGGAGCCAATGGGGATGATACTATTTACTTCACAAGAGTAGTGAGACTCAAATTCAAATGAGAGAATGTATGTAAAACATTTTGCAAACTGTAAAGTGCTTTATCAATGAAAGCTATATATGGTGTAATGGAAAGATCCTGGGATTTGCAGTCAGAGGACCTGGGTTTGAATTCCAGCTGGTCTGCTTGTTGCCTTGTCTAGGTTACTGTAAAAGGAAGAGCTCAGACTGGACAACAGCTAAGGTGTTTTCTAGTTTGAAATCCTTTGATCCTTTGACTATTAATACCTGGGGTTTACCTTGCAAAGTATATGATTGTTGACAACCATGCTTGCTCGTATTCCTTGATATCACTGTGAGACAGAGATTCTAGTTAAGTTGGACCAGGCTAGTTCAGATAAATATAGCATATTCTGTGTTCTTAGCTTCACTGAGACCAATTAGGTAGAGAAAGTGATTTCAGATATACATGAATACTTTTTAAAGCATTTGCATATTCAGAAAAGCAAATGAGGTACAGCCATCATGAGGTTAACAAAGTCAACTCTCTTCTGTATTTTTTTTGAAAGAAACTCCTTAAAAAGAGCTAGTTGAAGTGTTTTAGAGAGAGATTAATAATTGGTACAACACGTTTCACATCAGTTGCTTTCTTTTACTAATACAATCTCCTCTAGTTCAGTCCATTATTGCCTCTAACTTAGATTATTGGCAGCCTCCTAATTGGTCTCCTCCCTATCCCTCCTCACCTCCTCCCCCACCCCTGCAATCTCTCTTCTATACAGTGTATCTTTCACGTAGCCACTAATTGATATTCCTAAAGAACAGATCTGATCCTTCCCTTCCACCATAAACAGTCTTTCATACCTCCCTGTTACTTACATGATAAAAGTATAAATTGCTCAACCTTGTATTTAAAGCTTTCTGGAACTGGATTCCATCTAACCTTTCCTAATTTCGTATGTCTGTTCTTTGTGCATTATTGACCCCAGTTACACTGGCCTGCTGACTGTTGGCCCTTAAACCAGGGTAGGGAACCTGTTGAGGCTACATGTGGCCCTCTGGGTCCTCAGGTGCAACCCTTTGACTGAATCGAAATTTCCCTGTATAAATCCCCTTAACAAAAGGATTTGTTCTGTAAAACTTGGACTCAGTCAGAAGGCCGCACCCAAGGACCCAGAAGGCCACATGGGACCTCGAGGCCAAAGGTTCCCCACCCCTGCCTTAGACCATACTCTATCTGGCCTCTCATCGCTTTCCCAATGGTTCTCCATGTCTACGATGTATTTCCTACCTTCCTTCAGAGTCCAACTTAGGTGCCACCTCCTATAGGAGATCTTTCCTCATCCTCTTAAGTTAAGAGCCCTCTCTCTTTTGAAATTACTTCATGTTTACTAACTTAATCCACTTGTATATTTCCTGTCTCCTGCAATGTAAATTCGTTGAGGGCAGAGGTGGTTACGTCTGTGTGCATGTGTACAGGTGTCTGTAAGAAATGTGTGTGCATAGTGCCTTGACCTGAGGAGAGACTATGAATACACAGTATAACCAGCAGATGGCTAAGGAGCACCACTGTAGTGCATGATTGAGGATTAAGTCCAAAAAAAAAAGGAAATATAATAAGCCTCCTAGTGAATTTTATGACAAAAATCAACCTAAAGTCCTGCTATTAAAACAAATGATGAAATTAATAAAGCTTTGTGACAAATCTCAATAAGCATTCCGATTTATAGTTTTTTCCTTCTTCCATAACTTACTTTAAAAAGGGAAAAAAAAGTCGCAAGAATACCCCATCCCTTTCAGTTTTAACTTTAACAAGTGATTATTTGATTTCCTATGCAAGGTGAAATACACCACTTCAGCCTTAAAAATATGCTAAGTTTTGTCCAGAAAAAATAAAATTCAAGTATTTAGTGTAATCTTAGCTCTCTGACCAATTTCTTTAAAAAAAAAAGGAAAAAAAAGAGAATCCAAAGGTAAAATGGATTTATATTTCCAAAGCTCTATGATCTTAACCCATTACTTTTACTATGAACCAAATTTGTAGTCTGTGTGTACTCTTAGTATACACAGTAAAAATCATGAGAGGAGTTGCAAGGCAGTCGTTCTTATAGCAAGGAATTATGTATTCATTTTTAATTAGTCACCATGCCACTCTCCTGCTCAACAAACTTCAGTAGCTCTGTTGCTTCTTAAGTTAGGAACATCCCAATTTATCATTTAAAGCCCTTCACAATCTAATTCAAGCCTGTTTTTCCAGAGTGATAAGACTTCACTCTCCCTTACACAATTCTCCATTCCAGCAAACATAGACTATTTGCTGTTTTGTTAACACATCATTCTCTCTCTCATATCTATGCTTTTGCACAAGAATTCTTTCATACCTGGAATGCTCTCCCTCCTTGCCTCTGTATCTTAAAACATCTAATTACTTCAGTGCTGGGCTCCAGTGCCTCCTCCTAGAAGAGGCCTTTTCTGATGCCCCTAATTGTTACTCCCCTCTCCCCATTACTCTGTATTATTTTGTATTTACTCATTTGCATCATCTGTGTTGACCTTCCTCTCCTTATCCGCATTTCCCTGAATATAAGCTCTTTGAGGAAAGAAACACTCCTGTTTTTGTTTTACTCTTTCCAGCATCTAGCTCAGAATCTGGCACACAGGGGGAACTTAATAAATATTTAATGAATGAATTTGAACTTGTATACCCTTTAGATAGACTGTGAATGTGGAATTGTAACACTGGAGTTTACTCTCCTGTAAAATGGGAATACAACTTCTATTTAATTCATTTCAACAAACATTTACTAAGCTTTAACTTTATGCAAGGCACTATCCTTGGTGGAATGTGGTCTAAGGGCACTGTCCTGGTGACTAGACTCAAGAGTGCATGAAGGACAGATATGAAATTAGGAAAGGGAGGTGGGATTCAGTTTCAGAGGACTTTAAATACAAGGTTGAGTACTTTATTCTTTATCTTAGAGGGTGTGTGTGTGTGTGTGTGTGACATTGATAGGTGTATCTTGCCACAGATGCTTGCAGATGCTTCCATAAAACTTGGTTTTCACCTTTAGAAAGGTTAACAAACTCTCCACTAATGCATTCTAAGTTATGGCTCAAGTAAACATGAGAAAATTATTGTGCCTTTTGGTAGCAGGCCTATAATGGCAGCCCTCTCTTTTTAGATTATAGTCCTTTAAAGGGTTAACTGTAAATTAACCTTTTTCTGAGGAAAACTGACAGCTTAATATTGATGGAGGCGGAGGTCAGCTACTCACATAGGCTGTGTATGTAGCTTAGACCACTGTCTTAGCCTTCCTGTCTGTCTCCGTTGTGACCCTGAGCTCTTTGTGCCTTTCTGTATCCTCTGAGTATATAGAATCCCAACTGTCAGTCTGGTTTCTCAAGGACAGATGTTCTTACCACACTTAGCCCTCATTCATAACTTCTCTACTGAAGCTGTCATCTTTTCATTTCAGTTAGGCCCTTTGATGTTGACAACTGCTCTCTTCTAAACCTTTGACCTTTGCTGGCTTGCCCCAAGCTCATCACAAAGTGATATTGCTAGAGCTCAAATCCATCTCTACTTTTCAGATGACAGTCATTTTATTTCCACTCTATTAATAACACTACATGCCATTTTTGTAGCACCTTTTGATTTATTTATTAAGTCCTTTACATATTTCTTGATCCTTTCAACAATCTTAGCACAGTATTTTGTACACCCTAGGTGCTTAATTTAATATATGTTAGTTGAATTGATTTGAAAACCCCCATTTGATGGCCAGTATAGGGAGCATCCTCATTTTATGAATGTGGAGACTAGTGCAGAGAAGGTGACAAGTTCAAGGTTACATAGGGCTGCCTCATATGTGAAAGGGGCTTGTGCAGATTTAATACTTTTTCCACTCTTTCGTCTTTTGATCTTAAACTTGGTGGAGGATAAAGCTAACCTTATAGCTTCCCCGTACCCCTTTCCTTGCTCCTTTCTGGTGTTTAGTAGAAAGCACTAGATTTGTAGTCAGAACACCTAGCTTCAAATTTCTGCTCAGCTACTTATACCTGCATCAGCTTAGGTGAATCATTTCCCTATTCTGAGCCTCAGGTAGTAAAATTGAGGGTGTTGGTCTAGATATCTCTAAATTTGTCCCTTCAATCCCTAAATCTTTTGAAATAATGTAAAGTAGGAGCTTAGATTGGTTTGTCTCATACCGATTGTGGATATTTCTTTGCCTCTTTCAGGGGAATGAAGATTTTGAGACCACTTTGCTGGAAAAAGAAACCCTTTTAGTGCAGTTGCATGCTGAAAATCAGAGGAAAGAAACTGAGAACCATAAGCTGCAAAGAACCATTGAAAAACTTAACCAAGACATAGATGATTTTCAGCATGAGAGGGAGAAATTGGAGAAGGAGTTGGATGAAGCCCGACGACAGAAGAGTCATGGAGACAAAACCATCAATGTGGTTATCACTTCTTCTTGCCTTTTAGTGGGGGTTCTCATGGGGATGCAGTCACTAGCGGGTTTTTACGTTGTTTCATGTTCGTACCTTTTTTTTTTTTTTTAGAATCTCTTAACATAGGGTTATTGAGCACCAACAAATAATAACTTACATTTCTAGAGCATGTTAAGATTTACAGTGTTTCTTTTACAACAGCCATATGAGACATAGTATAAATAGTATAATAGTATAAATAGTATTAATTTTTTACCTTACAAATGAAGTATCTGAGGCTTCAGGATGTGAAATGACTTGACCGTGGTCACATTGCTAGAAACTGTTAAAGTAGATCCTTGAGCCACTTGACTTCAGTGATTTTTGATGTTGTCAAGTAGGATGTGATTGCACTAAGAATTATCAGTAACATTGGCTTTTGTTGTATAATATCTCTCTTCACATCAATAGCTCTTAAAGGGCATGCTATAAAATTTTGGAAACATTATTGCTGATAAAAGGAAATTTGTAAAAAAAAAAGTTAATATAAATTTCACTTACCATTTGGTATGTAGTATGGTGAGTATAATATTAAAAATATATAAATGAAACACCTTTTACACTTAAACAATTACCTAAAAGCCCATCAGGTCTTAAACGCAAAAAGAACTCAACAAAAGTTGCTATTATTATTGAGAGGAAGCTGTGCCTAAGCAAGTTTCTGGACACTCATAGTATGGCTAGCTTCACCATTTAGTGTGCCTCCATTCCTCATGGCAAAGAAAATTGTGATAAGCACGAAAGGTTAGAAAGCTGCTATGTTATAGAAGCCCTGGAAAGAGTCTGCAAAGTGCAAATAAATGGCCTGGTTGGCAGTCTGATGCTGTGAAAGACCATGAGAGTAACATCCGGCTTGAGGTTAAATCTTGGATTTGGTGGTAGAATCTTGAGCAAAAGTTAACTGACTGTTTTAAGTCTCAGTTTCTTCATTTGTGAAATGAACTGGTTGGACTAGATCAGGCTTTGGCAAATTATGGCAGCCAGTTTTTCTATGGCCCACAAGCTAAGAATTGTTTTTACATTTTAAAGTAGAGTAAAACTAGGTTAAAATACATAGAAACCATTCTTATCTCTCAGGCTGGACAAAAACAGGCCGAAGGCTGGATTTGGCCTACGGACTGTAGTTTGCCAACTCCTGTGCTCAATGTCTGCAGGCTATTTTGATTTCTCTTCTTTATGCTTGACTCTTTTGTACCTTTCCATCTCTAGCAGTCTATAATTCTCAAAAGAATAAAAAAAGTGCTAATAATTTCTGATATTTTTTATTGCCATTGGTTCACCTGTATCTAATTTGAAATAATTTGTTAGACCAAAAAAAAAAAACCCAGCAATCTGAATGCAAATACCTGTGTCCTTTTAAAATGGTTGTTCTTGATTATCCATGTTTCAGTTAGTACTTAAGCTCTCTGAGTCTCAGTTTCTTCATTTATAAATAGAGTATTAGAATATTTACACTATGTCACTCAAAGGGATGTTATAAGGGATAGATGAGAATATATGCGTATTTGTAATAAATAGAAAAGTGCCACCTTAATTTCAGCTGTTATTAGGAGGGAGTTTGTGAGCCTCTGAGGTGAGGGTGCTCATTATTGTGTGATTTTCTAAGGACAGCATATGTATATGAAAACATTTGTGAGTGGTGCAAAACAGTATGTAAAATAAAGTGATATTTGGTGCTGTAAAAGTTGAGAAAAGCAAGACCACTGTGGGCTTAGAATAGTTGGGGAATGTGGGTTCTGCGCTAGTCCTGGAGGGATGCATTGATGCGTTACTGGCCTAGGCAGAGATATGCAAAAATACTGTATCAGAGCATCCATAGTAGTTGTTGCTTGATTTCTGTATTATATTGTTTGATGAAAGGCCTTATAGTTTAGTGGAAAGAACACTTGGGGGGAGCCAGGATAACTGTTCTTTACCTAGCTCTGCCATGAACATATGTTCATGGGAAGTGCTCTTCTTTGCTTCTCAGTTTCCTTATCTGTAATGAGGAGTTGGGTTAGATGTTCTCCAGTGTCTCTTTCAGCTATAAGTTTTTGTCTTTTTGTTCTAACATTCTGTATTTTAAGGTTGCTTTAAGCAACCCTATCTGTCTTCTAAGGTTCCTTCTAGCCCTACAAATCTGAAAGCTCTGTGGAATGTTGTTTTTACAGGAAGATGGAATTTGGCACTTTATTTTCCCTTTTGAGTAAGTTTTCTTACAGTATAGGTTAATACTAAGATCTTTACTTAAGTTCTGCTGACCTAGTGTTTTCTGAGTTTGCTCATGTCTAGAACATTCAGTATTTCATCCCATTTCAGCAGTTCTGCATCTGTCTAAAGCAGAACTGCTTAGCTTTTTTGTCAGTCTGGTGAAGTTTATGGACCCCTTCTCAGAATATTTTTAAATCCATAAAATAAAGTACTTAAGATTACCAGGGAAACCAATTACATTGAAATAGTTATCATTGTATTAAAAAAACAAGTTCACAACCTTGAGGTTAAGAATCTCTGTAGTGCCCAGGAATCTTATGTTGACCAAGCTGAGAATTGAAGCCCAGCGATTTGTGCTTGGGAAATGGCATGAAATCTTTCCATTTAGCCAAGGTTTTTGTTTTGCATGCTGAATGCAGCAGGAGAACACAGTTCTTTAGATTTATCTGTCTTATCAGCTTGTTTCAGTTAACTAGGCACTTTAATTAACTAAAGAGCCTCCTACTCACCAGATGTTGTTGCATGTGGATTAAAGGCAAGACCTTTCAATGACCTATCCTGTTGTAGGCAAAGGAAAAGAGGGATTTGTTTCTTTTATATGCCAAGAAAAGCCTTATAGACTCTTCTTGGGAGTGTTGTCTGTCACTCTTGCCCTTTAATGACATTCTTGTTCACTAATATAGAAACAAGGAGGAAAGGAGAGGAGAGGCCCCTTTCTCCTAGTAATGCGTGTATTTCTGTGCCAACTTCAATATAGGTTGTGAGAACATCCAGAAGCTAGGATTAGAGCATGGGTCTCGTGATTTCCAGTCCTTTTTACTTTCCACTCTACCATGCTGTTGCATAGAGCAGGGCTGTCCAAGAGATGGGCTGTGCGCCCCCATGTGGCCTGCCTGTGTCCACCACAAGCGCAGAAATCGACACAAATGCTTTAGTTAAAGCATTTCTGTCAATTTCCACGCCTGTAAGTAAACCCTGGCAGGCCGCATAAAATCGCACTGCGGACGGGCCGTACTTTGGACAGCAAATAGAACAATAGAGTAAATTTTCATTGTAAGACCCTCTGTTCACAGACTGTCTTACTTGTAACCCACAGAGGCAAGTGATAAGGAAGCAAGTCAAATAGCAGTTCCTTGAATGTGTCCTAGAGTCAGTACACATTCATTGTCAGTGCACATAGCCATGGACAGGGCATGTGATTAGAAGTTAGGGGGCCCAGATTCTGGTCCTACCTTTGTAACTAACTGGCTGTGCCGGTTACTTGTCTTTCAAATGTTAAATGAGTTCCCGTTAAATAATCTTGAAGGACCCTTCTATGTATTCTATGTTTTAAGGTCCTCCCCACTTTCACTATTATCTGTGCTCTAATGTTCAACGTTATGAGGTTGTTTCTAGTTCTAATGGTTTATATTTTTATATTCCAACATTCTATCTTCAAAGGTCCCATCTAGGTCTAACATTCTCTGATTCTCCTTTGATTTTCACATGTAGTCTTGGATGTTATGATCTAATTTTCATTACATGACCCTGAAGCCCCACAATGGCCATTAGTGTGCAATGTTCAAGAAGAAGAGTGAACTTACGTACTTTAAGATGATTTTCAATAGCCCCAAGTTTAAACAAACAACAAAACCCCACTTGACTTGAGCCATTTTATTTAATCTAAATTTGATTTTATCAAGCTGGCAGGTTTCTAGCTATTAGATCAATATATGACTGCCTTTCCTCATGGTCTCTTTTTTGAACCAACCTGAAAAATAATATGGGAGTACCTCTCTTGAAAAGAAGATTCTTAAAAAGAAAATTTAAAGCATTGTTCTTATGTAATTTTATACCACCAGAGGGACCCAAATCCCTAAGTTCAGGAGCCTTCTTTTCATTCAGTAGTTCCTGATCTGTTTCTTAGCGTCACTTAGTGTCACAGCTTCTTTGTGCTGGAAATGGGGAGCTGCCAGAAATCACACATCCTTGGCTCCCTCTGAAACTTCCACTTGCCTCTTTGCTCTGATGTCTGGAACGAGAGAGCAAGGACGAATAATGCTTATCCTGTGTGAGTGAAGGGGAGGGCCTCAGCTCTCTCCGATGTGATCTTTTGCAGTGGTTCTCAGTATTTGGTGCTGGATGGGAGCAAGTCACATTGTTTTTCTTCTCCCTTTTAAGCAACATTTATTAGAAATCAGTTTAGAGAGTATTCCCTTGACTGTCTTATAATGCCCTCATCTGTCACTGGAGCCTTTGTCATTTTACTTGACAAGTGTGTTCTTCAATACTTGGCTGTTGTTGCTCTGCAGAGGCATATCTGCTGGCTGAAGACCAACAATCTAATTAAAGTTGTACCCTTCACCCGGCTGGCTAATCTAGTGTACTTTGACAGGGAGCAGTTTTAATTTTAGGGCAGTTAGACTCAGAACACCTCTAGTGTGCATTTCTCACACTCCTGCTGGTTGATGGATTTCTGGAAATAAGATCGTGACAACATTAGGAACATCTTTTGGCAAATAATCATCTAAACATGCCACCTTAAAAAGTGTTTTTTGCATTTCTGTTAACTGTATATCAGACCACAAACCTGAGGAAATGAGCTTTAACAAAGGTTAAAAACTTCCTTGGCTGTTTATATCAGGTATGTAGCTATGGCAATCAGAATTTTCCCAGAATAAAGTGATGTTTAATGATAAATTGGAGGAATTTCAGTCATGGCAAATCCTAGCTTCTTTTAAGAGGCACCTAGCCCCTTCTGAGTTTCTGGGTGCCAGGTTAGGTACATATTAAGTGTCTGAGAGTTACTAACTCAAAACCACTACTGCTACTCGTCCTCCTCCTTGTCCAACCAATAATGATAGTAACTAGCATTTCTGTAGTGCTTTAATGTTTACAAAAAATTTTCTTCACAATAGCTTCATAATTTAGATAGTGTAAGTATTATTACCCTTGTTTTTCAAGTGAGGAAATTGAGGGTCACAGAGGTGAAGTGCCTTGCTTGGGGTCATATGTGCCATGAAAGTCAACATCATAGCAGAGCCTGGAACCTACTGTATCCCATAAAGCTTAATCTAGTGGAAGTTCAGACTTGTCTTTCTTGTGGCAAGTCACCAGTCAGTCGGTCAGTTGGTGCCACGCACTGTGCTAAAAGCTGGGGTTACAAAGCAAGACAAAAGCACAAAACCAGTCCCTGTCCTTAAGGAGGGCACCAGTCTACCATCATCTAGTCAGCACATCTAATTAATAAGTAAGATTTCCTGAGGTCCACATTCACTAGTCAAGGCAAGAAAAAGTAAATTTCCTGCCCCAGCATCCATGGTAACCTCTGTTCTTCACAAAAGGACCTGTCTGCACCTTTCAAGCTGTTTTTTTCCCCAGACTGAGCTAGTCAAAAGCACTTTTCTTTAGAGTAATGCTGAAATGTTTCATTGATCTGTGAGAAGGGATCAGCAGGCACTTCAGATGCCAACATCATCTTTGAAGAGTCTCCCATCAGCTGATGCTATCTCAAGTCGGAATGGCATCTTTTGGGGTATAGTGGGACATTGAATGCTAGAATCGTGTCTTGTTTTTGTTTCTGTATTCAGGTGCCTTAGAGGCCATTTGTTCCAGCCTTCTCCTTTTGTAGATCAATAAACTCAGGACCAGAAATGTTAAATAATTTGCCTAAGGTCACACAGTTATTAGAGAATCTAAGAATAGGAAACCTCAGAATCTTGTCTAAACTTGATTAAACATTCTTCCTTATAGCATTGTTGACAGTTGGTTATTTAGCCACTGCTTAAAGATCTCCGTCAGAGGTAATAAGTAGTAGAGCCATGATTCAGGCCTAAGTCCTCTGTTAGTCTGGGGCACATCCTTTACACCACTTTCCCACTTTGTAAGCCTTGCTGATCTCCCTTTTTTCTACCTCTATCATATTTATGGTCTTTCTTACACAGTTGGTTTTATTCTAGCCTATGTACCACTGAAGTCTTACTCTGGGACTTCTCATAGTGGAGTGCAGATGGACTTGTGTTCTTAGATGCTGTCCAAGTGGAACAGAAGCTCTGGCAGGTTCTACAAACTGGAAGGGCTTTGGACATAGGCCAGTGATGGGCTAATAAACTGTGTCACCTGAGGACCAGCTTAGATCAATTCAGAGAGGCTCACTATAAAGGTGGTTGTGGGGTGATGAATTTTTCAATCACAGAAGATCATCTACTAAGTCATGGTGGGGTTGTAGTCTGTATTGGAGGACTTTTGGGGGGTACTCACATTGAGGAAATATTTTCTTTGAAGAATTATGGCTTTTTTTTTGTGTGTGTGTTAGTCGTCTCTCCAAATCACTTTGTAAGCTTCTTGAGGACAGAAGCCATATCTGACAGTTCTTCCATGTAATAGTACACATTTAATGGTGTCTGCAGATTACTTTCTTCATTTCAGTTCTATGTGGTCATTGATGTTTTATTATTCTCATTTTACAAATGAGGAAATTGAAGCTGGGGGTTGTGGTGGCTATAATTGGCCAATAGAAATTGCTAGTAAGTGGTAGAGTTGGGATTTGAACTGTAGGTAGGTCTATTGCTCTTTCCCTTTAACAATGCTTTCTTTTCTTCTAAAGTACCTAATGCAGAGCCAGGTACTTAGTGGACATTCACTAAAGACTTATGGACAGACTGATTTATTTCCTACTGCTTAGGTGGGGATAATTTCAGAGGGTATCTTAAAATTAATGATAGTTCTACAGAGTGAATTTATGTGCAAATATTTGAAGGCAATCCCTGAGAAGAACAGCCAACTTTCTGACAGAAACTTGATAAGATAAAATTTGATGGATGAAAAACTTCCTCTTCTTTACCTGACCAAAGATAAAGTTTAATAAATTCAGTTTAGGAAGAAATCAAGGATATGGCCTTTTATTTCTTATGTAAATATACAAAACTCCAGAATCCTATATGTATGCATGGTCTCTTTTCAAATTTGGTCTACAGTTCTAATTTGTTAAGAGACAGATGTAGCATTCAAAACTTTTTTTCTTTTGGTCTAGAGTTTTCTAACAGGTTATTGAAACGGAATTTCTAGGAAGTATGGGAAATTTCAGTTGTTCACTTAATGTTATTTTCCTGAAATCCAGGTGTAACATGCATTATTCTGGAGTGGAATTTAGGAATGAAATCTTCTTGGGTAGGACCCAAAATAGGCAAGTTTTATGTCAAAGTATCAGAAGGTCCTATTTCATGTTGGATGGACTGATTTTTAAAGACCTGGCTAGTTTTCATTAATCTCCCAGAATTTCACTTTGTAAATCAAATAGATATTTATTAAGAATTTACTATGTACTCAGCTCTAGGTGTGCTACTGTTGGGGTGAGGAGGAGGACACATAGAAAAGTGCAGGATATGATCTTAGCCTTTAGTTAAGCCCAGCTGAGGAAGTAAGACTAAGAGACATTAAAACAGTGGACTATAGAAGACGCTGTAATTAAGTGTTGAAGAGCAGAAGTCCTGAAGAAAGGAAAATCAGTGAAAGGTGGAATAGTTAGGGAAAATTTCCTGAGATAAATGGGACTTGAATTGGGCCTTAAAGGATGTTAAAGATTTGGCTGGATAGAGAAGAGATGAGAGAGCATTCTGGGGAAGTGGAGGCACAGAGGTAGGGGAGAACATCGTGGTACGGCTTCTGTGTTAATTTTATGGTCATTATCGGAAAATACATTGAGAGGAGTAGTCATAACATTTCAGTGTTTTGGTATAATTTGAGTTCACTAGAATAGTGGCTCAAATTTCTTTAGTGCTTTACAGTCAACATTCAACTTTCTTTAGCACCTTTAGGAGATGGTAATACAAATTCCCCTGCCCTCCCCCCACCCCCCCTGCCCCATTTCACTGATAAGACATCTGAGTCCCAGAGAGGTGAAGGTACTTTTCCAAGTTCACTTAGCTAATAAGTGGTAGAAGTAAAACTCGAATGCAGGTGTTCAGGCGATCATGAGAACTGAAAGAGACTCTTGAGATCATTTAACCTGCTCCCCCTTCCCCCACCTATTTTATAGATTAGGCAACTCTAGTAGAAGGGACAGTGACTTGCTTAGGGTTGTAGATCTGGCAGAGCTTAGATTCAGATGTAGATCTCCTGCTTCTTAGTGCAGCTTTCTTTCCACTATACCTCACCAAAAGAGAACATTTGATAGTAATCTGAGGTTATCACCTTTTGGGAGAAATGAGTCTGATTATTGCTTTTTATTTATTGAATGTGATTTTTCTTTTTTATCCATTGAACAAATACAAATAGTAAGTCCCTACTTTGTACAGAGTATTGTGTTAGCCAGTGGAGGAGATGCAGAGTTTAGATAAAAAAATGACTCCTGTCTTAATAGAATATATTGTCTAGTAAGGGATCCCATTTTTAAGGAATTCTTTCCTCTATTCAAAAATGTTTATTAAGTATCTACTGTATACTTTCCCTAGTGATATCTTTTGTTTTTATATCATTTTTATTTCTGAATCTGTCCCTTTTTTGCCTTCATGTAGCGAGTCATCTCATGTCATTAAAAGTAAAAAAGGGAAAAAAAGTAGTTCAATAATGTTTATCAACACATCAGCTGAGACTGACAGTACACATAATGTTCCATACCCATAGCCCTAACCTATGCGAAGAAGGGGGTGAAAAAGCACCTGCTTTGTTAATAACACTTTGGTAGGTACCTTAGTAGATACAAAGATAAAGCAATAGTTTGTTTTCAGGGGCAGCTGGCAGTACACTGGATGGAGGGCTTATCCTAGGGTCAGAAAGACCTGAGTTCAAATCCAGCCTCTTATGCTTGCTAGCTGTGTGTCCTTGGACAAGTCACTTAACTTTTACTTGTCTCAGTTTCCTTATCTGTAAAATGTGAATAATAACAGTACCTACCTCCCAGAGAGTTGTCGCGAGGATCAAATGAAACGTCTAAAGTGCTTAGCACAGTTCCTAGCACATGGTAGGTGCTATTTAAATGACGGTGTTGATGATGATGATGACTTAATTCTGCTTGTGGTATGGGAGCCTTCTAAGTGAATATATGCAAAACAAATTGCTGGATGCAATTTAGAAACTGTTCTGTGTTACCAGTTTCAAGTTCTCTTTCCTCTAAAGTCTCTGCACCTTCCATTGACACATATTGCTTATTATAACTCCACCTGTGCAAAGTAGAAGAGGCGAGGCAAGGCAGGCAGTATTAATGTTACCATGGTAGCTGTTCTTTCTCTTCTGAGGCAGTTTTCAACATACGTACCCACTCAGTACTACTTTTCATTAAGTCATACCTGCCTTCTCTTCATCACATCCATGGGCTGCTAGGCCCAAAGGAATTTGTAGAAAAGGCCTAGGTCTCTGGTTTGACAATCTAAACTGTTCTAATCTACTTTTATACCAGGCCACTATTATGCTCCTTTTAAGCACAAATATTGAGATCTTAAGTAAGACAGATCTATGAATGAAAACCAAAAGAAAACAATTATACTTCATTTTGAACCTCTTTAGAGAGGGGTCAAGAAATTAATGACCAAACCATCTAAAGTAGAAATGGCATAGTGGAAGAGCACAAGATTTGGAGTCAGATGATTTGGGTTCAAAATACAGCTCAGTCAACTTCCTGTATGAACTGGGGCAGGTTACTTCTGTGGGTTCCATTGTCCTCACCTATTAAATGAGGGTATTGGACATGAAATCTCAGTATGATTTTCGGTATGGTTCTTCAGTTGCGAGAAAATTATAATTTCTTTTGACGTTGATTATTCTTGTTGGTCAACGAGCTCAGTTGTGATGGTGGTACTAATGAATCCGGGGTCATGGTGGGGAGGACTAAGGACTACAGTACATATCTAGCGATTATTTTTAAATCTTTTAATTGTCCTTTTCTGCTCATTGATAAAATGGAATCTCTAAAATATCAATATTCAAATTGATTACTGGGAGCCTCAGTTTAATTCATAGTTGTTTGTATGTAAGTTTGAGATTGAGAAGGCAGCATGGTATAGTGGAGAGAACACTGACCAGGGAATCAGGAGACTTAAGTGGACGTGTAGCTCTTTATTAACTTATGTGGTCTTGGATAAATCAGTTTTCCTCTATGGGCCTTAGTTTTCCCATTTGCAGTGAAGGGGTTGGTCTCTAAGGCCTTTTCTTGCTCTAACATTCTGTTATTCTAGGTTTGATTAATTTTTCCCAGAAAAATCTTTTGTTAGACAATTATAGATTTCCCCTTTGACCTAGACAGCATTACTCATATAAATAAATGTCTTTGGTCTATATATGTGACAGGAAAAGAAAACATGAATATCTCATTTCAGTCCACATTCGCGTTAGTAGAAACAGAAACTCGAAGTACAATCTTTGCATATAGTGGACAGTGTGTTACTCTATTATCAACAACACCTGGAAGAAGAAAACTTGTATGTCGCTGTTGTGAAAATTCTGATGGTGTTGTGTTAATGAGAAAAGTGTAGCACTACATTAATGCATTTTATTTAAAAGGGATGAAGTTCCTTAATCTAAGTGGTTGAATTAAAATTTTAAAAATCAAATGAGAAGGAAGGAGGAACAAATTGCTACTGAGTACCCACACAATAGTGGTTGAACCAGCCATCTAAAGTAAGGTACTGATGTAAGTTTGCATAAAGAAAGGAATAGAGTCCAGAAAATTATTTAAGTGGATTTGTAATTACTGCACACATGAAGAGCACACATTCTTTATTTAATGTGTTATATAAACATTTTTAAAATTAAAAGGCAAAAATTGAATGATCTTTCAAGGACAGCATACAAATTTATTGCAAATATAAAGAGCAACATAAATTGCTTAATAAAGTATTTTGCATTCCTTTCAGTTCTTCCTAACAACCTTAGGAGTGGTAGATGTGAATGATTTCCAGTCTATTGCTAAGCAAATTGGGGTCATCTTGTACGTTGGTGACACAATGAAGAATTGAATCCACACCCTTCTGACTTCTACCCTTTTAGATTATTGAATCTATCTGCATTACTATCTTGGTTTTCAGTCAGAGTAGTGTCCATTGGGATATGGCATATTTTGAAGGGTTTGTGGTGTTATAGATTTAAGAATGTATGTCTTAACTACAAAAGAATTTCTCGCTAAGATATTTTGAGTACTCATTATAGAACATACCTAGCTTTGAAGTATGTGTATCAAAAAGACATCTGTTTATGGAAGGAAGAATATTTTTTAATAGGGAAGAATTGTTATTAGAAAGATTCGTTCATGAATTCCTCGCTGTTCATTCAACAAACATTTATTGAGCATCAAAACAATACCTTGTACTCTAGGTACTGAGGCTAACACAAAGATACCCACCCCAGTGGGTAAAATAGACTACAGTGTTATCACTTACAATGACTTGTGTGCAAAAAATGACATAAAAGAGCATACCAAAAACATCTGTTTGGAAAAGGAGATGGTGGGGAGAGAGTGGGGAGAGAGAGGTATATCCAATAGCTTAATGATTCTCTGCTTCTTGTAGAATGTTGAAGGATGTGGAGGAAAGCCTCTAGTGGATTGGGTGGATGCTTTAGAGGATATGAAAGCATATGGGTAGGAATCTCCTAGGAAGAGAAGAGGTAGATGGATGGTGATCTGCCTTTTGAGCGAGTGCCCACATCAGGGAGATTATGGATATGTTTAAAGTATTGAACCATCATGGTAAGCCATGCATGCTGTAAAACTGCTAGATCCCAATGTTTGGTCGAAAGCCTTCCAAGTGGCTTGAGTGTTAGAAATACATAGTTGGCTAGTTTTCTTTTCTTTTTAACCTTGCACATAACAACTCTTCTTTGGCCTTTGGAGTTTTCAGACCCTTTTGTAGCATTAACAGCATGGATGATCTAAAGACTTATGAGAAAAAAAAATATGGTATTAAAATCTGGAGATGGTTAAGAACAGAAATTTCGTGGTCAAAGCAATAGAAAAAAATTTATTTGGCAGAGTTTCTCTTAGCATTGCATAGATACCAGTCAAGCATGCATGCTAATATACTTACAATATATCCCTTGCTCTTGCCACATAATCAGTCTGCCTTCTTTTCCAATCACATGTCTCTCTGAGGACATCTTTTATGTCACTTATTTTGTACTGTTCTTGGTCGGTAATGTTTTGGCCTATCCAAAATCCAGCTGGTGCTTCTCTGTCTCTCTTTACATTAACTTTCCAGTTTAATTCTTCAGAGACCATAGTATTTCATGATTTACTGCTTTACAGTATTGCTGGAAGAATATTGTTAAAAGAGTCAGGACTTTATTTTAGAGAGAAATTTGGAGTTATTAAAAGTGTATTGCAATTTCCCAAAATTAATCCAGCCCACTATTCAGTCTGATTCTGGGCCCATCTTGTTGTCCAAGTACAATGTCTAACACATAACATCCTGTTGCGTAAATGCGGTGAGTTGCCTGTCTATCTGCTTGTTGTAGACTAGACCAGCGGTGGCAAATTTAAATAGAAATAGAACCCCGAGGGCTGCATATTGACTTAGCAATCCACAAATGAACAGTGTCACTGTATGTTGTGGTGTATTTTAATTTTTGTTTTGGTTAAACGTTTCCCAATTAACATTTTAATCTGGTCCAGCCTTATTAGTTTGACACTTCTGGTCTGGGTAATAGGTCTTCTTCATCTACTTGTTTTTGTTTTTCAGTATGGAGAGATATGTTCACTTCTTTTGAGAGAATATGGATTTCTGCAGTGCTTTGGGACTTGATACATCCAGTATCTGTCATTTGAAGACAGGAGTTTCTAGAGGACTTTGTCATCTCTATGGAATCCTTCACTAATCTGGGCTCTCTGTTTGACCATGCCAGTGGCACATACTTTTGGCCTGCATGCATCTCTTTGTTTTATGCCTCATTTGATTTGAAAAATCCAAAAGTTGATGAACAAAGTGGATCAGTGTTAAGTCTTTAAATTAAAGTTAAATCTTTTTGATGTATGCATGGGAGATAATTTGTTGGAGGAAGGCCGTGGCATTTCAACTCAAACATCATTTAAAAATAGGCAATAAGCAGTAACTGCAGTGGGCTTTTAGATCCTCTACACTTTTAATTCATTTATATGACTGTAACACATATAACCACACATTGTCAAGAGAAGTAGAAGGTTGCACTGTTGCATTGATACTTTCTTCTCTATCTTCCCCCTCCTCCCAGCGTACCCCCAGGATTTACGAGAAAGTATAAGATTCCAGCAGAATGAGGGTGCATGGATGTGTGGTACTCTGCATTATTGGAAAGAGTAATCAAATAGATGAGATCACAGGTCCTTTGAAATGCTGTATAATATACATTTCAAGAAATTGGGGATAACATCAACTAAGGTGAAAGTCAGCTTTGGCTGTGTTCTTATTTTTTTCTTCATTTTTAAATTAAATTTTATTTTCAGTTCTAAATTCTCTACTTCCCCCTTTCACACCTGTTAAGAAGGCAAGAAAAACAAAGCCCCTTACAAATATGTAGTCATATAAAACAAATTCCTGCATTACCCATGTTCCCCCCTGCCAAAAAAACCCACGAAAAAACCCCAAACTGAACCAAATAAGAGGATAGAAAGAGAAGAAAATGCGCTTCATATTGAAGCACAATTTGACGAGTTCATGAATTCTTCTATCTGGAGTTGGGTATCATGATCCTGAATCCTTCAGAATTGTGGTTGGTCATTATGTTGATTAGTTACTAAGTCTTTCAAAGTTTATTATCTTGACAATATTTGTTATTGTATAGATTGTTCTCCTAGTTCTGCTCACTTCACTTTGCTTCAGTTCATATAACTCTTAACAAGTTTTTTCTGAAATCATCCCCTTCATCATTTTGTATATAACAATAGTATTCTATCACGTTCATAAACCATAACTTATTCAACCATTCCCAATTAATGGATATCCTGTCAGTTTCCAATTCTTTGCCACTGCAAAAGGAATTACTGTAAATATTTTTATGCGTATGGGCCATTTTCCTCTTTTTTTCTCCTCTGTTTTTTTAAAATAGTATTTTATTTTTTCTCCCAGTTGCATGTCAAAATTTTTAGCCTTCATTTTTATAAGATTTTGAGATCCAAATTTTTCTCCTTCTCTCCCCTCTCCTCCTCTGTAAATGGTAGGCAGTTAGATACAGGTTATATGTGTATTGTCATGTAAAAAATATTTGCGTATTAGTCACAGTTGTGAAAGAATAAACAGATAAAAAAATACCTTGAGAAAGAATAAAGTGGAACAAGTATGCTTCTATCTGCATTCAGAAATCAACAGTTCTTTATCAGGATATGGATAGCATTTTCCTTTGTGAGTACTTTGTGCTTGTCTTGGATCACTGTGTTGCTGAGAAGAGCTGAGTCTTTCATAGCTGATCATCACATAGTGTTGCTGATACTGTGTACAATGTCTTCTTGGTTCTGCTCATTTAACTTTGTATCAGTTTGTACAAGTCTTTCCAGGATTTTCAGAAATCTGCCTGTTCATCTTTTCTTTTTGCCAGTCATATTCCATTACATTCTTATACCACAGCTTGTTCTGCCATTCTCCAAATGATGGGCATCTCCTCAGTTTGCAATATTTTGCCACCATGAAAAGGGCTGCTATAAATATTTTTGCATACGTAGGTCCTTATTCCTTTGTTATGATCTCTTTGGAATGCAGACCTAGAGGCGGTTTTTCTGGATCAAAGGGTATGCACAGTTTGGTTGCCTTTTGGACATAGTTCCAAATTGTTCTCCAGAATGGTTGGATCAGTTAACAGGTCTACCAACAGTGCATCAGTGTCCCCATTTTCCCACATCCTCTCCAACATTTATCTTCCCTTTTCCTCTTTTTGATCTCTTTGGGTTATAGATCTAGTTAGCAGTATTTCTACATCAAAGAATATGCACCGTTTAATAATTTTTTGAGCATAATTCCAAGAATAGTTGGAGTAGTTCATAATTCCAACATTGCTCAGTGTAACTGTTTCCTACAGCCCCTCTCACATTTGTCATTTTCCCTTTTTGTCACCTTAGCCAATCTGATGGGTGTGAAGTGGTACCACAGAGTTGTTTCAGTTTACATTTCTCTAATTATTAGTGATTTAGAAAACTTTTTCATGAGGCTGTTGGTAGCTTGTATTTTTCCTCCGAAAACTGATAGGCAGTGTTTTTAACTGGTTAGTCTCCATTATGTAAAGGGCTCTAAGAATACCTTTTGTAGAAGAAGGTATTATTGCCCTTTATTCTGATTGCCAGATTGGGAATTTAGGCCTTGAGTGTGCTCTGTTGTTAATTTACTAAATTGTGGAAAGCTGATTTAACGCTCTGTGGGATAGAATATCAGTCCTAGGATGAGAGTACATTGAGGTAGTGGCTTACATGCTACTAATTGTATTGCTTTAGACATCATTTGTGATTCTTCTGTAAGACTGGGGAGAACTGTAATTGTAGGGTGAAGAGGGGGGAGGAAAAAGAAGGATGAAGGGAGAAACAACAAGAGAAAGAGAGGCAGAGATTTCCCTTTGCTTCTTATTGCTTGTTATATTGTTCTATGGGACTGATGGAACTCGTCCAAGGAGGAGGTACAGGGTATGGATTGTGGGGGTTCAGTATCCCCAGCTTCACCTCTTAGAGTGACTAGAGCAGTGGGAACCTTTATTTCAGTTTGAATGGGCCTTCATTAAGTATTTGCTGTGTACAAGGCACTAGGCCAAGTGTTTGAAATAGAAAGACAGAAGTGAAGCATGGTCCCTGCCCCTAAGGAGCTTACAGTCTGTTGGGGAATACATCATATAAAGAATGAAGTAAATGCAAGATAATTTGAGGAAGAGGAAAACCGGGACTATGGAGAATCAGGAAAGTTGGGAGTGGCTTCTAGCAAATAATAGAGATCCACTTCAGAGAACTTATTTTGAGGGATGATTTTTAAGGTGAAATAATAATATATTACATTTTGTAGTGCTTTATATTTAGAAATCACTTTCACCAGTATTATGTCATTTGATCCTCACTACAATTATCAATGAATAGGCAGAAATTATATTGCTCACTTTACATGGTCAGTGTCAGTAATATACGTTGGACTGAGTGATCTTAAATAAACTGTTGTAATACAAAATATGATGATGGTGCCCGGCATTTACATATAGTGCTTTATGGTTTGCAAAACACTTTATAAATATCATCTCATCTTATCCTCACAACAACCCTATGAGGTAGGTGCTATCATTATGCCCATTTTACAAATGAAGAAACTGAGTCTGAGAGTTTAAGTCACTTGCTCAGCGTTATTCAACTAGTAAATGTCTGAAGGAATATTTGAACTCAAGTCTTCCTGACTTTGGGCCCAGTGCTTTATCCATTATACCATCCATGGAAGCATTTTATATTTCTAGATTGATAAAAACGTTAGGCCTAGAAGGAGACTTTAGAAATCATCTAATCCAGATGTCAGTATGGCTAAATCTGGCTACAGCTAAGAAGGGTTTTTACATTTTAAAATACAATATAACTTTATTTAAAAATGAAAAAAAAATTCTTAGCTCATTGGTATATAAAAGCAAGCTGCAGAGTAGCAGGCCAGATTTGGCTATCCTGGGAAAACCATTCTTAGCCCATTCTTACTTCTTGGAACAGCCATACAAAAGCATGTGGAAGGCCGAATTTGGCCCTTTTTGACTCCTGATCTATTTTAGTCCTTTCGCTGTTATTTTTTTGTGGAGGCAGTTGGGGTTAAGTGACTTGTACAGGGTGACACAGCCAGTGAGTTTCTGAGGCAAGATTTGAACTCAGACCTTCCTGACCCCAGGGCTAGACCTCTATTCAGTACTCTACCTAGCTAGTCCTTTTGTTTTGCAGGCAATGAAACTGAGACCCAGAAAGGGGAGATAACTGTCCATCACCACATGACTACTAGAAACTCAAAACCAAATCTTTCTCCTGATCCAGTGTTGCTTTCTGTTTTAGCATACTGCCTCTCATCAATACATTGTAAATGTCAGGAGTGTCAACTGTTCCTCTGTGGAGGCAGTGTGACCTGGTGGGGAGAGAGCTTTCCTTGGAATTAAGAAGACTTGGCTTGAAGGGATTCCTCTAACATACTGGCTGTGTGACGTCGGGCAAATTACTTAACGTCTTAGTCCTCCTCCCACCCCCCTTTCTTCTGAAATTCTTTAAGATGAAATTGTAGAACAGTTGCTGATCTGCACTGTTTAGTTGAAGAAGTTTGAGAAACAGGGGTGGTCCTTCCACCAATGAAATCACAGATCTGGCAAAAAAAAAAAAAAGCCCCCCAAACCAATTTTTTGGTACTAGTGCTAGTGAGTACTTCTTCCTTGGAATTTGGTTTTGATGTAATAAAACCTTTTGACCCTAGTGTCGGGTTTCTGTTTATCAAATATGACAACATGTGTATGACAAAAAAGTGGTAGTTTTCCAGTCTGTTTTTAGTGGAAAGTGTTGATACCTATTTCTTAACATTCTTTTTCTTAAGATTTTAAGTAAAAAAAAAAATGAACAATTTACCAAATACATTCTTTAGACTACTAATTGAAAAGTATAGAAAGTTAAGCTAATGCAGATATTCACCTTGAAATTTTTGTAAAGTTAATTCCAGTTTTGTTTATTTTTTTTGGTAGGACCTTAGAAATCAAGTAGAGAAATTACATGGTGAAATGATTGAGAAAGAGAAGTCAGTGGAGCAGCGTTACAATATCCTTTTGAGTGAAAGTAATCAGAAATTGCAGAGCCAGGAACAAGTTATGAAATGCTTAACAGACAGTGTCAACCAGAAGGATGTCTTGCTGCAGGTACAATGATTTGCTTTTTTTGTATATTTTATCTAATCTTTTTATTTGTGTAAGGAATGTGTTTGAAGATCAGAGTACTGGGATAGGAGGTGAGAGAGAAACTGTCCTCACTCTGTGTCTTCTTTAAGAGAAATAAATTTTCATTTCTTGGATCTCACATGGCACTTAGAACAGTTTTCCATACATGTATTGTGTTTTGGTTTTTATAATATTTATATATTTTGTCTACATGGCTTATTCCTATTATTGTGGTCACATTTCCTTGTATTTCCTCAACCACTGTTGTTGCACTGTCATCTTTATCTCACTATATACAAACCTCACCACAACATCAGAAAACTGCACCATTGCATCATTGGGCTGATTGCCTCGGACCCAAGTTAGAATCTTTTTACCATGGATCTTTAGCCCCTATAACATGGTTTGGTTAATCACCAACTTTTAACTTTTATAGTGTTGTTCCTTTGCCCTATAATGTAATTGTATTTAATGATCTTTTCTTCTTGTTGAAGTAATTTGCAGTGTCGGGATATATCTATAAATTATAAGACCCATGATGGTAGGAATTGGATCATCGTTCTTTTTCCATCACCCTCAGTGTCTAATCCAGTTCTGTGCAAAATGCTTGTTTATTACCTGTTTGTTGAATTTGAATTTAACATTTTATATTACATTATATTCCAAAGGCTTAGAGCCAGAAAGGATTTCATCCAGTTGATTAAGTCCATGTTGACATTAATACAATTTCTTTTTGAGTTCTGTTTATGTGATACATCTGTAGAACTAGCTCACCCAGGGGACTAGTTATTGGGACATTTTGGGGTGAGGACAAAAGAAATTTATTGCACATGCTCACAGAGAATCATTCCTGCTGTGACCAGAGGGGTCTGTGAAACCTTGGATTTTCCCAGCTGGACCTCAAATCTTCTCAGCAGGTAGAGAAAATTTTGAGATAGTTTTTAATGTTCATAGACACATTTTTCTAGTTTGAGTCAGGTTTTGTAATCTTCTAAAAGAGACATTTGGATTTACAGCATACAAGGAGTAAATCACAGATTTATCTTATTAGAAGTATATATGACAAGGAATGAGTTTCTTGAAAACAGAGTAAAGCTACATTGGTAATATGGTACAAAGGAGGGTTATGTCTGTCACTCTTTGACCTTTTCTGTATGTTAATGGCATACTGCCATAGCCAGAGCCGTCCTTTGGGAAACCTTTCACATTCGGTGAACAGTAATTTAGTCAAAATAAAATAGAATTATGTTCATGTAATCACCTAACATTATTTAGTGAAGGGGAATTATTTCTAGAACAAGATATCATTAAAAAAAGCAAAATATTATGTTCTTGTGACAGTTGCTTCATGTTTTTGCTGTGGTAAATACTTGAATTTGCATTCCTTGGTTTTTTTAGCGACTCGATGGGAAGATCAAAGAAAAAGATGTAGAACTTGAACAGCTTTTTAATAGGCTAAATCATCTTTTAAAAGTTAAGGAGGATCTTGAGTTGAAGAATGAAGACTTAACAGAAAAGTATGCTTCTCAACAGCTAGCATTCAAAAAAGCCCTATCCTCAGAGGTAAGCTCAATTGAATTTTACTTCTGAATTTATTCGTATTTTTAGAAGGAATATGTGGAAGCTGCTGTGATCCAAGGTGATCTCCAAATGCTTTCTTGTTGCTAATTAAACCTCACTATGTGGTAGTAAATTAGGTGGCATTATCTTCTCCATACAGAATAATACCTTTCAATCCAAGGCATTAGGATTTTGACTATATAACTTAGAAGCTGGAAAACCACCTCCTGATTAAAGGATGAGGATACGCCTTGTTCTCCACAGGACCCCATCTTGGGAACTAAATAAATTTAAGGGTTAATGGGCCCTTAGGCCAAGTTTTTAAACCCTTTGGTGTGAGAGGGTAGCTATACAAAGGATATTTAGGAAATAGGATGACCTATAGCATTATATTGAATATGAAGAAGTAGGAAACCCTGGAAAGGGAGGAATTACTTCAAAACAAGGCTATTTTCTCTCCAAGTTCTAGCTGTGTATTTTGATATTAGTTTCCAAACTTGAATTACTCAGAAAGTTGAGTTTCTAACCTGGTCATGTATTGGTTACTCTGATAAATCACTACAAAGCTTGTGATCCTATGTTTGAAGTCTGTTTTAACTCAAATACTCCTGA